>CM075173.1:34306007-34906007 GCA_037576465.1 Parascaris univalens
AGATTGAATTTTCCGGGTTGTTATTCTTGGCCCAACTCTCCCCTCCCCTCTTCCCCTTGCCCTTCTATCCTTCAATCCTCTCCGTTCATATCTCCCCCTCCTTGCCCTTCTATCCTTCAATCCCCTCTCGTTCATATCTCCCCCTCCTTGCCCTTCTACCCCTCGTTGCCCTTCTATCCTTCAATCCCCATATCCTATCGACCAATATCCTAAAGAAAGCGCCAAGAAGAACTTAAATTACGCCTAATGCATCGTAAAAAGAAAAAAGGAAAACCTAACCCGAATTTTTTTCTCGTTTTTATGGATTTTCCATAGTGACGATGTGGAATGTATCAATTCGACTCGAAATGACAATTGTGTCGATAATTCACCGCAAAATGAGCCAACCGGTACGTTGAAATTACGTAAAAATTGCGTTAATGAACGACCGCTTCGATAAATTCGAAACGTTTGATGCCCCATTTGTTTCAACATACTGAAAGCGATTATCATTCAAATCAAATATCTATCGGTCTCAAAGTAACTAATTCCCTCTCTAGAGCGAAGGAAATCGATCATGCTCGTATTTCAAATGGGCAGAAATATGAGAATGGTACCATTCGTCCGAAATTACGTCACGAAACATGAAAGTGGTACCATTCCTCCTAAACTCCATTGCGAAACATAAAAGTGGTACCATCCACCTTAAACTCATAACTTTAACCTCCCCCCCTCCTCCCACATATGAAAATCCAACATGAAAAACTTATGAGAGCAAAGCTCATCCCCGTTTCATCTCTCTCATCGATTCGTTACGAAAATTAAATGCTGCAAAATTTGCGACAATGATCGTTCGTACAGATTCTTTTATAAAATTCAGGATCGCAAGATAAAGTCCAGGATCACATGTACTTCAAGGATCACCAATACAGGATCGACCGAGTTGTTGCTAACGTTTCGATGGTGGGGGAATGTTAGCTGAATTTCTGAGTTTAAGTTGAGCCTACAAGTATGGCACAATTTCCACATTTTGCGGCTCGGTCTGTGTGATGTCTGATACTCCATATTGGCTCCAATATATGCTCCTCAGTCTGTGTGATGTCTGATACTCCATATTGGCTCCAATATATGCTCCTCAGTCTGTGTGATGTCTGATACTCCATATTGGCTCCAATATATGCTCCTCAGTCTGTGTGATGTCTGATACTCCATATTGGCTCCAATATATGCTCCTCAGTCTGTGTGATGTCTGATACTCCATATTGGCTCCAATATTATGCTCCTCAGTCTGTGTGATGTCTGATACTCCATATTGGCTCCAATATATGCTCCTCAGTCTGTGTGATGTCTGATACGCCATATCGGCTCCAATATATGCTCCTCAGTCTGTGTGATGTCTGATACTCCATATTGGCTCCAATATATGCTCCTCAGTCTGTGTGATGTCTGATACTCCATATTGGCTCCAATATATGCTCCTCAGTCTGTGTGATGTCTGATACTCCATATTGGCTCCAATATATGCTCCTCAGTCTGTGTGATGTCTGATACTCCATATTGGCTCCAATATATGCTCCTCAGTCTGTGTGATGTCTGATACTCCATATTGGCTCCAATATATGCTCCTCAGTCTGTGTGATGTCTGATACTCCATATTGGCTCCAATATATGCTCCTCAGTCTGTGTGATGTCTGATACTCCATATTGGCTCCAATATATGCTCCTCAGTCTGTGTGATGTCTGATACTCCATATTGGCTCCAATATATGCTCCTCAGTCTGTGTGATGTCTGATACGCCATATCGGCTCCAATATATGCTCCTCAGTCTGTGTGATGTCTGATACTCCATATTGGCTCCAATATATGCTCCTCAGTCTGTGTGATGTCTGATACTCCATATTGGCTCCAATATATGCTCCTCAGTCTGTGTGATGTCTGATACTCCATATTGGCTCCAATATATGCTCCTCAGTCTGTGTGATGTCTGATACTCCATATTGGCTCCAATATATGCTCCTCAGTCTGTTTGATGTCTAATACTCTATTATAGCAATTAAATATAGTTTTATACAGTTTTATTTATACAAATTAGTAATTTTATACAAATTGAAGTTTTCAATACGTGGAAGTCGTTTTCTTCGCACTTTCTGCAATTCGCTTAACGAGCGTTTATTCGGATTATTCGGCTGCAGAGAGTTTAACGACAAATTCGCCGGATATTTCACTCTTTGGTGCACCCGGTGCGAAACAACTCATATAGTCGTTATTGCCGGATGCGATCGCTTCAAAGAGAATCACAAGTCTATCAGCTTTCGGTTTACCGCTCTGAAATTATTCTCACACTATCGATCTTAATTGAAGTACATCTTAAGGAATTTGTCATATCGGACATCGTTGTGGAACTAAAAAAATGAACTCAGAGATGAGAAGATTAGAGGAATAAAATGAGAAAAATAGAAACGAAATGTGAATTTCGGATCTTTAGGATAATCACCATAAACGAAATGGGAAATATCCACCGCAAAGTTGATTTACTTAAAGAGCTTCCGTGTGCTTAATTAATAGTTTAGATTATTCTACAAAAGCTTATCTATTAATTTAATTATGCATTAATTTATTATATACTCATTTCTATCGATCTTTCTGGATCGATGAAAATAAGTGCATTTTATGCGGTTAGTTGATATGTCATTGAAAGTCGATATAAAATAAGAATAAAAAATGGAATAAAAGCGATTTACCGATCGGGTGATTTCTAGTGGCACTTCATCTCCAACCTCAACAATTCCCATATTTGGCTCGACTGTATAATTCGAATTATTCGATGATTTCACCTAAAATCGATTTCATTTTACAATAGAAAGTATCAATGAGCCAACTTGCAAGAGTAATGAGGGCTTGGATCAGCTGCTTCTGTCTTGAGCCAGCTATTCAGGAATAACTTCCACTTTGTCATTGGCCATCTGATCACCAAACAAATCAATACTTTGGCCTTCATTGTCGAATCGATTGTGGATCAGCTTGAAATGAAAGACGACATGCTGACCCGTAGCTAGTTAGTGATCATGGCTTTTTGATGTGCTGACATACTTCGAATGATGTTATGAGCTAATTGTTATCATCCGTTGATATACCTGTTTAAATTGTTCATGGGAACACATAAGGTGCCACTCTGATATAGCTTCGTCAACTGACTAAACCTCTCAAAGCATAATGGAGTAATTTTTGAGGCGTTTTCGCCGATCGAAAGCTCATCGATTCAAGCCCAAAGTGGGCAATCATATCCTCGTATAAAAATTGCTGCATTTTTGAATTCCAATGAGGCGAAATTTCATCAAATCATGGATAGCGTTAAACTTTGAATAGAATCTAAGGATATAGATTGGTTTCATCGCCATTTTTCCACTTCAATTTCATCGATTCGAACTTATTCGGATATTGAAACAACTTTAAAAGTACATCTCATAACTTATATACTTGAAAAAAAATTCAATTCATCTCTATTGCAAATTCTCACAAATTGATTTATTAATATAATTGATTAATTAATTAGCACAAATTAATCAATGCAAATTAAAACTAAACGATAAAGTTTGTTGATACCTTAAATGCTAAACGAAATGCGCATTGATTAACAAGTTTATGATGGGATTTACCACCGGCGGCTGATATTGGACAAGTCGGCGGTACAACGGCTAAAGCTTTAGTCGACATATCATCGATCACACCGATCTTACAATGATATAATAATATTCTATTAAAGTTTTTATAGTATTTTTTTCGCATATAATTATTATATATTTCATTTCAAATGAACGTATTTTATTTAGATATTCATAATTCCGTCTCTTCGCTTTTTCATTTACGCAAAATTTCTTCATCAATTGAAAATTTCTTCAATGTATCTTTACCAATAATAAAAATTTAACTTATGAGGATAATTTTATGGGTACCGAAAAGCGGAAAGGAACGATAAAGCGATATGCTAAATACAAATGCATTCGTCGTTTTTTTCTTTCCATTATCGTGCAGTTCCCTTTGTGGGTATTTATGGCCTTTCCCAATATCGTACACTGACGAATGCGATGAGACAGCGACGAGAGAGTGTAATCGTCTGTTTCACTGGTTCGCTAGTGAGAAACCCGTTCGGCATTAGCGAATCGTTGAATGTACCCACGACGATGAGTCGACTGTTCGTGATCCTTCCGTGATTCAAAGGGGAGGTGATGAACGGTTAGTAGCCATTATGGCATAACGTGCTCCGTGCGCGCGTGGAACAATCTGATCCCCTAGTGGGTGGGTAGCGATGTGGGAAGGCTGGTGGGGATCCGAGGACGTAGGGGTTGTCGCAACTGAGCAGTGATGAGGGTCTTGTTGGAAGTGCGCTATGCTATTCAGGATAAACTACTAAGCGTTTTCGGAGTGATCCGGAAAGCGCTGCTGTGAGGATCGTCAATTAAATCCGGCAAATTTTCCCTCATAAAACTCTACATAGATAATAATCGCATTGAATTCTTCAATCTTTTATGCTTTATTAAATTCATTTCTTCACATATATATTTATATCATCCAGGAATCACTATCTCTGCCTAAATATTTCAGTTCATCTGTCTTTTATTGATAGGGATTTTGCGATCGCTGGAATATTCGTCGTATCGGTGCGCGGATGCTGATGGATTTTTAGCTGTAGATTTTGTGCTGCTAGATTTTGCTGCGGTCTCAAAACGAAAGTATACTTGGGATTTTCGTATACGATTATTCGTCTCTCCGTTCTTTCCTTCTTTTTTGTTTCATTGATTTCCAAGCTGAGATGTTTTTATATTGCTTCATTTGGACTTTTTTCTGGATACGACGTTATTAGGTATCCTTGGAGTTGTTGGGTATCCTTGGTGCTGTTAGGTATCCTTGACGTTATTAGGTATCCTTGGCGTTATTAGGTATCCTTGGCACTGTTAGGTATCCTTGGCGTTGTTAGATATCCTTGCGAATTGTTTAATTAATGAGGCGATTAGTGTCTATACTTGTGGCAATTTCTATCGCATAAACAATAACGGATACTGAGGACAAGAGTGATGATATCCCCAATTGCTTATGCTAATTTAAGCGTGACCTGAGGCTGGGTATGCTGATGAATTCATTCCGGACATCGTGATGCCACTCATTAACGTCTAATTTTCCAAAGGAATTTCTAAAAGAGTGGACTACTTCTTCAATGTTTCATACGGCAAATGTCGATTATTTCAAAAATATTTATATCCTCTATTTTCTATCCTCATATTTCGTTAATTATTGTTCTCTTTCTTTGTCGGTTAATCCACGCTTGTTTATATCCAGACTGCCCATAGATTTTTGTCTTATAATTGCCCACTGTTTCCGAGAATCCTGAGAAACTTTCAGGAAGTACGTTTTCCTGGATTCCGGTTTGCCCGATTGTTGGGAAAATCTCACCTCAGGTCGTCACCCCCTCCCCCGTCCAAGAAAAGGTGGATTTCTTCGACAACGTTGATGAAATTGCTTTTTTTAGAGGGCATTTCATGGATGGAACTCTTTCTATTCTCATAAAATGCTTAACATACTCTCAATAGCCAATTCTATCACATTCCATAAATATGAAGCTATGATTGAGTTTCTTTTAATATAGGAAAGCATATTTGATTCATTGATTAGATTCACTTATCATATTTTATATTTATTATCATAATGGTGGCTTATCATTTATTTATTATCACTTATCACTTTATCATATTTATTATCATCATATGATAGTGTTGATTGCTTTTGTGGGAATTCATCGCGGCGTTAATCTCAAATTCTCATAGATTTCGCCTCATCCGTAGCTAAATGAAGATTTCGATTCGCCCACTATTGCTCGTTTTATTTTCCAATGCAGTTATTTGCTTATCTGAAGAAAAGCTAATCTCATCTATGATGTTTTCCTTTATTTTAACCTTAAAATATTGAAGAAAAAAAAGAAATGAATATAATAAAAACAAAAAAAGAAAGAAAGAAAACATCACGATTATAGTTTCATTCATTCGTTGGGGATCGTAATTTCTGGATTCTTTTTTTTCTGGATATTTCAAAGACGATAGATTCTAAGTGTATAGGCTGAAGATCCCGTTCCTTGCCCACTTCCCACCATCGATCATACGTTCTTTATGTGCTTTTTTTAGTGAAGGTAATCTATGTGGATGAATATTTGCAGGGAGAAAATGCCACAAAGGCTTACCTATAGGCGTCGCCTATGCTATAACACAAGATCGAATAAAATAAGGGTGAGACTGATCTAATCGTTCATAGAGCTACTTCTTTCAGCTATTAAGAATTTGATTCGTTGATTATTGTCAGAAATTAGCTTTTTTTCCTGTAAAATTGAACACGATGACTCAACTAACGATGAGGGATAGACGACTGGCTGAGTGGAGGTACCTATATCGTGAAGTAATCTGCCAAAATGAGGAAAGAGAGGTTGGATGATTCGAATTCAGCTTTGGGTTTATTTTAATTATGATTAAATGGTTTAAAGAATTCACCATGCATATATTTTCTTTTTTTTTTAATTGAATTGGAAGGCTGTTATCCTTTAAAAGAGGATGTTATCACTTTGAGGTATCAAAAACGCCTGGAGGACGTCTCGTGTTTTTATATCGAAAGAAGCTTGGATCAGTCCCACGATGTGGTGATACTGGAGTGAAGCTTAAAGGAGTATGTTCATTGCTTTGTTTATTCGTTCTATGAGCTGAGTGATTGGAGTGGATTGCTGCTAAATTCACTATTCGTTGAAGGTATAGAAATGTTTAAAGTTATTTCGGAAGCATAGAATTGTTTTTTGTTTGTTTGTTTTTCCAGAAAGTCCGGTCCAGATGGAAGTTATGTGCTGATCATCTGCGAGAAAGTGTAATCGTTTTTAGATGGAGGGGTTGATGAAATGGAATTTTCGCTGCTTTCCACTCGTAAATGATCCAGGCGAGGAGATGGGTAATGGGAAGGTTTGAAGTCTATCTGTTGTTTAAGTTCCCCTCACCATTGCTCTTGGGCTATGCGCATTTTGTGTGTATATGTGTATTATTTTTTATATCATTTCTTTGGACTGAATTTAACCGTGTAGATTTTTGCTACCTGCGGAACTTTCCGAATACTGACGAAATGGTAGTAAAGTCGGTTTCCTATGGAGGTGATTTGTTTGTTTGTTTTTCTTGTTGTTTTTTGCTGAAGGGCGTTCTCGAAGAGTTGAAATATGGAAAGGAACTCCAGAAAATGCAGGATTTAAAAAATTCCCAGTGAAAAATACATCATCTATGGATTGTTTTCAAACTTTCTGGAAGTTGATCTGGTTTTGCCCATATATGGCTGAAAAGAACGCTTTCCAGGAAAAGAAGAAGAAAGGGGAACACAAGAGACGTAATTTATACTTTATTTTCCCCTTCATTTTTCATCTTATTTTAGAAAGTTTAATGAAAAAAGTTCATTGATTATGTGGAAAATTATCCTACTTCATATGTAGTACATTCCGTCGTATCGGCTGGTGATATTAAGCTGCCGACTTTAACCTCTACAGTCTAGTATGGTTAACGATGGCTAGGGCATTTGTGAAAGCGAAATTGATAATTTATCCAGAATAAACCAGAGCACTCAGAAACGAATTTATCGCATCTTTCTATATTTAACTGCCCTTCTTTTATAAAATCTGTAAAGTGGGGAAAGTAGAGAGGATATCAGCAAATTATGTGGATATATCGCTGATTATGGCGCAACTTGCTTTCATACTTTTATTTTGTAATTTAGAGTGCACTGTTAGGTGACAGATTATATAGGATTTCTTGTTTTTAAATAAACGTTTGAGCGGTTTTCTTTAAGGGGTGTCACAGATTTTCCGCAATTGGGGTTTGGTCATGGGAAATATTCCCGATACGTAGCGTTTGCAGAGGTGGGGTGGGAGGGGGAAATGGAGTAGAGGTCCGGCAACTTTATTTGTTTGTATTCTGAATGGTGATCTGTGGAAATCGTTCGTCTTTCAATTTAGATGGGTTTGTTAGTGTTGAGGTAGAATTGCCACTATACTGAGCTCTTGAGTTTCGATTTTCTGAGAGATTGATGTGGTTTTCAGATAAAGCCTGCACGTCCACGTCAACTGTCGAAAATGACGAAGAGACTCAAAAAGGTATCGCGCACCTATGGAGGTTGTCTGTCTGCGGCTGCGGTGAGAGAGCGCATTATAAGGGCATTCCTCATTGAGGAGCAAAAGATAGTGGCACGTGTATTGAAGGCGAAAAAGAACGCTGAAAAGAAGTGATAATGCAAATAAGGCAAATTATTGTTGTTTTGTTACTGATTGTGGAATGAGTAAAAATGTTTCATTGTTTTTCAATTGCTTTTATCGATGTCATTAGCTGAAATTCGAAAAAAACATCTAAATCTCGTACTAACTGGAAGAAACTAGTGGGTAGTGGGAGAAGGAGAGAACGATATAGACGATGGAGTTCGGTGATTGTGTATAGGTGAAGCTACTATGTATGTGTTAGTGGGTAATCATTCAGATGTGATACTTTATAGTCTTGTTTCGGAAAGGTCTGATGAATGAAAGGGAAGCTTACTGGGTGGAAAATTGTACGGAACTTTGAAGGTGAATGCGGGATTGAGATGGTGAAGATACTATAGCTGAAGCAGTTAAAATTTACGTCTCAAGAATCTATAAGTCGTCATATCCTCAAGTGTTCCGCAAATGTTGCGGTTGTGTGAAATATACATGCGGAAGTTATTTTAGCGTTTAAATTATTGTATAATGGAGGCACGATGGGGATAATAGTGAATGTAAAGTTCAAAGCATGGATTTAGTGTGAGGAAGGGTTGTGCAGCTTTATTTGTTTGTTTAATTATCCGGCGTTCCACATAGGCCAAGAGATCCAACAGAGGATACATGATTTACAGAGCGGTTATGGGTAAGTAAAGCAACTTACTGCACTGGAACCGCGTCGGGATATATTTCAGAAGTTAGCACTAAATTCGTATTTGTAAAATATTCTCGTTAAACAATCCAGCGGTATGGTTTTTCATCCGGAGGCGTCATTTTTTTCTAATAGTCTGGAAAGGGCTAAGAATTCGTCGAATGAGGGTTTACCTTTGAAGTGCTATTCTATAGGGTGGCGCAGCTGGAATAGTCAAAGAATATAATATTGGCTAAGTGAAGGATCGTTAAATCCTTAGTATTGCATGGTATCAAGAGAACTTATACCGGCGAATGTATTGGACTGATCAGAAGCTTTATTAAGTGGTGTCCATAACGGTTTTTCTGTAGTCGATCTTTGAGAGATATAAAATACACTACTGGAACGGATTTGAAAGTGACATGAAAGGAGTACTCAGAAAATACAAAAAAAGGACAATTTTATGAGGACAATAATCATAAATTGGTCTATTTTATGGATCATAAAGTAATGATGTATCGAAGTGAAATCTTCAAACGACAATTATCGTGTTTAGTGACCGAGAAGTAAATTCTCTTGATATATACGATTATGATAAATCCGATAGTTGAGCTAAACTGTCGTTATTCCATTACCTAATATCCAATCATTAAATTAGCAAATTAAGGTCGAAATTAAAATAAGGGGCGAAAATATTTGTATATTTCGTTTTATTGGTATATTTTTCCATTTATTTAAATATTATGAGTTTATTTGAAGTTTTATTTTTCGGAGAGTGAATGATCGAAGATGAAATCGAATCATCGATATTAGAAACAATATATTCCATACTCTTGAAATGGAAATCGAAACAGTAGTTGATAGCGATTATCAGTGATATTTGTGATCTCATTCACTAGCTGATAAGATTATCAGTGATATCTTTGACCTCAATATCATTATTCATCGACACTTAGAAATGTTGGAACATAACAAACTAACTACATAAAAGCTCCTCACTTCTTTTGGAAATCTTTATCTTCACTCCGATCAATTCATTCAGAGTATCGAATACTGGCGTTTATGAGAATCTCGAGAGAGATGGAAAAGGGCTGCCAAACTACTTGATGAACTCCCTCAATCCCTCACATCGCTACGATCCAGTTAACTGCTTTCATCCTCCGTACACTATAGAGAATTATACATGGAGACAATTCTGTATTTATTTCGTTTCCTTGACTTAGCAAACAAATTCAATGTTTTTTAATCATTTATATGCTATTGTGAGTTCATTTCATCATTGCCATAAGTATAATAATGTTTATTTATATGCAGTCGAAGAAATTTTAATCTCTTCAGTTTCAGCTCACCTTAAATACCACTAATTAAGATTATTAATTGCATTTACACCTATGAATATTTCAAACGCTAAACGAATAGCGCAATTGAAAAGGTTATTAATTACTGCATGATAGAATCCGGGATGATCACGTAACATCCATGACGATGCGGTGATCATTCAATATCTGTCGGTGGTCATTCAATATCTGTCGGTGGTTATTCATATAATTGCTGTGAAGGCGAACGTTCACGTTTATGTATTTCAGTCAATAACCATCGAACTTAGCGTAATAAAATCGAATAGTTAAAACACCTAAGAGGATCGCATTATCAGATCTCATTTTTATCTATCGACTTGAAAGAAGTATAGTAACTGAAAGATGGGAAAGAATTCTGAGTGAATTTTTCGTTAGTTAATTTCTCTTCTTTCAATTTTACATCTATAAGATTGCTGATAAAAGTAACAATAAACTTTTAATGAATGAATGGATCACCACAATAAATTATGAGGAAATATTATTAATTTTTGAGATAAAAAGGTAATTTTTTTTGCCATAAATTTAGTTTAATCTGAATTTTTTTTAGGTCGAAAATTAATTTACAAAAAAAAAATTTTTAAAGTTTACTTATAAATCAAATTTAAATATATAAAAAATATATATATATTAGAGAAATATTCAAAAAAAAATTATTAAATTATATTTTTAAGTAATATAATTGAATATAGAAATTGTATATTAATAAATTACTTATATGACTTATTTGTGTTATGAATATTGCGAAGAAACTGTACATTTTAGAGAGAAAATTCGTAGCGGAAATTCGAGTGCCTCAAAGAAAATTTATGCACCTAACTGAAGTGTTCGAATTCAATTTCTCGTCGACATACGGCGGCGTTCCCTATCATAGCTAAATGATTTCCTTAAAGAACGAAATAGAAGAGGCGTTTTTGTGGATAGTTGGTTTCGATGTTTGTGCGCTCTTAGATGGTGGAAAAGGGCGTTACCCGAGTAGCTTCCATTAAAGATTCACAAAAATTATTACGGCGTTCGACTGAATGCACATCGAGGAGGAGGAGGGTGTGGGGGGGACAACCTAAAAATAGACGCACAAGCGAACGTGTTTGCTTGAGGGAATAAGTTTTGTTTAATGCTCGAATCGAGAGAAAAAAAAGAAGAAAGAAACAACTACAGCGATCTTTACTTAGTTTAATGAATGTCGCCAAATTCTTCATTCTTTTTTTTTCTTTCTTCATTCTTTTCTTTTATTTTAAAAAGGAGCATCGAACAGTCGACACACAAATTGCTCTTTCATAAGCGGCAAATATAAAACCGGTTAGAAATATAAAGCTAAAATATTTCTTGCATGCAATATAAGCTGAATTTTTTTCTCGCCAACTTTTCGATGAACTTAAATGAAAACGTTTTACGATATTTAGGTTAATTTCCTAAGAGAGATCAAAGAGATCGATCAATTCGATGAACTGATCGATCGATTGATCGATTGATTGACTGATTGATTGACTGATGAATTGATTGATTGATTGATTGATTGATTGATTGATTGATTGATTGATTGATTGATTGATTGATTGATTGATTGATTGATTGATTGATTGATTGATTGATTGATTGATTGATTGATTGATTGATTGATTGATTGATTGATTGATTGATTGATTGATTGATTGACTGATGAATTGGTTGATTGATTGATTGATTGATTGATTGATTGATTTATTTATTGATTGATTGATTGATTGATTGATTGATCGATTGATTGATTGACTGATTAGCAAGAAAATCCGCTAAAATATTGCATTGATTTTTTTTCCAGGAATTTCAGAAAATGATTAATTTTCTCGTTGAAATATTTGAGTCGATTTTTATGAGAATTACTTTTGCATTGAGAATATTTAATTTCGATTTTATTCTCTCAATAATTATCTTAATTAATATCTAAATTAAATGGGTTATAGTTTAAGATATTGTAAAATCTAAAATTTCTATACTACTTTATATATATATATATATATATATATATATATATATATATATATATATATATATATATACTATAGCTCATAGAAATCAAATAATCATAGAGATATTATATCGCTTTATCGTGAAATTACCAAATATCAGTATCGTTGCCAGTTTATTTATTTATTTGCGTCGAAAGAGTGGCATTATTAGCGATAATAAATAATACTTGAGACGCTATTGCACTTTAAACTTTACGAGTACTTCGCAACATTTAATTTGCATCGTTTGCAAACTGGCTTTCGTTTTCAACGTTTAAGTAGTTGCTGCACTATAAGTGAAAGTGTCGGCTATGATAGTTGCATCCGGAAGGGCATTTTTTTCTTCTTCTTCTCAAAAAATTCCAATCAAAACACTCGAAATTTATTTGCGGCTCTAAATTCTCGACTTTCGATCATTCGTCGCCAAAATTATATTATGCAAAATTTATTTATTAAACGCTTAAATATATCTCATCGAAGCTTCATCCTTAATGGCTTCATCTGCTTGCTAATCGAGCTTATTCCTGACTTTTCCGCCTCCTGATCTTTGTATACGCCTTCATAAGGATTCACTCTAGTTTGCGAGGAGGACTGAGTCAATCCTACCTCTATCATGGATGAAATAAGGCTTTCTCACATATACTCTATAAACTATCGGTAGCACACTGATCGATAAAATATGTGCTAAAAGACCATTCCTGCTCATCGTTAGCACATATTGACATTCTGGAGAATTTCATTTATTGCCCGAACGTCCATCTTTATTCTCTTGGCGTCAGCCTTTAGACCCTTTATTCTCTCGGATGATTCTTTCATCAGTTAGGTCATTTCATAGACCTGAATTGAATTGAATGATTCTCTTTCAATCGACGCATATTGTCGACTTAAAGAGAACGAAGAAGAATACATCGAAATGATTCTCTTTTGTTTTGTTCCGATAATATCGATAAATAAATAGAATGGGTTACAGAAATAGACTAAATATTGCTTCGAAGACATGCAAAAAAAAGAACGGTGAGTTTGGTGGAACGTATATATATTGAGTGCGTTCACTTACTTTCTGTCTCTCCGTCTCTCTCTCTCTGTCTGCCTGTCTCTGTCTCTCTCTCTCTCTGTCGTAGAACACTATCGATGAGCACATACCAATGGCCAGCTAGCTGCTTGACGTAGACAGTACACACACATTCGATGGATGGATGGATGACCTTGAAAGAACATCATTTCAATTATTAGAAAGATACTCTTTATTAGAGATTATTTCTCAAAGTTCTTATATATTATAAAGAATTTTAAACGATTGAAATTAATTTAGAATTCAGTTCAATTCAATTAAAGAAATAATTCCAAAAGAGAGGGAAATTTAATTTTAGAATTCAGTCCAATTCAATTAAAGAAATAATTCCAAAAGAGAGGGGAATTTAGTTCTTTTCTTAAATTATAAAGATAATTCATCACTAAATATGAGATTAATTTATAATATTAAAAATGAATTTTGCATAAATAATTTCCAATATTTATATTAATTTAATTAAAAAAATGATTTATGCAACTGGAATTTCTCTTCGACGAAGATTTAATGAAGAGAATATAGAAAATTTCGATCGTTTAAGTTGATTTGAGGTTCACATCAAATGAGATGAAATAAATTGAAAATGATCCAATTTACTCTCCCACTTAATTCTTAGTCCGACTTATTTTGAGGTGACGACGGTCGAGGTGACGACGGTCGAAATCGATTAGATGCGGCTGAGAAACATTTCTTTTGAATTTCTAATTCTGCTCAGATTCTTCGAAATCGAATGCGTCTGCACGAAAGTCAACGCTAATTGCCGGTCTATAATACAAAATTGCAAGGTTGCATTTATATATATATATATATATATATATATATATAGAGAGAGAGAGAGAGAGAGAGAGGAAGAGAAAGAATGGTGTTTTTTGCTTAGGCGTATGTCGAGACGGAAACAATGCCTTGAAATGTTTTCCTTTGAATTTTAATTTCATATTTCCTCCTAATAAGTTGAAAGATGAGGATAAAGTAGGATGACTTCGGAAAATGAAATCAACGGCTATGAGAGAATTTAAGAAACTCGTAAGGCGATCCGAAAATCGTATGAAAAGAGCGGCGATTGATCGAAGTTTTCGTCGATTCGATTGCCAAATCGATACAGTTATTTCATTTCTCATTTGGAGCGTTAATGTTGCTACCCCATAACGCACCATCTAATCATATATCTCCAGGTATTCGCTTACTCCGACCGTATTGCGTTTTTGTTTCGATTAGTTCATTAACGATGAGATTTTGTCGTATTCCCATCAATGAGATGATTGCAAACTCAAAGGATCCTATATTGTGATTTCTTAGAGTGAATGAAGTTTGAAAATACCACAGCAGATATTCGTTTTCCTATTCTATTTGGACTAACGAATTCATACAGGTGAAATTCATATAGGTTAATTTATATAGGTGACCTGAAAGGATACGAGAAATGAGGCAAGAAACGGAAGTATAGAGAGTAGGAGAAACCGCAACTCGAACCTTGAACTCTTACTATTTAAGCGATGACGGTAATCACCTTCTACACTATTGCAGCATGCTTATAATTCCACGTTTAAGCCCCCTTGTATGAGGCCGTAGAAAATTAATGCTGATAAGCGGGCAAACTTTAAAGCGCATTATCACCGAAAGTGAAAATATCTCCTAAATGCTATCGTCACGCAATTATTACAGTAACAATCACCATTTTATTATTTAAGAGTGTACTGTATCGGTTGTATTATGTTGTGATATTGCAAGAGATGTATGTCTTTGTGCTTTTATTTCCCTTCGTTTCGACCTCTTTCAACCAATTCTCTTCGCATTGAATAACAAGGCAGTGCTATAAAGAGTAACGACAAGCTTTGTGAACACTTCAGCCAGCTGCTGTCTAACGGCGGGTTCCGTCCTCGAAGAACACTCCTCCATCGATGGAACAATATTTCGGGCAAACACCCCTCTCTCCAGGTTTGCCTGGTGGTCCCTGAGGTCCGGGTGCTCCGGGCTGTCCGTCGGCTCCATTCGTTCCATCGGGGCCTTTCTCGCCAGGGGGTCCCATTGGTCCTGGGGCACCATCTTGGCCAGGCTGTCCAGGTCGTCCTGGTGGTCCAGGTGGTCCCATATCGCCTGTAAATTACTCGTAATAACAGAAATAAGTTGAGCTTACAAATGACCCTTTTGTGAAATCCTCGTTCAAAGGTTTAGAGTGGAGGACATCGTGGACTGCATGTTAGCTAGGGATTTCTGGCTTTGAAATAGTGCAGCAGAAGTGGCCTTGGTCATAAAGCAGATCGAAATTATCCGTTTTTTTTACACAACGTGTGAACTGCACCGCTTCAAAAAACTGTATTACTTACCGGGTTCTCCAGGCTCTCCCGGTTCGAGTGGCTCGTCGGGTGCGTTCTCGCCTGGAGGTCCGTTGGGTCCAGGCGGTCCCATTTCTCCAGGTGCTCCAGGTGGTCCCTTTGGTCCTGGCTCTCCTGGTGGTCCGTCCATTCCTGGGCTGCCTGGTGCTCCGTCTGGTCCGGGTTCTCCTGCGGGTCCTGGTGGGCCAGGTGGGCCAGGTGGTCCAGGTGGGCAAGGCCTGCATGGTGGTGGAGTAATGGGCTCACAAGGCTGTGGTGGTGGTCTCCCTGGATTACCGGGCAGGCCAGGTGCTCCTGGCTTCCCTGGTTTTCCTGGTCGTCCCTTCGGTCCCTTTGGTCCTGGTGGGCCCCGTATGCAGCAACCAGCGCACTGGTCGCTAATCTGACGGGCTGTCCTGTTATGTGCGAAAACAGGGTTCTGCCCTAAGAGGTCAACATCTGTCCATGTTTGCTTTGCCGATTGCTGAAAGAAAAAGAAAGTATTTCTAAAAATCAACAAACAGTCGTATCAATCTCTAATGTTAGTTAGTTCGGAGTTTCTTTAAATCATATGAAAGTAAATGTGACGAATGGGAAGCTGTTCATTAATTGGTAGAATAAAAATAGGGGAACTGCTTTTACACCGAAAATTTGAAGATGCGTTTTTCTAATGAAATTTTTCTAATGAAATTTTTCTAATGAAAAATTCAAACGTTCTAAACGTGCTTGTTAAAAGAAATCTCGAAGGAGAATTTCTTATAGCAAGTAAGGAAAAAGAACATTTTTCAAGTAATTCACCTATGTCCTCCTATTTCTATCAATCACTATTGGTCTCCTTATATGGAGACTATAAAATTTTCGCATATCTTTTTCTCTCTCTTTAATTTATTTCTGAATATTTCACTTAATTCTTTCGAGTAAACGCAGTCGAATCTAGTAATTAAACAAGATAAATTAATTAAATTTCACCTTAAATGATAATTTAATTAAGTAATTTAAAGCAATAAAGTTTCCCAAATGTGAAAATAATTCAATTTCCATAGTCACTCAATGTTAAACATGAGAATTTCAAGCAATATTAGCTTGCAAAATTCGTGAAATTAAATGGATTTTTCTTCGAGTATAGTATAGATTTGCATTAAATTCTTCTATTTCTTTGGAGTTTATCTAATAGTTCAATGGAATTCCCGGTCAAGTAATTTTGTCAAATGAGCGAAATTAATTTCAAGCTTTTATTGGATCTAAATGCGAGAGACATTCAATGCGAGCGATTTTCGATTTTAGCATAGACGATATAAATAGAGGTAAGATAGGTAATTTACCTTGTAGGTAAATTAATGAGTTAATTCTAAACTATTAATGATATTCGCAACTATGATATATGTTTCGATAATGATATACTCTATGAACGCAAATCTTTCATAAGACAATAGCAAAATAACCTCATAATTTTTCGAATATTCTAATCGAGAAAAAAAAAGAGTTGAAATTAAAATAAAATCCAATCTTATTGGGAATGAATAGAATAGAGTAACATATGAAATATGGCATAGAGTCCAATGAGATCATTAATATACCTTACAAAAGGCGATTTCGTTATGCATCTGTCGGCGAACGTGATGAATATAGTTGTAGACCATTGGTAACGTAACGCATACCGAGAGGACGGCTACCACCGAGAAAGTGATTGCCGCATAGGCGACAAATTTATACGCCTTGATGCGATTTTGCGCTTCCATTATGAGCCGTTCGCACTAGTTGGAAACGGCCGACGAGTGATGTGTTGCAACGAACTAAACACTCACCTTAAATAGCCCCATACGCCCCATTCGTCGTTGCTTTGCCAAACCCGGACACCCGTTTTCACGTTCTACACCCATGGCGAATTTTTTTTTCTTGTCTTCATTTTCTTCTCTTTTTTTTCTTACTGAAAGCGTTTCAAAATCCAACCGTCTAATTGCTGACGTGCCGATGCAAACCTTACACGTTGCCTCCCTCATACGAAGGAAAATTACCACCGCGATACTCTTTTGCTATTTGCATTCGCTATCATATCAATAGGTCGTGAAGCTGAAGCTTGAAGTTTTCCTCCTCCTCCCCACCCTCCACCCAAGTGAATTGTTAACGATTTTCGTATTTAAATGAACGTGAATCTAGGTGTTTGGGAATTCCTATATAGTGAAAAGAATTCCAAATTCCGCTTGTTGGTAATTTTAGGGGAAAAATATAACTGAAAGTGTTAGAAATTGATCATCGAATGCAAGTTATCTTCCTTCATTCATATTCACGCCGAGCGTGCAGTAATAACTTCTCTATAGTAGTAATAACTTTTTTATGCAGTAATGACTTCTTTATAGCAGTAATAACCTCTCTATAGCAGTAATAGCTTCTCTATAGCACTAAAGAGTTCTATGTCGAATACGTGTTATTGTTAGCATATTTCTTTGTTATCTTCAGCATTTTATTTCATTCTATCGTCATTTTTAGTATATTTATAGTATATTTATTTATTTATAGTATATTTTAGTATATTTATTTGTCGATATTTCAATGATATATATACGAAACATAAAACAAAAATATTTTAGATTCGTTTCCACAATTGACAATGAATTATATTCGCAATCATTCATCATCATTCATGACGCTTTCCACTACGCTATCAAGAGGCGTCAATTCCAAAGCGATGTCGTTCGAAAATGAATCGGTGGTGATGTTTTGATCGCTTTTTCTTTCGTTGATAGGGGATTCATCACCGGAAATAGTCGAATTTCTCTTAAACTCGTGTAATTGAGCATAGATCTCTTATAATTGAGCACGACGAACAATTATCATTTGAATATCAGCTAAAGTATTCAAAAGAGTTCTCAAAGAAATTAGTCATATGCGAATTTATGAATTATAATCATTATTTTTGCATAAAAGTTATTTCAACGTTTACATTACTAAATATGCCGTTGAAGTAAGTAAATATTATTGGCGAAATGTTTTTTGTTCATTGAAGTGATAGGATGAAAATTTATTAGAAATAGTTTTGCAATATAATGGAAGAAAAATTTTCCACAAAATCTTTCTTAGTTAGTTTAATTTCGTTATTTTTTCAACAACGCTAATAAATTATCTTTGAAATAGTGAAAATGAAAGATGTGTAAGTGGTGCATATTATATAATAATAAATCGAGTATTATATATGATATGATATGATATGATATATAACAGTAAATCAGATATGATATGATATGATATATGATATGATATGATATATAACAGTGAATCAGATATGATATGATATGATATATGATATGATATGATATATAACAGTGAATCAGATATGATATGATATGATATATAACAGTAAATCAGATATGATATGATATGATATATAACAGTAAATCAGATATGATATGATATGATATATAACAGTAAATCAGATAGGATATGATATGATATGATATATGATATGATATGATATATAACAGTGAATCAGATATGATATGATATGATATATAACAGTAAATCAGACAGGATATGATGATATGATATAATATAATATATGATATGATATATAACAGTGAATCAGATATGATATGATATGATATGATATTCGTATGATATGATACGAATATTTTATTGAAATTTCTAAAATATTCCTGCTGACTGCTTTTCTTAGATCTCTTTTCTCTCGCAAAATCATTTTTGTATTGATTAATTGAAAACTCTTAGCAAAGGAAGAATTTTTCTTGCATTCATATAGTTGGAATTTTTGTGAGAAATATTGATAAGCGTTAGCGGCATTGAAAGAAATTCCAAAGTTAGGGCGGTCTCTATACGAGATTGCTTCCTCTTGAAACCGGTTCTTTGCGTATCTTAAAGTGCTTTTGCTGAACTCATTCAACGAGCGCTCATCGATGTGCTGCAACCAACCAACTAATTCGTCAACGAAACCTTTTCTTACGCAGAGAGGGAGGGATGTGTGCTTTAAAATGATTCATTCATTAAGTGATTAATTAAACGTTCATTTTATTCTTTTCAAATTTTTTTTTTGCCGCTCTACTCTTTTGCAATTCTATCATTCTTTTGGCTAGTATTTTACTTGAATTGTTTTTTGCTCTTTTCATAGTTATCGTTGGAACGAAAGGGAACGCAAACATTTTGTGTAATAAAATGCACGTCGTGTTCGTTTTATTGGGCGATTGTGTCGTTTCATTTCATAAACTCAACTTAGATGGTGATGGAAAAAGTTTTCGAACGCTCAACTTGAATCGTCCCCCTCTTTAGCATTTTCTCATAAATTCTATTGTTTTTTGTTAATTAATTAATTAACCTTAATTATATTAATTTAAGAAAATAAACCTTTATTAATTAATTCAAATAATCGCCTTAATTAATTAATTAAATTAATTACCTTCATTAATTAATTTAAGAAAATAAACATTACAGTCGTAATCATTTGAGTAATTGGGATATTATTTACTTTATAAGCAAGTTTTTCTTCTTCTCACTATTGCAAATTCGATATCTTTAATTAATTTGAAGTTGTTTGGTCAACATTCACTCATCAATTTCATTTCGAAATTCGTATCGATATTATCGATGATTCAGAGATTTTTTTTTTGCATTTCGACTTATTCGGTGAGAATTTAAATTTCCAACATTGCTAATAGGTGCAAAGGTTATATATATCTATATATCTATATATCATATCATATCTATATCACATGATATATCATATCACATCATATCATATATATGATATGATATCATATCATATCATATGATATATATCATTTTCCAGAATGGGCAATCCATTTCTCTAAAAATTTCACTAATTTGCTTTTCTTATTTCAGGAGCCATAGAAGGAGTCGTTATTGGAGTCGGAAAGAAGTCACAGATTTGAAGTATTTGAAGAAGTATCCAAATAGGTGTTGTTATCTTGAAAGTAAAGAAAAGTATATGTCATTCTTCTTTCTTTTATTTTTCAAGACTTCATACAAATGAGCGGAGATGTTCACTTCTCGATTGCAATAGAAAAGGAAGCAATTCTCATCGAGTGTTTTTTATTTCCAAGTGTATCTGCATGGAGAAAGGGGTTTTTTTGTGCTAGTAGAGACGTTTGCAAATATAGAGAGAAAAGGACCACCCTAGAGAATGATGCAGTAATTGATAGTCTATGTCACACCTATCAACGGTATGTAGCACCTAAAATATTCCAACTTTCATTTCTCTTATTACTGCGATCGTTGACATTGTTTTTTTTTGCGCGCGCGCAAGGGTAACCATTAAATGGGAAATCATATTCAAAATTGCTGTTTTTAAAATATTTATTTCTTTTAATTTCATTTTAAAGTTTCAAATTATAGGGAATATTTCGTTTATAATAAAATAATGAGTAAATATGTGGGTTATTTTCTTAAACAATATATATAATTTCGACTCTCGAATAGATCATACTAAAATCGATTGATTTAACTATCGATTTGCATCAATTATCAGTTATGAAGACGTTCAAATCTGATAGAGAAATATGGAATTGTTGCCGTTGAAGATATTCCCATTCGATGATAAGTTCAAAACTATGCATAAAGATCCATAGCATTCCAGATAAAACAAGCCTATGTTGATAATTTTGAACCGTTGAGTGTTTCATTCTCGGTCTTCCATTTCGTTAAGATGAGGGAATCTTTGCAGAGGCAGTGCATATGATATTGTAGAAGTTAATGAATCAGAAAGAATAACGAGGAGAGGGGAAAAAAGTGATGGTTGGAGAATTTAGTGGTATACTGGTATATTGGTGTATTGGTATATATTAGTTTAGTGGTATACTGGTAGAAAGAAGGGGTTATATTCCAATTTTACACCAATGAATTCCTCATTTTACATATTCTCTCATATGTGATATGTGTATATGTGTGTGTTTTTTGCATATTTTAAATTATTATTGAAATATAAATGAATTCTTAATAAAATATGTTTATTTATTTATTTATTTTTTGCACATTTGTCGAGAAATTTCTCTAACGAATAACAAAGAATAGCGACAAAAATAAATGCAAATAACATATTGATGAAGATACGAATTATGCGAATTTAAATTTAAAATTTAAATTATGATTTTTTAAATTTAAAAAATACATAAATTTCTCCTTAAGGTCGGAAAATTATTAACGTTTCACTTGAATTAATTTTGCTGGTGTGGAAAATTCCTGAAAATTCCAGATTTCATACTAACTTCCGTAAATAATGAATGAACAAAAAAAACAGCCAATAAATGAACAATCTGCATAAGTTGTTTTCAGTCATAACTTCAATTATTGTCCGCGATTTTTGCATTTTGCAAAGAGTCTGCAAAAGTTTACCTATTTTTTTGCAATCGTCTTGCAATACTGAAGAATTCTTTCGGTAAGGAAATTTTTGCCAAACTTCTATGAAAACACAACTTGCATATAAAGGATTTAATTTAATTTGAGTGGATACAATAACTTCGATGTTTTATTTTAAATTTTATATTTAAAGTCAGAGGGAAACATTTTAAAGCATCGTCCTATCCAGAATATCCTGAAATATAACTACTAACTTCACTTTATGGCTTCGAAATGGAGAGAAGTTTTGAGATATTATGCGTCTTTAGTAATTTATATTTTAAGCATATTTTAAATTTCGTTTCTACTGAAATTGCGCTTGCGATCTCTAAAATTAGTACATAATTTGTAGGAATTTTCAGTCGTTTATTGAAAATTATAGAAATCAAAGATGAAATATTGATGAATAAGAAAATTGAGAATAATTCTAATTAATGATAATGAATTGCAAATAATTTGCTAGAATTTAAGTGATCTTTGCCGCTAAAGGGCCCGAAAGGGGGTATCGACTTCTTGTCTCATAACCGGTCGTCTATTGGTTTCCATCTTCTAGGTTGTAATAAACCACTGAATGTTTCATTCATTTTTTTGAAGAGAGGAGGTTGCTTCAAAACGAGTAAATAAATCTTGCTGAGACAAAAAAAAAAATAATTCGACATTTAATGTGAATATCATCATTTATCTTACCATTTCGATAAAGCTATGAGAGATTTTCGTTTGAACACTGAAGTTTATTCGTTCATCAATGATTGCCAGTCGACAATTATAATCGTTTACTTCCATATAACTGCTCTCTTCCATATATCAATCGTTTCGGATCTTTGAATTATTCGAGTATTTAGTCGGATATCTATTCGGATATTCGAGTATCTAATTCACTGAACTCTCATCTCTCACGTCAATGGGTCACTAAATTAATTCCCCACAAAACCTGTCGGATCTAATGATTGCTTCAGCGATATCAATGCAGTTCCAATATAAACCAGTTTGCTAATAATGAACTAGCTTTTTTGCTTAAAATTTCGTTGCATTTCTTCAACAAACTCGATTCAAATTCATCTTCGTTGAAACATAAAAAACAACAACGTAATATATTTCATTATGTTTTACATTCTACTTTATGAAGAAGATCATCTATTCGGGTATATGAACGTCAGTAATTATAAAGCTTTGGAAATGGAAATGCCACGGCTTTCGACATTTAGCCAAGGAAATGGCATGGCTTTCGACATTCGGCCAAGGAAATGGCACTGCCTTCGACATGAAAGCATTGGGAAAGCATCAATTAATAAGCGGTCGATCGACGTGGAAACCATCAATAAGCATTGGAGGATAGTCCATTAAGCATTGCAAAGCAATAAGATATTCGTATAATACAAATATTGAAATACTTAAAAATTGAACGAACGAAATCACTACAAATTTTATAAAGGGATATCTGATAAAAATTAAAGAATGATGAAAAAAAAGATTGAATTTCAAAGATATAATCAAACAATTTTTTAGCTGATTAATTTGAAGGGGAACTCTATCAGATTTCTTCTCCCATAATGTGATAATTTACCCATTCGGGTAGGAATTTCCAATCTATAAGCGAGAAAAAGGTAAACGATTAAACGAAGATTACCTGATATGGACATCGGAGATGATTCTAGGTGTCACCAGATGATAAGACTACCCGATATGGACATCGGAAGTGATTCTAGGTGTCAGTAGACGATCATTTTCGTTGCTGCAAACGTGTTAAGGTCATTAAGCATTTTACCTTTGAAAAGGTCACCTGTGCAGCTAATCACCAAATACCTTGAAAACAAGCAAATGAACATGTTCCAGCAATACAGCTTCTTAGAGGATATTACAACATCCATTAATGATATCTTTCGATGATATCGAAACGAAATACTAAACTATAATTTAAAGAGATGAAATAGATTTAATACATAATTATTTCTCTTGAAATGCGATCCATTGCAAATGAATTTCATAGCAAAGAATATCAATGAAGACATCCTTATAAGGGGAGAATTCATTTTTTAAACATAACCACCTGAAAATGAATGCAATCACTGGCAATGAACTCTAGAGTTATATACAAATCCATGAAAAGTTGGAAATTCTATGAGAATTCTATATGAAATATTTTCTGGAAAATGATTACACTAATAGAGAAATATCGAAATTCAAAGATTTCAACGTCAAAGACCTCAAAAAATGGAAAATTATCTTGGAAAATAAGACTGAAATGAATTGTGTCCTCATTGAATTCACACATTCAGATCGAACGTTGCATTACTATTTGAGATGCAATAAGGTATCTTCTACTACATACACTGCAAAACATTGATTGGTTATTGCGATTCTTTGGAGAGGAAAAATTTGGTCTTCTTCACGCATCTCATACTTCTCGGATGAGAACATATAGCTTTGTCAGTTAAGTCTGCGGTATCCGATATGATAGAGACCGGGAAAGTAATTTCTCATTTGAATTTAACTAAGATTCCAGAATACGGCTTATATTCGAGGGGTTATATCCAGAAATTTCAGGATGAGACATATATCGAAAGAACACATTCGATGTTTTCTTACTTCAATTCTTCAAATTTCGAAATATTTCTCGGTATTTTAGTATATTTTACGAATTCATAAAAAAAAGTAACACATAAATATATTGTAAGTGGATAAACGACATCAGAGCGCATATGGACAGCCGGGAGAGATTTAACTATAGTTACTTGTGATGATAAAAGAGTAAACGATGCTTGAGAAAATGGTTTAATCAACTATACTAATTGGGAATTCACTTAACAATAACAGTTAATGATTAAATGTAAGTAAGCTCTCTTGGAGTTACAAGAGACGGATCAACATAGACCAAATAGCTCTCTTTTATGACGAGATTCTCGAAAACACAACGATTTGTGTCTTATACGCATATATTTGCTACTCGTTGTTGAGTCTTTGTAGTTTTCCAGTAATTTTAGTATCGTTTAACCAAAGAAATTATTGAAATAATATAATCGAATGATGATCATCTCAAATTTTTTGGATAACCTTCTCGGATGGATGGGAGAAAAATCTCTCTTTTGATTTGACGACTTGTTGAATTGATCTATTCTGAAAGAGAGTCAATCTATTGAAAAAGGTCTCATATTTACTTCAACTTTCATTAATTCTATATTTTTGGAAGTATCACCGATGTTTGCGCTTCATCTTATCAGTCGACATATCATTATATCCTCATAATAATGCTTCCTTATCAGTCGACCTATCATTATATCCTCATAATAATGCTTCCTTATCAGTCGACCTATCATTATATCCTCATAATAATGCTTCCTTATCAGTCGACCTATCATTATATCCTCAGATTGTCACCTCTGTCACACCATACCGCCTCCCCCTATTACTAACAAACAAAGCAATAGTGGGAATAGAGCTGCTAAAGACATTCCGGAATCATATTCGAATTTTCAATTGGTTAGCTACGATACGTTATGGCACAAGAAGTTATCGATTTTCCGGGGCGATAGGGGATTGTGCATCTGCAATGTTTTTTTATGCGTCCATTGATATTGGTGGGGGGTTGCCGACATTGGGACGATGGTACTTGGAGATTGCCGACATTGAGACCGTGGTTTTCGTCGATTATGAGTACCGTTCCGTTGGCGGTTTTATCGTGCTTCCAAAAAATTGGCCAGTTTTTTGGTACTTCATTTAATTTTTCTATTAAAGTTACTTGGAATTATATATTCTATGATTTGAATTATAGCGGTTAGTTCAGTTTATTAATTCATTTATTGCTTTCTACAACATGAAGATGAGTTGTTTAGTTAGCTGATTGAATAACTGGCAATTTGTGTTAGTCTCATTCTTGAGGTAATTCTTGCTTGTGCTTCGAGTGTGATGAATGTTGATGTGATGGTCGTCTCAAATTTTTAATGAGTATTTCGTTTTTACTTGAGGAACTTGAGGAACTAGTCTTGAGGAATTTACCTGAGAAACTACTTGAGGAACTTACCTGAGGAACTACTTGAGGAACTTACCTGAGAAAGTTATTATATTCCCAATTAAAGTTATTATAATATCTTTTAGGTTATCTTTAAATATAATTTTTATAGATCACTGAATCTTAATGCTATAGTTGCATTAATTTGAGCTCAATCATTAAAGAATTTCGACTTTTTGACATTTTATATCTCACCTTATAGGTTATATTTTTATCTCTTCTATATATTGGTGCGTTTAAAAAGGGAAATAAAAGATTATCTATGAGCGATTACCCATTAGGACTTTCATCCCCCATTCATCCTCGTCACTTCAGCGTTTCCTTTCGGCGGACGCATAAATTGCCTTAATAAATCGTTGTAATTGAAGCGATTAACGATCCGATCGTTAACGATCCTCGTACAGGTCCGATCGTTTCGAACTTCTTGCAACATCGTTGAGTTTGTTGGTTCAACCCTCGCCCTGCCCTCCCGCTCAATCCATCGTTGTTTCATTCGTTTGTGGAATCAATACAGCACTTTCAGTGCTTGTATTGAGAGATGTAAACTACAGGGATCGATTCAGTAGGGCATATTTGATGGGGGATTTTTTGTTATTGTTGTTATTGTTGTTGTTGTTTGTTGGGCGTGTGCACACGAGAAGATATCCGCCTCTTATTTTTTGTTTACCTTCATGATCCCATCACTCTACTTCGTTGGTGGGTGCCATTGTTGATTATTGAAATGTGCTTGAGATGTAGAAGTGAACCATTCTCGTTCCTTCCTCTAGCTCCATCGTTGTCTTAATTACAAAGCGGCAATAGATTATGGTCTCAGTTTCAAGCACTGTGTTCCTAGTACACTCAATAGATGTTGTTCAATGCCATACTTTTTTTTTTGTTATTAACCTCCTCCATATTTACGCTATATATTTAGCTTGCCACCCCAAGCGATATGAATAAATTTTTATCGAAACCCTTAGCTGACTATAGGTTTTACATAAATTGCGTTGATGTTTCTATGAAGAACCTTCTAATCTTCTTGGTTTTGCTTCCATATTTCCTACTTCGATAGAAAGCAATATGACTTGAGGTGGTGGAGAACCTGAGGTTTATTAGTGCAAAAAGAAGTTACAAACCAACGGATCTGCAAATGTCCACTTTGGCTGTTGTCCGCGATACTTCGTTTTATCCTATTGATATATCTTAATTCCCCGTAGGTGATCAGTCATATGGCAATATATTCGTTGAGACAATTTCTTGCAGGTATTTTTTTGCATACTTCACTCGGGATTGTATTCTTTTGTGGCGAATAGGACGTGATGTACGGCTTCACGGGTCAGAACCAATACGGGTAAATCTTTACACTTCATCGCTTTCCGCATCCGATCATTGAAATCAAGTTTATCGCACATAAATAAACGTGTATATTTAAATATGTACGGGTGTATAGATGTAAGCAGAAGCATGAATATTTGCTCGATTGGTTTATGTGTAGGATACTTTACTGTTTTTTGTGGTTTATTCATCTTCGTTGGCACCGTCGACATGAAAGATACCAATTTGAGAAGTTACAATTCAACGTACGCAACCTCACCGGCGGCGGCGGTCTATAGTGCGGTTCAATCGCAGCAAACACCACATACACCAACATTGGGAGCTGTTGGAGCTACCAACCCGACTAGTGTCTATGCGAGGTAATTTTCAAGCCTTCGATATTTCCGGGTGTTGTTCGGGTCCATTGCATCTGGAGCAAATATCACCCGATCAGTTACTAATTAATGATTGACTGCAGTGTTGAAGTTACCGGGCAGTAATTTTCCTTGCTGATACAATGGTTCGGGTGGGAGGGGATGGGGAGCTTCTCGCTATTCGTCATGGATGCTCATTGGATCTAGTCATTCGACAAGCATTGATTGTTATCGTATTTTGTCGCCGTAAGGCAGTTAATTGCGTTGACGGGAACAGCTTTTGGAGTACTGCGTACAACATAGGCCGTTAATGATTTTGGCTCGGTGGCCAATTACTAGAAGCATATGATATGGAATTTTTTTTGTGGTATAGAAACAAAGGAAAGCGACTGATGTGACGAGGGTTAAGGATTCTTTTGGTATTACAGCATCGGGAATGTGGTCGGATAGATTTGTATCTATCAAGTCAGCATTCTTCGACAAAATTAGTGAGTGAATGGTTGCCGTAAAAGTGGAATATTAGAGCGTTTGAGAGGAGTAGGAGCTCATTTTTCTGATGCTTTCGCGAGAGGAATTCCAGTGAACTCTCATCTTGAGCATTATGGGTATACAAAGGCATAAAAGTGCCGTATCGATGCATGTATCTTTTCGACGCTCATCATGAGAGGAATTTCAATTGACTTTTGCTTTTTCTTAATGATGATGATTGAGAAAAATTTCGTGGAATCATTTAATCTGTCCGCCTTTCTTGGAATTATCAGCTGGGAAATTTGCGATTTACGGGATCACAGGAATTCTCCATGCGCTGTAACAGTTGGTTTTTTTAGTGTATGTGGAGAGGTGGGGGGGGGGGGGGGGAGGTGAAGGAAGGGTGGTGGAAGGATGTCCTATGGGTTTTGAAAGTGATCATATCGCGATAATTTGCCGAAGAAATAGCACCTTTTATATATAAGGTCTTAGCTTATAATATTTTTAAGATGAAGTATTCGACGGTTATTCTGAAAGTGTTTCGGGTGACAATGAATCTAAAAATGCGCTTCGAAAATATAATTACACATTGGAAGCGATTTGTTTGAAGAAGTATTGCATAGTTGGAATTACTGAACTGAAATAGTTTCCAGTTTCTCAAATGCGGCAGCTGCAGCGGCACCTTCAGCTTCACCATACGCAGCTGCAGCAGCTTATGCAGCCACACCTAGTGCAGCGGCCGCCTATGCACAGTACGGGCAAACGGCTGCTGCCGTCGCAGCTGTACAGCAACAACAGCAGGTAATTTTTTATCTTTGAGCTGTGTTTCCTTTTTCGTAGCATTACTGACGAAGATTTTTTGCAGTATGGGAATAAGTTTCCTGTCTTTTTTGCAAAATAAAAATGCGCATTCGAAGCAGCACATGAAATAGTTGATTGGTGATAGGTAAGGTATCTCTTTGAACAATAGAAATTCCCCTCAATGCGTTCGTTTTTCTCTCAGCTGGTTGGATTTTCTATAGGCGGTTAATTTTGAATTGCTGGTGGATGTTTAAGCTACAAGCGGCGACTGGTGTCGTAAGTGCATCGGCAGCTGGTTATGGTGCACATACTGCGGCTACACGCCTCACTGATTCCTACAGCACAGTAGGTACTGTACCGTCAACTGGTGGTACATATACATCGCTTGCCGGTAAGTCGTTTCGATGTACATTTTTTGCTGTAGGCATACTGAGCAGGTTCTACGCTCTCTTTTATTTACTGTGGTAACAGTGCTAACTGAAGGAGGAATCATTCTATCAGATTCAGCAGTGGGAGCATTAGTGCACTGTTTTTGCTCGTTGGGAAATGAAGCAATATATAGCGTTGTGTGAGTGCAGAGGTGAGCACATTTTGGGAATTTAATGAAGGTTGTGGATTTGACTAAAAGGCCAAGCTGCCAAATCGGCAGTTCCTTGTATCAACCAAAGCATAAAGGGGTAACTCAGTTTGCCGTATGATATTATCCGTGGGAGTGAGCGATATTGCTGTTATTTTGCGTCATTTTGATTGTGATTGGAAGCTTCAAATAGTCGTTGCACAAATCTGACGTATCCTTACTAATCTCGTAGTTGCTTTCAGTTACACTTTATTTCGTTTTGCGTTTCGATTTTCTTTAAAATCGGCGATGCGAACGTTTGATTTCGTAGAATTGGACATGTGCTAGTGAATAGCAACTTTAGATGTTTATTTTGTAAGTTGACGATCTTCTAAGAATTGTTTAGAGATGCATATGGTGGAATTGTTCGGAATGAGGTTTTTTTATTGATGCGCCTGGATGCTATTTGTTCCAGTTGGTATGACTAATGGAATCATTATTTCGCAGTACGTCGATCGAATTGCGCATAGAACCCTTAGCGCATATGAGCTATAAGTGGCCATTAGTTTGTTTAAGCCAATTTATTGATCAGAGGAGTTTAAAGTAGTTCATTTCCAGTTTAATTTCATTAGACGTTGATAATGATCGGAGCTCTGTGTCGTCTATTGGAGCACTGTGCGTTGTGATCGATAACTGAGTAGGATTTATAGGTGTTGGTTGATAGTTATGATGGAGTTATAGTCCGTTTAGTATGTGATGTGTTCAGACTACACAAATACTTTGCGGACTGCAGCCGCGGCGGCAGCGGTGGCGAACCCAACAAGCAACAGTTCATTTGTGGGGGTTACTCGTATCGGAACGACGTCGTCGAATCCTCTCACCAATACCGCCTCATCGGTCAGTGGAACGAGCACTGCTGGTTAGCGTTATGTCGTATTTGTTAATTCTTTGTAATGTTTTAAAGACGATAAATTGCCATGCTATGATAGGTTGGTGGTATATTAAGGTTGAGAGCATACCACGGGAGGGTGGTTTAAGATCTAAACGAGAAATAAAATGCATCTGCAGCATGCCTTACTCATTTACACGTCCTGCAGTAAGTTGGGCCCCGCCACAAACAATTATTTTCACTCTTCAATTGCCGATCGTTGTTGGCCTATGAGAATTGCTTTCCAGTTGCCGTTGCAATATATAAATATAATGAAGGAGAGAAGAGAGGTCATACTTTTTTCTCCGAAGACCTGGTAAATATTGAATGGCCGACCATATCTCTATAGTTGTTGCGGTTTCAAAAACATTCGGATGGATCGTTGACTACTTTTTTATCCATCAGTGACTCCGTTATTTCAAGGCAAGCGCTGACTCTAGTTTAATCTAAACATAGAGGGTATTGTTGTGGGAGCTCAAAAACACTGACGTAGGTTTATTTAAATTCCTATTAAAGCGTCGACGTACAGTGGTTATGATGCGGCTGTATATGCAGCGGCTAGCAGCTACCTGCAGTCGAAGGTGGCTGGGACTACTAATGTCTGGATGGGAGCTACGAAGAAAGCAAGCGCTGCGGCGGGGTTTGGTTCAACGAACGCATCATATGCGACGACCCCGTCGACTAACGTGACTGTAGCAGGAGTAGGTCGTGGTCAGCCAGGTACTAAAGGTGAGTTTGTTGGTGTTTGGTTTATGCTTATTGGGTTTTTATTGTTTATATTCTATTTGAGGAGTACTTGGCACAAATTATCCTTCCCAAGATATATTACGACTGAGAGGACTTGATTCAGAATGTCTTCTTGAGGTCTGAATCATAGACTATGCGGATACAGCGTTATTGAGAACATCGAGAAAGTGTTGGGTTCAATTGTTCGTTAGGAATGGTTGATGCACCTATCAATGCTTTGTTTAAGAACGGGCGGAACGGATAGTGCACAGGTGAATTATTGTAATGGTAGGTCGTAAATGCGTAAAGAAAAGGTAGAGCAGCAGTGTGGAGGAAAATTGCTTAGTTAACCGCAATGGAGATTTTGATGTGTTGGAAAATAAGCGTATTGTTCTGTCTTTGCTCCATCGTTTCTTCTGTCGCAATTTCCGTTCTCTTTATTATTATTTTGTCTCCTGTTTACCCGTCTTGGCAGGAGGTAATGAGCATCGTTCTAGGTCGCGGTGCATTCCCAAACAAGCGTTATGGTGGTCAGTCTCGTCCGGTTGGCGATATCCAACAATTTTACTGTGAGGTGTGCAAAATCAGTTGCGCGGGATCTCAGGTTGGACCCTCTCTGTTTTTTCTTATCATTGAAACTTGGTCTGTCAAGAGAACTCGTTGGTAGCTTTTTATTTTATTAAACGACTTAACAGTTCTAAATTTTGTTTGTAAGGTTTGTCGTTGATGGGAATCGAAATTCATTGTATGAGATCATGAGTTTTCATCAGAAATATATCTTGCCATTGATTGGTATTTGCTGTGGAGGACATTGTGGGGGGATTTTGAAGATATTCGACATGAAGATGATCAATCGTCCTTTCACATGTTTGCTGACCTGTTGTCCTCTTGACAGCATTTTCATATGTGCCCTCATCTTTGCCGCTGATCTTTTCCAGTAGGTACTCTTGTTAAATGTATTGCCGTTCCATATATGATCTCTGTGATTTCTCATTTAGGTAGTCTGTGTATACATGCATGTAGGTCTGCCATATTCGCATAGTCTCTGTCGTTTATTACTAATATGCGTTTGAGGTGGGAAAGATATCATCTATTATTTATAATAAGTTAATATCTCGTTTTCAGACATATAAGGAACATGTTGAAGGACAGAAGCATAAGAAAAAAGAGGCACTGCAGAAAGGAGAGGGACAAACATTATCGAAGTCGAGGGTTTCGTTCCGTTGTGAGACGTGTAACGTGACTTGCACGGGTAAGGATACCTACGAGTCACACATTCGTGGCAGTAAGCACCAAAAGGTTAGCGCGTAAATCTTCTCGATCTCTTATGAAGAGCGTGAAATGTTGTAGCTTGCTGAGCAGGTTGTGGTGTTTTCGAAATATTCGGAGAACCCCGTTTTGGAAAAAGTATCAGATTCTTATGCATTTTTATATCAACTGCACGTATTTTATTTGTTTTTTGAATGTTTTTATTATCGAATTTTCCACTTGGTGAATATCGTTGCCGGTAAATTATCGAAAATAGCTCTGATCGCATTTGCCGATCGATCCGTGCAATTATTTTCTGCGGCATTGTGATGTTTAAGGTTGCTGGGAGAGTGCTGCAGTTGTATATTAATAATTTTAAACCCTTCCAATATTTTATGTTGTGCACGTCTTTGACGAGATATGTCGAGTGATGATGGTTGCAGAGTTGTTTGAATATGGCCCGGGTCTCTCTGATCAGAGATGCTTGGCCTTCATAGGGAAGTTTTGCTGCAAGAAAAGTATTATTGTTGGCATTATGACATTTCATTTACTTCACTTATTAAGAAAATCGGGTATTCTGAAGTAGGTGCGCTTTCACCTACACTTCCGATGCAGTAGAAACTAGTATCGGGAGTGGTTAGACCTTGGAAGTGCATATATAGCAGTCGCACACCGTGATGCTAAGCATGCGCGCTTTTCAGAAGGTAGTGCAGTACTGAGCTGTTTAGGATGTGAGAGAGTGTGATTGGTATATATGGCTCATGACACCAGGCAAATCTGTATTTTAGGCGAAGGACCGCCTGTTTCCAAGTATGGAAAAAACTAGACAAAAATGTCAAGTTTCATGCCTCAAGTCGTCAAAAGGCGAGGATCAGGAATGTTGACGAAGAGGGGTGCGTGTTCACTTTTGAAGTTATTTTAATCAGCAGGGTTCGGCAAGAAATTCAAGTATGCAGTTATGGGTGAGAGGGGAGAGTGGTGTGGAAGGGATCGACTCATCCATGTATGTAGAAGACATTCGCGTCGTCAGGGTATATCAGATGCAAATGGTGCTGTTTATTTTCTCATTGTTTTAGACAACTATCGTTGCTTTAATATGAAAATATGTTTTGTTGCTGATGCATTAGTGTTAAGACGGCAAACCTAATGAAGAAGTTGGGCAAGCCAGTACCGGAAACACCAACGGTATTGGCACCTGGAGAGAAATCAAATTCATCCGCGTCGACAACTAACGGTGCTCCAATTTCAACAGTCGGGGGACCTGCTGTACCGACTAAACGGGCAAGTGTTTTTCTCTTAATCGTCCCATTTAAAACTTTTTCATCACAAGAAGCGTATGAGGAATCTTTGGATGGTTCGGTTTGCTAGGTCTTTTGTTGGACATTTTGCATGGTTCAGATATTAGTTTTCTCTTTTTCTGATAGTGATAGTTTCGTTGGAGTAGTTGCCTTTTTAATGATCCTTAGATTTTTTTACAGTTCTTTTATGGTGAATTCTGTAATTGTAATTTATCATTTAACAGAGAACAAGCATTAAATTTTTGATGTGTTCATTCAAACTTCATTAGCGTGGAAAGTGTTTATTCACTTTAAAGTTCAAAATTACAGGTTGTCGGGATTCCGACAGTCAGTTTTGTTGGTGGTCAAAAGCTGCAGACATCGGAGACGGCGGTGAAATCCACGGGTGCAGCTGATGCGGCGCTTGAGGCAGCTGGACAGAAAAATGCTGCAGTCGAAGTTGGTTTTACATATGTTGGGCTGTCGAGAGCAGTAATGGGTTTCTTGTCAATCGCATTCGTATTCGGCCATTGGTCAAATTCTGAGAAATGAAGAAAGACGAAAAGCTCGATGATTAAATGAAGGGGATTGGGAGAGGGGTGGTTCTAAAAATATAGGCATATATTTTTTTGATTCGTTTATAGCCTGTTATTACTGACATTGTCATCCGTTGAAAGTGGGTACTAAAAGTTCCCACAGGGGAGGGAAGATATGAAAAGAGTGAATAAATTATGGATTAGGAGGAAATAACCAAAGAACGAAACATGCCCAAATATGTGTTGCACATGACTTTTATTCGCGGAGTTTAAATGGAAACGAAAATTTTTGCGAAGGATATCACTGAGATGAACAGATTTCGTTTTTTTTTTTTTTCCAATTCAGAGCTGTTCGATATTTTAGGCTGCTTTAGCGGCAGAAAAAGATGTGCAGCCGGTTGGTGAAGACTATGTGGAGGAGGAAAGAAACGCATCGGGCAAGCTAGTGCAGTATAACTGCAAATTGTGCGATTGTAAGTTCAGTGACCCGAACGCCAAGAATATCCACATTAAAGGACGCAAGCATCGTCTGCAATATAAGGTTGAACATTTTGCATTTGCAGCATTCTTGTAGAAATGTTTATGTATAGTGGGTGAAACGCAGTAGGCCATTATAATCAGTAAACCGGAGCCTTTTTTCGCTTACCTTTCCAGTTTATTTATTCCTTCCTATGTCCTTCGCCATATTTGAGATTTTATTTCCGCAATTGGATGGTTGATACGAGGAACTCGTAATATTCCCTTTTCTGAAAAACCTCAACGACGTGAAGTGTGTCAGGATTTGGAGAGAGATTGCTGATGTTTTTTGATTATTACAGTTGAAAGTGAACCCGGATTTGGTGGTTGACGTGAAGCCGAATCAGATGCCTCGTGAGATGCGAAACGAACTTGCGCGTAAGATGCGTGCCCATGTTGGACCACCAATGATGATGTGAGTTGTTGATTAGCACGCCACATAACTAGCATTAAACCGTGAGAAGGTTTGCTGAATGTGACAAAAATGCTTCTTATCTCTTTCAAGCAAAGTACAAGGCTGCCTGCCTACCGTTATGCAGCAGGCATCCTATCACAACTGTCAAATCGCGTAGTTTAGTTTGTTGATAGATTTTGCTTCGTCTTTGAAAGAAGGGTAAGCTCGAAGAATTTGTCCATGGATTTGAGTAAATTGCTTAGAATCCTCGGATGTTTCGTGAAATAAGGATAATTCTGCCGTTTAGGCCACGCCCGTATGGTCCTCCACAACCGTTGATGGTATTCCCACACGCTCCAGCTCGTCCATGGTTTGGTATGATGGATCCTGGCAGAAGAGCAGAAACATCTGAGGACCGACATGTTATGGCTAAACATAAGCAGGCTAGCCATTCCTTTCTTTTCAAGACTGTGCATAGAGCATGGTTTTATTTATTCGTTTTAAATGTGTGTGTTTGGCGGGATTCAGCTTTTTTCGATTTGAAGCTTAAGAGGAATAAATTTTGCATCGGTGGTTTCAACTCTAAAGTCATTGTAAAGGATTGTTTGGCTTATCTCATGTATTATAAAGCAGGATTTCGTAAAGAACTTGTAAAAGAATGGAAATCTGCAATGAGGGGCAAGAGCGGCATAATTAAGTACGAGGAAGACGTTTTAGTGTTTCAGTTGAATGGACTAGAAAATTGTTGTTTTGTAAGTGATTGTTTAATTGAAGATTTATCCGGATGAAGCGCAGCTCGCCGCTGTCGAGAAGTTGGTGGCGATGATTGAGAAGGCACTCAAAGGAGTTTCCGATGATTTTGCGGCGAAGTATAATTTAATTTCTCTCGCTGAAACTTTATTATAGCGCAAAGTGTTTCATTAGATTCATTTTTGCTTCATTTATTCTCTATTTTTATTTGGAGATTATTTAGAGAATTTACTGAAGCGAGCTAGTGCATGAAGTGAGTGCTCTGAGTCAAAGTTGTTGTGGCCAATTTCTTAGTTTTCATCAGAGCTGAGGCGAAACCTCTTTGGTATGAAACACACTGTCGTTTGACATATTTCTGCCTGTACACATTTATTTACCTCTACTCAGAGCACTAAACTTCTATTTTATTCATTACCAATTTGTCGCATCCATGGTTTTCGCCGTGCTCCAAATGCTTTTAAAATTGCCAGTGTTCAGATAAACAACATTTATTCTCATTATACTTCATGGTGTTTACTCAAATTCTAGTTAAGTTCTATTCTTTATTGCATAACAGATCCTACGGTTAACTTCAGGTAACTCACAAGCAACGTGAGGTAATTTTTGGATTGCTGATTAACAGCAATTACTCTCGAGCGATCATGTGAAAAAGCATTACTTTGTTATCCTCGGTCCCAAACAGCTGGAATTTTTTAGGGATATGAAAGCAGAAGGGACTACACCTGCGGCATCGGATGTGAAAAACGAAGCAAAAGAAACTGTTGCGACGAGTACTCCAGCGATTGGTGGTGCACCTCAACGTGATCGCCTGTTGAAAGGGGTGATGAGAGTGGGGCTACTTGCCAAAGGACTTCTCATTAAGACTGACAAGGAGGTAATTTGGCGTCATTTTTTTTCTTTGATTCATATCCTTCGCGGAACTGATTCAGCGATGAGAGCAGTTTCATCGTTTCTAACCTTAATTCGGCATGGATGCTGATTAAATTTCCTAAATTTGATCCTGTCAAGGTCGATTATTTAGCCCTTTGTCGTCTGGTCACTCTCATGGAGGTTCCTGAACAGCATTATAATGGGTTGATATTTTCATGGATGGGGTAAGGGTGTGTCGTTTTCGTTCTACAAAAAGAGCAGAGGAATCGCTGAGGATTTGTAGTTCGTTTATCCTTTCTACTTTCCGGGCTATTATTGGAAATTCCTGTGCTTCCTGTGCTCTATTAGCAGGAAGGTTTGTAGGCAAATTCTATCCGAAGGAAACCTGATTTATAAGCGGTGCAAGGCAGCCATTTAAAAGCAGTTTTTTCAGTAGTATGAATCAAATAATGCAGATTACTACGATTGAGTTCGAAAAACGATGTGACTTCTTTTGGATTTGATCGCGATATCATTGTTAGATTGCCTCAGCTTGAGTAAAGGGGAAATATGACGGAAGGCGATTATTAGCATGATGTATGATTCGGGCCGACATACGTTCTGTCTTTGAAGGTACACTGACATTGGTCTTGTGTTTTTCAGTTGTCTGGAAGTAATTAAGCGTCCCGGTGTTAAGTAATTGCTGAGCGAACTTCCCAGGGATGGTTCTGATAAAGTTTTTTATATTTGTTTAGTCTTACACTTTTATGTTGTATTTGCATAGGATTGTATAAGTTTAGATTTTGGAGAGATTTTCGCTATCGTTTTGCTGTGATGGTGATTACATGTTAGAAAAATTGCGCGATAGTGCTGTTAGAGTTACATTGTGGGGAAAGGGATGGGAGAGGGAGCTGACGATTCTCCGCCGTGCTGTAAATAAGGTTCTCGTTTGAGGATATTCCCTTTCACGTTCGTCTCTGTTCTGTTCTGCTACAATTATGGGGAAAAGTATTTGTTGCCGTTATATGCGAATGTACAGAATTTTGGCGTCGAAATTTGTTAAGGTTCAACTGGTAGTGTTATGCTCACAGCCACCAACTCGTACTCTCCTCTCGCAGGTCGCCAAACTTCTGCCCGATCATCTAGAGGTTTGCGGTTTAGTTATTGAATTTATTATCCCGGTTTATTAGTCTGGTTAAATGCGTTGCGCAGCTTTTCTCTTGTGGTGGAATTGACGAGATTGGGAGCATATTTGTGAATAATTGTGCTAAAATAGAATAGGCATTGAGGTGCGACCGGAAATAGTGGTAATGGCGAAATTTGGAAAGAAGTTGAAGATATCAGTAGGGCAGAGTAAGTGATGAATATTTTGAATCGGTCACGTTGTGTGTGATCTCTCTGTGCCTAGTATGTTTTGACTGATGCTGCGTGCATGGTAAACTTTCGTTAGAACCGTTTTCTGTAGAGCATTGACCGCAGACATAGTTTATACGAGGAGAAAACGTTGTAGAATTCGAAGAAAAATGCGGTCGTCGTTTGTGTAGAAATTATAAGAGAAACGTATGAGTGTGACTGCACTAGATTCGGATCTACGAAATGAGTCTAAGGAGGGTAGAAAGGTTGTTATTTATAGAAAGGTGAAAACGATATTGTTACGGTGCTGGAGAAGGCGGATGAAAGTGCTCTGCTTGTAAAGCAGTCTGACAACGATATGATTTGCCGTATTGTGCTATCGGCGGTTACGCTTCGCGAGGAAGCAATTGCTGGTTACTATTACAATGTTTCTAATCTTAAATTTGCAGTTTTATCAGAGTTTTTAACACGAAATTAAGCTCTGTATAAAATGGATTGGCGAGTGGAATATCCCTCGTTTTCTGATGGACCTCGAACTAATCCTTCAAATTGACTTGGAAATTGCATGGAAATGCTTTTGATAGGTTTTTTCCGGTCATCGAATTTCATTATTTTCCTCTTAATTCAGTTCATTGCGGAATTTTTTCACTAGACGAGCCAGGATCTAGCTCAAAGAGCAGTACCCTTTTTTATTCGTGGTCTTAGAATGAAAAATGAAGCGTTTATTAACGAGTGAATTAGGTGGCGTGAATAATGACTCTCCGCAGATTTGCTTTTGATGCGAAAAAGTATCGGGATATTGAGGTGCGTTTTGGGCGTATCTGGAGAAGGGATTTATGAGGAAGCATATCAAAAGTGATGGAATGTATTGGGTTTGTTGAAGCTTTTTATCAACCCACTTTGGGTACCCGATGTTCTGCATTGCTTATTGTAGAGAATGGATCCAAGCAGGCTGGCGATAAACCAGCGGCTGTTAAGGATCCATTGCCGAGAGGACCGTGTCTTGATGCACTTGCTGAACTTAGACATGCCAAATGGTTCCAGGTTGGTTATAAGTAATGGTCATGATTTTTTAAAGCTTTTAGCAAGTATCTGAGGCGGATGTTTCCCAGAAGCGTCCAGTTTTTTCATCTTTTTTACCGATGTTCGATTACTTAGCAGTTTTCTGGTATCTGAGGACGTTTACAGGTGTTACTGAGTCTACTTAAATTGTAAATCCGTTGATGTAAAAATGACGAGTTAGTGTTATTGATTTATTGGCTGATAGATTGAAATGCTAGTTGGTTCATCAAGTTGGCATGCTGCGAAGATTTCGGATCCCAGGTTGATGATATTGTCACAAGTGATTTTTTGAGTAGGGGATGAAAGCGTTGGTGGATACGGCTCGCATTGCATGTAATAGTATGAAGCTTTTAAACAACTTCTAGATTGTATTATGAGTAGATTTTATTGCTGCTCGATGTGATGCCATCTTGTTTTAATGCCTGAACTGGGGTCAGGTTTCTTGCAGGCTAGATGTGCCAATCTGCAATCGGCAGGTATTACTTTACGCATTTTCCGCGAAATTCGTCAACGTATACCTGCATGGCAGCCACTCTCCACCTGGGTAAGCAGCTTTTTATTGCTGTGGAGGCTTTTTCTTGGACGCAGTGAGAGCAGCCGGAGTAGGTATACCTGCAGTAAAAAATGATTTGTATGGATAAATTGGTACTTATTTGTTGGTATTACTACAGAAAATTATTTAGCAATGTTCCAGGTTGGTTTAACATCGCATACGTTTTAAAATTAAGTGACCTCGATTTCAGGTTTTGATTTGAGGTGTACGTAATATACGTTTGTGGTACATTACCACTAATGAAAGGAAATTTTCGTAAAGGAGGTTTTAGTGGTGGTAGATGAGCTCATGCGTTTCTAAAGCAGATGAGATTCACCTTAAATTTGAAATGAAATTGGGTTCATTTTGACTGGACCGGCTTAGTGACAAGTTTCTGTTTTCTAAAAATGGTCTTTGAGTCACTGACATTTGAGGATCGATTTTTCATCTTTTTGGTTCTGCTTTCAGAAGATGGTTCCAAGCTCATAGTCATTGTTGTATGAATTCGGAGCATGAAGTTTACCTTCCTGATGAAAGCTGCTTCCCATTACGATCTATTGTAGGCGAATTCTGGTTGACATTGCCGTTGGAAATCAGAGCTTTAGGTCTGCTTTTTTTTGATTTCGTGAAATGTAGGCGCCACTGTCTGTTATAGGGCATTTTGTTAAATGCGTACATTCGATGATTGCTTTCTTTTCAGGCGACGGAATTGTTTGTTGAGAAGGTGCTTGCATCCCATGGTGCCCCTCTTTCTCCTGGTGATGCAGTACGTCGCGTTTTCGAGGCTATTGCATCAGGCGTGCTCTTCTCATGTACTATTAGTTCTTGCTTATTTCTATTCTTAACCTATAATATAGAAAAGCTTTATCACTGTTGGCAGCTTTTTTAAATGAAGAAAAGACGTTCACATCGTTGATTCTGTAATTGGGAAATTGCCGATCCACTATTTTCTTGTTGGTTCTTTAAACGGTTCTAATCGATTCCCTCTTTTGTGCTGTTTGGTCGGAAAGTTTTCCTTCTTTTCTTATAGAAGTCACGATGAAACATCGTACATTTCATCCATTGCACTAAGGATTTTTTTAATATATTCGTATGGGGCAGTCACTACAATGTTGATTACCATTACAATGTTTTTTGCGAGTTTACGGTAACTGAGGGGCAGTGTTTGATTAATCTCGGAAGCTAGATATCCATGGCTGCCATATTATTTCTGCAATTTTCCTCACTGTCTGAGCGGTGAAAGTGAAATCCGAATGGCATTTTCAATATTGCCAAATTGAGGAGAATACTGCCAAGATACTTCCAGCTGGGCCGGGTTTGAAAGATCCATGCGAAAAGGATGGGCGTGATGTATTGGCAGACCTGAGTGGGCAGCAGCGCGAGGATATCACGGCCGGTTCGCAACATGCCCTCCGCTTAATCGCCTTCAATCAAATGTATAAGGTGTTGGGCGTGGAACGACTCCCAGATGCACGTGCTCCACCTTTGTCATCTTTGGGAGATCGTAAACGTCCTCGTGATTCGAACGGCAGTCCCGATGACGGTGAGGTTGTCGGTTAGTTTGCTCGTCGTTCCACACACATATCGGTTGTTTGATTTTCCGTGGCTCTAGCCCGTCCTTCCTTTTGGTCTTCCGTGGGTGTTTTCGACGTCGCAGGTTTCATCCCTACTTTACTCACCTTTCCTCTCATTTTTCATATTTTGTTTGCTGGGAATTCGGCTTTGAACTTGGGGAACGAATAGAGGCAATATCTGTTTTCTATCGGATTTTACTGTTTAAATTTTCCTCTGTTTGCGTACGAGAGAGACATCTTCTGAGTATATTGATTTCCTCATTCCGTTCGTTGGGAAGAATCGTTTTTAATGTGTTCAGGAATGTTGGAAAGGGCTAGCGCTAGCTGCATTGAGATTTATTGATAAGATCTATTGTTGTTGATTTGTTGATAATTGCAGAGCGTTGCAGCCATGTTCTCTTTTTGCAGACTCTGATGTAACAGTAAGTTCGGTGATATGCGATATTGGCATAGATTTAGGAAAAGTCAAGAACATGGAGCAGGTCAAGAGCGTTATATGTGGTTGTGGTATATGCTGGAGGGGGGAAGCATAGTTACTTTTTGATAACGGTATATAGGGGCAGTATTATGGGGGTTTATTATATGGCGAAAAGAGTGGCTAATCTGCACGCACGTGTTGCGCTGTTATCCGCTTAGCTGCACGTTTTGTTGTGTGGCGTTCGCATAAGAATTGTTGATTGGTCGATCGACTGCGGCCGCCCTCTTGCGCGCTCATACCTGTGAAGAGGTGCTTTGCAATAATTGGTTTAGGAAAAGAGGGGCAAGGTTTTAGGTGTTCAGGCACTTTTAAGAGAAGTGAGTTCGATTTCCCTCATATACTGAGCATCATTAATTATAAATGATGACCGCTTTTAGAAACATTTTGTAGTAGGTTGGATTGATGGCTAGCGAAGTTGCTGGTATGTTGTTTTTGCGGTCGACCTGAGAAGGTCTGGTTATTTCCTGGTCTATGTATTTTTGGGAAGGTGAAAGATGACGTTGTTTCCAAACGATTTTTAGCCTATACTAAATTGAAACAATTTTGTGCGCGAGAGGGTGGTGCACTGAGGTGCATCTACGCGGTTTTGATTAAAGCAACAACATGATCGTGGAATCGACGTTATTTTCTGTTCGGATCACGCATGGGCATAGCCTCCCTTTTCATTAATATAAAAATATGAAGTCACTTAGATTTCCGTTTTGTTGAAAGACACATAGGAGATTGCAAAATTCGTCCAAAATTGTTGATTGTGGCGGTTTAGTATAGAACTTGAGGAGGATGGGGAAGAGCTCAGCTTGTGGAGAATTGCCCATGTTATTTGCTCCTCATCCTGTTTGTTGTTAAAAAGTTGACGTTTTCTAGTAGGAAAATGTTTGTTAAAACGTCATTCATAGTATACTCCAAAAGCAGATTGCGGGCTTATATATGTGTATAGAGGCGTGTACCCAACGGAGTGCCTTATTTATGAGGGATGTGCTCGGAGATGAAGTTTACATGCTGAAGGTGGCTGTGGTTGGTTTATTCATAAATTTTGTTACTTCCGATAAGGATTTTTTTCGGATCTGATTCATGTGAGATTTGAATGAATCGGATGGAGGATATTTTGTTGTATTTGAAGGAAAGAAGTTTGGTTGAAATTAATTAATGTCCTCCTCTTTTGCCTTAGGGTTTGTTGTGAGTTCAGTAATTCGAGCATACGATACGTTGCAGTGGGTAGAATGTGCTAACTGATTAAATAGAAGGGGAATAAGGCTGCCGCCATCGGGTTGTTGCTTCATAGCCGAGCACGAGAACGGGTACCAGCGAAACTGCTCTCATTGCATGTTGTTACCGTTGTTTTATGCTGAATATGGTACTGCGCAACGCGTTTTCTAAGCACAGGGCAGATATTGCGATGCGTCATTGGCCATTTTTGGTTGTTATATATCAGAGAGGAGTGGGCATCATACTGCAAGTACCTCATGATGTGAGTGAATGCTAATGCGTTTTCACATCTCTAGAGCGTACTGCATTAGCGTTGAGGTTCATAGGCACCCGATAAGGAAGAATGAGGTTTTCCTCGCTTTGGTGTGGGTATTCGCGAACATGTGCCTACAACCATTCCAGTTTGATAGAGTGGATGCGCATAGTGCAGTGTTATGCGAGGAGGGGAATGGGAATTAAGTAGGCAACATTTGTGGGACAAAAGGTGCAACCACTGTTGCAATATGGAAGGGGAATGGAAGACATAATATAAGGGAATAGCGTGGGGCTGACCTGTGCTTCTGGAATACGTTAGATCGTACTGCAAATGTGGAGCGTTTCATTTCGTTCTCCACGGAAAGAGAGATATAAGGTGGAGTTGAGCTCTCCACGAGCGTTTTGCTCTGCACCCTTACCTTCTTTCCCTTTGATGAGATCAGCAGCTTAGGCTCTCCGTTCATTTCAGATATGAAGAAAGAGAAGAAGGAAGAAGCAAAGGGTGAAGAAAAGAGCACCGCTTAAGGGATCTGTTGTATGTGTGGCGGCTGCCTGGCGTCTCTATGTTCTCTTGGGAGCGTTTACTGTATGGGGCTGCATTTTTCCCACTATTTCAATTCTACTCCCGCTCCTCAGTTCCATCCAATTTATCCCAATATTCTATTCCCTTTGTAGAATGTCATCTTATTTACTATGAAATCAGTGGGCAAATCGTTGTATAGCGCAATTAAATCAAAGAAAGTTGTTGCTAACAGGGAGGGGAGAGGGACAAAAGTATGAAATTTTTTCGTTTCAAATGGCTTATGAACATTGCTGTTCGTGATGAGCCTTCCAACGACCGAACCGTACAACAGTTCTATGTGCAGGCCTCTCCGTCTTCGTTACATTTGCAGTACTCCAGACATTGTTTGCATCACACACATCGTGTTTTGTAATGTGCTGCCACGTTCTGGACTCCCATCAGCGTAAAACGTGATAGGAAGTTAGAGATCATTCTTGCTGAAAGGTCGGGTCCTGTGGCATTGGTACTTCGGGGCGTTTTGCGCAGGTTGGTTATCTCATAATAAACCGTTTTTGATGAATGGCGATGGGTGTTCAGGTTTTATTGTTTTAATCAAGTGGTGTTTAAGAATATTGTGCAGATGAACAGTTGATTATCCTCAAAGGTGAATGGTGTATGCGCCGGGAGTGTTGTCCACACGATGGCAGCTAATTGCTCAGTGACGGCTGTAATTGGATTTATTTTTCATGTCTCTAATCAAGCGGCTCTATGTATATCTCCCTTCCACATTGTCTCATAGCTTACACTTTCTGTTTGCATCGAAAAGGTCGGCACTTTGCTGTTGCTACTTGCGTCATGAATATGCCATGTTCGGTTTCACAGATTGGAAAGAAGAGATAGGGACCATTTATTTATCAAAAAGCGTACCGATCAGATTATTAGTAGAGGCAAGGTTTGCCTCTCGTCCTGGCAAATTCGACAGATTGGTCCGAATAGAAAGCAGTTTCACTGCTTCTTCGTTTCTTGCCATCTCTGACGATTATTTTCAAGTATATTTGGAGAGTGTCGAGTGCGGACATTAAAAATCTGCAGCAATTGAAGGCAAACATTACAGCGCAGAATTTTATCTGGATGGGCTTTAAAGGGTATCGATAAATGTTGGACACCTTCTTTTTTCTTTAAGTTGGATGCTTTGTTGGACCGATTTGGCAAATATGTATGTTTACATGGCGTCTGGCTTAGAGCTGTCTTTTATGAATGCGACCCATCAACCATAGTTGTTCCCTTTGATGTGCTTGCTTTTTGGCAATGGTGGAAGGGGATTTTGGCATAGTTTTTCGTAATTCTATTCGGAATGACATCTGCAGTCAATGAGTCGATCGCTTTGTCCGACCTGTTTTGTTGCTAACAACCGATATAATTATAATTTCATTACCTGAGAAGTAAATAACTAATTGACTGCTAAGATATACGATGAATTTTTTACTGCCACCGGATTTTGCACCGATATGAGCATTGAGAGACACGAGTAGGTTGTCGGTTGACTTTATCATCACGTTGGGCGTTGATAATAGTATTTTGCTCCTTTTTTTGTCCACGTTTAGCACTCCACAATTTGACCGTTTTTAGGTGTTGCTTTGAATTCCATTGTTCATGGTGATATGATATACTTCTTGGTGCGCTCACGGGAGACGAAGAGGCAGCAGTAATCAGTGGAGGATATTTTCATAGGTACACAATATAAGACAAAATATAGGGGATAAACTATTGGTGGGTTGTTGTGCTGTGCAGTTTTTGATGAGAGAAGGTCGTTTTGCTGTTCGAGCTTTCCGGTCCAAATTACTCTAAGGTAGATGGTCTTACATCGCAGAAGGAACTTATTTGTAGCTGAAGAGTATTGGAGAGCATGGGAAGAATAATCGACGTGCGGTGAGATCAGTTGGCTTTTGTGGATTTGTATGGAGTGGAGTAAGGGAAATCCATAGATGCGCCCCTATTTGTTGTTGTATTCTTTTTTTTTCGAGTTATCTTCTCTCTTGTTTGGATGATCTTATTATTGAAAGCTAATGTAAACCTCCCATCTTTTGTTCTAATAAAAGGTTTCTAAAGTTTTTTACTTGTTGTTAGGCTGAATGAAGAATGCTCTGATGACGAGCAGGGAGACAACGCCTCTCGTTTCTTTCGCCTATGTGTTCTTTTGATTGAAATGGACGAAGTATATCGAAATCCGATTGAGTTATAAAGGAGGCACCAAGTACATAGCATGTAACGAATGCTTCCTTAATTCATCCGGGAGCTAAAGATTGGAAGGTAACAGAGAAAATGTTCGACATGCACTTGTCGCTATATGAAAGCAAATTTGTCTCGAACGACCATTGCGTGAGCTATGTCTATGCTTCCGAAGTTGTTATGGCTGTTTTGGTGTCGGAGAAAAAGGGTACAGTGGGCAGGTTGCCTGACGTGGTAGGAAAGTGGGCTGAAGTAGGCAGAGTTTAGAACGTTGTTGAAGACAGGCGCATATGAGTGAAAAGTACTCCGAGTGCAGACGTCAGTGAATTCCGCGTTGTTTCATATTAGTGGGGTGAGCACTAGCTTTCCTAGTTTTCGGCCTCTGCTCCCTCACAAGGGATGCTGTGGATGTTAGTGGGGAGTGCTCTATGGAGCGCCACCTTGAAGCCCGCGAGATGAGGACACTGGTGATTCTGCGTGGAGCAAGTGCAGTTACTAGAAAGGTCAAGGAAGGTGAAGAAGTATTGCAAGAGGCATTATCAGTGTACCTGGGAACGGTGTCAAGGTAAATACAGGAGACACTGTGGAGACTGCTGTAGAGATGGTTGGATCTGTTTAAGTTATGGTATGTGGAGTTTGATTTTGGTGTGGGTTGGATAACTGTTTATCCTTTAGCTTTCGCGAGCACAATTCTGTGGTTCGGACTTAAGATATCAGAAGATCCGGGCAAGAAGACATCCTCGCAAATATGCTTGAACATGGCAATGTCTTTAGTAGGCAGTATGAGTGCAAATTCGCAAAGGCACTAAAAAGAGGCCGACAAGCAACAAGGTTGGAAATATTTATTCATTATTGAGCAAAACTTCAAACCAGTGAAAACAAAGTTGTTAAGATTTGAAGCATTAAGTTAGAGGTCGATTTCGAACGGAGTTTAACATTAACTCTCGAAATGAGTGCTTAATCGATATCGAATAACTGTAAGAAATCAGAAAACAAATCAAAAGAAAATCATAGACATGATAATTACGAATAAATGTTACCAAAAAGATACTAGTAAGTCTGCGATATGATGTCTCATTTTCATCCAAGCGAGGAATTATACCGCTAATCGGGTGGAGGTCAGATATGAGGAGTGGTTAGGTGGGGAGATACAACGAAAATGGGCGAAAAATGAGGAAAAAAGATGCATTTATTATTGCATTCCAGGTGTATATCGTTGTTGAGGAACGAAACAAAACTTCTTGATGAGGAGGACAACAAATGCAGCCAAGACGAATATTGGTATAGTAATACCGACGATGAACACCCATATTCGAATATGATAGCAGCACTGATTGTTCAAGTCACCACAACATTTGTAGTAATAGGTCAGCGAGTTTTCTGAAATTCCACTTTTTTTTTTATTTTCTCGAATGTATCTTTGAAATTTTGAAAAAATTGGTTTTTCTTTATCCATCAATTCCGTACGTCTCGACAGGCTTTGTAAAGATTATTCAATTCCTTCTAAAAATCGCACTTTCAGTGGCTGTCGCGCAAGCAGCATCATGGTCTTTTTTAAAGTACAGTTTAATAGAAAAGAGTACAACCAAACCTGGGCACATAGTTCCAAGCAGTTTCGAAGGACACCATAAATATCGCGTATATTTGCTCAACTGGTCGTCCTGAACAAAAATCACATAGTGTGCAAAAAAATACAGCAGATTTCAATACCTAAGACCAGCTAGATAAATTAGAATATGGATCGTCTAGCTGATAGGACTGATTGAGAGCGTCGTATTTCAAATCTCTCAATATTGGAAGAAAAATCGGCAAGAAAAGTACCATTCGAATAACTTCCCACTTGCTTGTTATTTTATCATGCAGCACATATTGCCATTCAAGTAATTTTGCCGCATTAATAATGGTTTGAAGTGCGAAACGTTCATTTATAAGACTATTGAAATCCCTATAGTTAAATCAATACTGCATCCGGCTGCAAAATGTTATTTCATTTACTAATTCATCTACATATATAAAACACAATCTATATGTTGTTACTTTATTACTCGATGATGTTGCCGAACTATCATATATAATATATATAGTGTTGATATCGTCGGAAATATAAGATCACGGAAGCGTAATGAATTATCCGTGACGTTGATAATTTCGGGATCGATATGACGTACCCGGAGTCGCAAAGATCTTAGATATTGCTCATTTTTCTATGCTATATGATATCTTTCATACGTTGGTGTAGGTAATAGAGGGGAAATTTGTGGTTATTTACACGATAGTGAGGAGTTTAATGATAAATATGAACATTCACTACTCAGTAATGGGAATAAATATTCAATCGCTGCGGATTTTACACGAAATGAAATTAGACGGTGAATTTTGTTGGGTAATTTGTGTCATTTGCAAAGAAAAGTGATTATATATGACAATCGAATATATAGGCAAAAAAATCTGTAAATTACTGCAAAAAATCATTGGGAAATAGCATTAGTTAGCTCACTTTCGGCAATTGGATTGCATATCGTCAAATGAAATGATTTGGATAGTCGGATTTCAACAAAGGGGCTTGATTCTAATAGTGGACTTTTTGATCTATTCCTTATATTATAATATAAAAATAAAGGCATAAATTTAAGTCTATAATTCTTTTGTTGCATTTTTCACACGAATGATAGATATATTACCTTGTAATATAAAAATTCTAATTATAATAGTATGAAATAAACGATTATTAGAGTTTCTTTTCAGATATATAGTAACCTGTGTTAAAATTTCGCGATCTCCACTCGAATAAGCCGAAGAGCAGCAAAGAATCGACGCCAATAATAATAATTCTATAGGTAGGGTTGTTTCCATCGTTGTGAATCTTCTCTTTTTCTCTCAATTGTTTCACTTAACCGAGTTTATAGGTAATTTTGTAGGTAGCTCTGAAATTGTGCATAAAATTCTCGTATTTCGATGAGTTATTTCAATGAAAATAGGAAGTTTCAACGAAATGAGCATGAGAATTTCCATATTTTTATGGACGAAATAAGATTATTTATATGAGTTTTATCAACGAAGCCATTCATTATCGACAAAACAATAAGACAACAGCTATGTAAAAAAAATGTTGTTTTGCGAACAGATATAAAATTATGATTTCAATCCTATAAGCCTAACTAAATGAAGCGGCATCAGCTGGACGAATTTTCTTTTTGGAGGATCCACCCCACCGAAGCGACCTCGAAATACCGAAAGTGGAAGTGAAGTCATTAAATATCGATTGAGAACTGAACTGATATGGCGTTGTATTTCTTTGAGAGACGGACGATGTCGAGGAGGAGAGAGACAGAAGGGAAGAAAAGGACACAAGAATTGGCTTCTGTATAGAAGAAGCGCGCGCAATGTTTGACGCGTACAACGTGCCGCATAACAAGGCTAGTCATTTTGCACAAATGATGCTCATGTTGGATAGATACGTGTTTATTGAATTGAAGCAATCCTCGTATGACCTATTCATTTTTAATTCCACGGCAAATTTCATGACAAAAGCGCCGAAAAGTAACCGTAACGGTTAGTAAGCTTTTCAGCACAGGTGAGAGTATATTCAACTGTCTTATCGCATAACAGGGAAAGTGATAACACCTTAGGCAGTATGGGCTGAACTGATCGAAGAGAATCACTTTGGCTTTTCGATTTCTCACTTATAGCAATATCTGTCTTAAATGCAGTATAAAAGTTTGTACAAGAGGATGATGATTGATTCAAACAACAATGACCCTATAAATGTCTGTTAATAAAATAAAGGAAATTCCGGATTTATAAGCAGGTGGTGAGAAGTAAACATGAATGGTATACGTTAGGAGCCAAGACAGTCGGAGTTCGAATATAGTGAGCGTAAAATCTGAGAGTGCATTTGGCTGGGAGGGAAATTGATGATATATGTCAGCGGTGTAGTGTCCGCGTTTGTGCCAGTCGCCTATCCGTTGATCGTTGTGCAAATGCAACGCCTCACTTCTCAATGAGGCCAGTTGTCTGTGGTGAAGGTCATTACCTCATTGTCATAACAAAGTCGACTTTAGAGGGAATACATCCTGTATATATCTGACATCGAGGGTATAGGGGATACATTTATGCATGGCATACCTGCTGATATGACCTATCAGATACACGCAGGACAAATGTGAATGTCGGCGCTAATATTTTATTATTCTAGTAAGGTTATGTTTAGACGTTAGTTGTAAAATAAGTTGACCATATGAAAGCAAAAACAAGAACATTACCACCTTTGTGCAGTTGTTTTCTCTTCAAAGTTGACATAAGCACTTTTCATGATCGTTGGTCGGAATAGTGAATAGACCTCGAAATTCCGATCATACCAATGTTAGTATCAGTGATTTAGATTCGAGTAGGAAGTTAATCACGAAAATTTATTAAGGGAGTAATAGAACTAGTAATATTTTTTTAATAGTATCTAGTAAATATAGTCGACAGTGGGAAGAGTGTCACTCGAAATGCAATTCTCATCGCATGAATTCGGCCATAGGCAAGCGAATAAACTGCAAAATTGCAAAGGAAAACTGCAAAATTTCAAAGGAAAACTGCAAAATTTCAAAGGAAAACTACAAAATTGCAACTGCATATTGCAATCGTGTATCAAAAATTTTACATATAAATTCATATTGCAATCAATGTAAACGCTGTGATGCCGGCTCACATTTCATTCATTATTGATAGGGATCCACTATCTATGATATCGCTATGTAATATCGCTATGTTAGGTTGTTTAGGAAGCGCTGATGATATGCTAACGCTTGAAAGTGAAGTCTGAAAGATACTAATGATAGACTAAGAGAACAATAAAGGTGATGATTAAAATTTCTATCAGTTGAATGAAATTAGAAAAATATTTCAATTTCAATGAAATTAAATGTATATTAAGTCAAATGCACAGGTTGTGAATTCAGTCATCAAAGGGAAATCAACGTTGATTTTATTTGTGGCATATTCGTTTATGGAATTTAATCCCAATAATCTTTAAAGGAAAAAAACAACAAATTTATAGCGATTTTCACATTTTTCATGAGGAATCCTTTTTGATATCTCGTTGTCGATCCGTTGCGTTATTCATTTCAGCCATTGTTAATATTGTCATCACCGTATCGCGATTATTTCTTATACGTTGCCCTGAAAATGTTCTACTTTTACTTTCATATGTGATGTTCTAACTCACAAATATTGGTTTACCTCCGATTTTTTAATTTTAATTAAATAGCACACTTTTGTTGTCGGAACTACTTGTATTGGTTATCTACTCAATATTGACAGCGAGCGCCTAAAATAATTTCTCATATGGAGTAACAGAGAAAATATCACAAATACATCGAGTAGGAATATATCAGCTATGCGGAATTCGCAATTAATTCGTTGGATATTCGTTCCGGTTTTATATTATACGACTATTTAAGGTGGATAGTAGCAGTGAATTTAGCTAATTTCTTTATTTAGTTTTTTGATAGGTCAATAAAAACCGACCATCTGGTCCAACATTGTATTTCGATGCGTATGTCATCATAGTAGTTACTTCAGCACGTTTTTCTTCCAATTTTTCTTTATAGACCGATTTTGCTATATGACCCTGTAAAATTTTGCTAGAATAACGTTATTTATATTGGTGAGTAATTTTTTTTTTAAACTCACGTCCCACAAGTTAATATTACAAAATGCGCGTAATGTGCTTCTTAAAATGGATCGGAAATAATAAAGAAAAAAAGCAACATTAAACTTTCGTATGAGTGAATTCTTCAGCGGATCAGATACATCGTCTATCTTCGTTTCTTTCTTAATTCACCTCTTAAAATTTGATAAATACTATAAGATAGTGGAAGAAAAACGAAAAGATCCATCGATAGTATACGGATTAACTTAATAAAATGCGAAAAAAAACGAACTTTTATCTCGTCGGATTTAAGATCTAAAATTCGCTCATAAAAGGCAACGATTGGATCTTCAAATGTGATCTCCTCTCGTTGTGGATGCATTAATCTGAAATCAAAAAATTCGTTTAATTCATTATGTTATTGTCTAAGATTTCATAAATCGTCATCTTCAATAATTCGTATATTAATTATAGCTGAAGATTTGCATCAATTTCTTTTAAAAAATCGCAGAAATTGCAACAAATCACCATCAGATTTTCGGTCTGATCGTGAGTTGCGTTTCCAGAATTACTCCAAAAATATAAAATTACTGAAGCATTTTGATCTGCTTGGTCATAGTTTCTTTTATTGATCCTAAGATGGCCGCCTATATTTGAGAGGACAATTCCGACAGGAGTGAATTTTTCCGGAAATTATATCAACGACGAGGAATATGATTACTTTTATTGGATGGTATTCAATTTTTACTTATTGCTTCGTTATTAATGAATGCTATAATCGTATCGTCGATATTATTGTTATTATGTTCACTGCAATTATGTTCTCTCTTAAATTGAGTTTCAGAAACTTCAGCGATCATCTGTGCGCCTTTCAGCCTAGGCAAATGTTATCGATGAGGTGTTTGCATTCCAATTTTGAAATAATTAAACAACAAGCTAGGAAAGCTTTTTTTAGACGTTATGATGTTGATAAAGAAATTCACTACTGCTTCCTCTATCAGTTTTATCAGTTAATGTTTTAGCGATGATCCTAAAAAAACTAATTGAGCTGATTAACGATTATCAGCACCTTATCAGTGGGAACAGATATTCGTTCAATAAAATGAGCGATTTTAATCATACTTAATTAATTCAAACGAATTTCACTAATATTATCATTTCTCGAATTTATGATTTTCTTAAGAAGTATTCCAAGTTGAGAAAATATCCTTCGATAGCGTTCAGTGGGAGTTCCTCAAAAATGCGGATGCTACTTCCGTTCCAGTATGTCGCATTTCTGTCCATTTTTTGTTGTCTTTACGCTTTCACTGTTATAAAAATTGTTTCCACTGATAAAACCCAAGGACTTTTTTTCAAAGCTTAGCCTGCGAAATTATCATCGGGAGATCATCACTTATTGCTCTACGATACAATACCAATGATAAGAGATCAATTTCAACATTTTGCCTCAAAACGGTTTGGAACTCGCTTTATTGGGACGATAACAGAGATTTCAGTGATATGCTCACAGCATCGTTCATTTCATCTCTCTATCTTCATATATGGGCTCATCTTGAAGATTAGGGTGTCGTGGTGTTCGCAGTTACGATTTCTTAGGTTAGGATCGCTTGCACGCTGTCAGGTTTGGATTCCTCACATGCGACGCTGAGTATATTTCCAGCGATACCCTATATAACAATCTGTTTCTAATCTGCTTTTGTTTGTCGTCTTTATTTCCTACTCAGCAAGCTTTTTCCACTCTAACTTTAATGCTTCTGTTTAGGTGATTTTGTTATGACACTCTCGAGGGACTTTGTTTCATCCTTTTCGAAAAGACCCACAAAAGCAGTTTTTTGAAACGTTGAACCACTTGCACCATCATCATGTGTTGCAGATCTTTGCATAGTGAGCTTTAATTTCGTGAGAACATCTTCATATCTTGTTGAGAATTTATATTCCCAATTTTTCGTTATTATAATCTCACCACAACATTCGGAAATAAATGTTAGTTAAATTTGTTTTCAGGATTTCTGGAAGCCGTCTGCTTCCTTTCTCCTTCGTTCTTTGGGTGGATTTCGTTGGAGAGACGTTTCCAAACAAGTCGAGAAGAAAATACTTTACTCACCTTATTTGCATATTTTATGTGGGCGAATATTCTGAGCAATGATTTCATCCTACTCATAATTTTCGCAACAACCAGCCGAGGTGGCAATGCCAGGATTTGCAAATCTCATGAACTTTGGCCGCAATTAGAAAGGCCGCTTAATAAAGAGGCTACTTAGTAATTTTTGTGGAATTTTATGTTTTTCTTATTCCCACTCAGAATTGCAGAGTCCTTTTTCGTTCTTTTCTAAGGGAATAACATTACAAAATTCAACGGATTTAGTTACCACGAGATAGACGTCTACCTGAATATAATAGCGAAGAGAACGACTGGTAGAGAGAATAGCGCTGCGATCAAATAATTGCAAATACCTTTAATTACACCTTCCTGTAAATAAATGTAATATTGAAAGATGGATTTTTGAAGAAAGAAAATTATAATATCAATCGAAATAATCGAAGTTTGACTTATTAGTCTCTTAAAATGAAGGGAACATTATATATTAAGCATTTTGGAAGGGTGTTATTTGAATGGGATGGGACTTAATGTATGGGATGGAAAGAAGGGAGCGAGGTTTTTGCTTTCAGAAACCTCTTTTCTTTCTGTTTCCCGATAATCTAATATAGGTAACGATTACTTTGAACAAATTAAAAAAAGAAGTCTTTCATATCAAATCTGCTCTCATTGCATTTTCGGATATTTGCACAATCAATTGATCATTATTTGAAATATACTGACGATCAAAACTATGGCCAATATTGGAATACAGTTAACGATTAGATGATTTTAATAAGGATTTTCCTGATAAGTAATTTGAAATAGGAGCATACGTGAGGTTCCAATAATAAAAATAATAGAAAAAAATAAATGTGCGAATTAATATTTCACTTTAACGGTGATAACACGTAGCGTTACGGTTCCTTTTGGTTCGCCATTCACATAGCATTCGTATCGACCATCATCTTCAGCGACAAGTAACGGCCAAATCTGATCCAGTTAACCAGTACTTTTTTCATGCACTCTCTTCGAATTGATCAAAATTACATTAATTGGGAGCAAATGGTTTTCATCAGCAAAAGCTACATAGTTTTGCATCCCCTTATAGATCAATCTAAAATGCAGAAATAAACATTTTTGTCTGCCATGCAACTATTTCTCCAACTATTTTTCTAATTCACGGGTTTGTATGGACTAGTGATTTAAAGGAACCTCTTAAAATAACTAAATAGGTGAACATTTACGGCGGTTTTTCATCAAACGAGATTTCCTCATTCCATCCGATATAATGAGAAAAATAAAAGATCACCCTCTAAGGAGTTACAAATGAGCATTAAGAATGCAACAATGATTGCAGAAATTATTTTGAATAATATAACGAGAACACGGATTCTCTATTGCTCATTAATTATCAGTAAGAATCCTTCAACAGCTCTGTCTTGAGGCACTCACATTCTCCTTCAAAAAAATTTCACTTAATGGAGAAATATAGTCGGTCTTACTTCAAGTTGCTTTTCAGGATTAATTCGTATACGCCATGATAGTGCGGAGCCTTGCTCGAATTTTAGTCCATCAATGTACCACTCAACCGTTTGCTGCAAGCATATAAAAAATATTGCACGCAGTTTTCTAAGAGGAAACAGTGGATGACGCTCATATATAATATATATGTATTTGTATTTGGTACTTCATCATCTCAGTATGGGCACTAATTTTTTGTTATCAGTGATGAATTTTTTGCCATCGATCGTAAAGAAAATCGGATGGATTTTGGGATGTTTATTGCTGAAGAGAAATTTGTAATTCATTTTCTAAGTTGAGATGATTAACGTGGAATATAATTTAAAGAGTTGAGATGGAGTGTGCATAATACTCATAAGATTTCGTGAATTTGATGGTTGGTGTCTCTGTTGATTGAAGAAACTAACCGATACGTAGCAAACACACATAAACACAGCTTTGCGAATGCAAATTTGTAAATGTGAAATAAGATATCAATGTCGCTATTGAAAAGTAATTAGACAATCATCTCTTGAAAGAACGTAACTGTTGCATCATGCTTTTTCGCATCCGGACATTCCATAATAAGGAAAAGACCAGCGATAAGTTCGAAATCGACATCTGCATGTCCCAACATGAGTTTGTAGATGGCTTGCTTCCCAAGGAAAACTGCTTTCAGGATGACCTTTTTTGCAGATCCACTCATCGGTTTTTTTGCTTTCTTCTTTCGCTGTTTCTTCTTTCGATGTTTTTTTAGGCGCTTCTTTATCGACTTAGGTAGTGGATATTTGTGTTTCTTCTCTTTTCTTCAATGTTGATTTTATTAATGAGGTTCGATAAGTTTATCGGACCGGGAACTATAATCAAACCAATAAAAATTAGGATGAGAATATGACAGATGTACCAATAAAAACGGTACAGATAACAGAGGTACATGATAACCTGGGGAGTTCAGGATATCGTTACTTTGTAAATTCTCAAGGATGCTTTAAAAAATATGTGATGAGCTCATTACTCAACTCATATAGATTCAGGCTGTTCAAGAGAGTGAAACCAAACGACGCATCCAACGAAATGCGTCAGAATATTGCCTGATCCCTTCAGATGTCATGCGGTTAATATATCTACGCTAAGTGTACAAAATCCTATCGTTTTTTAAGAGATCTTTGTATTATCCTATGTTTGTCTAAGAGTTTGTTGAGAAAATCCGCTTCAATTTCACTTGGAAAACGCAACAGATATGATTTAAGTGAACTTACTTTGCATATTTGTGCACTGATGGGCATTGTCCACTAAGAACCTTTTTGTCATATTCGGCTGGCTCAAGAATTGCACATTCCATTAACTGCAAACGACTGAACGGTACAGCTTTACTGGTTTTCGAGGTTTCCACTTGCCACCGACCATCTATAGCAAGCAGAGACGAAACCACTAACAAACCATACCGCATTTCTGCATTCAGTCAGCAATTACTGACGTTAAACCTATTCAAACATAATTTACTTTAGTTAATTACAATATTCATATTCGTTTCAAGTTTTCAAACGTTTTCAGAAAAAGCATACTATAATTCTATCGCAGCTCATGTCGACATCTGTTTGGGTGTCCCTTCGGTGTTTTTAGCCCACGAAACAGAAAACTACAGCTAAAAAATTCATTCCACGTTATGAGATATATTATGTTTATTAATTCGTATCGATCATAGATAGGTCGTTGGGAGTTTTATAGCTGTATTAGGAAATTTCAAGATCAGTTTTCCCTCTAGGATCAAATCTGCTTAGTCGAGGCTACCAAGAAATGTTATGTTCTGTTAAATATAACGCAAATAGTACGAATAGTATCTCTCAACAAGCTAGTGTTGAGAAGAACTAAATTCGTTACGAATAGAGAAAATGGCAAAAAAACACATGTTTTACAGATGTATTCTGGATTAGCCGCCACCTCACAATAGAGGATTCTCATCCAGAATTCCCTTCCATTCTTCGTTAATTTTGCTTTGAAATCTTTTCATAGACATGATACATCCATTTGCTAATGCGCTAACTGATAACAACTTAGCATAGATGCTGTTATACTCTAACTGATACTAACGGATCGCAACTTTCCACATATACTGCAGCAATAACTGATACTACTAACTGATAGAATATTATCTGCATATATTTAAAGGTATTTTTGACTGAGATAGATCAAGTGCTTGCGCGAATACGCTTTATTCGATAAGAAATCGCCTCTTAGCGTTCTCGACGATGATTCGTTATGTCACTGTATACTCGAGGTTGATGCTCGAGTGGTACGTGTTGCCGCAAATGGCGTATTGATGAAATTGTTTCTCATTTTTGCGGCTTCTTTAATGAATTTTATTGTTTCAAAGAAATCTTGTTTAGGTTTTTATCTATATCAGTATATATTTATATATATCAGTTTGTCTTTTTTAAGTTTAATTTTACTATTTCGTTAGGATCACATTTATGTTCATTTCGCTTTCACAATCCAAACTTCAAGAGATAGATAGTGGTTGCTGGTGAATGAAAATAAATTCGTTGTTTCCTATTTTGATGGTCAAGAATCGTATATCGCATTCCGGATTAAAAAGACAGTTGATCTTCCAAGCGAATTCTATCCACGGATTCGAATGCATATTCGGAATACAGAGTGTAGTGTAAGGTTTCAATGGATTTTTCTAATAAAGCTTGAATATCCAGAATGAAATATTTGAAGCGCAGCTTGGATATTGTGCTCAAAGAATGGCAGGGTACCATCGTTTGATTAACGTCGTAAAGGTGCTGTAACTTTCCAATATCTTGTTATTTGCCTCAGCAGAGTCTCAACTCAACACCTCTTCTATGTCAAGTAATCGAGCTTATTTTTATAAATTTCCACACACTGAGTGATAATGAAGAAATAAAAATTCATATAACACTTCTTCGGCTCTTCGAGCGAATAGATGCGCATACTTTTTTCCTGTGATTATGCACTTATTAGCTCATTATTTCTGAAATATGGAAAATTTGACAGAAATGGTAAATTTGAAAACATTCGTATCACGTCCTATAAAGGATGCTTTATTGCCTGTCAAAATGAGCATGTTGCGTAGTTTTCGCAAATGAATTGTCCATTGCAAACTTTTTCGAAGTGGATGCGAATTCCTGATTTCACATAAGAATCTGGCAATCTTACAAGCGAATCCACTATCGGATATCTGGACGTACTCTATACTCGCATTGAAGTAATAACTACTGCATGCGGGTATGTATTATTGTGAAAACTAAAGTATTACACATTTGGAATCTGTAAGCTTATACAGCGATTAAGTAATATGTTTTAATTAATTTCCCAATCGCTGCGGTCCTATGAACGTCGCCTATGTTTTGAAAACGAACTGTGAGCATTCTTCTGCTGAACGCAGTAATGCAGATAGGAAAGACACTGTCGACTTAGTTGGAGAGGTTGGGGTCGTTTATGAATCGCCAATTTGCGTCACACTTTTTTCGATCTTCTCAGTGTCGCCTGTCAAAATGTCTCATCATCAAAATAAACTCCTCACTGATGAAATTTCTTCATGTCACCTGAGATCAGTAAAGCGGAGAGGCATGCCATAAAAGTTAGCGCAGTATACATTCCCCATCGAATTTTGCATTCTAATTAACAACTCAGTCGATATTAACGAATGGCGTAACACGATCAAGTACTCCGTGTTGGGTTTGTTTATCATGGATCTCAACGAATCAGTAAAAGTTCATCATTTGGTAAGCTTTCTAGTGCTTATATGTGAGCAATGAACATATCACCAGATTTTATATTTATTTAGCCTTTAATAGTCCGCCTATTGGGAAATTTTATTTTAACTCAAAGAATAATTTCAGCTTAGCAATCGAATTTCCTTTTCAAATACTTCTAGGTGATATTTTCTATAAAGAATAGCATAATTCAATAAGTAAAACTACTCGAACTACTCGAATTACTCGAATTACTTACATTATTTGCGCTTTATAATGTCATATTCTATAGGTGCATTTCTTTAAGTGGTGTGTGGGCAATTTTTGCTTCAAGGAATGCCAGGGTCAATGTGACAAGAAAGCGTCTTTTTATTGGTGTGCATTTAACGTTTGCAACGGCTAATGCAAACATTGCAATTGCATTGTTTGATTTACAGTGGCGTTGATCAAATTCATTGAGTTGGCGATGGAGTTGGCGTCGATTCTATTCGTAAAGAAACTAGTTTTTTGTACTTATTGTGCTTTATGCGCCTATCTGACCACAAGAATACCACACCGGTATAATACTGCGTTCAAAACAAAAAATTCAAAGTATTTGAATTTCTTTATGACATATTTTGAAGTCGTATGATTTGCGAATGGAGGCTTTCGATCGATGGATAGAAAAGAAGAGGACGACGAACCGGAAGGTGCTTGTCAACATGACTCCTTCCTCCACTCTCCCTTCTTTCGATAAAAAATTTGGAGGGGTGGTGGTGGACAGGGATCCGGATGTGAACCTGTCGAAATTGGTCTGGATTTGGATTGTATGTCAAATTATTTTGAAGAGATGAATCACTACTGCTGAGATGCGAGAATATTTCCTTCTCGTAAACGATTAGGTGGAAAGAATATAAAGACGTTTTTCTGGACCATTTATATACTTGAGACTATTTATAATAATATAATATATCTGCAATGTTCGTTTAATTATCTTTATAATAATTGTCTTTATAATAATTTATATACTTATCTATAATAACAGTACATTTATTAATTGGTAATCTATAAAGTTCTTTAAGTTTCGAAAGTAACTGCACTAAAAATTTACTCCACTTAAGTCGACCGCATATAAATGATACTGATTAGTGTAGAATATCGCGCTGATAAGCGAGTATTGATAAAAAAGGATAGGTGACAAGATTAACAAAACATAAATATTTGCTTATGCTTTTTTTACTTACCTTTTAACAGAAGTCCTCTTGCAGTGTAATCTCCAATGTTAATTAATTAATTAATTAATTGATTAATTAGCTCATTTATTTATTTGTTTAATCCTTTTCCTTTGCCGTCCTTTTTCTTGCGAAGTGTGCATGGTGACCAGTGCAACAAATATTATGTACTTGTACCGCAAACCTCCTATATATTTCATTCCTAATTCATTCGTCAGTGAAGAATGGTATCCAGAATATCTTTCATTGGGGCAAATAGATATTACTTCTTGCATTTGCTGTTATCCTTTTTACTCATTTTCTTCACTTAATCCTATTCTTGTATTTGAGACGTTTTCTTGTAAATTTTTAAAACTTCATTTCTTTTCTTAAGTCTTTAAAAGAGATATTCTGGTTGCCCATTTATTGAAATACAATTTCACTTCGACACTAACGAATTTGCCATCGAGATATTTCTCCCCTATCAACAATAGCAATTATTAGTTCACTATCGAATATTTCAGCAAATCTTATCGAATAAATTGCAGTCATTTATCGTAGTCGTTACGAATACGCTAGCATATTCGACAGTGCTACTATCGTTTTCTAAATAATTCATTGTCATAGCCATTGCATTTATTGCTTTCATTGTTGGCTTTCAAGGATTTGAAAAAAATTGCTTAGAAATCTCTAAAGCCTCCTCAAGAATGGCCAATCAAAGCGGACGGATTGCATCTTTCTCAGCTTTTGTTGCATAATAAGGTGAAAGAACAACAATCACGAATCGGTAGTTTACAAAGATAAGTTAAGTTAAATATTAAGTCGTATATGTGTGCCTATCTCGTTAAGCTAATATATATATGGCTAGATGATTCCAACGAGAGCATTTTGCATTTTAAACCACTCAAGTCATAAAATTGTCGTTTTTCCGAAATTTTTGTCATTTATTCCGATTTCTAAAATAAGGATATTATTTTTTGATTTTATCCGATAATTTTTGAAATAAATGAAAATAACACTTTGAGCATTTATGATCGAAGATTGAGTGCAATTTTTCTCGCTTGTGAGGGAAAAATGAAATTTTTGTTGAAATATTTTGCACATCAGAGCGTTTTTTTTAGATCAGTTTAAAACTACAAAAATTATGGATACATCAACAATTATGGATAAAATTATGGAAATTATGTTTTTAAAAATTATGTTTTTAACTTTAACGTTAAAATGAAATTATGGAAAATAGCGTTCATTTTGTATAACTGCAATAAATTGTAATTGTAATTGCAATAATAATAAAATTTAGTAAAGGATCCAGTAAAGAATGTAGTAAAGTAATTAACTGTTCACTAGTTATTCTGGACTTTAGCTGTATCATAGTGGCAATTATACGTCATTTGGAGTATACCTATATCGCATCATTTGGCTTAAATCGATGTCATAAATGAATCAAATCGCTCGTTTAGATTTGGGCGGAGTTGGGTTGTGTATATCCACCAGCTCGTTCGCGTTCAGTAGGTAAACTTCAGCTGGACATTCGTGTTTTCTAAAACGATCGCCGTTAGTGTTGAAAAATTTTCCCTTTGTGATATGTCGTTAGAATGTCATTAGAATGCTTATTTACCTAACAATACTGCTATTTATTTACTTCAAAATATCCAAATTTACCAGTGTATCCGATTTCTTCTACAAATTCTATCTATTTTGACGAAAATTTATTTATTTGAACAAAGTATCTTCAATTTGAGTTGACCACCGCTGTGACATCCTCTAAATACAACGAATATACTTGCCGGATTCAATTTTCAACTATCACTATTACTAAACGAAAATTAATGGAAGCTCTTGTAGTAAGTAAATAGGAAACAAATGGACCGAAAACGGTTGATTTCTGCTCCGAAAATTCTCACTTGTGATTTAGAACCTGATGAATAAAGGTGATGAGCAATCACTTGAAAAAGAGGTCAAAGGTCAAGAAATCAAAGAGAACAAGGTACGGTGATTCGCGGATATATGGGGCTATGACCATTTTTTTTGCGGCATGAATTCTCAGGCAGTGATCGGCAATAAAGCGTTTACATACTGTGAAAGTGTAGTCCGACTTGTTTGTTGTGAAAGTCTTGTCTAAGCTGATGAATTCTTGGCAATATGGATATGATCTTTTGAATTTTTTTACTACTTCAGTAAAGCATCTCCAACTACTTCTGGATCAATTAGAGGCGTCAAGGAGGCGATCAATTAGAACTATGAGCATCCATTTTCACTTTTCACATGTGGTTAAAGAGAGGACGAATAGATTTTCATAGCTTTTAGGAGTCTAAAACAGCTTCGAAAAGATCGTTGATTGGTTGATGAGAAAATCATTGTAAATAGAACTTACCTGAGAAATATGTAGGCTTAATATAAGCGCTTCGATGTTTGAGTTGGCTTTCCGGAAGAGGGGAGGAGGTATGCACTCGGGAACGTTTAGAAAAGTTCAATGCATTTTCTAGATACTGTTGTCAAAACGTTGATTCTGACGCCGAATTCTGTGTTGTCGTAGAACTAGCGTAGCTCTTTAGTTCTACAAAAGATGAAATTATATTACTAGCATTGAAACAGTGGCCTTCTAAAGCGCACTCCAATGGATTGAATAAATCTTGCGTGTGCCACAGGAGGGTCGATTATACGCAACAATAAGCAAATGTACAAGTTTATTCGGCTTATATTTATTAATTTTTATTCCGTAAACATTGAGAGGGAATTTTCTTGTCGAATATATTTTTAGAACATATAGAATATAGTTCAGGATCGCCTAAAGACTGCCTCAAAAATGAATGCGCAAACGTTAAGTCTTGCATGTATAAGGTACAATATTGTCACATAAGCACGGAAGTGCACAAATTAAACTGAAAATTTTCGTCACAAAGTATGAAACAAGACAGTCATTCTATAACCAAAGATATACAACCGCGCGGTACCACATACAATAAGACGTAGTATGAACTGGCAATATCAAGCGAGAGATCCACTCATTAGATTGAAACGAATGTGTGATAAGGAAAGTTTAGCTAGAGTCGACGGATGGTGAGAGGAAAGGAGAGGGGATTGCGGGGAGGGAGAGAGATTATCGGTCATGCTAGAAATGATTAGAAAGAAGTGACGATTCAACATAGTCTTTTTTTATTCATCAGTATAAATGTGTTAATAAAACGGGTCCCCATTAATTTTCAGCGCATATGCCTTTACTTGTAGCAAATGATTTGACAGCAACCTTAACCCCTTAAGGTTATTGTACTCGATTACGTGTTTTGTGTCATTCATGATGTACCACCGTACAACTGCGGAAAGTGATGAATTTACACTTGCGGCGTGTTCTATAATTCTCTCATGCCAAAAAACGAACGACCTGTTTCGTCAAAGTACAAGAAATGATCCTAGAAATTATGATCAGCTATGCTTTTTGAAATTTGAAACCTTTATTGAGTTTATTGCGATGACTTTTGTGGGTTATTGCTTAATTAATAATTGAAATACTTAGAAGCATCATTTCCTCACAAAATGCTATCCTTCCGAGTATTGAGTTGAGGATACTTCGTTGAAGAACGAATAAATGACTCGTTCCTAGCATTCCAGTTGCATATATCATTAATTTATTTGGATGTTCTATCTGATTGCAGCTTCGAAAGGATTGCAATTACAATTTACCTAACTCACAATGCAATTCCTCGAGGTTAAATTATTTAATTGAAGAAAATAGGGCAAAGAGTTCTTTTCTCAATACTTAATAGATGCATTTGTGATCATATTTCATTTATTTTCACAGCGAATCTTTCAATTCAAGTTAATCGCTAATTATAATCACAATTTCCTGTTCTTGAATGACATTTAAGCGATTCACTAATGCAATAATTAGATTTGAAAGAATTAATTTCAAATTATCATCTCACCATAAAATTTGTGGTACTTTCTTGCCGAAAGAAATTGAAAGCATTGAGCGTTTAGGTCGCTTAATCAAACAATTATTTATGCTCTACTGAACTGGATTATTTAAATGTCATACTAACCTATTTGGGGATTTTCCGGATAGACGCTACGGAAGAGGAGGTGATAAAAAAATTGAACAAAAATTCCTCTCATATTTAGGGGAACTAAAGAAAAATCTCTCAAATAGAAGCATAGTATAGACGAGTTAGCATCATTCCTTAACACATTTGTGACTTGTTGATATTTCTATAGCAGCAATTTTTATACTATGCTTGGAAATTAATTAAGTAAATTATTCACAAAATTGAAAGGAAATGCGATAATTAAATCTAACAATGTGTTCAATCATCATATAATTATACTCTCTTTAAAAAAATAATTCTCCCTCGAAAGTAATACTCTTCTTTCAGCGGTGTTTTCCGCAAAATCGGCAATATCCTTGACTTATCATCGGCATTTTCTAATATTGCATTCGCCGATATGTTTCAAAATGAGGCGCAAATGTCACATACCAGTAGCCGTAGCAGCAATCATATTCAAGGTTAGCGTCTTATTGATATAAACGATGGTTAGATACAGTAAAATAGCAAACTTAAAGGATTCTTTTTTTCTCTCGTTATTAGCCTATATTATTTTTAATGATTTTGTCGTCGAAGATTTTGCAACCGAAACTATCCCGACGTTCGAGAGAGTCAAACCATAGGACATCAAATGAACTAGAATATCGCGATGCTTTATGGAAACTATCCCGACGTTCGAGAGAGTCAAACCATAGGACATCAAATGAACTAGAATATCGCGATGCTTTATGGAAATTAATTTTCGAGATATTTGGCAAAATGCAATGGCAACAATTTTTTGTTGTCTATTGCCATTAATGTTTGCAATAATACTGTTAGCGATATGCTTTCTTTACTTTACAGTCAACGTTTTTCTCTACCGTTTTCACTTAGCATTGCATAGCTTAATTTAACATCAATTCTTATATCAGTATATCAGCAACATTTTATATATTTCTTATCATTTTCCCATTTATAGAACTATTATTAGCAACTGTTACTGCTCGACCATAGTTGCTTTCATGCCATTTCTCGCTGTATCGTTATTGCTATATTTGCTCGTGAAGTCTTTATCTTAATAATGCTGTGAGCCATTATTTGTTAGCATTTCTAATAAAGTTTAATTGCTATGATGTTGCAACTCATAACTTTCCAATTATAAATTTTTATCATTTGCTATCACTTAAAGTAATTTATTCGTGGCATCGCTCATCAGCCCAACTAATCACTCGTCATCATCGATGATATCAGTATCGTTTAATTCGTCTTGCAACTCAATTTATTTATGTGTTTGTCGATAGTTGCCTCATTCGTACGTTCCGGTCGCTTACATTTGCAAAATGCGCTTATAATTTCAATGCATTGTTATCACAGCTATATCACACATATTGTTGAAGAAATCAGTAAAAGAATTTCAAGAAGCCTTGAATTTCATTATCCGTACTATGATTTGAGGTAATATTCATCGTCATTGAAGGTGATCTTTTCGAGAGATTTTTCCACCAAAAATTCAATATGTTAGCTTCTTCTTTAGATGATGAATGAAATTAATTAATTGAAATTCCAATTCTCTTAACTTACATTTAATTTGAGTAACTCTAAAAAGACTTTTGACTAATTTGAGTAACATAAGTTTTTTTATAATTCAATTCATCAATTTCTCCCCTCTTCGACTCCTATCCAAGTAGATACTTTTTCAACGAGCAATAATCCATATCTATATGGAATTATATTTTATTAATATTTGATCATTGGAATTAATTGTAATTATGGCGAATAGAAAGCGACATAGAAATATCGCCGCTATACGTTAGTATGTGAATCATGAAGTAATCTCATATAGTGAATGGAAAAGAAAACTTTGAAAAAAATTAACAAATAAATTGCTGAAATTTTTCTAAATACACTATGTGAATCGCTAAATTTTCTCGAATTTAAGATGTTTCAGATAACATAAATCGTCGACTCATCGATATTCTCTCATTATTCTCATCCGTATCGGAAAATTTAATCGCCTCAATATATGCAAATAACGTTTACTTTGGCAATTCGACGACTTACGCAAGTAAATTTCGTTATTTTAAAGTTTTTCTAAAGAATCTAGTTTTCTTTAATTTCTTTTTGTGATCGTAATTGAGTCAGATAAGTTATTTCCGTATCGAATCTCAATTACCACTTAAAAGAGGCAGTTATTGATCAAGTGCACGAGTTTGCGTTAATTTGATCCAAGTAAAGGATTTCTAGTCGGAACAAGGACTATCTCGGAGGGTGATTTACTCAAGTAGGGATCTTCAAGGGAATGTTTGAATGAAAACTTTGATGAACCAATGACAAAAAAAGACCAAGAGAAAAAAACTAAACGGGTAGCTCGTTTTCGAGGGAACTTTTTCTAGAAGTTATCGAAATTTGCTTCAATCCGCTCTTTTCTTTTCAATTTCCATCAGTGTTATTGCCTTCTGAGAGTAGCAAAGAAAAAATCAAGCCAAGCAGCTAGAAGATGATTATGATCCCTTCATTAAAATGCTCATCACTTTGTAACAATCACTTTAATATTTTTTGAAACAAAAATTTATTTAACCATTTATAACGGTTTAATAGGTAATTGAAATAGAATATGTTTCTATTTTCTTCATCAAATAGCATTTAAATTCTGAAATTACCTTATGTTTTGATTCTGAAATTCTGGAATCAAATTCTGAAGTCAAAGAAATCCTGGAATCAAACTATTGACAGTGTTTTTATTGATTAAGTTTTAATCAGGCAATGATGCAAGAAGTGGAAGACTGCTATCGATGGCTAATCAGATTTATGCACAAAATGCCACCAGTATATGTCATTTATCGATACGAAGCCGAGATATGTTTATCTTATTATCCTATCAACAAATCCAACTCATATTCTCTTATTTTGGTAAACGTTTTATTGAGGGCGATACCAGATGTAATTATGTTCAGAAGGTACTCAATCACCTAAGAGCACATTGTATTTTTTTACCGCAGGTCTGAACTTCTATGTTAACATTAATCAGCATCCTCTACCTACGACCTCATGGTTTCGTTTAAAATATAGAATGCTTAAATGTTAGAAAGTGGAACATTTCAAAGGTGCCACAGGACGATTTATTGAGCATATTTGAGAGTTTTAATCGGTCATCTCAAATGAGCAAATCTTTTCGCTGATTTTCTTTCTTTCGTTATTCTTTTCTCCGAGGTAATTCTCAAAAATTCATAGTTTGGAGTGGCATATGAAGAACAGTTGGATTTCCACTTCATTCGATTTTACTGATTTAAGGTGATTTTGCTCCGGTGATCCTGAAAATTGGAATAATAGTGCATGAAGAGGGGAATAAATTGACAATGAGAAGCCGTCTGGAAGACGTTTTTCAGTACTTTATCGAGAAATTATATTGTCACTCTATTCAACTTGATTTATGAAATCGTTTCATGAATTGAGCTGAATTCTCGCTGTCCAATGCCGCTTCTTTTGTGGCAAATAAATTTCCTTGAGTATAGCATGATAGTAACTTGTTGCGAAATACGCAGTCATCGATTCATACCGGAAGTATCGGCAGTAGTAAATTACTTCCATAGTACAGATTATTGGCTACTAAGCGCCTAATCACTTGCGCCGTGATCCATCCAGTTGAATGGAAATCGAAAATTGGCCGATTCGCATCCGTATCGTTCCTAAATAATAACAATATTTCATAGGACCTCCAATGAAATTTTGTTATTATTTGCGAAGGAAAATACAATGGCAAGCTAAAAACAAACAAATTGAGCACCGTTAAGTATAATAATTAAAAAATTTCGGAAATTCATCGTCGATTACCAATAAAGCTCTTTTTTAGTAAAGATTAATCAACGATCGGAACTAAAATATTTAGCGGTTAGCTGAGAATGAAAACCCGCTTACTGGTATATGCGCTCCTTTTCCTCTCCTTTCCCTCTCAAATGCTCACCTCTTCCCTCTTCTAGCAACATATGCAGTCTGTTGCATTCTTTTGAGCTTGAATGTTATAGCATATGAATCGTTTAGTACATTTCCGAATGTGGGGCAATAAAGATTTAGTCTTGAATTAGAAGTCAAACATCTCTATGTACAGAATGATTATGAGAATGAGTAACTCCGTTGGTCGTCCTTATCGGTCATTGCATAAACTTGAAGAAACTTTTTTATTTTCCCATTCTTAATGGCATATTTATTACGCTCGTTGCTAAGCGTTTTGTGTATGTAACAGGTGCAATTCCACATTCCGCCAACTATGTTTCGAAGGAAGTAATCTATATCATTTATAGGGAATTGTGATCGTAGTCTGACTTATGTTCGCTTCTTATCCTCTCTCGTTTCCTCTACTTTACTGTTTCGTTTTATCCTCTCGGAGAGGTCGACTAGAGAATTTCAAAGATAGTTAAACACATTTATCGCTTCATTGATAAACTATAATTTTGTCCTCTTCCATAGAGCGAATTATGTGCAAATATTCGTTCATTAAATCACTATCATCATTGAGCAGTGTCGTTGGCAAGTTCCGCCTATCAGTATCAAGAGTTACCTCTCTCTGTCACCATTATGTGGTATTCTCTTAAACTAAGCGTAAAATTATTTTGATTAATCTTCTGAGGGAAAATTCGCTCCGATTCCATACTTCTCATTTTTCTCAAATATTTTCGCGGATTCGATCGTTATTTTCAGGATTTTTCCAAGAAATTCGCAGTCATATCTGCGAATTTATTCAGTTTTCAAAATTTCGTCTAAATATTCGTTAGAGAAATATGTAAGCAATTAGCAAATGCAGTAAGTTCATATCATATCATATCATTCTCCTTTTTTCTCATCTTCATTCGCACATTCATTCTCTCGTTCGTCGTTTCTTTCATACCGATCTCGACGTTCATATTTTCTTATGTCCATGCTGTAAAAATGGTTCAACGTCGATGAGTGAAATTCACCAGTAGAAATTACGAAGAAATGATTAATAATTGTATCGTTCATCTTCTTCTATTTCCGGTGTTTTTTTTTTTCGATTCTCCTAAAAACAACTGACTCAAAAATTATCATTGAAAATGTAGAAAAGTTGCGCCTATCGAATAGATCAATCGTTTTCGATCGAAGAATATATTTACGATCCGATCTCGATTGTTGCTACTATTTGTTTTAAATTTATTTATTCTTCAAATTTAAATTCTTTTTTATTTATTTTTAGTTTTTTTTGATTATGTACAAATTAGGAACATATTTCCAATATATTTGGTAGTGATCTATACGTGTGTCTTCAAATGTGCATTGGCTATGATGATCATGAACCGACTACTTTTTCATAATTCTCTCCTGAATTCCTAGGCTGATGATAGTCGGTGAACGGTTAAGGTAAAAAGATGAACGGCCAGAGGACCGTTTACGTGTTTTTGATTCCAAACACTCTGTAAGGGTGGAGGATAAATGCATTCGAGAAAGAATTTGATGTTCGATGGGTTAACAGATGTGACAGTCAATGCAGTATTATTATAAAAGAGCGAGTAGAGAAGATAGTATATGACTTTACATTGATTTTTTGTTCCTTTACAAGTCCTCTATCGATTGATGTGATCATCTATGCTGCAACCCACTGAAAGATGCTACCTCTCGCTTAAATGAGCCTAAGGAATTGCGCTAATTGAAAACTCTTTCTTTAGCCATGCAGAATTAAGCGTTTAATTCCATCTGTGACTATGAAATAGGCGGTTATTTTTGTCTGAACGGAAGAGGAAACACTTCTCAAGCATATGGTCTCATTATTTTCGCGATTATATGTTATGTGTTATAAAGCAACTAATGACGACAATCTTCGAGTTATCGAAATTACAATCAAGATATTTGCTCAAGCTAAGGGAATAATAATTAGTAAGCTGAGAGTCACATTAATTCATAAGATTTGAAAGATTTTACGTCTTCTAGTGGATCTCCCATATGCTCACTAATGCTAACGTTTAACGAACATATCAAGTTATCAACTCTCTTATCAGCCTTCTTATTTTCTAATGCTATCTATCATAATTTATTTCATTTGCATATCATATCATCAAACCAACTATATCGTTTGGAAGATTATTGAATTAATGGCATGGGATAAGGGATGAAAAGTGGGGATGAGAATTATTGTTGAATAAAATTGAATTAATTCTTTAAGTTCTTTAAGTGTTCATATTAATTCATTGTTTAAGCGCGATCAACGTTGCGTTCAATTTAACAATTTAGATATTGGAATCTCGCGATGCATAAAATGTTTACCTTTGTTATACTTCCATACACAATTTCTCATAAGTGGACTTTACCTAATTTCGACGTTCATATTGCCAGTAAATTATCTGCATAAATTATCGTTTCTTTTCCAGATGATTAAAATAGAATTTAATTTTTCTCACATACGAAAATTACCACAAAATATTACCGTCGATCAGTTCCATCCATACGTTATGTTGAATATAATAAACATAGAAACGCAAATGGTTTAAATTTAAGTTGTGGGAAAATTTTACCACCAGATACCATAGATATTACGGAGATTATTCAAGTACTCAACGCAATAACGGCCAGAGAGAGCTTAAGAAGTGATAAATGCTGTCATATTTTATGCGTAGTAGTTGAATTTATTGCGGCGATTCAATAGTCGTAAGTTAAATGTTCGTGCGCACAGACGAAATCCGTGCACAAATCCATGATGCACAAATCCAGAAAAAAATCTAGATTCCAGAAAAAAATCCAGGTCCGGAAGAAATCCAGATCCAGAAACAAAAACCAGACTTGCACAAATCCAGATTATAAGTCGATGCTGACAAATTGTACTCTTCTTCTTCATTATTGTGATGATATTGTGAAGAGAGTAGGTGTCAACTGTGGGAAAGTAAATTGTATCACATAGAGTATACGAATAATGCCTAATCGGAGTGTGTTTCGCTTCGTTTTTAACAAATTTTTTCTACTTTATTCCTCCCAGTGAATTAATGCTATCTTGCATTTCATCGGGTGTGCGAAATATCAGGTCCTAATAACTTTCGGTGCTCATAAAATCGCTGGAAAGCTTAATTAATTAATTAATTAATTGAAGAAGTTAATTAATCAACCTTCAAAGTCTGTTTTAATTGGGAAGTTTCCAGTTAATCAAAGCTCAAAGCCTATTTACATTCAAAACTTATAAAGTCAACCTTTAGAGCCCATTATTGTGGGAAAGTTTGTAATTAATCAACATTTGGATCGTATTACCTATTACCTGAGAATTTATGTTTACAGATCTGAAAATATTGCATTTTATAGAAATCCCTCAGTTGAGCGAATAAATTCGTCGAATATTGTTGTGCTGTTTTACGTACTTTGTAAGTTTAGTGACAGCCGGGATTCATTGTGTGCCATGCTTTACGTGTCGTCCAGCCAGCCGACTATCGATTAGCAATGCTTTATACCTTAAAGCGTGCCGTGTATCATATATGGGCCTCTAAATATGCTTTTATACGCTCTCTTAGTTCCGTTTTTTTTTTGTAGTTTATTGAACGATAAAGATTGCGTTCTGCAATATATGTGCAACAGAGTTATCCATGTTTTGTATATTTCTTGTAAAAAATGTAGCATTATAAATAATATATTATATCATTGTATTTGCAATAGGTGCATATCTGTTTTCGGTAATTTTTCGGTACTCAAATGTGAATAATCCGCTTAGCTTAACATCTTATGGCGTTTTGGACTGTGAAATCTGAATACTTGAATTTGAGACAATATTTGCATTTGCAAGTGTAATTCGAACTGCTATTCAGGAAGCTATTCAGTCGTCTTTTTGTATGAGGATTTTTAAAGCTTGATAATTTCATAAATTCCTTATTTTTATTGCGTCAGTGAAGATCCACGTTGTCTGGATTAATCGCAGTGCCAAAAGCAGATTTTGTGGGGAGCCTCCTGTCACGCCCTCCTATTCGTTCTGGATTTAATCCACTAGCGAATTGCTCGAATCTATGCACCATCTCTTATTTGAATCCTTTATTATTAGTGCAATCAGCGAAATTTTACAGGATCTCCCTTCTTGGCTAGAGCGGGAAGAATATTCTGGTTGCATCAAAAATATGAGTTAAGAATGTTCAATTTTTGACTGGGGAACGGTACTTTGCACTGCTAAACCCCATGGGGCATTATGTGCAGATAATATAATAAAATTTGCTTCGTACTTTGTGCTTAAGGTTTATCGAAGTAATCTGGAGAAGGAAAACAGCGTCGAGAGTAAAAGGGCGTAAATGAGTTCGCATATATTTGCATGAAAGTTGGAACTTGTTTTTTAATAATAATTACCATTTTTATATGTATCTATACGTGAAATCTACTTTACCTGGATCTAACCGTCTTTCTTCTCCATTAGGACTTTGTCTTCTCGGTCTATTTGAAAATATTTCTGGAAGCAGATGAATCACATTTTCCAGGATTAACGAAATTTTTCCATGAAATTTTGTAATGTCATCCGATAGGTGGAGAAATTTAGTGGCACTTTTAGTGCATTTGTTTTTATGGCTAATTTTTTTTTGTTTTCGTTGATTCGCCGTATGCTTGCAATGAGGCACAGTTTGTCCCATCATTGATCGTGTTCGTTGCGGCAACCACTTTTGCTTACCGAAATGCTGAGTTGCCATTTCGTATTTCCTTTTTGTTTTTCCTTTCAACTATCGCCGTTTATCTTTTACAGATCGTCGGAAATGTTTCTACCAACTCTCTCAAAGTTCAATAAATTTCCTAAAAAAAGTGCTGATATAATGCTGATAATGTTGATATTGCTGATAATAATAGCGATGTTAATTAATTAGCATTTCTCACTATGAGGAGAAAAAAATTGAAAATATTCCTAAGGAATAGACTAGTTGTATGATGCAAAGTTGAATTCCTTCTTAGTTGTTTCTCAACGATTATTCAGTACTGCAGAGATTCCTTTTAAGATTTTGATATCAGTAAGTATTTGAGCGTATCGATTCAACTATTCTCATTGCGGAGATTACTACTTGTATTTCTCCTCTTAGGTAATCCTACTTTTAAGTTCCTAAGTAAAGAATTAAGGCATTCACGTATTGAACCTATTGATATGAACGCTCCGTATGAGATTTTCCTGAATTAATTCTTTCAATGCGCTTTTGTCCATAGCGTGTCTATATCCACATTCGTGCATAATTCAACTCTCGATTATTTTCTTACTCATTTATTTGTCAGTATATTACTAAAGAGTTAATTGATAAAGAAAATTTTTGATCAAAAATGGTCGAAATTTTTCCTACAATTTCGATTTAAATTATTTTAAATATGAATAAATATTATAAATTTAAATTTAATTTTATAATATTTTCAAATTAATTTGGTAGAAATTTTTTAATGTTTTAAATAGAAATTTTAACCATTTCAATAAAAAAATTTCAAATTTTATTTCATAAACGATCTGAATTATTGCGCACTTTTCATTCTATGAGAATTTGCAAAAAAAAATCCTGAAAAAAATTATCCTCGAAAATGGATTTCCGGATATGGATTCAATTATTTTCCAGAAATTCCGAAATTATGATTTTACAATGTAATGAGAAGATTTTCTACGTAATGTGACTGACGTATGTGGATCTGATGCTTAAAGCAATTCCCATGAAGTAGTGCACACACTGTGAAATCGTTGAGTGGTTGATTGCCTTATTTGTTCAGCATAATCGCTAAAGTCGTCTATAGAAATTAAATTTCTGCGCAATTAATATATAGAAGTTTTTCCATTGAATGTACAGATTTGTATTGTAGTTTATTAAAAATCATGCAATTCGAGAAATATTTCAAGGATATCTTTAATTTTATGGGATATTTGCAGTAATTATTAGCATTATTCCCTCTCTAAATCACTTTATGATTTCTTTAACTCAAATTATCCGTTTTTTAACTAAATTTTCAGTTTTTTTTTCAGTGTTCTGCCTAATAATAATGCAATAACTATAAGCATCAAAATCTATCGAGAAAAAAAAATTACTTCCAGAATATCGGAGATATTCTGGAAATAATCGGCTCCAGAATATCGGCTTTCTTAAATATTTCACATTGTGGTCAAACGTTTAATAAACGATATTTGTTGAGCGAGAAGGAAGCGGGCAATATTACAACGTACTTTTTGTGAACGTTTTGTAGAGCTTGCAGTCGATAAGCCACAACGGTTTTTTAGCGAAGCTTACGTTCGAGGTTTCGTTCCTTCAGAGATTTCTTATTGCGGCAGCGAGCGATCAAAACGTCGGACGAGCAAATCGAGAAATTCCTCTTTTGGGGTAAGCGAAATTGTTTTAGGATGGAAATCGGGTGATCTTATCGCTATTTTAGGAGAGGATAGGCGAGGGTGAAGGAGAGGGTCTTATTGCTATTTTAGGAGGAAAGATGGGAGGTCCTATAGCTATTTTACGAGTAGAAAGAGAGACACCTCATCACTGTCTGGGTGAGAATGAGCCTATGTTTTATGACCTCGATTTCTCAAGTTCCGCTACTTCAAAAGTGTGAATAGAGCAAAATTAACTTAGCAGTCTCTTTAGAAAACAACATTCAGTGTAGATACGTTCAAATTTTTATGCATTAAATATCTTATCAATAGAAATTTTTATTTCATGCTAATCCTTTAAATAATAACGTTCTTGCTTGAATCTGAATCTGCTCTCCTCTAATTTCGTTATTTCAAAGAGGCAGTTATTTTAAATAACGTTATGTTTACAGAAACTAATTTCAACGATTCGCTCTTCTAAAATGATCTTCGCTGTTCCATTAGATATTTAATTTTAAGTTAACGTAAGCATAAATGAAGGAAGCTTTCAATGACGTTAGAGTCTTCGTGCCCGATAATCTGATCCGCTGACCTTCTAACACCAACCGATAAAATAAGGAAAATCCATAGGGAATTATTATCGCTTTCACCGTTTTTTTGCTCGTTGCCTTTGTTAAGCGCTGTGTGAATTTATTTGCTTGAGTTTGATAATGCCTCATCATCGTCGTTGATCTGGGCTTGATTCGACTTCGTATCTGTAGGATTGCGTTGGATCATTCCACCGAAATGAAAATGCAGTATTGTGAATAACTGTGCTACCAAGGTCTTATATTTAATTAATTGATTTTTGATATGAATCCTTTTTTTGTGGAAGGCGGATTCCCTTTTAATCACCCTCGATGAAGTTGCGTATTCGTTCATCGTTTTTGCGCAATCTACTCTCACTTACCGTTTCCACTTTTGCACAAAGGCGCCCACAAATGTGGAATTTTATCGTTTAATTCATCTTAAGTGACTACAAGGATGAGACGAGCACCATCCTAGCCAATTTGTCCAATTGATCTCAGTGATGGTACTTCTCTCATCCTCAGCTAATAAATGCATTGCGCTATATTGGATTTTCGCGAATTCATTCTGGATAAAATCAAACATTAAAACTCTTTCTGGAATACGTTTTCCATCGCAATTATTCTTTCACTCAAACTATTTCTGTCATCCAATACCTGAGCGGAAATGGCTAGAATTATCAACAATTCGTCGTCATAGTGATTTAAAAATTGCAACGATTTTTTCCTCACTATAGCATTTGTCTATTTCACATAATTATTAGGTCGATTACCTGTGCAATAGAAAGGTTCATTAGTGGCTATTGTATGAGTGATGGTGCCATCGGCTATAATTCTGTATGCAAGAACTCATCTCTTTCGCTTCATTATTAGCATTCATTCACATTCAACGATTTTTGGGTTCAATAATCGCAAGATGGCTGAGAATGAGTGAATTCCTTCGAAAAAAAATTCGTGGAAAATGGAGAAGGGATTAATCATATGTGCTCAAAATTCTACAATACACCTCCCAGTGAGGTAATTTCTCTGTTTGGAATAAATCTTGGCCGTCTTCTATATCGTAAACTGTTCAACGCTATTTCGATTTTATACTTTAATTTCAGCTAGTGCTGATTTGTCTAAATGCACAAATTTGATTTACCTTTTCAGGAAAAAAGATTGCAATTCGTTTTCTATCATTTGATCCGAATAACTCATATATTTGAGGTATATTGTGCGCTTTTCTCTTTAAAATGTCATTTCTCATATATTTCTAATAAACAGTGGGAGATGAGTGAATGTTATAGGGAGGGAACACTTTGAAAGTATAAATAATGAGGCAACAATCGCGTTGTCCTATTGTCTGTTGCATGATGAGTGCAAGCTGTACTGACGACGAGCAAAAAAGCCGTCGTATTTTTTAGAGTGCTGTTTCTTTTTTGTTCCACAGTTGATCCATTTGCAGGAAGAATCCTACTTTCCAGACTTGGTAAAAGCTCTAAAACCTTTCCTCACCTTTTTTTATAAGTTTGACGGGAAAAAATACCTCGGAAACGCCCATTTTAAGTGATGAATTTCTCCCTTATAAGGCTGAAATAGGGGATAATTGAACAATTCGTGAATTATCGGAAATTTGAATATATTAGGAACTTTGGAATTGGATGAAATTTTACTTTGAATATCGTTCGCTTAGTAAAGAGGATAGTAAATGTTGTTTTACATGCTACTTAACTATTAACCTGTATGTTTTGCTGTGGTTGAATGTATCGTTTTTTTAGAGCAGAATGTTGGAAAAATCTACATTTTATTTTTTTATTTAATTTGTTCCTGCTCTTTTGGTGGATTTTTTATGCATCGAATCCAGAATTCATCATAGTTTTCACATTTCGTGCGGTGATTTCTCCTTACATGACAATGATAACTTGTCTTTTCTATGGCGAATTTGCTATCACGAATATGCCACAAGGTATATATGCTCTAGTTTAAGTGTGTGCACAATAAAATTCATTCTAATAAAGGCAACAAAAAACCAAGAAATATCAAAAATCAATAGAGGTAAGTCGTTTCTACTTCTGATTTCATTAAAGTTGACTCTCCAATGAATGAGTTAGCTTGTCATAATTGAAGGTATCACAAAAAATCGCATAATAATTACACCTTAAAAGTATAATGATTCTCTTTTAAAGCAGTAAGTTAAAAACGAATTTTTAACGATAGTTTACGCGAACAATTGGTCCTGTATGAAATAGATTAAGAAATATTTGCGTTGCGAATATACGTTGATGCATATAGCTTTGGATGAAATTATTGATAACATATAGAAGTGATAACCTCCCTGATATGCATGCGTCATTTACCGGTATCTGAGTGAAACTTAATCCAGCCTAATTTCGAGCGGATTGTTGAGGCATTTATGCCCTCTAAAAGGGATATTTGCGATGCATAACCGGTATTTATAACGCAATAGTGTATTGGCACTTTTCATGAGAGTCTATTGATGAATGAGCGGAAATGCGCATGTAATTTTCATCGAGTCGCCAAAGTTTCATACTTTATTGAGCAATTCGATATTGCTCACCTGTAATAAACCTTTCAAAGATAGCGTTCCGTGGTATGTGTATATTTGTGTGTGCGTAACATCACATCACCTCACATTTTCCGCCGTTCGGAAAGTACGTTTCATTGCGCATTACAATGACGCATACTTCCCAAACGGTGGAAGCATACTTCCAAAAAAAAATAATATGCCATAGTACTCGCGAACGGTTACTATCGATCGATCGATCAAACACCTAATCAACTGATGAATGGTGATTAGAAATTCGGAGAATTTTTTATGAGGGCAAAGGAACATCTCATTCGACGAGTGCACACAGTGTTACGTCTTATTTGAGCGTCATCACTGCATACAATAGTAGTAAAACAGTTTAGCAGAAAAGAGTGGGGGATGCATTTTTCAGTGGAGATAAGATTAAACCCCATTTCATGGGTTTATTGCCTGAACGAACCAACCGCATATATCTTATGAAGCATTTAATTTATTTCCAATCAATTTAACTTATAAGTGATTTTTGCCTTGAATAAATCATTGTTTTTCGGAATAACTGAATTATCTTCTTCTATATATATTATTTTCTAAGTTCTTAGTAAATCGATAGAAGAAATAAGTGATACGAATCTCCATTCCAAATGAGAATTAATTTCAACGCAAAACTGTTTATCTGAACATTGTTTATATCGGCAATTATTTCCATTACAATTAATTAATTAACAAAGTGGCTGATTGTGGAATTCAAAAATTTCATTTAAGTATCGTTGCTCATTTTTCGACGCTAAGTAATTCTTTAAAGAAATTCGTACATAAATATCGCGCTGTTAGTCGAATAATTTCTCAGACTTTTGTTAAAAAAACGCTTAGATACATCTGTTTATTGAAGATTAATTGTTTTTCTATGTTTAGTAGGCGTCCGGTCATGTGTTATTATATAAGGATAAGAAGCAATTCAACCATACCATGTGGGGGTAGCAATCGAGAGAGACATCAGAATTAAATGTTGCTTGCAGCTTCTGCAGGGCAACCAGGATAGGCAACTACTGATGCGCATAATCATTTAGATTTTACTATTTCCGTCTACATATATATAGGCAGTAGTCTTCGGGGAACAGTCCACCTCTTCTTAGGGATATTCACTAATTAATCGATTAAACTTTAAAGCATGCCGCTATTCAGATATTTCTAGGCAACAGATGTAGGTGTTTCTGGAGTTATTTCTATTCAGGGAGTTATTTTTAATTAAAAGCACATTTTGTTCAGCGCAGATTTCATTTCGTATCTAATTTTGAAAGTTCGAATATTCAATGATGTTTGGTCAGATTAGGATTCGTTAAAAACATAAATTTCTGCTTCGTTATCACCTACATGAGCAGACTGCTTCATAAAGTACTCACTATGGCGAGTAAATATGAGAGAAAACAGCATCAACCAATCGGCGTAATGATGGAAATCGCCATACGCACTTTCATCGTCTAAGTCGACCTGGCAATACCTCACTCAATAAGGAACAAAGGTTATGGGCATCGGTTTTTGTCTCAAGCATACATGCGATCCAAAATCTGCGTATTGTATACGCTTTTGCCCTTGTCCGAACATCAACCATCCTCCTGTTACACGTCAGCATTCTCAAATTATTGAACCAATAAGCTGTGTTAACTTACAAAGAGGTAAATAGCATATCATCGTAGAACGACCGCCACTGGTCAATGAAATAATTAGAGCGAGTCCTGCTAGGCGATTAATCAAATTCATTTAGGTGTTGTGCTCGTTTCGTTCGTTCACTTTCCACCGCACTACTCCTGAAACCCTTCATATTTTCATTGTCACCAAAAAATTCATCGTTCATTTCCGGTAAACTTATGCACAAACAATAAGCAATTTATACGGAAAACATCAAGAAAAAATTCCCATATATGTGAAATATAAAGAAAAAAACTTCATAGTCTTACTCTGAAATTGAGATTTTATACATATTTCCTCTAGTTATTATTTCAAACTGAAATTTATTATTGGCTTAATTGAATTTTTTTGCATTTATTCGAATACTTTTCCGTTTTTATAATTTACCTTTAAAATTTTGAAAAATTTGAAAAAATTCCGAACAATATGAGTGGAAAAGATCTCATCTTTCATTTCATTTATATTTTTCTCAGTAATTTAATTTCGACAACAATGTTAAATCATCTAGATGTAATAGGTTATTCGAATCAGCCACACCGAACTAACATCGTCGTATAGTGGCATATAGAGGCGCTTGATAGCAATGATAGTTTTATTGTTATTGCTTTTCATTATTGCTACTTTTGTTGAATGTGTTGAAATTCTAATTCTCGCAAATATATGGTGTAACTTTTATTGATCTTATATCGTATCACTTCGGTTTATAGTAAGGATTCCATGAACTCTGGAAAATATCCAGCATTTGGAAAATGGCAAATTCTCGTCAGCCGTTTGCAAAGTCCATTCTCCATACTGAATGGAATAAGTTGGAAAATACGATCGTATAATTTTTGTCTTATTCAATGGCAATGCACCAAATTTAGGAGATTATTCACCTGGTTTTCTCGATGTTTGCAGCAGATGTCGACTTTTCTTGCCTATGAGAAATATTTATCTTCCAGCATTCTACTATGAGGTTTTTCGGCGTGAAGTGATTGCTTCGGTGAAAAAAGTCGAGGCATTTCTAATATGAAAGAATGAAAAATCGTAAAAATTGGCAGAATATGCTCGCTTTCAAAGATTTGCTTTAGGGAACGTCCAATTCCATTATCGTATTTGTGTGTGTCTTTCTCTGTTCTTTTTTGCTTGAACTCAACTGAAGCTGAAGTGACGAAAATTTATGGCTATAATGGAGCAGAATTGTGGATAGGCAATCATCCTATCACATAGATTACAGTCACTAATTCAACCGTTGTAGCTTTCATGGTTGGTCGTTTAGTGGGTCGACGGAAACATCCACATGGACATAAACGTGTGGTCAGTCCTTGTAATGCATCTTTTAAGACGAATATGTGAAAAGGAAGAATTTTTTTATTGGATGAGGAAGAACTGAAACTGTTTCCAACATTATTTCATCCATACATTCTTGGATCGACGAGCTTATCGGATGTGATCGTTTATATTTTTAGGCTGCAATCGATCATTGCGTTAAAATATCTGACATAACATTATTTGACAATCGCCTGAGGAAGAACATAACTTAGAAGAAAAGAATTTACCAAAATGAAGAGAATCGATAGGTAGATCGAGAATCATTTCCTTAATACTCTCATAATTATAGATCGATTCCTCATCTCTAGAGCAAATGACTTCAGTAGTTCATCGTTGAGAAACGAGTTACGTAAGTTTATAGGAAGACCTAAATTTATAGGGAACCTAAACTTTTAGGGAAACCTGAGTTTATAAGGAAAACCTAAGTTTACAGGAAGACCTTAGTTTATAGTAAAACCTAAGCTTATAGGAAGACCTAAGTTTATAGGAAAACCTAATCCTCTCCGTTGAGGGACTACTTGGTGAAGGACCATTTTCCCAGTGAAATTAATTCGTTCAAAAAATGCGGCCGCAAATAAATTCATTTCTATCGACTGCGACTGCTAAGAAATGGATGCCGGGAAGAAGACCAATCGCGCCCAAACCAAAAAACCAAAAATAACCAAACTTTTTCAAAGCTCGTATCAGTTCTCCATAACAGATAATGAATTAATTTAAATGTGATGTTTTGAGAGGTTGAACGTGGGATGGGAGGATATGAGGGAAGCAGGTGATACACCGATTATGGTACTATTTTACTCTTACTGAATTACTTAGACACTCACTGAATAACTATGAAATTAAAACATTGCATTACATGTTGTTTTCTACCAGATGTGATCTTTGATGCATAACATATGTGATCGTTGATCATCGAATGATCATGAAATGATCATTCGGTGATCATGATCATGAAACGATCACTCGATGATCATGAAATGATCATTCGATAATCAACGATGAGGATTCCTCTACTTGAAATATGCGCAGATCATTCCACCATTTCACATTGATTAGAAAGATTCTAAATAAGCATTAAGGCGTCTGATGAGTTAGCTGACGTGTAGAGAAACAATGAAAGATATGTTCTTTGACGATTAATTGAAGAGATGCAGGCGACGATGGTAAGATGAGAGATCGATATCAGTGATGTGAAGAGCGTAGAGCGAGAGTGTTAGAGGGAAATGTGTCTATTCCAGTGCTCTGCCTCATGTTTTAAAAATCGAGCCCTCACAGAAGCTCTTCGTTCCTCTAAGCGTGGTACCCAAGCTTTTTTTTCGCTTTCAAGTGTCGCCGTTCATTTTGCTATCATACTTTTATCGTTATCACTTTATTATCGTTATCACTGATCGTTATCACTATTAAGTATAAATCGGTGTGTCGTTACTATATCGATCACTTCCTCGCGCAATTTAAATGAATTTCGAAAAAAGTCCGCTGATATCCGGCTGGAATTACTTCGCAATCCATGAATTTAACTTTTTTTTTCCGGACTACTGAAGCAGTGAAAATATTGGATTTTCCGTCCTGCATTATGGCGACATTTAAGCGCTTATGTTGAAAAGTTCTCGAATTGTAATTCCCATCTGCAAGTTGGGCGCTCATCAAATCCTTTAATATTAAACTTGTCAGTTATTAAGGATAATTGTTACCCTAAGAGTGTTCCTTCAAGCCGCTCCATTTCCTTTAAAAAAAGAACGATTAGTTTAGCGATGTTTATTTGATCGGCTTCTTGAATTCTTAGCTTTCCTGGAAAAATCTGAAATTTTTTTTCATTCTTCTTCTTCAATTTTTGATGTTTTTAAAGCGAATTCTGCGAAAATACGTCGATCCTTTAACTTGTTCCATGCTTAAATATATAAGTAATGAGGGGGAATTTAGAATTTCATGGAATGAAGAACATGGAAATTATGTGAAGTCCTCATTCATACTCATTTTATATCCCAAAGATATTCATGAATTTCATGGAGTGAAGAACATGGAAATTATATGAAGTTCTCATTCATACTCATTTGTCCAACAACTGAAATCAGGAATATATCTTACCTACAGCTAATTTGAAATCCTTAAATATGCTTATTTTTCTTCAAAACATATTTTATAAGTGACATAAATTTATAATTATACCTTAAAACTCAAAACTGTGGATAAAATTCAAGGAAAGTTTCCTGAACTTTCAAAAATCCTCACGCCATCAATGTTATACGCTTTACATTCGAGGATAAAGTCGTGCACAACTTTGTAGGACGATCCACGGTGGATAAGAATCGATTTCGAGTAGCGTCGTCCCGGCTTTAGTATCGCCGCTAAGATATCCTCATGTTGTTATCATTTTCAGCTCATCCACCTCTAAGTAGAGTCTATTGAGAAATGCCTTTATCCAAGCTTCTCTTCCATTATCCAAGCCTCTCTTCCATGCGATTTACTTCTTATTGAGAAACCTTTTTAAAAACTCGTTTAAATTTGAGTCGTATCTAATGGCTACTATGAATTCCACGTATTTCATCTATTCCAGAAAATGGTTTTCGTATTTCATCTATTCCAGAAAATGGTTGTTAAGTTCATTCGGAACATAAAATTTTCCAGCGCATTGCAATCCTGGATTTTTATATTGTGTTCCTGAATTTATATTATATTTTAATGGAATTTTCCAAAATTTAATCCACAATTCTCTAAAATTTCCATCCAATACTTCCATGATTGTTAAAAGTTCTAAAATTATCTCCAAAAAATTCTAGTTTATGCCTACGTTTATTCAAATGGCCTCGATTCAGTTCAATCCCACATGTTTATTTTCAAGTTTTTGACGCTAAAGTCCTAATAAAATGGCATAATTTTATGATATTGCATGATGATTTTAAGATGACCCCTTCGACATATATTTGGAACGGTTTGTACGCTTCATTCGGCTGGTTATTTTAGAAAGAAACAAACATTTGTCGTTTGACGTTCGCGTATAGGTTTTGCTCATTTCGAATAGGCTATTGATTGGGCGTCGATGTACGTAACTTCAAGAGAATCCACTCCTTAGTTGGAAATCAAAGATAAGGAAATGCAGGAAGATGTTGGAATTGGAATGTCTGAAATATTTTCTATTTTATGATTGTTGTTTCGTCTCCATTCATTGTTTTGTAAAGATTCTCTTCTCTTTCAATTCTGCAATTTTTTATTACTATTTTACTCAACTGCCATTTTTGTTACTATTTTACATTATTACGAAAGAGAATTCCAGTATTTATAATTTTTTGTATTGCGCATAATGAATACTTAGACGTTCAATTCTTTTTTTTGTCTCTTATGTGTTGGTTTATGAGGGCGTTAATGGTAGCAGTTACTGCCTTTGACGAATAAGGGGATATCTTTAAGGAGAATAGTTGCAACTAAGCATTTGGATGGTATCGTCTCCTGGAAGATTTTTATTTACATTGATGGGGAAAGAGGTGAATGAGAGGTGATACGTATAAGATGGGAGACCCAGCTGAGGGGGAATAAATTTTATTGTTGCCAGATAAACCAAACTTGTAGCTCGCCTCTTCGAGCCTAATTCCTCTACGAAACAAGGTAGGTGGCGTTGTCTTGGTGACATTAAACGACACGGTTGTCTGCCCTTAAAGTAAATGAAAGAAAAAAAAGCGAATCGAAAAAACTCAAAAAAAGCAAAAACTTAAACCACAAAAACCGGAAATTCGCTAAAATTAACATTGTTGTTATAGATGCTAGAGTATAAAAATCTATTTGCCAACCAACAACCACCACTTCAATGACTCTTTGAAAGAACGGTATTCGTTCAGTGAATTCTTCCTTCTTATTTTCATCAATATGAGAATGAAAGCAATATGTATGGTTGTTGTATGACTTAATAAGGTGATTCAATGATTGCCTTCGACGGAACGAGTTTTATATGCTATATCGCCTTTTGTTGCAAATTTTCTGGAACGAGTTTTTCTGGAAGGTTTTCTAGAAGGAAAATATTTCTTGTCCCGCCAATTTTATTTCTGTAATTTTTTATTAGGGCTATCTTCTTCGGAAATAGATCGATAGAAAATTATAAACGTTATTTTTTATTCTTTCGTTGATCGCTTTACTGGTGCTCATATTAATCACGACAAGTAAGTCCGTATTACTTTTTTAAATAGATGAAATATTGAAGTAATTATTATATTATCGATATTTTCAATTACTTCAAAATTAAAATATATAAGTATGAATTATTCTTTTTTTTTTTTTTTTTTGAGAATTGCAGTATTCAAATGGGTAGATTTTCATCTTCAATTCTTAATAGATAAGATATACCTTCTGAGAGCCTCTTCATTGAACTTTATTAAACTTCTATTCAGGTAGAATATCCATATTTCTCCACCTTGATTTTACAGCTCATCATATTTGAAGATATTGTTTAGAAAGTTGAGCAATTTCGATTAACGTTGAATTTTCATCGTTAGCAACGAAATATGTATGGTAAAGAACCTTTGAACCTATAGATGAGGAGAATTTCTTTCGTTTAGTTGCAAAATGTTGCTCTTCATATTTTCGCTAATACTTAAGGGTCACCTTTAGCATAGGCATATTTGAATGATGACCTTTGCATCCGTTTGCAATTGATCGAATCAGTATCTTCTATTCAGCTCTTTGGTCGAATCAGTACCACTATTGGATGCCTTCTTCTTTTTCTTTCATCATGAATGAAATCATCACTTATTCTTATTTATGGACAAATTTTTTAATTATGAGTTATGCGAGTTTTCCTATGGAAATTAATATTGAAACCTGTTTGAAAGCTTCTTAGAATTTCATCATTTTCATCGATTTGTGTTTTCGTCTATCGAAATATTGCAGAAATTTTCTTTGCACTAATTTTTTTAAATTGATTTTCCAGAATTAATTTTAGGTCACTAGTAATGGAAAAGATTTAACTTTTAACTTGTTCACTCATCTCTATAAGTGGTGAATAAGATGTTATTGATTTTCCAGAATTAATTTTAGGTTACTCGTAATGGAAAAGATTTAAATTTCAACCTATTCTCTCATCTCTATAAGTGATGAATAAGATGCGTCTTATTATCGTGGATAAATCTTTGACGTTATAAATTCCTCACAATTTCAATGCTTTATTGTAGAAATGCGAATGGCACCTCATGTGGTATTTTTGGCCAAATATAGCAAAAATTATATTAAGATAGATGTAGGGAAATAAATCAATTTTCCAGGTCCTATAATATGAAGGATCCATAAGTAGAAGAGGATATTATATTCAATGTAAAGAATTTATCCGTCCCGTTGAAAAAAAAGAAACTAATATGAAGGAAGAAAGATCAAATTTGTGGAAAATGTCTTTCTTTCATCCAGAAAATCTCTAGGATCTTTTCCTTTAAAATTAAAATCTCTATTTCGTCAAAATATCGACTATCGATCAATTTCGGGTGCCTTTAATGAAATTTAGCTACAAAAATTACAATACAATTACTGCGATTAATTAGGTAAATGTTTTTTTATTTCTTCGCTGGTCGTTTACTGAATCATAGAATTTTTCTCTATCATTTATTAAAATTCATATATTTACATCTAAAATGATTAACAACACAAGAGCGTAGTCTTCATCTTCGCTGTACATACGTCAGTAGTCATTTTGATGCCCGCACGAATGTCGCTTGGAACGAAGTCCTCAAGTGCTTCTCTCACAATGTGTAACGTTAAAACGAGGCAAATCGATAGCGTATTCCACAGTGTGAATCTGTCTTGTGTGAAATTCGTGGATAACTTAATCCACTAAATGTAACTCGTCGTCCGTTTCGCTCGTTTATTCGGTTTTGCCCTTAGGAGATAATTGTTGCGGTTCAATTTCGTTCATCACTTCACTGCTTACATTTGCAATAAATATTTAATTGATTAGTATCGATTCGTTTGCATATTGCATAAATCTCGACTCATTAAGTTATTATTAATATTTATTTTTAAAGAATAGTTCTAGAAATGAAGTAATATCAGCGATTGGGTCATCAACCTATATGCGAAGAATCGAACAAAATAGAAGTGTTTACTTTCCCCAGATATTCCCTAGCAAACTAACCATTTTTCTAAGGTGTGACACTATCCAAGAGATAAATTAATGCATCATTAAATATCACGTCGACATTTCTGTAATTTCAACAATTACAGGCATTTTTCCTTATCAGTGTCTTATCGATATCCTTCAATGTCTCAACGATATCAGTGTCATTCAATGTCTCAACAGAACTTATCATTGGTACTGATAATTTTACAGATGAACGTAAAGAACTTCTCGATGCTCTAGTTTAGTAGCGAAAAATTCTCTCGATCGTGTTTTTCTTCTATTTTCCCAATCGTCTATTAAATGTTTTGTAATGTATTTGGTATGAAATTCTTCTTTTTTTCGGTATATATTTCGCTTAAGAATGTGAATTTTCTAATGCATTTGATATTTAATGCATTTGATAAATGGATCCTTGCCTTATGTTGTATGGAATATTTTATAGCTGCCTATAATATTGCCCATCGGAATGAGAAAAAATAGTTATGTACTTACTTGTATGTTGAGCATAACTTTTTCTATTTTATTTGATGATTACTTTCGATTATTGGCGAATTTGTATACAATTAAAGTATGAAAGGTGTTAGAATATGGGGGAAAATTATCCTCCAAAGGATTTATTAAGTAAATCGATTTCGCAGGAAATATTGAGGATCGGATAACATCCGAGATTGGATAGCGTTTTGAAGAGCGTTTTGTGAAGGTTAAGTTGCACATTGATTACATTCACTCAAATCTCAACATGCGCTCTTCTGACAAGTGCTCAGGCGCGTTAATTGACCTATGCCTTTCGCTATGAATTCTTTTCGCTTCACTCGTTCAGGATTAATTTTGAATCTTTATATCATATTCTTTGATTTAATTTCCCATACTATCCTTTCAGTCTCGCATAATTTTGCAAATTTTCGCTATCCAAGTTTTTTAAAGGAAATATTTTATATAGTAATTTAAAAATTGGAAAAAATCGGACAGCAATAAGTATTGGATTGAATTTCGATTATCGAATTCGATGAAATTCTATAGGAATATTTCATCACTATTAATGTCCTTTTGCCGTAAGACAGTTGTGAACAGCACTTTTTTTCTATAAAAGGATTGAAGAAGGCTGTTCATCGCTTATGTTCGAAGATGAGCATTTATGTTCTTCCAACTTTATGTAATCTTTTCGTTAAATCTCATTTAATTTAATTTAATTTTAAAGCTCGATTTATGTTTTTTACATGATAGGTGGAATATTTGTAACTAAGGGATAATAGAGTAGAGGTAAATAATGGTTCAAAATTTTCATCCTTGAATCTTAATTCGTTTCCCAGTTGAAGATGAGATTCATTCCTGAAGAAGTTAAGGTGGGCGTCTATTTTTATCGCTTATATGGGACTATATTGAAACTGCTATGGTGACACTTCGTTCTTCCGTTTCATTGTATCTATTACGTTTATGCATATGCATTGTTATCTCTCTTGCAACCTCTCAATATGTTATGTGGGCGTATACTGGTTTATTCCGGTTTGTTCCGGTTTATTCCCGTTTATTCTGGTTTATTCCCATTTATTCTGGTTTATTCCATCTTTTTCTGGTTTTATAACTCGAATATACCCGAGACAAGTGATGCTTGCTTTCGTCACCTACTCTAAATTCTCGGTCGCGTTTCATGCTTTTAGCAGTTTATTACTAAAGCTGTAAATGTAATAAGCAAATTTCATTTTTCATTTTTTGAAATTTCCGTAACTCTGAAATTTAATTGAATCGACGAAACATTCATTACGAATAGATATCTCTTTACGTCACTAGCACTTCCGTTTAACTGAAGATATGAGGCAGCGTGAAGTTGAGGACTTAGGTTCGTCTCCCACCCATCGGATAATGACGAGCCGATGCATCGTTGTTCCATACGACTTGCTCCACCGACCGCGTCCCGATGAGACCATTTTTAATAATGACTCAGTAGGACGAAGCAAAAATAATTCTGAAATACCGCATATAAAATATTTTCATATCTAATTACGACACTTACTGGCTTTTCGTGCAGGTCATTTGTAACTTTACTTTGAAAGTGCATTTGAACAGTGAAATTAGCTACATATAAGAGGTGATCATTAGTTGACGTCAGCCACTTATTGGTAGATGTAATGTGGGCAGTTTCTTTTTCTTGTCCAAGCAATAATCCGATGATGATGCACTCCGGAAATTGCAGTCGATAAGATCGATAGTCATATCATGTAGTCACATATTTTGTGGCTATTTTTGGCCATATTTTATAGCCGTATTGTGTAAGTCGTCGAGACCACTGAAAATAATCACTGTAGACATTGTTCAGTTATTTTATTATTTATTTATTCGATCGAATACTTTTTTTCATTGATTTCCGTTTCACAATGAATTCTTATTGGTTTTCATATTTTCACATAAATAACTTTCTTAGAAAGTTTGACGTAGTAACGCTTGAATTTGGCCATGTATTGAGTATTTGGCCAATTTTTGGCTTTTTTGTCCTATTGCAGCCATTATATTTTTTATACAGTCATTTAATTAATAAGAGAACCCTTCAAAAAGTTACCCAAGATCATTTCTTAATGATATATTTTTTATGTTTTATATATTTTTTATCATTAAGGTAGGGTCATTAATTAAGTTAGGATCATTAATTAAATGCTCGCACTTTCACATATCACCTCAAAATTAATTTTTAATTTTATTGAGTATTTGAATTGTAGATTGAATTTTCCTATTATTCATCGATGGTGGAATGTAAGCGTTGAAATAGTCCATAATAAATGATTCATCGTTGTACATTTTCTCTTTGTTAGGAATTTCTCATCAATTTCTCACTCGATATCAGTAACCGTCCTTTTCCGGCAATCTGTAAAGAATGAACTCCACTTAATAGTGGAGTCGGTCTTTACAGGTTGCCGGAAACCTGAAGTACACCTGAAATTCTTAAAGAGATATTGGGCAACATTTTTATATCTTTAATATTGTTCTCTGATGAATTATAGACGATATTCAAATTTATTGCAAATTATTTAAATTTTTGTTTTTTTTTGTTCCTTCAAAAACATAGACCACAATTCCGATGATAATTTTCTCACGAACGCTACTGAAGGGGAGATGGCGAGGGAGAAGGGTAAGGCTAATGATTTTGACGGTTTGAAATCCTGCTTCCTTTATCCACTAAGCCATTCTGCTCTTCTCATTTTTCATTTTCATATATTTTATCGACTCGTTGATATTTATTTATTATCTGGAGTGGAATTTTTCTATCGAAGAACGCTCTTGATGTGGGCAGTTTTGCTGCTTTTATGGAAGTGAAGAGTTCGTTCCATTTGTTTGTTTGTCATTCTGTCGAATATTCCTATTGTAGGCAGATAGCTGTCAACTTGATCTTCTCGTATATTTATCGCTTCTTTTAAATATTCAGATTTTTTATGTTTATCCGTACAAGTGATCGCCTTAATGCGCGACACCTTCGATGTAGCGCAATAAATGAAAATTAATGAATTTGTTATATTCTCTATTTTTTTTAGTATAATTTCGTCAGCTTTCATAGGTTTAATGTCATTACATAGCATTTATCTGAACAACTTTAAGTTGAATTCGAAACATATATGCAGTTACTTTTAGCGAATATTAACTTACAAGTTAGCCGACTTTTTTATCGCTGAGTTCACTGATTTGTTTCATTTTCCCGGAAGTGGAAAGTTTTCCAATTAAAAGTAGCCATATGGATTTCTCCAATGAAACGATCACAAATCCATAGGAAAATCCGTAAAAATATCATTTTTTTCCGAATTAAATCATTTTCATGGATTTAGGGGAATTAATCTCGATCAAATTGTCTTCTGTACATAAAGGACAAGTAAAAAATGCCTTTTGGCGAAGTTGCTAGAAGGGAATTACATTTTGACCACGCAGATTATTATCGTTATGTTGTATGTTGCTTTTTTTCCCCACATATATCTCTTACACTCTACAGTTATCAGCTATTGATAAAATTGCTGAGTAGATATGCTGTATCATCGTTGTGATGTTTCTGAGAAGCCGATATCATACGCCGATGATGGGATTCATAGTGGACACTTCGCAGCGATATCCATGAATCCTCATGGATTTTTGAGTTTATGGATGATTTGAGCATTTTTTCATTTTCCTTAATGAATCTTCTAGCTTTTTAGAGTACATTTGACGTTTTGTTTAGCTAATTATTCACATTTTTTTCGTGTTTTATTTTGCTTTATTCGATAAGTGGATTTATAATTATAATTTTCCCCTTTTCATATTTATCCTTAAATGATATATTACAGTTGTGTATACCTTTTAATTTATAGTATTGCCTAGAAATCAAATCTATTAATTGAACAAAAATCCAGAAAATTCTTTTTTACGTGCAAGAAATTTTCGTGGAAGAAGAGTCTTCCGAGAAAAGAAACCCCACCCCATATTTTTGGTATCGGTGGAGAGATAAATCCATAAATCCTTAGGAGAATGAAAGATTCAAAATTCAATGTAGATTGTGAACGCTTCATAAATGTTGACAAGTAAAAAATCACTCTTTAAGATGTTTAAATCTTCATTCATTAGGGATTCTATGTCGTTATATCCTGGATAATATACAGGCGTTAATGGATCCATCTTTCTCATCCGGAATGGATTCACGTTCTTCTAGATGAGCTAGCACCGTTTCACTCACCATACGTTGCAATGTTTTATGTTCACTTCGTCCTCCCTCTTAGTGAGAGTATTTGACCACAGAAATTGTTTGATCAATGATGGATAAAGTTGCACTTAAAGACAAGAAAAAAGGGAAGAAGGAAGATTGTGGTTTTCATTTCCACGCTACTTAACCTGATCCAGTAGAATCAAATCCAATATATGGCTCATTTGAATAATAAGTCATCTTTCATTATCTTAATGTTGTGCCGATATTCATATTTCGATATTAATTTCAAATAAGCGACATATCAATAGCTTTGTCGTTGATTGCAGATTTATTCATACTGACTGGAAGGTGGAAACTCTTTCGAGGGGAGAGAAAAGCCGAATTATTATAGCTGATAGACTGATTTATCAAGGCCATGTATACTGTGAATTTCTGTGACGTCCACTTCAATTTATCAAAATTACTGCTGAGTAAGCGTGGTTGAAGTTTATTTAAGGCTGTTTAACGTTATGAAAAAACTTTATAGAAAAGAAGTAATTTTGAGGGAAGAATGGAGGATGGCTAAGTTAGTCGAACATTTGCTCTTAAAATCAAATATTTTAGGTTGGAATTCGTTATTGCATGAGCTTTACATTCGTCAACGAGCAGTGCTTACCATCAGAAGAGGCGCAAAAACTCTTGTACCATAGCGTTTAAAGTTTATTTGAGTTGTTGAGGATGCAAATAGAGATGAAAAAACTTTGTTCCAACTTGCTTAGCTATCGCATGTCTTAGGACATTTCTTCGACAAACGATCGCTATACTCTAATCATATCATGCCTTTCTTACATACCAATAATTATAACATTAGAAGCCTCATTCGATTAAGGGCTTGCGTGCTGTGGAGTTTGGGAGCGCTGAAGAATGACATAAACGGATCAACGATGTCGAATAGGTCGATGTTTTGGAAGGCGAATGATCTACGGCTCATTATTCAAGCCACTGTTGAATACTTAGTTGAATTCTAAGCTCAATATCAATTTATTAAAAGTTTCACCACTTTGTTTCATAGTTTTCTCGATATCTGCTGGCATTGGAGACAGGAAATTGGTACATATGATATTTCTAGTATTCATTTTATTTATAGTGCCCCTGTCATGGATATTCCGGATCTGGATATCTATCCAGATCTGTAATGTATTTCTCGTGGATATTTCAAAAAATTTATCACAGTCTATTCGAACGAATCTGAACAGCATTTTTTCTGAAAGTAAAGAATGCTCTGAAAATAATTGGGTGTCGTTTTTGGAGAAACAGACGCAAACAAAGTCAACATTACACCATTAATTGTACTCAACTTGAGATTTCAGCATTCGACCGACGCTAGAGTTCAACTGCTGTTTACTTTGTGAGGTTTCTTTTCACTTATTTCCTCAATGGAATGGATGAAGGAAGACAGCATTGAAATTTCTGGCATAAAGCACAGACAGAGGTGTGTTATTGCGAATGATCCCAGAAAGAGGAGGAAAAAGGTTTATCCGAAAGAGGACAAATCAATCTGCTTCAGTCGCATACATCGAAAAGTGCGGAAGCGATAGGAACTCCTCCAGACCAGTCTAGAAATATTTTCTCTATTTATAAGCTGAATTGCTGACTCTTGCTATTCCTCTGTTGTCTCTTTGCACCTAAAATAGTCCTACTTCATTATCGAAGCTCTTGATATTACCAATGATAGAAGATGAAGCAACTTATAAAATTATAGATTCGTACTAATATATACTTTCTTATGTTAATTTTGCGCTGAGTATAGTCGGCCTTAAACCGGAGTGGCAACTTTCTGCATTGTTTCTTAAGTAACAAAAGGTCTGAGTGTTTTCCTATTTGAATATGGTATTCAGATGGTTCCCCCATTTGTTTAAATTCTCTTTTCGCCAGATTTTTGCGATATCGGAATTTTTGAATTACTGGTTGTTCCGTAGAAGAGTAAGTTTAACAGTTTAGCAATTTTCCCGTGCAGATTGAATGGTGGATGGGGAGGAAGAGAGAAGAAGAGGGGAGGGGGTGCGGAAGAGAATTTATTCGTTGATATTCAGTATGGATGTGGAATTTTTTCCACTTCTTGCTGTTGTTGTGGAGGGAGGGATGGAGGGAGAGGGAGGGGGTTGGGGAAGAGGATTATTTTCATGGAAAACCAATAAAAGACTATTCATTCATTGATTGGATATCAGTAAATATCATAAAAGTGATGACAAACGATCACCTATTCGAGTATTACTCTTCATGAAGACGTACGGCAGCGTGGTACTTAGCAAAATTCTTCGATCTTTATAATTTCGTTTCTTTCTCGGCATGCTAAAACAAACTATGAAAATAGTCGCAAAACTGCATTTTGCCAAGCAAAAATTACTCGCTAAACTGCATTTAAACAGTTTAGGTTTATATTATGAGTATATGCATCGTGATTCCAAGCATCATAACGAAATCTCAGTTTGAAAGGTTACGAATTTGCCCACTTTCCAGTAGATTCGCGATATCATTCAAATGCTCTTCATACATAGCAGAAATGGTCATTGTTAATTGATTACGATGCACTTTTCAGACGGTAAAGTACAATAAATCGGTCAATTTCGGGTGACCTGGATTATATCATATCAAAGAATTCACTTTCAATTGATATTTAAAATGTTCTATTTAAGAGATCAAAGATTATTTCTTTTAAAGAAATACTAAAAGTAAATATGGTGAAAGTTCTGATGTTATCTCGTTGATCTTTCATAATGTATTATACTTGATTTTCGAATGCTTAAAGAGCTTCAGATCTTCACTAGTATATGAACTGATTTTAGTTGGTCATCGATATTTTATTCAATTAGTCAGTCTATTTTATTAATCCATTATTTGATTAATGGCTATAAATAATTAACGCGATCCACAAAACTTCATTCTGGAAGATTTTTATGGATAATCGTCCAGGAATTGAGCAGTAAATTCTTCCATAAATAATGTTTGATTATAGTATTTTGAATATTTGCCTGTTAGTAGCGCTTAAGAAAAATTTACATAATATATCGAATTATATGAAATTTCCTTTAAGAATTCTAATTTCTTTTTTTCACATTAATTATCTCCACCCGGAAAAAAACAGAGAGCGATTATTATTTAGTGTATCGAATTCGTCGTTTTGAACATTTTCTTACTAAATGCTTCGATGAGAGACGGTCGTCATCGTCCTCTTTACTTAATTATTCGCCAATTATTGAAAGGTTTTCTTGATTTTTAGCTCTCCCGGATATCATTTAGCTTTCAATAATTTACGCAAGTGAACTTTAGTGGTCTTAAGAAGGAGGAGGAAGAAATTGAGAGGAACGACGCAAAGACGATTATCATCTCCTAGGGTTCACGAGATTCCCCTACGGGAATTTGCGAACTTATATGAGCTTTTTGCACTTGGGTCATATCTGAGCCTTACCTTTGTTCATTGCCCTTCATGAACACATTCTTTCTATCCACCATTATTTCTGTTTCCTCCGCTGTTCATCAGTGCTATCAGCCTACGACCATAGTCTATTGAATTTTAATCGACATTCTTTCACTTGAATTTTTGAGATATCAAAGTAAAGTATGGTACGTATCTGTTGGTGGCATATATGAATGCCTTAATGAAACCACTTGTAGATTCGACCACTTCACAGTTAAACCAACATATATTACTCTAATAAATTGGAAAAGTTTTCTGCGTTGAAGAAAAACTTTGAAATTCCATAGGAAATAAAATGAATATATAAATAAATTCAGTGCAGAAAAACGAAGAACTTATAAGTATTTTTAAAGGAATTTAAAGAAATGTCAAATATTCGAACTTTTCAATGTCATTTCTATTTCCTATTGAAGAGGAAATTAAACACTGATTATTATGGCACTTTAGAGTTTTTCCTCAAAGTACAATTGCATTCGTTAAGATAGAAATTTGTGGAAATTGATGAGTATAACTCTTTATTTGACCTTTCAAATGATGATAGTCAATGCAGAAATTTGATTTTTTCTCGAATTAAATTCGAACTATAGGTGATTTTTCAGGAATTTTTCCTATTACTTATCGTTTTCTCTTTATTTTCATAAAGATTTATAATAGGTTTATTGGTAAAATATGTCGAAATTATACTCAACTTTAATTATTATGAAGGTTTTTTAGTTGTGATCTTTGCAGCATTTTTCCCGCTCGTTTATAGAATCTTTCGGATAAATTTCTCAGGATAATTCGGGATAATTTATAGCAATGATTTTGTTTTGTTTTAGAGTTAAGCGCTCGTCGTGAGCGGCCGATGAGCGCTGTCAATACAAGACAGCAAGATAATGCATCTGAGATCGCCAGATTATTGGAAGAGGTGAGTGGTTTCTTTTATAATCTTCCTCTTTGTTCTATGGAATTTTTTGCAAAATATCCTAAGTATTCTCAGTTTACTTATTGTTGGAAATTAATAAGCTAATCATAAAGATGTTTTAATTAAAATATGGAAATTAATCTAATTGTTATTGAATCTCAAAGACATTATTTTTATCAGTTAAGCAAATTTCAATGAATATTCTTTATTTATATCTTTAAAAGAAATCATTATTGTGATTTTTATAATCTCATTGTTTAGATGGATATATACATTCTTTTAAGTCATTTCCATTTATATTATTTTAATGGGGAAATTGCGCTAACGTTAGGTAATGATCTATCAGCCACGCATTTCAGCCCCCATCAGCCATTATAACAGCATATCAGCTTATCATTGTTATTATCAGAATATATAGGTACCCAATTATTTCTTTGAAGTGCATATTTTATGACTGATTTTACCATCTGTTAAGTGCAACGATGGTGTTGGGTCGCGCTCAGTTTTGCGAATCGTTGATCGTCAAACGTTGTTCACATTAGATCTCTTAAACTTCGACATTTTCGCACATTTTTGCACTCATATTTTATCTGAGGAGAATTTCAGTCTCGAAAATCTGTTGACTTGTTTAAACATACTTAACAAAAGAGTGTAATCACAACCTAAGACTTGTGCTTACGTATATATACGCATGCCTATTTGTCTGTTATCTGCCGGATGTTCCAATATAAGAATAACAGGAGCTAAAGTTCGGGAACTTGCTCGGCAATAATAAGCAATACACAACGCATATGTCGCATCGCTTTTCACGTTAAGGCGTTAGCACTGGGTGGAGTAATAAGTATTTAACCGATCGAAAAATTTGCTTACATTTAACGGCAATCAAATTTTCTTTGTACACCCCAAAGGGCCGTGAAAATTGTTAAATGAAATAATCCTCTGAAATGTGAAGGCACTATTCTGCCTCCTTTTAACTGGATAACATAGCGAAATGATTAGATAGATGTCTACGATACAAAAAACGCGTATCGTGTGAATATACGTTTGGCGTGCTTTCGCGCTTATTGTAAATTGCAAGAGAACTAACTTTGCCTCAATATGTACCACATCGCACTCCTTCCACCTCCACCCTCCCTTTGCTTTCGGCCTTCACACCCTCAAGCTCAACTGTTCGTGCTATTATATTGCTGCCAAGAAAGTGGTGCTAAACCATTGAAGCGATATTTTGTTTGTTGAGTTTATCCTCAGTTCTATCTCAACATTTGTTTGTCTGGTTATTTACCCACCTTTTTATTTTGTATTTTATTGCTCTGCTGAAGGGGGAAGGGGACTAAGAGAAGGAGGAAAGGTAGTGCTGTAATATTTAAAAAAAATTAAAGCTGCTTTATCGCCGCCATCAAAACATTTAGCTCTAAAGCGTCGAGTAGACGCAATATAGGGAGATGTCTTCCTCTTAAAGAATGAGGTTTAGTGAGTGAGTGTGAAGTCTGCGCCTCTTTAAGTTGAAATTTGATATTCGCTCTATATAAACGTTTACCTTTGTGCATTGCTTCGATGGAGGATGCTTTCGAAGAAATCCATAAGTTGTACAGTATAACAACTGGTCAGTTAAGTTTGCTTATCGAAATTTTATATTATAGCAGGGATTAATTGAAATAAAGATTTAAGTTCATAGAAACGAGCGGTTGCAATTTGCTGCTAGCAAAGTATCACTATATTCTTGGAAAAATTCGGTCTATATAAGCCTATGATAATTCCTAATGTCACTATCATCTATCTTTCCACTCATAATTTATCATTTATCAGTTTTTATCTCTATTCTTTATTATGAATCCATTTCTTTACAAATTACATTTAAGCTGAAAAAGTAAAAATGTAAAATTCGCTTAGGAAATTGAACTAATTGAAATTCATACAGAAATAAAATATTGAAATAGAAGAGTGGAAATTCAGATGCTCGATTAAAACTATAATGATAGGTCAAAGTTTTCCATTTTATCATATAAAACGTTGGAATTATGTTTAAGATGCACAAAATTTATGGATAAGAATTCGACAAATTGCCAATAAAAAGTTATGAATGAAAATACCTAATAGCAAACAATTCGTTGCGATGCGCAATAGTAAGCAACCCGCTGTACACATTGAAAGACGTGTTTTCATATGTTTAGGTGAGCGTCGTTCACGAATGTATCATAAATGATGTACAGGTCATGTTCTTTGATCAGCTTTTTATGGAGTGTAGTTGTCATTGGAGTACTGCATCGAACAGAACGCCTATAGGTTCTAAATTTCCAAGGATTTAATGAAAAGTCTTTAGAAAATGATGGTTTATTGGATAAAACGAAAGATCCATTGTAGAAGGGTTTCATCTGAGGTGGGATAATTCGTATATAATTCATTTGGGTTTCATTAGAGGAGACTGACTCATTTAATAACTGTTTCGGATAACGGGAAAATAAGGTGAATAGCAACACAAATGTGGGATATTTCGGAAGAAAATGTACGATAGAATATCATAATTTACAGCGACTGATCCAAACAAAAATCAAAATCTCTAAACGATCTTTTCAATTCCTTCCGGGAGAAGGGTCTTTCTAAATGTTACCTCAATGCTTCCTCACTTCATCCTACCCTCCATCCCCTTCACCTCTTCCCACCCAGCCATCAATCCATTCGATGATGCGAATTGTCATGCAAAGTTATAATGATATATCTAAAAAATAGCGCTATTATGTTTAGGCATGGAACTTCACACTAACCACTTTCAGAGTTATGGTGGAAGTCCCTTTAGGGAGTTCATGACCGGTTATGCGCATTATTTTTGAGCACAGAACTCTTGTACTTTGAACGTTAAATGCAACAAGAGGTTTTTCTATTGACTTGTATCAGCAATTCTATATCGACACAAGTAGACCTATCACTCGAACAAATATTTCATTTCCCCTCTCACGTCACAAAAAACTTCTCACAGCGTTTGCAACTGCAGCAAACAGATTTTTCTTCTTCAATATAACTTTCAGAAAAGAACGGCATAATCTTCTAAATTATCTGCCTTTATTATCCTTCTCTCTCTGCTGCTCCTTAATCCTTCACCACTTCCGAATCGACTATTCTTCAACTTCGGTACCCGTTGGAGAAATAAGGAAGCCGCCAGTGGTGGCACCGAAAAATTTGAATCTCTTTAGTATTGGAGCGGTTAACTGCAACGTAGAATATATTTATATGGCAAGCAGATATAATTTTGAGAATGATAAAGTCGGCCGTTGCTAAACATTGACCCAACAATGACGCTTATTTGAGTATTTCGAATTTCTTGATCTAGGATGATTGATTCCTCTCAGTATTGCTCCTTCTAAGATGATGGATCCCTCAGCATAGATAGATGTGCGGCGACCATATGCTAGCTTGGCCGTGTGGGCATAAAAAAAGACGGTGATGAATGCGTACATATGCAATGACACTATTACTGAAAATAGCTGGTTAGCGTGTCTGGCCACAGTTTGGAGTCACCGATAATTGGATCAACTTAGCGAATTTCGCAAATTGATTTCCTTCTGTAAATTCGTTTACATTGCGACATCCGTGGTTTCGACTATGTCAGTCTATTGGAGAAAATTTTATTCGGAACCTTCCAAAAATCCACCCAAAATACTTTCTGGATGTCTATATTTCTTGTTCTCCTCGGTCTGTGTTCTCCGCTATCCTCGATTATTCAACGAGTATCCCAATATTTACTAAGCTTAACTGAGTGGGAAATTTTACTAGAAATAGTCATAGACGAGTAACCTTCACTCTTACATATTGCGGCGAGAAATTTTGGACGATAACTCAATTTCACAATTTTTCATTTAGATCTTTGTCTGCTCTTGTTGAATCGTTTCGCCGATCTCATAATGTATGCGATGATGGTATTGGTGCGGTAGAGCAAGAATCATGGATGCTTTTTTTCAGATGGAGAGATGTTATCAAGCATTTGAAAGGAATAAGTTAGCATAGTGCTAGTTTGTTGAGCGAATGACTTCAGGACTGTTTTGTAGTGCTTTTGTTCGTTTATCGGAGCTTAGAGTCCATAGTTTATCGGAGCTTCGAGGCAGCGATCAACAATTAATGAAATACACCCACATGCTTGCAGTCTTCCTCCATTGTAATCACTGCTGTGTTTGCTCGATATAAGTTTGTTGACAGAACGTTATCGCGAATCGAAGCTGTATGCAATTGTTCCGACGTTCTCCTACAGCAACGTAGACAAACACCTATTTCACACCTCGTAGACCGCACCGTTTACCGCACAAATCTCTCGGCACTGAATTGTACAGAACCACATTCTCGCGTAAACACTTCACACAACAGCTTTCCTATAAGCATTCTCATTTGCTCGATGAAAAGTGCTCGACATTCACGCTTTTGTGATGCTTCTGCTGTGAGTGGGTACAGAAATTACAGATTAATAAAATGGTGGAAGCTATAATTACTATCACCGATGAAGTCTTCGAGCAAATAGAGGTGACTGACGCGGTTAAATAGTCATCGAAGGGCAATTTGACATATTAGAGACAACGAAGAATGTTTCATTAGAAAAGAAACTGATAGCATTTTTTGACTTTACGCTCTTGTTATGACTATGCTTTATTGCTAGCGTCGATAAAATGAAATGCAGCCTAAGGATCAATGGGATGATATTATCCAGATCGGCTGAACTAGCTTAGATGGGATACCTAAGTTAACTGAACAGTAACGTTGAAGTTTCTTCACTTGCCATCTCTTCCTATTAAGGGAAATTCCATTGCTCGTTCAATTCTTAGCCTCCTTCCATCCACCTCCGCTCATGAATTGAATATGAATTCATCGTTATGATGCGAAATATATTTCAAAAACACTCTATGAAGAGGTGAATTCTTGTGGTGAAAATTTCAACATCCCTAATAAGGCATTAGCTGTGATTGAAAAAATAAATCTGCCATCAATAAATGTGACTGAAAAAAATAAATCCGATAGTAATTTTTATCTCTGACGTCTCCTTGTTTCTGCTCTATTTTGCTATTTTTACTAAAAATTCATCCATAAAATTATCTCATTCATTATCGAGTAAAGAAGTAATTCGTATGTGGCCGCTGTTTGCATTGAAATCACATAGCCTGACAATAGTAGACTAGTTTAGAAGTATTGATGTACTACTTGAATCGTCCTTTGATTGCTTTGGTTCTTCTTTTGGACTTTTAGTTGGCTCTTTCATCTACTTGTTATTATAGCGCTTTAATCGTTAAAATAATGAATGCTACTGCTATTCGACTATTTCGAATTGAGCAATTCAACGAATTCCTTACAAAGTTATCGCACCGTTCTTTTATATCCATAATAGCAGTACTCTATTGATAGGGCATACGATCCGCTTTTGTGGTTCTCGTTTCGATGTAATTCCCTACTTAGATCTCTCAGGTTTTTGCTTAATACTCAAGTTTCTTTCGCTCATATACCTTTCTTGTTACCATAAGGTGGTTCTATTTTGATAAGCACATGGTGAAACGTTCATTTTTTCTTTAGTGCGATCAAAATTCCATTTCCCGCATGGAGTGTTGAGTGAAACAGAGATAAAATTTGTCGAAACAAAAAAGTGCTTCATTGCATCGCTTTCGAAAATAAAGGGCATTCGCCATCATTTCGAAGCCGCTGTCCGGTTGTCGTCGCAGTCCTGCTGGTAGGCGGTCTCTGTTTCCCTCTCAAATAGTGTCGACAAGCGCAATCGCTCACGTGCGTGTATCATCATCTCATCTAGAAAGTCCATCGTCATTGGCATTGTCGGGTGGTAATTCTGCTAACTTCCGACCAATCTTTATATTCTGTCAACTTTCAAGCAATCTTTATATTCGTATTCGAGGTGTTCATATATTTTATCGAATCACCAAGGTGTCCCCTACCGAATTATTCAAACATCTGAATTAATTTATAGCTGATGCTATATTCACTTCTAATTCTCCTTCTAATTCAAGTGCCTATCTGTACTCTTATTGAATTTAATGTAAATTAAATTGGGACAACCAAAAATGAAAGTGAAACGTCATCGAAAGGAACGTAAATATTGCTTAATTCTACGTGAAGAACGAGCAAAACGTTTCATTCTTATGGAAATGATATTGCAGAAGGAAAAGGATTTGGAACTTGCCGCAAAAATTGGGCAATCACTTCTCGAACAAAATCGAGAACTTCAAAATAGGTAAGACTTAAGTTTTTCAACAGTGGAATATTATTTGTTTATACGTAAAACGAATCGATATCTTTACATTTTCTTTTCTTTTCTCATATGTTTTCAGCCATAAAGGAAATCGAGAAATTGCTTAGTGATTAGGTTGTGTATATATGCATTGAAATGGCGGCGCATATGTCCCGGCTTTCCATCTCATTTCTATTTTCTCAATTTTTCAGCATAATCGTACAAGCAGTACATTTAAATGTCACTTATCAAACTATAGTTATCACTTATCACTTATATTACTGCAAACGATAGTAGTAAATTAAATAATGTAAATGTGATAATATTAACTATAATTAAAATTATATATAATTTACTATAAGCAAATGAATTAAATAATAATAATTATACTAGTCTAATATTATTGTAAGTTTATCAGTCAATACTCTATCAGTTGTGATAATATATGAGTAATTGAGTAATTGAGTAAACAAATAGTCGTAACAAATTCAGCAACATAGTAATTTTGCAAAATGCCTAAAAGAGAACGATTATGAATGCTAATGATGGTTATGTCATATGTATTTCTATTGGTCATTTTTTTCTTCAATGATAATATCACTTGATAAAGTTAACGTTAGCTATTTTCGTTATCATTATCAGTGATAGATGAGACATTTAGTGGTGTTAAATATTTTGTCGATTTTGCATTCTCTGTTCGACAATCCGCTCGATTGTCTTTCTTTTCATTTTCTTTTACATTCTATTCGTCCCCCGCCATCATTTCATACTCTCTATTTTTATATTATCGATGATATTTACTACTCAGTTACTACTCTTACTCAATTACTTAATTACTCATATCATATTATTTCATTTCCGATTTTCATAAGCGCATTCAAATATATTCTACATAAAGATGACTTCATACTTAGACTATTAATTTGAGGGAAATTACTAAGCGCTTCACTCGATAAGTTATCCGATGAAAGGTTATTCTTCGCCGGTTGATATTCCCATCATTATGCTATCTGCAAACGATACTCTACTTTATAGGTCGCTATTTCATTAAGGCAATACTAGTTGAATTGAATTTGAAGAGGAAATTTCACTCTCATAATATGAGTTCTTATATTTCGAATGAGGAAAATGAATATAATAAACCCTGGTAAATTATTAGTGATAATTAGAAATGATAGAACAATCACTTTCACGTATTTTGAATCTTTTTAATGGTCTTTAGCTTTTTTATCTATGCTTAAAACAAGTCACTTTACTCTTTAATTTAATTCCAAAAAGATCCTATCATTAATTTTCTTAAGGTATTTATATATATGTCGCGTTAACTTCCTTGGTCTATCCATTTCTTTCACTTTGATTATATTTATGCTTCCAATTATTCTCCAGCGAACTGCAATGCCCTCCGTAGTTCTATTTTTCGTATCCAAGCTCGACGGCTATGCTTTTTGTTCTTCTTGCTCGCCAAGCGTCCTATTTTTCCCGGATAATTTCACTTCTATTCCAATACTGGCACATATTTTTTTCTGGGTAAATCCATATTCCATTTCCAAATTGCTTTATCTAAGGAGTCGTTAATAGTGTTTTTTCATCGAAATGTTCTCGTTCCTCCTCTTAAGTTTTACTTCTAGAATCGTTGATTTTTTATCTCTATGAAAATTTATCCCATTTTTGGTTCGAATCAACTATGGATATAATAGAACTAAAGCTAGTAAGAGAGACTAAAGCTGCTCGTCGTTGTAGGATATGACATTGAAAGGGGAGTAAGGAGGGATATGGGAAGGGGTTGTTTGTTTCATTTGATATTTGCCTTCACCTCTGATATCATTGTGCTGTAAACGTTAAATTTAGGTGTGTATTGTATGTGTTCACTGCCGAAAGACTGCCGAATTTTGCCGAAAGTGATTGAAAATATTGCCCCTTTGCATTGTTTTCCCATTAGCTGTTTCCCAGGTGCTAGCGTTTCATATAGTTGGTGTTTGCTACCATTTGTGATCTTACACATCGTGTAATTAGTGACATGGATAGCCCCTCTTATATACTACATAGATTCAGTGAATTTGATGAGAAAGGAGGAGCGGAGAAATTAATTTAATTTGGAGAAGTTAAAGTCTGGCAGTAATTGTTTTCCATTTGCAGAAACGATTTTCTCGAAGAATCATTAAACGCAAGTAACGATACAGTTGTGCAACTGAGACACGAACTACAAATGCGTATTAATCTATTGCACATATATGCAGATTATGACGACGATCATGAAGCGTGTGGTTCGAGGTATTGTTTTTTTTTTATGTTGATTTTATTGATCGATTGCTTCTATTGATCAGCTTTGATTGATTTATTGATTTTGAAAAAAAAAAATAAGTAGACGACAAATTCTATATAGTATTTTGCAACAACTATCGGAGAGCAGCACTCGTTATTTGTTCGAGATGATCTTTTATATGTTATCTTCTTTCTTTTCTCGTTTTTAAAATAAATTTCTCATAGATGGTATCGTTAGAATCATAGAAGTATTTCGTTCACTGAGGTCATTCATATGGATTTATCGATGAATTCTCATTGCCATCGATAAAATCTTGATTGGTATTGATATTAACGTTGATAAAATTTCACACTTCGGAAAAACTCTTGCGATCCTGAGAAATTCGCATCCAACGTTTCGGTAATTTTTGTTTCTCAAAAATCCCATTCACCATTATCATTTGAACTCTTCTTGGCAATAATTTAATGAGAATTTCACGTTTATGAACAATTTAGTGAAATATATTTGTGATTTTCTTCAAAAAAATGGATGGAAAAGGATGGGAGATCCACAGATAGTGAAGAGGGCATTTGTGTCGCTCCTCATTTGTGATCTTTTTTCCAATTTGAAGTTAGGTGTCATCGATATCTGTGATATAATCATTGATCAGTGATCAAAAATTTATCCTCATCTTCGTTGCATATTATCATCGAATGCAGCGAGAATTACTGATATATGAAATATTCGTTTTATTAACCCCGATATTTACTGCTTTTCTTTTATCTTTTATATAGAAATCATAGCGGAATGGCTTATTTGCGATTTTTTCTTTTCATTATGTTGCCGGTGCAACGCATTCCATTAAAGTTAATCGCTTCTGCTCGTAGATGTCGTCTCCCGTTGAAGATACGTATAACATCCAGAAAAAAACGTTTCAAAGAATGACTCTTTCTGACAGTTTAAGGGAAAAATTAAATAAGCATCCGCTCAGTCGATAAGCCCGGTTCCTAAATAGTAGAAGTATTCGAAATCAACCAATGCATTACCCGTGGGGTTTTTTGTTTTTTTTTTTTGTAGCGTGTTTGCTTAATAATATCTATAGTCTAATTATTGTAACCTGGCAGCCTGGTCGATGTATGTTGATGAAGTTGTTGGAGTGTCCGATAGTCTTTTTGATAGCATCATATTCGACGAGATTAGGAAAGTAGTCGAAATATAACGTTTCATATTTTCAGCCACGGAAATATGAGGTCTTTCAGTAAGAGCATCATAGAGATATTCCAGAGGAATAGATGTAGTGATAGGAAACAATGAGAGAGGCAAAAGATACTCTTGACTGAATTCGTCAAGTCATGAACCGGATTTCGCAGTGGATGTTGTGCCACATCCGTTGCTATCTGAAGGATATTCACGCTCCTAACATATATCGTTAAATGATCTTTCCTTGTTTGCAAGAGACAGTAATGGTTTTGTAATGAATATACTTAACTATGAAAATGAGCTGAAATATTTCATATTTGAATGCCTAATAATCATTTTTAGTAATGATGACTCAATTTAGTTGAAATATATAAAATTCGATTTCAAATGGTTGAAAAACGCGAAAATTCTGCAAAACAAATTGTTGAGTTTTTCCAGTTTTTTCTATTTTTTTTGTAATACTTAAATGACGATAGAATTGGCAAATATTTCCGTAGAAAAGCAGGTTTCATCAAGAATGACTGCCATTGAGGTGGAGAATGACGAGAATTCAATTTGAAGTACTCGAACTTCAAACCGAATGCTCTTTGATTTTCTAATTTATAGAGAACGACGCTCAAACGTCGAACATCTTCAACGGCGAATGAAGAAACTCGAAAATGAGAATCTCACTCTACGCAATGAGGTATGCGCTTTTTGTGAATTAAGTAATTTTGAACTAAAAAAATGCTCTTTGAAAAATTAGAATACTTTTCCTCGATCCTTAAGGTTTTCCCTTTTTCGGAGGACTTTCGTTTCCTTTACAATAATGAGAGATCCACTTAAAGGGTAATTAAACACAGTTAGCGCAATCGTAATTGCATCAAATATTCAACATTTTATAATCATCATCCATAGAAACGAGTAATTTTCCATACTTTATTTTGAAACGATGCAAAGAAGTATTTGTTTCATATTGTCCGGCATATTAGCTTCTTTCGTTCATAGAAAGTCGACGAAATATTTGGAAATTTAATGGTGAGAAAATGATAAAGTTGGATTAAATCTTTGAATTTTTCTGATATCTCGAAGAATAGAGAAGAAGCCTTATCGATCAATATGAGTGTTTCCAAATTTTGACAGTCGATGGTGAAAATATAGAGAAATTAGAACACTTCGATTGAGCTGTGGGGATTATTTAGGTATACGTTCCATTATCATTCACTATTTCCGCTCATGATGGTAGGTATCTTTTTGAAATAATTGCAATAAATTTACATTAATAATGCCCGGAAATTATATTTTATCCCCTATCGTTCGTTTTTTGTGATATTTTCCCTAAAATGTTGAAAGTTACTTAGAAGTGAATCTATTGTTTTCGTATTTCATCTCATATTTATATGCAAATTAATGTAATAGTTAGATGCCATTCGCAGTAATGTAACAAGTTACTTTTTCTGTAATTTTAGGACGACGAAAAGAGATTAAAGAAATTATAGTTAATATTTCAGTTTAAAGTTTTTTGAGGATCGCATGGGAGTGAGGAAAATAAAGGGAGAAGAAATGAAGCAATAAATTATGTAGTGGAAATTTAGATATTTAAGAAATGTTTAGTTTAATTAGGGCCTAAAGAATCATTATGTAGCAGCAAATAGCGAGCGAAGCCTATACATACAAAGGTAAGGATGAATTGGGTTTTTGTTGTATTGAGAGAGGGGAGAGGGTGCAGGAAGGTAGCTATTCGAACAAATGGAAAAGGTAGAAGTAATTGGCCAATAAGTTCGAGAGACTGTACCTTCATTTCCTCGGGGATATGAAGAAACGTTGGGAAACAATCACATTTCCATTCTCCAAAGAGCATTTTATAGAGAAAGAGAGGTAGGATAACATTGCTTTTTCATTGAATGTAGACTTTTATATTTATTCTTTGAGTTAAACAGATCATTCTCATTGATCTGAATTAAAGAACCATTTTGCAGTGATATGCATGAATGTAAGGTGTCGTTTTCGGTGTAGAATAAATCGATCGAGGATATGTAAGCATCGAACATTCAGCGAATCTTCGATTAGCATAGGATTATTGAAAATATCAAATTAATTTAAGTATGAGTTCAGAATAAACTTAAGCATAAATTAGGAAAATTAAATTCAAGTATATATATTCCCATGAAAGTTTTATATTTATCACAGAACTTTGTATAAACTATGAATTTACTATTAATATATCATATTGTTCATATATAATGCAATTGCATATATAGTTAATGATCATATTATAGGCATCAAATTTGAAGAAGATCTCAGCAAGTCTCGAAGAAAAAGAACGATTACATATTGCTGAATGTGCTAAACAATTGGATGCTGCTAATGAGAAGGTGATTTTCTCGGATATGAGAATGAGAATGAGAATGCTAAACAACAAATGAGAATCTTCGTAGATAAGCTCTATGTCAGAAATCGAAATGATATGTATTTACTGATTGGCCAATTTTTTGGGAGATTTATTCGATCGAATGACTTCCCAAATATCGATAATCTTGATGAGAAATAACAGAATAGATTATAAATAATAACGCTTTTGTGCAATGTATGGATCTTAACGAGGTATCATTCATGAAGATAAACTTTTTCGTACAGGTGTGGATAACGAAAGAATTTTATGAACTAACTAAGAGATAGGGAGGCCACTAAGTGCCGTATGCTATGTTTTTTTAAAGCGTATTTTTATATTTCTGATGCTTTCCACTTTCATTTGTTATGAACTCCGATCACCCTTATTATGCCCATATCTCGTATTTATATACTTATGACCAGTGGCCTAAGAAATTATCATTACTCATACTTGTATTCACTCTTTTATTGTCTACCTTAGTGTCCATATTTGTTCAGTTTATTTGCCCATACCTAACTAAATAGCTGGATAAGTTATGTGCTATACCTTGTTTGTTGCCGCGTCTGTACACGTTTAATTTTAATTTCAACAACGACTATTTCTCTTCTTATATATTTTTCCAAATTCAATTCCCAAGCAATAATTTAAACGTTATTTGGCTTTATTCGAAATTATTCCACGCAAATATTTCAATTCATCCTTTTCTTAATGTAAATACTTCGTACTTGCTAGAGATTACAGATATTCACCGCTGGTTAGCCTTTGTCCGCTAGTTCATTAATTTCGTATGCATAACATCACTTCGGGAAAGCAATTTTCGGATATGAGAACGTTGATCCAGATGGGAGGGTGTACCCGATCTGCATAATGGATTTGATGCGAATTTTTTAAAGCATTTATGGAATTCAACGGTACAACGAGAGATTAAATATAAGCTCGCATGTTTCATAGTTGCTCTATCAACAAACGGGAGAGGGGGAGTGATGGCGATTGATGGGGGTGATAACGGTATAGTTACGAGGCGTATCTTTTATCTAAAGATTTTTTGAGATTTTATCTTACACTTCTCTTTTTCTTCTCAAAGGTACTTTCATTTTTATCTAGAATAGTTGTCGCCATATTGGCAATGAAGACCGCTAAGGTTTTATGTCACAAGCACCACCATATTTTCCCTTCGGAGCAAATGTCGCTGAAATAGCTAAGTGAAGTTGAAGAAACAACGGTGAAGTAATGAAGTATAATTAATTAATTAACATTTATTAATTATTTCTGAATACCTAAGATGTTTCTTCCGTTGAATTTGTTGCTATTTATGATCGTTGAAAAGTTGAACTTACCATGAATCCTATCAAATCGTGGATTATTCTGATGTCACTTGCATTCTCGTAATTTAGAGCTTTTTTTTCCATCCAAGGAAACTTCTTCTGGAAAAGTTCTTATTTATGCATATTCCAAAACTGTATACGTCAAAACGATTTTGTCTTCACTATGATATATTAATGAGAAGGAAATTCTGTTAAAAAAGGGAAAAAATTCTTTTCATTTCAGGTCGATTTTTGGTATGATATTTGTGTGCTTAGGCTTAACTGGTTACTTCAAGGTTGTTACTTGCACTAACAATTCAGTACTATGGCATTTTTGCTTTATTTCGCATAGAAATCGTTCTGAATTGCGAATCGATCGTTACTGACTTATCGATCGGCAACTCGATCGGCCGTTCATAATGTAATTGAAAATGAGATCATTAGTAAATGAACGTGATCTAAGCATGGAACTCCAAAGAAATTTGATGGAAATTATGTTGCTTCAACGGGACTTGCAACGGTTATCGCTCGCATTTTTTAATTATGCAAATGAATTTTATGAGGTTATAGTTATTGTTAATTTATTTATTTATTCTTTATTTATTTGTTTTTCTTCGGAATCCGAATATGAATTATGGGATATTCTATTGTTCATCTTCCTTTATAATTTCAATGCTTTTATTGGTTTATATTTAATAATTGATAATTTATTCAAGTGGAGTTTTTCATCTTGTGTCACCCAACATCGGAATGTATTATATTGCTTTCCGCTTTTATCGTTAACTAATTTGTACAGTGAGATGGTTATAAGTGCAGGTATATGTCGCCACAGGTTGAATTGATTTAGTGCTCTAGGTAAACATTGCTGCATATTTGCATAGATCGGTTTTTATTGTTTTTATGAAAGGAGAGCAAAATTATGATAAGAATATTAGATATTAGGAGCATTGCTAATGCCTCCCCTAGTAAAGATATCGTCGAATGAATGGCCACTATAATTTGACCAGCTGAAATTGAAGCTGAAAGGATCTCGATAGTTTTTTATCCGTTGATTGGAACCTTGTAAAGTACCATAAATATACTCTTTTTCCCATTTTACTTGAAGCATTTCATGCAGTATTACTATTGTTATCTTGCGAAGATACTAATCTGATTTCTTCGTTAAGTTCTTTAAAATTCATCAAGAAGTTCTTTCAAGTTTTTATTATGTTCTGCTATTAGAATGATATTCTAAGTGGTGCGACACCTCAACAGGTATAGACGGAAACATGCGTATTGTAGATCGCACGACTGCAATCAGTGATAGCCGAGAAAAACGAAGAATGTGCCTTTCAAAGCGCCGAGGTGGAACGCCTTCTGCAAGAAGTGGCTAGGCGAGGATCTCATGAAAAGGCGGTTAGCTCTTTTGCATAGCTTTTGCAGGTCTATATTGGTAAGGTTAGCTCGAATATCTGTGTGTCAGTTATCTTTCTGGTAGCATAACATTCATAAATACTGTTTCGCTGAAAATGCAAGTAACATCTGAGAGGTTGAATTGTCTAGCAATTGTCGAGGACCGTCAATGGCTATTTCTTCTGCTACCATGAAGAAGGCGGAAAATTCTTGACCTCTGTTCCGCCCTTTCTCCTATCTCCTCTCCTCCGGTGCTATTGCTGGCAACAAAATCCGTTTATCACTTTGATGAATTAGTTTATTCAACATAAAATGGAAAGGTCTTATCGAGAGAATATTTTACTTTATAGAAGCAATCAAATGAAAAGAGATTAAGCTAAATGCATTTAGTTGGCAGCCGAGAATGTGGATCTACACGAGCAATTGAATGAAGCACTTACAATGCATGAGGAATTGTCGGCTGAGATCGTTGAGGTGCAAGAGCGATACACTGAGGTGATGAGCATGTTGCACGATGCCGAAGAGGAACTGAGGACATTTCGACATAATCAAAAATCTCATCGGTAAATGTTTTCTTAGTATTACTTCAAAAAATTTCCTTTATCCCGTCAGAAATTCATTTTCATCACTACTCAATCAAGCACCTCCTCTTGTGTTGGTGTTTTTCAATATTCCTAGTGTGCTCAATTTATGTCCCGACAGTACGATATATTTTTTATGTTTTCAAGCTTTTCATTAATGGGGGAATCTATCTCGGTGGTCATTGAGTGGATTCGTGGATTCAACACGTCTCCGGAATAAATCCTGTAATAGGTGGATTGTACATTCTTGGATAGCACTTTAAGAAACCATACGTTGTTTGTGTGAATCGTATCATATCTCCTCGTTCATATCGTCGTCCCTCATTTTTTTGCCCTCCATAAATCCCCTGTTAGTTGCTTCTCGATCCCGGGAATTTGTAATTTTGCTGAGATTCGTTTTGCAAAAAATTTATCCCGCCGCTAATCCAAACATCTCAAATATAAGCATTGTCGAATAAAACAGAAGAGATTCTCCCTTTTTTCTCTCGAATTATGCATTCACCGTGTAAAGTATATAGGATGAAGGGATAAGATGGGATACGATGGGGATAAGATGAAGGGCAAATATAGAGAAAATTGTACTGAAAGGGTTTCTTTGCCGCAAATAGCGTATGAAATGCGTTGACTTATGCAGATTTTTATTTTCTGTTGAATCTATCTTAAGTCTGTATAGGTTTCATTGCCTGAATTCAATGATATTTTCCTGCTCTTTGAATGTAGAGGTATTCTTCATCGCATTTCATTGCGTCATCATAAAACTTATATTCCTCCACTTCATCCTTAGATATTGAAGGTATTATTTCATTTCTCATTCATTTATAGCGGTAAGTTTTATTTGAATCTTCTGGATGAGTTAATATTTTCTGGATCGGCAGATGAAGATCCTTTCTCCATTGTTCAAAATTTTGATTCTCGTTGCGCTTTTCAGGATGTAGAGAATTTGATAGGAAAAAATTACACAACACCCGTTCATTAATGTCTTTCATTTTGATATGCTCAAAAGTCATTTGCCTTTTCATTTCTCGCCTCGCGCCTTCATCCTCTTCATCCTCATTCGCCTGCAAATCTAACGCATTCGGTTTCCTCCAAGTACTAGTAACGCGCTTCATAAGCTCATCTGATATTTTAAAAAAGTGTTTCGCATTATCCTAACACAATTATCATTTTTCTTGACTTCTTACCAACCTACATTTACTGCTATCACTAATATTTGTTCCTTGATATAATAGCTGTTTTTACTTATTTCAGCGGGTGGCCTTAGAAATTTCAGGAGAAATATGATTAATGCTTGATGGAATCAAATCCATGAATATAAACGCTATAGAAGTTGTTTGCCATAAAATAACCTCTTTTTAAATTCATTTTGCCAAGAGGGTTCACAGCAATTAGATCGCATATCGGCAAGCGCAATTCCACTTACAGAGTGGCCACGATTGGATAGGTGAAAGTGATAAAGAGAAGAAAGTGGAGAAACCATTCACCAGAGAGTTCTTTTCGAATGGATCATCGGAATGACTTTTTCGATCTGTTGCAAAATATAATGCTTTTTATTGATTTTTATGCTGCTTTATAAATAACATCATTTTTTGTTTCAGTGCTTCAAGTGCCGACTCATTATACGATTCGTTAGCAAGTGAGCTTGAAGCATCGGATAGTGGTTTTTATAGTGCGATAAGTACGGCACGGTTCGCTTCTTTAATATCTATTCAGTTAAACTTTTCTTAACGCAGCTTTCGCCTTAACCTCTCATAAGTACGCTTTTATATATATCTCCCCCCTCATCTCTCTGTCTTTTCCACCCTTCGTTGTTGAAAAATCGGCTAAAGCTGTTGCCTCTTGAAAATATATCCATCCTGTCAATGCGACGACATTCATATCCGATTTAGAGAATTTATTCGCTAAAATTTGCATTATTGTTGAAAGAGCACAGTTGCAATCGACCGTTAGAAAGTCGAACTTACATATTTACTTTATAGGAGTGATAGCGGTCCGGAGACTTCAAAGCCAGATATGAAACGATTGCACGCAGAACTGGAGCGGATCCGCTTCAGGGAGCCGAATGAGGCAATCGTAGAGGCTCCATCTCTTGAACGTGTATCGATGACGGAGACACGTTCGGTGGCAATCGAAACGGAACCTCAACAATCGTTACGAGTTCGAAATCGTCAAATTTCGCATAGCAGCGATGATGTATGCCTCTTTAAGAAATATCATTTTATTAGCAATAAATTTTCCTTCACACCGATAAATATATCGGTGAGAATATTCAAACGTCGTAATTTCTACTTCTCGTTATTTAATTGCTCTGCATTTGCGATACTAATTTACCTAATTGCAAAAATTCTTTAGAATTTTTTCTTAATTATTACTAAAAAAAGGCGATGATTGGGCTTTTTTTTGAAAATATCATAAATACTCCAATATTATGATGTTCCCTATAAATAAAAGTGAACAGTTTTCCATTTTTAAGCTATAAATTATTTCATCTATCTCATAGAAAGTCAGTCGAAAGCAATATTATGAACGATGCGAATGATCGTTGTATTTATGGTGGCATTCGATCCGGCAAATATTCTGGATGAAAATGTGGATGTAGAAGCTCGTTTGATAAACAAGGTTGAAAATAGTAGGGTCAAACAATATCAGAGTCAAGAAATTTCAATTCCAAATATATCTTTTCTCCTACCATCATTCATTTTTGCCATCTATGTACGTAATTATTTTAAATGATTGGTTTGTAAAATATACAGTATGTATTATATGTATCTATTTGCATTCACGTATAAAATGATAATAGTTAAGTTTTATTGTTAATATTAATCATTTGTATAATATATATCTGCAAAAATGAAGAAGAACCTTCAAGTTCTATCATTTAAAGTCATCGAGATGGATGAGTTAATGCATTGTACGGAGAGCATCGTCTCGATTCGTTGAGAGGAAAGAGCTAAGACCTTTTCAGGATATAATTTTTCAGGATATACTCATTTTTAGGATTTTTCAGGATATAATTTCTTTTTCATAAGTACTGTTTTGAACATCCATAATATAAATCTCTCAGTTAATCCTTATCACATCTCCAGCTCCAGTATTCATTTAGCACATTCCTCGAAGGTCACATCTCATATTTCATCTCTCTCTCTTTGTTTGATTCTATCTTTCCATATATCTTTTTTCCTTCTCTTTGTTTGTCGTTTTCAAACACCTTTGTTTGTTTTTGTTCTTTTTCTTCTTTAATCTCACTGTTTTATAGAAATTGTTTTGCATCTTTTATGAGACTATTGTTGTATGTTTCTCATCATCATATGTCTCATTAAAATATTCGTTTTAACTATAGTTTAGGAATGCATTTATTAGTATATTCATGGATAACATGGATAGTATTAGTATATTCATGGATAACATGGATAGTGTTAGTATATTCATGGATAACATGGATAGTATCAGTATATTCATGGGTAACATGGATAGTATCAGTATATTCATGGATAACATGGATAGTATTATGGATAAAATAGCATTGAATTACATCTATAATTTAGTTACCAACAAAAACTGTCTAGCTGTTAGGATATTATTCAACTAATTAAGTAATTAGTAGTAATTTAGCAGTATAAAATCATCATGATCACTAAATCTCTCTACCTGAAAGTCTTATCGGCAAAATCACTCATAGTAATTTCGCATACGTAGCGTCGTTGTATGTTTTCCGAATTTCTGATAATCGAATGGATTCGATTCCATTTATATTCTCTATTCTTTCAGCACTCTAAATCAAAGTTAATATTCAACAGTGCTGAAAGTTTATCTGACTACGTTTCTGAGCTTAAAGAAACGGTTTATGGTGAATCTTATATCTTTATGTGCTTCTTTAACAAATCTTTTACTACCTTTAACAAAAAACATTGCTTAAATTGCTATTATGGCTAGTTTCTTTCTTGTTTAATATTATTTGAGGTCTTTCAATTTATCAGTCTTAAATTCACCAGAATTCATCAGCTTCATGAAAGAAATGTAAGTGGAGAAAGGTATCGTTGACTTCTTGCACCATCAAAGTCTGAAGATCGAATAAACGAATCACCGGGCTGCCGGCAAAATAAGCAACTAAAGTCTGTAAGAAGCCTCATCTCATAGTCCCCCAAATCACAACCACTATTTGGGTGACTATGAGATGGGGCTTCTTTGGCTGACGGCCACTGTTGGGCAACTCCGAGGTGGGGCTCATCTGGGGATTTATTTGCAGGTTTTCGTCGAAATTCATTTGGTTGTTTATTGCATAATTATTGAGCAGTAAACCTAGTTTGTAGAGATACCCATTATTGGCTATAACCTAGTATTTTATTTTATTTCATTTATTTATTCTTGAGGTCTAAATTCCATATGAGTATCATCACTGGTTCGATTGTTGATTGAATGACGCTCATATTTTCATTGATTATTTTATTGCCTCTTTAATCAGTTTTCCATTGGCATGTACAATGAAAGAGGGAATGGAAAGGAGTTTGAGAGTTGCATCCGCATCTTTGGCTTTGTTGGGAGAGGAAATTCCTCGTTTTAATTGAAGAAAAAAGTTCCCACTTCTTAAGAAATATTCTCGGAAACTCTTCCCAATTTATTAATTAACCTCTGGAATCATATTTTCGTGTAGTTCTCGTATTTCCGTCAAAATCTGCGGATATCTTTTCCCACCTTCACTTATCCTCTCTATGTCTCTTTCATTCATGACCCGTTATCGTTTTTTTGATATTTTTCGCATTCATTTGTTCTGATTTAAAGCAGATAAATTATTATGCTTTGATTCTATTTTGTTAACGTTTATCGCGCATTCTATAAAGATCGTATATTGAGCGGCGGCTGAACGAGGAAGTTCTTCTAATGGACAAAAATTGGAGCCGGATACAAATGTCTCAAAACTGCGACTGAAATCGCTCTTTTTATCATCGAATATCTTTGCAAATATCGTCACTCTTCCATTCTCCTCCTTCTTCCCTCTCCCGTCCCTCCATTCATTCCCTCGTAAAGTTAAAAGAAAAACTGCTTTAGTATTTCCTTCCATCCGTTGAATTTTATTCTCAGCGTCTAAATCCTGAAAACAAGTTCTTCTGGATTGTTGGCTTCATCTTGCGAGAATTTTGTGGAAAATATGAGATCCATCATAATATTACCTCATCGTTAAGATACAATATTGATTGTGGTTATTTTGAGAGCCATAGGTGGGGATTTACTATGATGGTGACTTTATATTCGCATTTATCTAATATATCGACTCAATTGTATTATAATTATAATTCGTTTCAGTAAGGTCGATTACGGATTACGAGTTGATCACGGATGCGGATGCGGATACGAGTTAAAATAATCTTTAAATGAATATTTGATAGTAAATAATAAATTCTTATTATTCTTAGCAACACTGACACTAAACGATATTGTTCTCTATGGATTACTTGATAAATTTGTTGAAATTAAGAGAATTTCTCATCGATTTTACCTTCTCATTATTATTTTCATTGTATTTCAACATCTGATCTGCGAAAGTATGCCATTTTTTTCACTTATTTTCTTTGCTTATTTAGTAATTATTTTATTTTTTAAGGGAATTTATTTTAAGAAATTTTTAGTAAAGAATTTTTTGTTCTTAAGTAAGAAAATTGGTTACCGGTACTAATTGTAGATGTATATTGTAATGAATCTATTTCTTATTGTAGGTTGTGGATGTTCCATCGGCTGTACTTGCTGAACTTGTACGACGTTCGATGAGTATAGAACGACAACGATTGCCGTCGGCAACGAATGAACGTGATCCTCGAGGTAGTGCACCTGATTTGAGGATACATGTCGACGACGAATCATCGTCGCCAACACAATCACCTCCAACGACGACTGTCCATGCCGTCGACATTGTGGTTGCTCACTCGCCTGACCTGAGGAGGCGTCTGTCAGATACGAGTGTCGAAGGGGTTATTTCTTTGCCATTGTGTTATTTTTTTTGTGGCAGTACTTTCGATCGATACCGACATCGAAATATAATGAGCATAGGTCGACCCTCCGATGTTCACTTCTACTTGAGCATAGTTCGGTTCATTGTTGTTCTGAAGATTTTTTTATCATTTATCCAATGCGTTTTACGTGCGAAGAGTACGCTAGTTCGTTAACTTTTTATGCTAGGAACATAATGCGATGTTTAGATTGTACGTAGTAAAAGCTGAACAGTTTGTTGTCTTTCCGATCTTCATCAATAAAAATCTTCATTAAAATAATGACCATTGATTGCTGATCGACCAAAAGGTTGGTTGATGTTACAGTTTTGAGGACGAGGGAGAGGGTGATTCATTCTTGTCCTCGTATCCGTGCTTAATTTCTGAAGCACCTATAACCCTTAATTTCTCAAAAGTTAGGCGAAATAGTGGAAGAAAATAAATTACAGCATAATGATTTTAAAGAACATGGGCAAAGGTTTCGACTGAAAGAATCATTGAAATAAGAAAATGATAAATGCGACGTCAACAAACCAACATAAGAAAAGATTTGTTGTGTTTAGCTGCTAATCGAGTTTTCTGCTTGCCTGATCTATCCTCCTCTAGTTAAATCAGTTATGTATCATACGGAACCATAATCAGGTACATGTTTGTTATTGAATTTAGAGTGCCGGTCTACATGTATGGATACCACGAGATGGGATTCGCAAATCGGATCGCCGAAGTTCAAGCTCATCGGCGAATGGCACGCTGAGCAAAACCGCGTCGACTGATTCGTTGGCTGGTTATGAAGGTCCTAAAATGGGTGAACCTGGAAAGCCGGGCACAAGGGATCTCGACTTCTCCATCCGCAGATTAAACATCAGGCGGCAGGTGTGTATTTTAAGTGAGGGTTGAATTTAATGATCTCTAAACTTCATATACCTTAATTTAAAATAATCTTTTTGGAATTCATTTGTAGTCATTAATAGACTCTTCAAGAGCTTTAAACATCGAGATGATATAGTATAGATTTCTAAGATTTCTTAATGTCATTTAATGATGAATTTCATTCGCATAGAGAGTAAGAGGGAATGGAAGTTCTAGAGTGATTTCTTATCTCTTATCAGTGGTGACCTGATCCGTACATATGTATCAGCCGATTTGCCAATTTACTTTACTCGTTCGAATCTCGAATATGTCGCTCTTTAATTGTTAACGTTATTGTTTCGCAGCTTTTCCACTTGTATGAGTCGTATTACTTTTTTGATTTACTTGAATATAATTGTAAGTCGGTTGTCGACGTGGAAATTTCCGGAATTTTTTTTTAGTCCAGAATTTGAGTGGAAATTTTCCATGAAACTATTCGTGAATATGGAATTATTCTAGCATTTTTAATTATAAAATGTTATTATAAAGGAGACTGCTATGTTGAAATTTTCTTAATATTTCCACTTATTATGTAAATTAACCTGCAGACATTGCGTATACGTTTGTTTTTCTTTGTTCTTTCTTTTTTTTTCATGCATTTAAATTTAGGTCGAAAGAGAATATGCACGCTTCAGACGTGAACGAGGCCTTTCACCGCTTTGTATTCCATTCTTTCCGCCACCTATTCCTTTTAAGGTTTCCTCTTTTGAAGTTTTTGCTTTTCTCTAAGCATTGATTAAATAAGTGCTCCATAAGACATCACAATTGATGTTAAACAAAAAGAGAGGAAAAGATTTGCAAGAGCCGTTTCACCGGAACTTATACTGGTTCATACCATTATTGAAGCATTCTAGTTTAAAGAAGAGGTTACTCCCAGATTAATTTCTCAAACCCCAGATCATCCTGCGTTTTACCTCCGCTAAGCTCTTTTTCCGCATGGCAATCTTTTTAGCATATGAATCCAACGAAAAGATAGAAGACAGCCGGAATCATACCACCTTGTTTCATGTATGATATGTGTCCGAGAATGTCGGCCTTTTTCACTCATCGAGGTTCCTTCGTTACCTTATTCTCGCCCTCTTTCGCCCTCCCCCTTAGGCTGAAATTGAATTGATGCATTTTGTGTAGACTGAAATCGGAAGTATTTCAGAAGCGAACGGCATCGATGTTACGAAGCGCATCGTTGCAACATGCCAGCGATTTTCTACAGCGCCTTTTAAGTGGTGATCGTTCACGACTCTTACAACCTTGGAAAGCGGTCACCAACGTTGGCCTTCTAGCAGCTATTCGTGATGGTACCTCACAAGGTGTTCTTATGCGTTCGGCGATCCTTCATAATCCACCTGTCACTCCACCCTCTACGCCACTTATGCATAGGCGGTACGCTTCTGGTAAGCAATATTACAGTTCATGAGTCCTTTATATTTCGTTTTTGAATTCTCCTTCTTGAAGGTTCTATCTCAACGATAATTAGCAAGGCATTCTGCAGAAGAGGACAACCGGTTGCCAGTAATTAAACAATGAGGGAATTGCAAAGTATCACTGTCACCGTTTATGGATTCATGCAATTGCTTAAGCGTTAACGATGTTTGGCGAATTCATTATAAATATTTATTTTAATCACCTAAATATATGCCATCTGGCAGTAATTTATAGTAAGCTTCGTTAATGAGGAGTAAAAAGGATAGGAGTAGAGGTTTGTTATCTCATTTGTTATTGCAGGGCTCTTGAAATATCCACTGAAGTCAAGGTTAAACTTCGTTGTCGATATCTGCTAGTTCCTTTTTCTTCAATTTATTGAATAATGCGTTGAATAGAGGATTCTTCGTATATTGGAAATTTCCGATTTGCATAAATACCAAACTCGGTCAATAATGGATCGATCAAGGGAAATTATTGCACCAGGTGCCATTAGCCTAGTAGGAATTGCATGTGTACACTATAAAAATGATAACAGGACTGCTTATCTTTATATGTGGATGGATGAATGAAATATAATTAATTCCGAATAATATTTCAGCCCATCCTTCGCCGACTTCTCATGAGACAAGCGGTGGTATCGTAGATGCACTTGGACTATGTGTGCCATCTGAATCGTCACCCCAAACATCCTTAACCCAATGTTTGGATCGTACGAAGAGAAACACTTCGCCATTGTCGACAATGATCACGTTCGATGAACCTAAGAGTGGTATTTTCATGAGAAGTGCTTTCTCCTGACGTTAGCTGTTATGCCGATATGTGTGCTGCTGCTATTCATGCCCAGAAATTATGATCACGAATATCATATGATGTTAAGAAAGAGATATCTCGAGTTTTAATTGAGCTTCATTTAAGAAATATTCCTTTATTCTTATCGATTTGTTTATTAAAGCGTTAATGCTAATAGAAATTTGGGATTTTAGGGGAAGTGAATTTTATATATGTGAATTTGATGCGTAGATAAAAAATCCATTTTTGTTAACTTAAACTTTTTGCAATTAAGAAATTCGCCTCGTCGACAAGAAATTACCTTTTGCGAATTTGAGATTACCTTCTCGGAACCGAAGAACTACAACTATAAGTGAAGAGGTTATTTAATTAATGATAGTAGTGGGGTCTCATTACGTTATTTAATTAATGATAGTAGTAAGGTCTCTTTAGGTTATTTAACTAATGATAGTAATAGGGTCTCACTGATCGATTCCAGTACCTTTGAGTTGTCATCTTTCGATTGCTGATGCATTATCGTTTCGATTGCGAACGGGTGCAATTTTTTAAAGTAATGATTATTTGAAGAGCGTTTATCGTTGCTCTATCCGTTGCCAATTGTTCCTTGCTTATCGGTAGCATTTTGCTTGCATTAGAATGGGCCTCACTTATTCCAGATATTCGAATATATTCTATGAATAGCGCATATAAAAAAATGATACATTACTAAGCGAATCTCGCTTAGTATAACTGATGTAATGTTAATATTTCAAATGTAATATCCTCATAGGAAGTACTTACAATATGAGCTAATTAATTAATGAGCTAATTAATTAATTTTACTCGTACGTAATCATAACTTTTTATCGATGTTAATCGATTACTTTGTAAATATACTACTTGTTGAAGTGATCAGTTTTCCGTCGATTTATTATCGATTATTTTATATCATTGCATTTTGCTAACTATAATAGGTGATCTTGATGGACGTATTGGATGCTTATTAACTTATTGGAAATGAATTTCAATTATGTGCAAAATTAAGAAATAATATTCCAAATTTGACATACCCTAAAGAAGACGAAATAAGATCGTCAAAAGAAAGGAAGTTTTTTTGCGTTTCATTGAGGATTTTTCCCCGTATTTTATCTTCAAAAAGACGGTGATTTTTAGAGGTATCATGATTTCGCATAGTAGAGAAAAACTTGAATTTCTTTACTTAACTGAGTTATCCTTCTGAAAAAAAGCTTAAGATTTGTGGCGATCACTGATAGTCATACTTATCTATAAAATTCACTTATCATTAATTGAAATTCTTCCGATCATACTTCATAAATGACGAATGGTTTAATTTGTGCTAGATGATCAGTGCAATTTTCAGGAGTACGATTCCGGAATCATTGATAATTTTACTGGGTGGAATTAATTGTCGATGTTTAGTCCATAATGATGGTATAAAAATTGAGATCTTTTAAGATATACGGAACACATCCTTATAGGTATCGTTGCCATAAATGCATTTCTTTATCTTCGTTCAATTGCTTATTGTTTTAGTGGATCGGTTGGGGGGGGTGGTAGGTTGTCTGCGGCTGCGCGGTCGAGCCTTTCTTGAGACGAATGTGGGATTGCTGTAGTTGGCAAGTCTCCCAAGTAGAGGCATCTTTCGATTTGGGGATAGTCGACGACTTACTCCTTTTTTCGCCGTTTAGCAAAGGCGATTGTTAAAACATGAGGTAGATCGTTTCGTGGTGTTGTAGTTATTGAATGTTGAACATTTTGTATCCTGAACATTTCTGTATCCTGAAGATTTTGTATCCTGAATGGTATAGTATTTATTGATTAAAGCGCCTATTGAATAATCCGTGAGCAATGAATAAAAATAATTTAACATTGGTGTACTCAGCTTCAATAGTTTAATTGTCGCATCGTAGAGGTTTCTTTTTCTCTCTCTCTCTCTCTCTCTACAGTGAAATTAGCCACACCATCTACTTAAATAAAACTTTTATTGGTACCGTTAACAAGTAAGTTATCGTTATCAGAGTTCTATGGTCCGTAGTTGTGGTTTCGATCATTTGAGTTCGTTCAACTCGAACAGTTTTCAAGCCGGGGAGGGGTTGGGGAGCAAGACTGAGGACGTGGAGATCGGTGATGGTTGAAAACCGGATATTTTTGCATACAGTTAGAGGCCATTATAAGAAAGGTTTGAAATTTTAGCAACATACACCTGTTTGTCGCATAATTCGTTTATAGTAGTTTTCAGGGCACGAGGAGTTGAGGACAGTTTGGGATTTTTGATTTGTCTGGATCGACCGATCGCTTTCGTAAAGCAGTCGGTCGATAATGAAATATGATTAACGATGCTATCGTATCATGTTTGATTCCATCGGTTACTTTAAACCTATAACGGCATTCCGCTTTCTATGACAAGATTGAAGTAAGATGAAAGTGTTCTCATTGCAAGATGTTTTGTATACCATGAAGGTATCTTTAACTCATCATTTAAAGATTCATAGGAAGTTGGATGCTTTCGCAGATCGCAGTGCGATGCTTAACCATCAGTTTTTATGTTTCTGGATGGTGTCAGTGATGTTTATGTCATCCTGACAGATGCATCCATAGACGTAGACACATCCATAATGTGCTTTTTTAGACGTAAGCTTTTAAAAACGCACAACGGAATGATATTAAGATATATGGATCAGCTCTTTTAATGAAGAAAGCAAGAACCGGAATGTAAAGGAGAAGACGAAATAAGAGATCATCGCAATAAAGAAGAGTTGAGTGTAAGAGAAAAGGCGAATGAGTGATGTCGAAGTTATCGAATTCATTCGTTTCAGATTGAAGAATATAGAGAGAGGTTGAATGAAACATTAATTGGTTAACTGCCGACTTCGATAGACAGATATTAAATGTTTGGTAAGCGGATATTTGACTCCTTTAGTGTATGTACCCGCAGAAATGGACTGTTAACATTGGAGCAATGGACGAAAATTCTCGGATGAGATCTCACTTGGTTCATTCTATTTGCCACTTGGAAATTGCAGGAGTCATTGAAAATGTAGCCTTCACCTTTTCGTTGCTAGGCTACATTCAAATGACTGCATCAGAAGCAACCTTCGTTGATGGATCCGGCGACGACCATTGATGCCACACAATCAGACATTTTACACTTACTTGCCCTGTTGATGAATAGTGAAATTGATTTTTTTAATAACTCGTTCAGGATGCCGGTATCATGGAATTTAATTGATCGAGGTTTAGAAAGAAGCCGATATTCAACTACGAGAGGTTTACGCCGGCTTAACTGAACAATGAGCATCGTTCGCTTCAAAACAAGACATCTACTTCTCACTAGATCTTTTGCGTTGTGATCGCTGGACAGAGTGACTGAGGTGAACGTTGGAAATGCTCAGCCCAGATAGGTTTGTTGAAATACTTGGCTTGGGCAAACTTGTTAAAAATTTGCATGGACAGGTTTATTGAGATACTCAGCCGAGGCAGGTTCGTTGAAATGTGAGGTTTGTTGAAATACTCAGCTTGGGCAAACTTGTTAAAATTTGCCTGGACAAGTTTATTGAGATGCTCAGCCGAGGCAGGTTCGTTGAGCCGAGGCAGGTTCGTTGAAATGTGAGGTTTGTTGAAATGCTTAGCATGGGTGGGTCTATTGCGAAGTCTCCAAAAAACACCTATCGAAAAAAGCGAGGAACGTGGCATTGATGCGTCATCGTTAGACTGTTCATCATGTATCTTCTTCTCTGCGATAGTGTAATACGTTCTCAACTATCGCAATTCATCTCCTCGTTACGATTGATACTCACTACTTTTCATTGTGCTCTCTATTTCTTTCTTATTTTAAATTACTAGTAATTTCATTATTAATGCTTCATCATGAGTTTCTCATATATTTCTCCTCCGCTTCATGCTTTCCTCTCTTTTCTGTGTCCATTCGGCGGAAACTTTATCTCCGTTGCGTGGGCGGTAAATCCAGAATATTCCAGTACACTTCCTCGTCGACTGCTCCCTTGTCAAGTTAGTGAATAGAACTGACGTAATGTTCGTTGATGCGTTGCGCTTTTTTTTCGTTGGCCTAGACAGATCAACAGAGACAGGATGGATGGTTCTCTCCATTTCTTCTGAGAGTTCCAGAAAGACGTTCATTTATGAAGGCCTTTTGTATTCACTATTGCTTTCAAACTAATGGTTTTCCTTTGTATTGAGAAGAATATTCTATTCGTCAGCGAGTAGTAGTTCAGCAAATTCTTTTGCCAATTAATGGATATTAGCAAACAATTCCTGAATTCCTGAATTCCTTTGACAAACAAATTCCTGAATTTATCAACTATTGCATTAGATTTTCAATATTTCTGATCAAATTAAGGTATAATTTGATAAGAGATCTTCAAAAAGTTCTTTGTTATTTTTCTTCTAAATATTTCATTTTCATTGATAATTATGCATTTTTACCTCCTATCAAGGATTGCCATTACCTGAAATTACCTGCAGAAAACTGCATAGTCGATAGGAATAGATGGGAAGTATGGTGAATTTAGATGATGGATTTATCAAGTTATATGGAAATCATTGACTCTTATCACCTCTGAAAATTGGAAATTACAGTTTTTTGTTGGTTAGAAATATAGTAAGCCAAAAATATGCGAAATTTAAAGCAAAAATTCCATTGATTCTTGTTTAAAGTATGAGGAATTTTTATTGCCCGACTAGTGGAACATTTTTTGAGATCAGATGCAGTAGCCCTCTTGAATTTCTCTTGGATCAGACTGATATTCAGTTGCAGTGCTTCTATATATCAGATGGAGTTACCCTATGAATACCTGTAATTATTACTTTTGTGTTTATTACTTATATTACTGTTTATTACTTTATTACTTGTATTGCTTATTACTTTTTTACTTACTAATTCGAGATGTTTATTACTTATTTTTGTTTTGTTTTGTTTGTTTTTGTTTGAACGAACGAATAGAGAGAAGAGATATTAAAGGAGAGCGTTATATTTGAGCAACAGATAAGCGAAAATTCGTAAAAAAAACTATATTTATTTTGTTATATTAACAGCTATCTATAAAAATTAAATCTATAAAAAACTATTTGCAACTATGCTTAAAGAGTAACTGTAAACTGTTTAGTCGATAGGAAACAAAAGATTAGTAAAGAAGCGTAGAATTTCGTGGAATGATAAAAGAGGAATATCGATGATTTTAAAAATTCCTAAATTTTCCAAAATGTTAAGTTTCCTTTAGCATATTTCCTAAAATTTTACCATTAATGCAGTCATACATTCATTCGTAAAGCCCACATATCATTGGAAATTAAAAGATTATCCTTTATGCGAGATTAGAAATCTCGGCATCCAATTCGAGGTTAATTCTGTGGAAGATAGTCTCTTTTATTGCCCTGAAATAGCCTAGTTTGAACTTATTAAGTCTCTAATTTGAAGGAAACGAAAGGATCAGCCATTTAACAAAGAAATATTACTAATATGAAATCAGTAAAGTAGTTTGGCCTTTCGAAAGAAAATTGCAAATACCAGCGAATCAATAGTGATTGTTCTGTCATAAGTCATTCTGAAGCCACCAAATATCGAACACCTATCTCACTGTCATTAGAGATATATCCAATGGAATTTAACACGTTGGAAAAAATGGCGCAAGTATTTTTAAATGTAATGGATATATGGCCATATGTGAGATTTGCAAACTACAATGAAAGAACTTCGAGGTTATTTGACGCTTTTTTGAGGATCCGAGATGGCTAGAATGAGCAATAACGATTGAGGCAATAATGTTCGCAAAATTGCTGCACTTTTACGCTTAGAGTAGCATATAGTTGCCGTGCAAGTTGGCATGTTCTTTATTTCAAGCCTGAATAGAAAAACTTACTCATAAAAGAATCCATAAATCACCATAACTTTATGAAAATTTTCAGGAATATTGGAATTTTCAGGAATGTGATAGCAGGCTGTTGTAATTTCACCTCAGGGATTTCATGTTCTCACGTAGCCATGTTATACATTTGGTAGGAGCGATATTCATTGAAAATTTTCAACGATTGCGGTTATGTTTGGTGAGCATTATCTGTAGACTTATTATTCGGAATGAAAGTGTTGGATATGCGATCTTCAATCCATGGAAGGGGTTATGCGTATATAAATGGTGTTTTTTAGCTTTCATCCTGATTGCCTTCCTTCCCACCTTTCCTCCATCTCTCCCCTTTCCCCTTGCACTTAAATATCGCTCTTGATTTGAAAGAAATTTCAACAAGCAGTGGTAATTGCCCGTCATGAAGAACAAAATCATAAAGAGGTAGGAGAGGGGTTGGAGGATGTTTATCTCAGTAGGAGTTACCTTGAATTAACTTATACTTTAAGCGATTCTGACGTGAAAGGCAAGACTTAGTTTCAGGAGTCAAATGCGTTGATCGACGAAAATGTTCGGTTAAAAAAAAGAACTTTCGATATTGTGCTATCGGCTTTTATCAAATACATATTTTAGAGCTTAAAAAGTAATATAATATTGTTTGAAAATCCTGACGTTTGATGTTTGCATCTATAGATCAATCAGATATTTAAATATGCTATCAGATATCTCCATATTAGTTTATAATGAGAGATGATAAATATAAGATCTTAAAATTGTGCAAATAAGGATTCTAAGAATTCAAAATTGGCAGTAATTCATTAGTCCTTCAGGAAGATCAGACACTTCAAGTTTCGGCTGGAATGATCCAGGATAGTCCAGGATAAATTTTTTAAACCAAACGTATCGAATGGAAGTGAGAAGTGATTGAAGGAAGACTATTTCTATTATTTAGTTGCTTAAGAGATAATGCCGATAAGGCCAAGTTTATTCGGTCCAAATCTGGCAATAATTTAACTAAAAAATGTAGTGATTTCTATGAATTTTAAGCGTTTTGTTTTGTCTATTGTAAGCGTTACTTGTTTTGTGCAACTATCTTCATATTCATTTATTTACCGCTATAGCCCCATTATGCTGTGATATTTAAAGTTATGTTGGCCTTTTGATCTAACCTAATTTGAACTAATGTTTGGCTTGTAGTATTTATTGCTGTCGTCTTTCCAGAGTTGCGCGAGAGCTCCGAATTACACGGCTCAGTTTGAACATCCCATTCATCTTCGAAGCGAATGGCTATTGCATCTGTGTAACATATGGCCAAATTTTTTGCCCTATCCAGAGACTTACATACGCACGATGTTCTCAAATGAGATCATGTCCATGTGTGTCTGTCCGCCTATGTGTTTGACAGTTTCGACTCGGCAGTGATTGAAACACGAATTGAGGATTTGGTGAATATGACCTACAATAGAGTGTCGCCTTGGACTACCGTCCAAATCGATCCATTGACTTAGGAGGGAGTTACAGTTACAAGGGAGATACCTAAAGTTTTCATGTGGGAACAGTTTGGATTCTATTTACAGCTATTAGGGACATGCCTAAAATTTGCATATTGAAGGTGATTGGGTTCGCGTGCACTGTGATTTTGCAATCAGTCGGATTGGAAAACGCATCGTTTGCGAAGGATTAGTTTAAGCATTCGGATCTGTTGAGTGTCAATGAGTTATTGGCGGCCCATTAAACCGGTTGCGCTGTAGAAGGTGATTACGTGTCAGTTGCTCTAGCAGGTGCTGTACTCCAGTACGCTTCATCAGTCTTGGGTTTGACGCTGCTGTCGTTATATCGTCGGGATCTCGTTCTGTCTCCGAATATAACCCTTCTTCGGAGATAGAAGATTGCACAAACCTCTTGGTCCCCTCCCTTTCCTTCCTCTTTCATCTTTCAGATATTTTCCATCTTTTCGAGACCTTTTTAAAGATAGAATGCTCTTGGCATGTCTAGTTTTTTAGAAATTGTGACATTCATCTCCGCAGCTATTAAGAGTGGTACTAATACTAATAGATATATGCAGCCTATTAAAAGTGTCTATCAACCCATTTATGCAACTTTTAATTAGGCTCTTAGAAAGGGTTTCGACGGACAAAGATTTTCTTTCCACGGTTGGGGCTTTCTGTTGGTGAATGGAGGTGAGGGTGACAGAAAATGTAATGTGTATAGAATATGTGAAGAACTGAAGATATAGTGCGTTTTCGTTGAACAGCGATACAGTGTTATAATCTATGCATATATCGCTTACCAGGTGCCTTGTGAACAGAGCTGAAGCGGATCGGAACTTTTCACTTGCAGACATGACTGACATGTCGGCAGTGGCGGGAAATGCAACCGAGCTATCGCCAATGATAAAATGCCCATTTTGTGGTGTACCTGTTTTGGGTAAGGAAGATAAATTTTGCCGGAAATGTGGATATCGAATACTTCAATGCGTTAAATGCAATCATCCTGTCAGGTAAACGTTACAGTTATTCCTTTCACTTCATTTACTGAACTAATAAGAGTTTTGATGCAAGATGTTAGTCTGATTAATGTGAACGCTTAATGCTTGGCCTACCTGTAATTGATGTTAAGGTTGATTTCGTCGTCGCCTTGCTGTTATCGTCGAATGTCGGAATTCTCTTGGTTGTTTACTGTAAGCAGATATCCAGGACTTCTGCAGAGCGAAGAAGTGGGAAGGAAATATGGAAGTAGATGAGGTCGTCGGAGTCGAATTCCAAATGCAGATAAACTAAAGTAGCGAAAGTGCTTACCGAAGATAATTCCTAAGTGCTCTGAAGGGAAACGCGGTCGAATAGAACATAATTTATCCAGAAATTTTCGTTTAAACTAACTCCTATTTTGATATTTATTATACATTCATATATTTATCAAAATATTTTTAAATGCAAGAATATTTGAAAGTCTTTCCTTGCAAAAGTTACGGTGATGAAGCAAATCAGTACATTGATTAGCGGGTGGCAGTCAATATTGAACATGGTTGTGGTCTTTTCAGTCTCGAGGAGTGCCCAAATATTAATTTTCTTTATTGGTATGCTTCTTTTTCAAAACTTCATGGAATAAACTGTAAAATTTGCGGAATTCCTTCTCTTGATCTAAGTTTATGGTATAACTTTGAACTCAGAAGAAACGTAAACAAATATCGCAATAGAGAATATAAGATGGAGTGTGTGTGACGTTGTTGCATTAACGTAGTCCACCATAATATACAATTTCCATGAAAAGCCACTCATTCCATTCCGTTGATCATATTGGAATTTCGGATCGTTGATTTTTGAAACCACTCATTCCGTTTCGTTGATTATATTGGAATTTCGGATCGTTGATTTTTGAAACCACTCATTGATTTTTGAAATCATTTTCATCGTTTAGGGAATGTGATCGCTATTGTGGTGCGTGTGGAGCAAAACGTTTGCACTTGCTCGAGCTATGGCGTCAAGGAGCATTGCATCGATCGCCGTTATTCGTTAGTGTGGTGACTCTGATTGTGGGCGCTTCATGGTTGACGCTTTATTATGTTCTTCGCAAACATCGCTAGATAGAACTTTAAAAGAGGAATATATTCATTTTAACTAATTTAGCATTTCAGTAGTATTGTTTTGTTCTATTTCTATTTCATTTATATTTCTTAGTAAACGATGTCAATAGATTAAATGAATAAAGCGCATATTTCTGCTTTTACGATGAACGTTAGTCTTTCAAAATCGATGAAGTCTACTAGGCAAAATGAGGTTTCTCTTAACGTACAATTTAACGATAATGTATTGGCGACATCAAATTCTTCACCCATTGAAAGTGGAATTTCTTAGGTTCTAAGAAATCCTTTAATGCAATTTAGATCGAGGATTTTTTTTTTCTGTTGGAGGAAGATTTTATGGAAGATCCAGTAAAATACCGGATTTTATTCCCACGAATAATTGAAGTAACAGTCCAGGAGAAATATAAAGAGAGCATTAGCATCATCACCATAATGATCTCATCTCATAGATCGATCGATGTAAATGATTTATAAAAACTGAACGGTCTTCTGTGGTTGCAATTATCTCGTTGTGCTTTCTTCAAATATAGATTGCAAAATCCTACCCATTACCTTAATGTCCACATGCCATCAATAATCACATTGCTTCCTGTTTTAATAAAAGCAATTTCACATCGATCACAACGAGAGTGGAGTTCGAATCCACATATGGCGAATGGTTTTAGTTGATTTTAGAGAGTGTAGTAGTATTCCTGAGCTTCCAGGGCAATTTTCTTGCCCTTAGTTGTTGTTGTTGGTGAGGTTTACTATAGAGAAAAATGGTGATTCTCTCAGTAGTATTGATAAATTGTGATTTTGTATGTAATGAACTGTTTTATTGATGATTTAAGCGTTTACGTTTGGTGAATTATCGAGTGTAACGAATCAGGTTTAGTGTCACGAATTTGTTTCCGTTTGAGTTCAGTTCACAACGATTCATTTCATCAGCAGCGACTGTGGTACGTACATTCAGTGAATCCTTTATGAAAGCATTGCGATGCATTTAAGGGCATTTTGATGTCGGTATATAGGTGCAAACGTTGTTTGTTGGACCCTCGTAACGGTTGATTTCGAACGAAACAGTCATAAAAATACTTTTTCTAAGTGTTCAAGTAGGGGACATATTTGTAAAGCTATTATTGTAAATGTCTGTTGTTCGAACGCGGTCTTAGATGAAAAAGTCGAGTTCGTTATAGATCTTTCCTCGGTATCTCTATGAGATCCGGAAAATTTGAAAAAGTCTGATTCTTTACGAGCTACAGTTATTGAATACCATCATATCATAGCTGAGAAATTATCCTACGAAATAATAGAAAAGTGCTTTTGAAGGAGACGACATTTTGCTTTTGTTAACCAAATCAATACAAGAGGTCCCTAAACTTTGTAGTTAGGCGGGAGCACGGGATTTCACAGTGTAGGTTCACATTACGAGCTGAAACGGTGCTTCAGCTTCACAGTTGTGATTGTGTCACACCGCCAATGCATTTTTTCCGTTCGACCGATCCTTTAATGTTTAGCAATGAAAAACTTTCCTATTGTGTGGCTATAATGCATCGCCTGAAAGTATAGTTGTGAACAGTCGTACAAATATAATAGAATTACACAATGGATCGCAAGTCGTCCAACCGACACAAATAATGCCTACTTACGTCAAAATTCTATCCTTTGTTGCCCGACCATTTTTCATCAGGTTTGTCGCTTAAGACCCACCGCTGCTAGAATATTAGTGGCGATTAAAGAAGAGACCGATCCAAAGGATCGTCGACCGATGCGAAGAAAAAACATCGGTCAACAGCGTGACATTCGGTCTTTCGGAGATCTGACCTCACTCCAGGTTTCAGCCTGCATCAGACTGCAGTCTACAGCTGCGGTAATTTTATTTGCTTTACTAAGAAATTATGTTAAACAAGAGGTGGAAACAATGACCGGATTTATTACTACCTTAACGTTTAACGGATGGAAGAGATTGAATTTTCGAAGCACAGCTCCAAATAATAGACGACTTTGGCTTGTCGCATTTGGGAGGCATTCTTTTACCACTGAAAATGCATAACATACGATCATCTGTCGCCCCAGAAATCCATTTCTGCTATAGATTCCAACATCCTGAATGCAAAATATCTGTGGGGGAATGTTTCAAAACTTCTAAGGAAATCCTAACAGCAAAAATTTTGTTCATCGAATAAATAATACAGCGAGTGATCCAGAATAAGCCGAATGATATGATGCTACAACGCTTTAGCATCGCAAATATTTGCATAGGATGGGATAAATATACGGCAGCGCCAGCTAGCTGATCCATCATTACCTGACATCATAGAAACTGTATAAGAGGAAGAGTCTTCTGAAAACACTAACTCTACATCCAGAAACCTGTTCACTAGCTAGACCGGAATAGCTCTCATCATTTCCAGTTCCAGAATTTTGTAAAAAGGAAGAAATTCCGTTTATCGCGTGGAAGTTCAATCACCATCATGCCGAAGGTCGACATATATCAGTTAGTTACCTTCGATGGATGCTTTTATTAATTAAAATTACCGTATCGTTCATCAACAAGCCAACAAGGGATTTTCGTTGAATTCTTTAAAAAAGTGGCGAAACATCTCCTAACATCTTCCGTTTAGGAAGAAAATAAAGCAACGCTTGAAAAAATTTTCCTAATATATCGACTTTTATTTAATTTCAGTTCACTGAATATAAGGTCAGTATTTGTCAAAACAATTTGAGAGTTTCACTGCTTAAAAAAAATTGAGAACGCCTTGTGGCAGTCACAATAGCTAATCGAAAATATAAACGGCACAAGTGCTTCATGTTGGAGAGCAATGAAAGGGCAGTCGATGAGGGCCGATGTTATATCGATGTTCTAGGAAACTGAAATGGGGGCTTACAACCTCAAGTCAACGAAAATGTCACCCATATAACTCAGCATCAAAGAGGACACCTTTCACGAATAATTCAAACGATGCACCTGATGTGTCTCTGAAGTGGAATGACAGCCAAAGAAAAGAATTGATAACAGTGGATGAGGATGCACGATCACCGTATAAACAGTGGAAAAAACCGGCCGAAATTTATTTATTTATGCAATGATCAAATCACCGTATGACCGCATGAAATCAGACGTCTAAGAAACTAACATTGTGAAGTTGAAATTACATTGTGAAGTTGAAATTGCCAGTGGCAATACCTTCCAACTGCTGAAGCTCTCGGTAGGGCAATTTTCCGCAAATGCCTTCCTCCTGACCTCCACCTTCGCCATTCCCTTCAAACCCCTTTAGGGCATATAGAGGCTGCTAATCCCAAAAGTAGGCAATACCGACAGGTAATATTATGTACGTTATGATTCCTATAATGAGTTAGTGAGCCAAGATGATGTGCAGGACAGACAACAATACCAATTTTTATATTCATCAAGTCATTAACAACTGGATGTAATATATACAAAATTCATGATCACAGATATGAGGGTACACTTATGACGGAATGAATGAAAGACAAATAACAGCTTCGCAGAAAGTCGAGATTAAATTTCATAGTTAAAGCAGCTCGAAGAGGAAGAATTCCATACGACACATGAAAGCAACGGGATGATAGCATCGCTGTGAAACTTCACACTATCATACACAAAGAGACTTTTTGCTTGTGCTTCGCATATTATAGGTAGCAAAAACTAATAACCGAGTAGGATCTTAAGATCATCGATGCTGGATATTGGCACTGAAACGAGAATAGAGAGCTAATGCTGACCTCTGTACTAAAATTGGTAGTTACTGAGATATCGTTATATATCAGCACATCTCTCCAAACAGTCTCAATAATCCACACCACAAGGCATGCTTTCAGAAGAATGCCTCAGGAAGCAATAATTTAGGGACGATCACAATTAGCATGCCCTCCGTGCTTCAAATACAGCCATCTCGCTACTTTTGTGGCACACTTTTGAAAATGTATCTAAACGAAGCTTCCCTAGGGAGGCTTATACCTAAGTTCAGTCCATTACAGCAAAAACTAAACCTGAGAGTACCAATGAGCATAGTGATATAAAAGCAACAGGGCTATTAACTAGACTAATAGGTTTCGTTGAGAAATTCTCTTGTGATAGTGAATCATTTCCATTAACGACCAATGATATAGAGGCTTTTCCGCTTGTTGACGAATTATTGCTTAATTGTAAGTTTGGTCTCAATAGATACTCCTTGAATGTATATGAAACGACCAATTGCCATACATTGAATAGTCCAAATGCGACAATCGAAATGAATATTACCGCACACTGGATATAATATGATGTCGTCTTTTGTGTATATAAAGCTGCAACAGGTATTTAAAGGTAAGAGCCATGTGTCATCGACCCTCATTATAGAATTCATTTTCACAATTTAGCTTTTCCACGCTTGCTCAACCGTAATCGACGCACTTGCACAAGTGTTTAGGGTACCAAATAGGAGTACAGGAAGGGCTCAATCCAACTAGTACAACTGGTGCTCGATAAAGCCAAACGGCCTCCTCGAAGGAAGGGATGAAATTTGCGTCGGATTGCAAGCCTCGGATGACGCAGTCGGCTATTGGTCCTCCACAGATGGAGCTCGACGTCAAGACGGGATAGTTGGGTTCCTCCTGCGGTGCATGTGCATGTTCGTGCGTTCCATAGAGCATAGGGACTATCGTTTTCGATAAATCGCGAGTCTCTCACCGGTTTCTTCATTTTCTCGCTCTCACAGCTCCCAAGGTGCAGATATCTGCCTTCCCGATCACTGAAATCGCGATCGCTTGTGCTCCCGAACACCGAAGTCGCGATTCACGTGTCGATTTATTCGCTTTTTCGTTCTCACAGCGTATAAGGCCTGAGTACTAGCCTTCCTGAGCACCGAGAGCGTGAGTATCTGCTTTCCCGTTCGCAAATTCATGATTCTCCTGTCCATGTTCTCAACCTTTCTCTCCGTGCGCCGAGCGCACGAGTTTGTTGCAGTGGTTTACAGTTGTTGTTTGAGGCGGTGAATGATGTGGTTTGCGCGTGCCCATTCTGCACGCCCTAATTTCGTTTATGTCATATGTCAACTCCTCATGGACGGATTTTGATGAGGTTTCTTGGAAAATGCTTCGCATATGGTGTGTAAAAGTGTTATATGGAGATGGGTAACACTCGCTAGTTAAGATGTGAAAAGGTGGGAGAGGGAAAGTGCTGCAGCTCGCGATCAAATCCACTATAACTGCGAACGCAGGTAAGTCCTTTTCGGCATCTCGAAGCATCCTCATCCAACAGTAGCTATATGAAATCCCCCCTAGATCTGTGTAAAGATACTCAGGAATTTGTTTAAAAGTAACTAAAAAAAGAAAAAATGAAAAGAAAACAAAACAAGATTAAAAAACTCACTGTCGAATAGCCAATTAAGTATCATAATTATATAAAGCGGCTTAAAGAAATAGTAGTAAAGGAAGATGAGGCCGAAGTAAAGCGATACAAATATGTGAAAGCACTAAAAATATAATCGATTGGCAATATCATTTATGCACATTTATTGAAATTAATTAACCATTAACTGCAACGATAACTCGCTCGATGTTGCAATGAATCGCACGATTTTTCCTCTGTACTCCTCCCATTCCTACCTTCCCACAAATAATTTTACCATTCTCCGAAGTTATTGGAATTTTCTTTGCAAAATTGTGCATATTTGAAGACATATTGCTGTTTTAAGCTCTACTTCGACGGTGCTACGAGTCATATTTCATGAAGCGGCATCACTGTGCTCTCATTAAAACACCTATGCTGTAGAACTGAGGAGACGAAGCGATACCACAATTTCCACATTCTCCCCAAAGATATCGACTCCTCTAGCATCGAACGTCAACCTTCCTTTTCACAATTAACTCCAAAAAAATGAGAGATATAAAATAAAAATAACCCCTCTCCCATTAGCATTCTGTTTCTCAATAAAACCCCCTTCTCCGAAATCAAAAAACTTTGAGCGAACGAATATAAATTTTAATTGTCAAGATCTCTCGCAATTTTCTGCATTGCATGTGACAAAGAGTGCGTGTGATTCGTTATGAATCATATACCATTCATAAAAGAGCTCTCCTACGTACCCTCCGTGTGATACGTTCCGTTGAGTGCAAAATATGATGGCATACAAACCATCTATTGCTTGTAAGTAACTCGCTAATCCATCGCACTTTGTCTTGTCCTATACTCCATCCTCCTCCCCTACTCTCTCCCCTTTCATTCTCGTGTCCACTCTTTTCAGATTTCTCATGGATGACTTTCGAACCAAAAATTTTCGTTGATAACTCTTTCGGATATATACGTTGCATAACCGCTATTCCAGTGTGAAGCAGATCGCCGAGTTCGGATTTGCTTTATTTCTTAAGGATTGAAACTTTTTCGACTGCCTACTACCATAGGATCTTGTATGAATCTCCTCTCCCTATCAAATAAATTCAGAGAGAAATAACTGGTAACTCGATAAACGTTCATCCCGAAAATAAACAATTTCTCTCTCTCTCCGTAGGATAGGTCTAGGACTGGATACAGTAGCATCGCATTTTGATGAAATCAGTGGATTTCCTTATCCCTAGTGTATTTCACTACTCAAGATATACTTTGTATAGGCAGGATATTGTAAAGTAAATCAAAATAAGCATAATTTTTAGTGGGACGACTCACCGAAATAGCGATAATTGGCCACATAAGACTATGCTTATGACGAAGTATCGCAATAACTGTAAGCAGAATAACGGATGCGGGTATCATAAGAGTGAAAATTGCACGTCGAAAATAAATCAATTCCAATGAGAGAATTATTAAAAGTGCGATCACACCCACAACGAGTATCAATCGTATTCCATTCTATATTAGCATTTATTATCATTTCTTTTAGAAGTACTCTTATCAGTTCAACATATTAGTGGCTGAACATAGCTAGCTGGAGCTTCTTTATATCTCCTCACAACAGTTGCTGCTCTAGCTGAGGTAGTAACTGAGGAAGTAACTGAAGCTGAAGCTAGCTGAGTAAGTGTAGCATGGTCAGATATACTAATGAGAAACGGATGGAGAGATGATACATCTGTGATGATACAAATGCAGAATTACAACAGAAATCCAGGAACCATTCTTCAGGGTCTCCATCGCGGAGGTAATATTTATTGTGGGCAATAATTTTTGATCTGCACAAGCTGGTAACGTCTCTTGTTATGGATTCTGATTCTAAGCTTCAATTGCACGACGTAGTTGGTTGTGAATGGCGAATAATTAATCTCTCTAATTAAGGTCGCATAGAGTGGGAAGAATCCGATCTCGGAAACATAAAATGGTGGAGACGTAAATCATTTCATAGTGCATCACATTGCCAGCACGTTTCGCCAACCTGCTAAAAATTTGAAGATCTCTGCTTAACGAAATCTCACGTAATTGCCTGATCAAGACTGGAATATTGATGTCCATGATTTCTACCAATTCTACGAATTCTCCAATGAGTCTACAAAAAAATGCCTCAGTGAATCAGCAGCGATGATTCGAATATGTGAAACAATTTCAATATTCATAACGATATAAACATTTGTAATGCGCAATAGCAATGAACCTTCAGGATATGCGATACCTTTGGGATTTAAAAAAATACACTAAACTATATGAGTAAGATGTTGTCACTAGTACTAATAGTGTTTATCGAACTTACGATGAGGCTTAGTGTGCCACCTAAACATCTGAATGAAGTCGAATCATCCGTTAGTCGTATAGATGAATCAAGTGTCATTGCAGATGATGTTTCACGATTCATTGTGATAATCACTCGTTGGATTAACACTTTCACGCCTCTCGCCTAAAATTGTTCCCTTATTTAACACCTAAACGCTTCACTTTCATTAAGACGGATAAACACTATAAGAAGAGCAACAGCCAATTTATTGAAGAAAACGGAATGAGTAAGAAATAAAACGTAAGAATCGAAAGAATAAATCCTCAATTTTCTCCTCTCATATGAGAGACAAATTACTTTAATAGATTTTTCCTAAGCGATATACATTTAATGAACTTAAGAATATAAATAAATTGAAATTAACTCATTTCGTTTGCATAGATGAGTGAATATAAAACTTTAGAATAAAAATATAAAAGCACAGGCTTTCAACTCTGAATCAACTAAGATACACCCATAATGATTGACACTGAAATTTGATGAATCGATAAAGAGATAAAAGAGAAAAACCATTTTTCCCGTGACCACTTGTGGCGACTTCAAGTCTTGGTGTTATGTGACGACTTTAAGTCCTGGTGTTATGTGACGACTTTAGTCTAGGCGTTGTCTTTCTTCGACCTGAGGCCATTTCTACTCCATCCTACGGCTCATTAATCATAGTTTATTTCATATTGGAGATCTCGAGTCTTCTTATCTCATAGAGGTGTGGCAAATAAAGGTTGATTTTTTTAAAGAAATTGAAATAATCACTTAACTTAATTAATTTTACAGAAAGCAACAAAGCTACAAATGCAAATAAATAAATAATGAAACTTTTCTACGAGGAATTAATTTGTTCGAAAATTTGATTTTTGTTTTCCTAAATTTTATCGAATAACGAATTCGAATTGAAATTGTATATTGTAAAGAAAAGTAATGGTAAAAAGTATAAATCAAATCTCATAAGAGATTTGGATAAGAAAAGAAGAGATCTCAACAAAGTGAAGAAATATGGATGAAACGATGGTATCCATAGAATGGCTTTATTCATTCATACTCCCTCGTCATCAAAGATACACATTGGGCAACTCTTTGGTCGTTTCATATGTTGACCAAACTGCGATGACCACAGTGTCAAATCTCCAAAGCATATTGCATCATTAATCGATTCATTTATTACCACAATGGGATTGCACAAGTGCTGATTACTTCATATAATGTAAAAAGAAAAAGAGAATCCTCAGTATCGGTTGTCGAGTCGACAGGGATCACCTGTCAATGAAGCAATTCTGTCTATCAATCACGCGTGAATCATCGAGGCTTCTCAGCATTCTATCTAGGCATCCGTACTATCGTTTCAATAAACTTGCAGTACAAATCCATGAAGAATATTCTGCATAATCTCAGACATAGCGTCTATTTCGATATCTCCTGAAACATCGGTCATTTGATAGTCGTTTCCATTCATAAAGTTGCATAATTAACCTTTTACGAGAACTTCCAATGAGAACATTTATCCAAAATTAAGTTCCTATGGGAAATTCAACGACTATATATACTCTATTCATTACAAACTATTATATAAGAATCGATAGCATTCTTAGCGTGGATTATTCAAGAAAGCCCAATGGAGAGCACACGTTTATTGAGAAAATTAACAACGCAATACAACGTATGCGAATATTGAAATAAAATTCAGGTGCACCTTCAAAAGTGATCATGAACTTATTATACGTCGCGTCGAAGACAACATTTGAGTGAAAAGAAAGCAGAGCGCAAAGAGGACATTTGCCCGGAACCTTCTTACACGACGCACTGTCGCCTGCGTGATAGCGCAACCAAACAATCCACGCCCACCGATTCGTCCACAATACCGTCCACTTCGTTTATCCAAACACTTAGACGGCAATCTATGATGCGGCGACGACAATTTGAATTCACATTCCGCTCGATTCGTCCACCCATTAAACGTCAACACTTACGCCTCAGCACATTTGATGGAAATTCCTTTTGACTCGTGAACTTACTCGTGGAATGCTAATATCATTTGCCATTGCCATTCCAGGCATTTCATACCCTAAGGAAATACATCACAAGCTGTTGATGATCGAACCTTATCTATGCATGTTTCAAAATTCGAATAATCTATAAGAAAGTTTTAAGGTATAGTTGGCAAATAATAATTGAGTACGAGGGAGTCAATGAAATTATATAGTCCAATCATTCCAACCTGACCTTCACTTGCTGCTAAAGTTCAGTCCTACACCAATCCGCCTGAGCAATATTGTTATCATCTCTCCTCTACTAATTATCACCGAATCAGCTAACGGACCAAAGATTAAATGTCGGGCTTGTTGAATCTACCACACAATTGATTACTTAAACAGACCATATTGGTAGCATTAAATCCTTACTGCCTTGATACTCTCACTTCATTAGAACGAAGTGAATCCGCTGAATTCAAGTTTTTCAAAAGTGCGATCTGTCCCTGTGAACGAAAGCTCGACCCCATAAAATCTGCCGGTTATTAATGTTTGATGGATCGACTATTCGCAGGACCGCATCATTTGATCGTTGCAGAAAGTTTATAAAAAGGGGCTGTAGAGCATGGGAGTAGAAAAAAATGAACTTGCCAATCACAGTGATGTTACCCGAAGAAGTGAAATATAGAAAATTGAAAGGAAGAGCAACGAAATGAAACATTTTCATGTTCTCCTTTATAGCTTTCATCATACCTTGAATATGATGAATGATAGCAATTAAGCGGAGCAACAATTTGCGGATTTGAAGTAACATACAAAGTAATATATAAAAGTAATATAAAAGTAAGTTTATCAATGAAATAATAGCTTATTTCTAATTATCTATCAATTTCTTCATATTGCAGAAATTCAAGCATAAATGACTCCGATGATTTAGGATCTTCCTGAGCTTTTTTTTGGCACTTTTTTCGTAAGACACCAATTATTTACTCGTCTTTTACTCATATATACATTCTATGATAGAAATAGTGTAATTTTCTCAATGTAGGCAAATGTGTCTATGAGATCATCGGAAAACACTCACTTGAATTATCGCCGAAAATTGCCATCCACTTTTTGCATTAATATGTTGAATGGCCATCATTTTTCCATAAGTTCGTTCTTTATCTTGTTTTTCTTTTTCTTTTTTTCAAGTTCTCTGCTTGTTACCTAAGGAAACTGAACACCTTTCCACCAAAGATGAGACCTTTCCATCAAGATCATGAAGAGTCTTATAAAGTCATCTAAACGATTACTTGTTTAGTTTTGCAAAGTTGTACGAGGTTACCTTCGATGAGCAAACACTTCATCTGTCAATAAGCGAACAGCTAGACCCACATCGAGGACCACAGACAATATTCCTTTATTTCAACGATTTAATTATGATGTAGAAACCGGAAAACGTGCAATTAACAAAATTATTGCTCTCAGATATATTCATCGGCAACTGGCAGACGTGGTCGTTGCAGTTGAAAAGCTAATGTTATTCGAAACATACGACCACATTTAGCATCGAGAAAGACAACACGTAAGGTTTTTCAGCGAATCCTTGAGAACTGGCTGAACCTTCCACTTCTGCACGGTGACGCATGCAGTTTAATCAAGCCAATGGGGACTTTCTGCTTGGGAGACTAACGGCTGGGCGATCTATGCATCATAAAATTGCCGTAAGATATAATCCAGAATGTTGTTCTTGCATGCTAAGAAAGCTGCAGTCCTGAATGTTGTTTATGTGGTAAAAAGAGGTTCTTAGCCGAGATAAGTGTGGTATACCCAAGGCGATACGTTTAAGGACGAACATAGGATACGTTGACATTCGAAAACCTGCTTATGTAAATCAAGTGGCGAATGAATGTTGAACAAAAAAATAGGTTCGAGTGGGCAAAATAAATTTCCTTATTTTCTCACATGGCAGAGGCTTCCGAATATATTGGCTACGAGGTAATGATCCCTTCGATGTTATATCTTTAGTGATCAACCGTTGATAATCTAAAAATGCCGAATTCATTTATCAACGCTAAATTAGTAGGTTTTTCCCGTCTTCGAACATTTCGAGAATCGGCAGTAAGGATCAGTGATCGCGTGAAAACACAAATTTCATAGTGAAGAAACCTGTCAAATAACAACATCACACATGGGAATTATCGAACATTATCGTTTCGATCACCGATCCGTTGGTCAGTCTATTTTGACCGCTGGTCATTTGATTTTCATAAACGGCCCATTTTTATCATTCTTCGAATTTCATGGCAAATTTTGCTCCGAGTTTCGTAAAATTTACTAGTCAGAGGGATGCGTGAAAATTCATGGAATTCTTCTAAACTGAAATAGCTTTTCAGTCATAGGCAACGATATTTCAGAGAAGCAAAGAAGAGCATAATGAAATCCATGAAATGAAATCCAAGAGCATAATGAAATCCAAGAAATGCGGGAAAATTTGCGGCACTGAAACGTTTGGAAATTTCACTATCTCTTCTGCATATTCACCCCGTTGGGTGGAAATATTTGACGAATTAAGCAAATTTTAAGAGAAACGAGTAACTATGAAATGGTGGAAAATTATAAGAACGATGCATATTCACTCAACGTATTCTCCTTTATTGAGTGACGATGACTGTTGAATGAATTTATGTGAGTGGATGATAAACGATACAGCATCGAATGTTCTCTTGAATGAATAATGAGGAGTTCATCATAATCGTGTATCGTCACGATGTCACGTCGGAGATGGCCAGATTCTATCGTAGACCACCGGCGCATATATCTTCGTAAGTCACATTCAGATAACACCAACGAAACGGGAATATGGTTATCTCATCGTTCGATAGGTGTTTCCTTAATACGTTTGCTTCAAGAGAGAATCGTGCTCGACGCGGATTTTGTTTACAAATAAGAGACTCTTACAAGATCCAATAGCAATCCAATAAGATCGTTGCATCCACAAACTCTCGTAATGCGAAACATTTCATCGAATTCTCTCTTTCTGGATTTCTTTTTTTCGTTCCGATTTTCAGTTAAACTATAATTCTTTCTGGATTTCTTTTTTTTCGTTCCCATTTTCCATTTAACTATGATTCTTTCTGGATTTCTTTTTTTTCGTTCCGATTTTCAATTTAACTATGATTCTTTCGGGATTTCTTTTTTTTGTTCCGATTTTCAATTTGACTATAATTCTTTCCGGATTTCTTTTCTTCATTTAACTATAATTCTTTCTGGATTTCTTTTTTTTTCGTTCCGATTTTCAGTTAAACTATAATTCTTTCTGGGTTTCTTTTTTTCGTTCCCATTTTCCATATAACTATAATTCTTTCTGGATTTCTTTTTTTTGTTCCGATTTTCAATTTGACTATAATTCTTTCCGGATTTCTTTTCTTCATTTAACTATAATTCTTTCTGGATTTCTTTTTTTTTCGTTCCGATTTTCAGTTAAACTATAATTCTTTCTGGATTTCTTTTTTCGCTCCCAATTCCATTTAACTATAATTCTTTCTGGATTTCTTTTTTTTCGTTCCGAATTTCAGTTAAACTATAATTCTTTCTGGATCTCTTTTTTTTCGTTCCGATTTTCAATTTAACTAGAATTCTTTCTGGATTTCTTTTTTTTGTTCAGATTTTCAGTTTGACTATAATTCTTTCTGGATTTCTTTTTTTTCGTTCCGATTTTCAGTTAAACTATAATTCTTTCTGGATTTCTTTTTTTTCGTTCCCATTTTCCATTTAACTATAATCCTTTCTGGATTTCTTTTTTTGTTCCGATTTTCAATTTAACTATAATTCTTTCTGCATTTCTTTTTCTTTTCGTTCCGATTTTCAATTTAACTATAATTCTTTCTGGATTTCTTTTTTTTCGTTATCATTTTCCATTTAACTATAATTCTTTCTGGATTTCTTTTTTTTCGTTCCCATTTTCCATATAACTATAATCCTTTCTGGATTTCTTTTTTTCATTTAGCTATAATTCTTTCTGGATTTCTTTTTTTTCGTTCCCATTTTCCATTTAACTATAATTCTTTCTGATTTTTTTTTTTTCGTTCCCATTTTCCATTTAACTATAATCCTTTCTGGATTTCTTTTTTTCATTTAGCTATAATTCTTTCTGGATTTCTTTTTTTTCGTTCCGATTTTCAATTTAACTATAATTCTTTCTTTCTTTTTTTTCGTTCCGATTTTCAATTTAACTATAATTCTTTCTGGATTTCTTTTTTTCGTTCCGATTTTCAATTTAACTATAATTCTTTCTGGATTTCTTTTTTTCGTTCCCATTTTTCATATAACTATAATTCTTCCTGGATTTCTTTTTTTTCGCTCCCATTTTCAGTTAAACTATAATTCTTTCTGGGTTTCTTTTTTTTCGTTCCGATTTTCAATTTAACTATAATTCTTTCAGGATTTCTTTTTTTTCGTTCCGATTTTCAGTTAAATTATAATTCTTTCTGGATTTTTTTTCCGCTCCCAATTTCCATTTAACTATAATTCTTTCTGGATTTCTTTTTTTTCGTTCCGATTTTCAGTTAAACTATAATTCTTTCTGGATTTCTTTTTTTCGTTCCGATTTTCAATTTAACTATAATTGTTTCTGGATTTCTTTTCTTCGTTCCCATTTTCCATATAACTATAATTCTTCCTGGATTTCTTTTTTTTCGTTCCGATCTTCAATTTAACTATAATTCTTTCTGGATTTCTTTTTTTTCGTTCCGATTTTCAGTTGAACTATAATTCTTTCTGGTTTTCTTTTTTTTGGTTCCGATTTTCAGTTAAACTATAATTCTTTCTGGGTTTCTTTTTTTTCGTTCCGATTTTCAGTTTAACTATAATTCTTTCTGGATTTCTTTTTTTTCGTTCCGATTTTCAGTTAAACTATAATTCTTTCAGGGTTTCTTTTTTTTCGTTCCGAGTTTCAGTTTAACTATAATTCTTTCTGGATTTTTTTTTTTCGTTCCGATTTTCAGTTAAACTATAATTCTTTCTGGGTTTCTTTTTTTCGTTCCGATTTTCAATTTAACTATAATTCTTTCTGGATTTCTTTTTTTTCGTTCCGATTTTCAGTTAAACTATAATTCTTTCTGGGTTTCTTTTTTTTCGTTCCGATTTTCAGTTTAACTATAATTCTTTCTGGATTTCTTTTTTTCGTTCCCATTTTCCATATAACTATAATTCTTTCTGGATTTCTTTTTTTTCGTTCCGATCTTCAATTTAACTATAATTCTTTCTGGATTTCTTTTTTTTCGTTCCGATTTTCAGTTGAACTATAATTCTTTCTGGTTTTCTTTTTTTTGGTTCCGATTTTCAGTTAAACTATAATTCTTTCTGGATTTCTTTTTTTTCGTTCCGATTTTCAGTTTAACTATAATTCTTTCTGGATTTCTTTTTTTTCGTTCCGATTTTCAGTTAAACTATAATTCTTTCTGGGTTTCTTTTTTTTCGTTCCGATTTTCAGTTTAACTATAATTCTTTCTGGTTTTCTTTTTTTGGTTCCGATTTTCAGTTAAACTATAATTCTTTCTGGATTTCTTTTTTTTCGTTCCGATTTTCAGTTTAACTATAATTCTTTCTTAATTTCTTTTTTTTCGTTCCGATTTTCAGTTAAACTATAATTCTTTCTGGATTTCTTTTTTTTCGTTCCGATTTTCAGTTAAACTATAATTCTTTCTGGGTTTCTTTTTTTTCGTTCCGATTTTCAGTTTAACTATAATTCTTTCTGGATTTCTTTTTTTCGTTCCGATTTTCAATTTAACTATAATTCTTTCTGGATTTCTTTTTTTCGTTCCCATTTTCCATATAACTATAATTCTTCCTGGATTTCTTTTTTTTCTATAATTCTTTCTGGATTTCTTTTTTTTCGTTCCAATTTAACTATAATTCTTTCTGGATTTCTTTTTTTCGTTCCGATTTTCATTTAACTATAATTCTTTCTGGATTTCTTTTTTTCATTTAAACTATAATTCTTTCTGGATTTCTTTTTTTTCGTTCCGATTTTCAGTTAAACTATAATTCTTTCTGGATTTCTTTTTTTTCGTTATCATTTTCCATTTAACTATAATTCTTTCTGGATTTCTTTTTTTTCGTTCCCATTTTCCATTTAACTATAATTCTTTCTGGATTTTTTTTTTCTTTTTTTCATTTAGCTATAATTCTTTCTGGATTTCTTTTTTTTCGTTCCCATTTTCATTTAACTATAATTCTTTCTGGAATTTTTTTTTTCGTTCCCATTTTCCATTTAACTATAATTCTTTCTGGATTTCTTTTTTTCATTTAGCTATAATTCTTTCTGGATTTTTTTTTTTCGTTCCGATTTTCAGTTTAGCTATAATTCTTTCTGGATTTCTTTTTTTTCGTTCCGATTTTCAATTTAACTATAATTCTTTCTGGATTTCTTTTTTTTCGTTCCGATTTTCAATTTAACTATAATTCTTTCTGGATTTCTTTTTTTCGTTCCCATTTTTCATATAACTATAATTCTTCCTGGATTTCTTTTTTTTCGCTCCCATTTTCAGTTTAACTATAATTCTTTCTGGATTTCTTTTTTTTCGTTCCGATTTTCAATTTAACTATAATTCTTTCAGGATTTCTTTTTTTTCGTTCCGATTTTCAGTTAAATTATAATTCTTTCTGGATTTTTTTTTTCGTTCCAATTTCCATTTAACTATAATTCTTTCTGGATTTCTTTTTTTTCGTTCCGATTTTCAGTTAAACTATAATTCTTTCTGGATTTCTTTTTTTCGTTCCGATTTTCAATTTAACTATAATTGTTTCTGGATTTCTTTTCTTCGTTCCCATTTTCCATATAACTATAATTCTTTCTGGATTTCTTTTTTTTTCGTTCCGATCTTCAATTTAACTATAATTCTTTCTGGATTTCTTTTTTTTCGTTCCGATTTTCAGTTGAACTATAATTCTTTCTGGTTTTCTTTTTTTTGGTTCCGATTTTCAGTTAAACTATAATTCTTTCTGGATTTCTTTTTTTTCGTTCCGATTTTCAGTTTAACTATAATTCTTTCTGGATTTCTTTTTTTTCGTTCCGATTTTCAGTTAAACTATAATTCTTTCTGGGTTTCTTTTTTTTCGTTCCGATTTTCAGTTTAACTATAATTCTTTCTGGTTTTCTTTTTTTTGGTTCCGATTTTCAGTTTAACTATAATTCTTTCTGGATTTCTTTTTTTTCGTTCCGATTTTCAGTTTAACTATAATTTTTTCTGGATTTCTTTTTTTTCGTTCCGATTTTCAGTTGAACTATAATTCTTTCTGGTTTTCTTTTTTTTGGTTCCGATTTTCAGTTAAACTATAATTCTTTCTGGATTTCTTTTTTTTCGTTCCGATTTTCAGTTTAACTATAATTCTTTCTGGATTTCTTTTTTTTCGTTCCGATTTTCAGTTAAACTATAATTCTTTCAGGGTTTCTTTTTTTTGGTTCCGATTTTCAGTTAAACTATAATTCTTTCTGGATTTCTTTTTTTTCGTTCCGATTTTCAGTTTAACTATAATTCTTTCTGGATTTCTTTTTTTTCGTTCCGATTTTCAGTTGAACTATAATTCTTTCTGGTTTTCTTTTTTTTGGTTTGGATTTTCAGTTAAACTATAATTCTTTCTGGGTTTCTTTTTTTTCGTTCCGATTTTCAGTTTAACTATAATTCTTTCTGGTTTTCTTTTTTTTGGTTCCGATTTTCAGTTAAACTATAATTCTTTCTGGATTTCTTTTTTTTCGTTCCGTTTTCAGTTTAACTATAATTCTTTCTTAATTTCTTTTTTTTCGTTCCGATTTTCAGTTAAACTATAATTCTTTCTGGATTTCTTTTTTTCGTTCCGATTTTCAGTTAAACTATAATTCTTTCTGGGTTTCTTTTTTTCGTTCCCATTTTCCATATAACTATAATTCTTCCTGGATTTCTTTTTTTTCGTTCCGATCTTCAATTTAACTATAATTCTTTCTGGATTTCTTTTTTCTCGTTCCGATTTTCAGTTGAACTATAATTCTTTCTGGTTTTCTTTTTTTTGGTTCCGATTTTCAGTTAAACTATAATTCTTTCTGGATTTCTTTTTTTTCGTTCCGATTTTCAGTTAAACTATAATTCTTTCTGGATTTCTTTTTTTTCGTTATCATTTTCCATTTAACTATAATTCTTTCTGAATTTTTTTTTTCGTTCCCATTTTCCATATAACTATAATCCTTTCTGGATTTCTTTTTTTCATTTAGCTATAATTCTTTCTGGATTTCTTTTTTTTCGTTCCCATTTTCATTTAACTATAATTCTTTCTGGATTTTTTTTTTTCGTTCCCATTTTCCATTTAACTATAATTCTTTCTGGATTTCTCGTTTTTTCATTTAACTATAATTCTTTCTGGATTTCTTTTTTTCGTTCCCATTTTCATTAAGCTATAATTCTTTCTGGATTTCTTTTTTTTCGTTCCGATTTTCAATTAAACTATAATTCTTTCTGGATTTCTTTTTTTTCGTTCCGATTTTCAATTTAACTATAATTCTTTCTGGATTTCTTTTTTTTCGTTCCGATTTTCATTAACTATAATTCTTTCTGGATTTTTTTTTTCGCTCCCATTTTCATTTAACTATAATTCTTTCTGGATTTCTTTTTTTTCGTTCCGATTTTCAATTAAACTATAATTCTTTCTGGATTTCTTTTTTTTCGTTCCGATTTTCAATTTAACTATAATTCTTTCTGGATTTTTTTTTTCGTTCCCATTTTCCATTTAACTATAATTCTTTCTGGATTTCTTTTTTTTCGTTCCGATTTTCAATTTAACTATAATTCTTTCTGGATTTCTTTTTTTCGTTCCGATTTTCAGTTAAACTATAATTCTTTCTGGATTTCTTTTTTTCGTTCCGATTTTCATTTAACTATAATTCTTTCTGGATTTCTTTTTTTTCGTTCCGATTTTCATTTAACTATAATTCTTTCTGGATTTCTTTTTTTTCGTTCCGATTTTCAATTTAACTATAATTCTTTCTGGATTTCTTTTTTTTCGTTCCGATTTTCAGTTAAACTATAATTCTTTCTGGGTTTCTTTTTTTTCGTTCCGATTTTCAGTTTAACTATAATTCTTTCTGGATTTTTTTTTTCGTTCCGATTTTCAGTTTAACTATAATTCTTTCTGGATTCTTTTTTTTCGTTCCGATTTTCATTTAACTATAATTCTTTCTGGATTTCTTTTTTTTCGTTCCGATTTTCAATTTAACTATAATTCTTTCTGGATTTCTTTTTTTTCGTTCCGATTTTCAGTTAACTATAATTCTTTCTGGATTTCTTTTTTTTCGTTCCGATTTTCAGTTTAACTATAATTCTTTCTGGATTTCTTTTTTTCGTTCCGATTTTCATTTAACTATAATTCTTTCTGGATTTCTTTTTTTTCGTTCCGATTTTCATTAACTATAATTCTTTCTGGATTTCTTTTTTTTCGTTCCGATTTTCAGTTTAACTATAATTCTTTCTGGTTTTCTTTTTTTTCGTTCCGATTTTCAGTTAAACTATAATTCTTTCTGGATTTCTTTTTTTTCGTTCCGATTTTCAGTTTAACTATAATTCTTTCTGGATTTCTTTTTTTTCGTTCCGATTTTCAGTTTAACTATAATTCTTTCTGGATTTCTTTTTTTTCGTTCCGATTTTCAGTTAAACTATAATTCTTTCTGGATTTCTTTTTTTTCGTTCCGATTTTCAGTTTAACTATAATTCTTTCTGGATTTCTTTTTTTTCGTTCCGATTTTCAGTTAAACTATAATTCTTTCTGGATTTCTTTTTTTTCGTTCCGATTTTCAGTTTAACTATAATTCTTTCTGGATTTTTTTTTTTTCGTTCCGATTTTCAGTTGAACTATAATTCTTTCTGGATTTCTTTTTTTTCGTTCCGATTTTCAGTTAAACTATAATTCTTTCTGGATTTCTTTTTTTTCGTTCCGATTTTCAGTTTAACTATAATTCTTTCTGGATTTCTTTTTTTTCGTTCCGATTTTCAGTTAACTATAATTCTTTCTGGATTTCTTTTTTTTCGTTCCGATTTTCAGTTTAACTATAATTCTTTCTGGATTTTTTTTTTTCGTTCCGATTTTCAGTTTAACTATAATTCTTTCTGGATTTCTTTTTTTCGTTCCGATTTTCAGTTTAACTATAATTCTTTCTGGATTTCTTTTTTTCGTTCCGATTTTCAGTTAAACTATAATTCTTTCTGGATTTCTTTTTTTTCGTTCCGATTTTCAGTTAACCTATAATTCTTTCTGGATTTCTTTTTTTTCGTTCCGATTTTCAGTTAAACTATAATTCTTTCTGGATTTCTTTTTTTCGTTCCGATTTTCAATTTAACTATAATTCTTTCTGGATTTCTTTTTTTCGTTCCCATTTTCCATATAACTATAATTCTTTCTGGATTTCTTTTTTTTCGTTCCGATTTTCAATTTAACTATAATTCTTTCTGGATTTCTTTTTTTTCGTTCCGATTTTCAGTTGAACTATAATTCTTTCTGGTTTTCTTTTTTTTTGGTTCCGATTTTCAGTTAAACTATAATTCTTTCTGGATTTCTTTTTTTTCGTTCCGATTTTCAGTTAAACTATAATTCTTTCTGGATTTCTTTTTTTTCGTTCCGATTTTCAGTTTAACTATAATTCTTTCTGGTTTTCTTTTTTTTGGTTCCGATTTTCAGTTAAACTATAATTCTTTCTGGATTTCTTTTTTTTCGTTCCGATTTTCAGTTTAACTATAATTCTTTCTGGATTTCTTTTTTTTCGTTCCGATTTTCAGTTGAACTATAATTCTTTCTGGTTTTCTTTTTTTGGTTTGGATTTTCAGTTAAACTATAATTCTTTCTGGATTTCTTTTTTTTCGTTCCGATTTTCAGTTTAACTATAATTCTTTCTGGATTTCTTTTTTTCGTTCCGATTTTCAGTTAAACTATAATTCTTTCTGGGTTTCTTTTTTTTCGTTCCGATTTTCGGTTAAACTATAATTCTTTCTGGATTTCTTTTTTTTCGTTCCGATTTTCAATTTAACTATAATTCTTTCTGGATTTCTTTTTTCGTTCCCATTTTCCATATAACTATAATTCTTCCTGGATTTCTTTTTTTTCGCTCCCATTTTCCATTTTACTTTGATTCTTTCTGGGTTTCTTTTTTTTCGTTCCGATTTTCAATTTACCTATAATTCTTTCTGGATTTCTTTTTTTCGTTCCGATTTTCAGTTAAACTATAATTCTTTCTGGGTTTCTTTTTTTTCGTTCCGATTTTCAATTTAACTATAATTCTTTCTGGATTTCTTTTTTTTCGTTCCGATTTTCAGTTACACTATAATTCTTTCTGGATTTCTTTTTTTCGTTTCGATTTTCAGTTAAACTATAATTCTTTCTGGATTTCTTTTTTTTCGTTCCGATTTTCAGTTAAACTATAATTCTTTCTGGGTTTCTTTTTTTTCGTTCTGATTTTCAATTTACCTATAATTCTTTCTGGGTTTCTTTTTTTTCGTTCCGATTTTCAATTTAACTATAATTCTTTTTGGATTTCTTTTTTTTCGTTCCGATTTTCAGTTAAACTATAATTCTTTCTGGATTTCTTTTTTTCGTTTCGATTTTCAGTTAAACTATAATTCTTTCTGGATTTCTTTTTTTTCGTTCCGATTTTCAGTTAAACTATAATTCTTTCTGGGTTTCTTTTTTTTCGTTCCGATTTTCAATTTAACTATAATTCTTTCTGGATTTCTTTTTTTTCGTTCCGATTTTCAATTTAACTGTAATTCTTTCTGGATTTCTTTTTTTTCGTTCCGATTTTCAGTTAAACTATAATTCTTTCTGGGTTTCTTTTTTTTCGTTCCGATTTTCAGTTAAACTATAATTCTTTCTGGGTTTCTTTTTTTTCGTTCCGATTTTCAGTTAAACTATAATTCTTTCTGGTTTTCTTTTTTTTGGTTCCGATTTTCAGTTAAACTATAATTCTTTCTGGATTTCTTTTTTTTCGTTCCGATTTTCAGTTAAACTATAATTCTTTCTGGATTTCTTTTTTTTCGTTCCGATTTTCAATTTAACTATGATTCTTTCTGGATTTCTTTTTTTTCGTTCCGATTTTCAATTTAACTATAATTCTTTCTGGATTTCTTTTTTTTCGTTCCGATTTTCAGTTAAACTATAATTCTTTCTGGATTTCTTTTTTTTCGTTCCGATTTTCAGTTAAACTATAATTCTTTCTGGATTTCTTTTTTTTCGTTCCGATTTTCAATTTAACTATGATTCTTTCTGGATTTCTTTTTTTTCGTTCCGATTTTCGATTTACCTATAATTCTTTCTGGATTTCTTTTTTTTCGTTCCCATTTTCCATTTAACTATAATTCTTTCTGGATTTCTTTTTTTTCGTTCCCATTTTCCATTTAACTATAACTCTTTCTGGATTTCTTTTTTTCATTTAACTGTAATTCTTTCTGGATTTCTTTTTTTTCGTTCCGATTTTCAATTTAACGATAATTTAAAGAAAATAAAAGCTTGCATTAATATTTGCGTTAATGGACATATATCTCGCAGCTGCTAAGTTTCGATTTGCTCCTGCGGCTGTTACTTGCCGAAATGATCTGTATTGTTCGTGATGGCAATCATACATAATGTTAGGTGATGTGTAGCTATGCTGAGGGAAAGAGTCAACTCTTTGAAATTATAATATAGGTTAATTAAATAGGTTAATATAATATTGTATATAGGTTAATATAGGTTAATATAATATATTGTAATATACGATGACTTCCCCGTGGCGATTGCATTGTTGTGCTTCTCTTATCGCAGAAATATGAGTTGATTGACCTCAGGTATTTCCACCGGAAGCTTATCTCAAGCTTTAGCTGAGGTACAGTGGACCTTAATTCACCTGAATCGGTGGTCATGAGGTAACAGCGCCAGGTACGTGAAGGTTAAGTTTTATTTAGTCAAGATTAAGTTAGTAGAGTTTCACATAGTCAAAACATTACAACCAAGTTTATAGTGATGCATTTCGTTCACAACTGAGGATAGTGATATACTTATTTACTTCTATGAGAAACTTGTTGTTGTGCTTATTGCTGCTGCAGACATTTTACACAGTTGTATGTACTGTTCCCTGGCGCTTACGTTGATCGGAGACTACAATATGTATGCAGATATGGATGGCTTAACTAAGAAAATAGTATCCACAGATTGCGGCAAGATTTGACAGTTTTACTTCGCAGGAAATTGCTTTTTGCAAAAACACCTTTATGAACTTAATTATCCACCTTGTTCATCTTTAATTATCTTTATAATTGTCCACGTTTATGAACTTAATTATCCACCTTAATTAATTATCCACCTTTATGAACTTAATTTTCCACCTTAATTAATTATCCACCTTGTTCAACTTTATTACGGTCGTTTACTTGGAGTTCTTTTAACATTCATACTCAATGGACTCTAAAATAAATAGAAACGAGCAGCGCATTGTAATTGCAGTAATATTGTCTAAAGTCAATAAATATCATATTCGATGTCATCGTTTTGAGAAGTCGGATTAGATCTATTCTCGTACTTGAATGTAAATACAGCCCAGATTAGGCGTAGTTCCTTCACCTCATTTCAGGATTCCTTTCGTTTAGTGGTTTGGAAATCCACGACTTTCACGTTAGATGTTAATCCGTAACATCCTCAAAAATCGGTTGCTTTCTAAAATCCGCTCTTCGTCGCTTATTTATTCGTCTTGCACCTCATCTTCTACAACAAAAAGTCGTCTTTGTTTAAACAATGGTATAATTAATTTTTGTGATTGCCTATTCTATCTATGCAAATATTATAAGAGTTATGAATGTGCCGATAGCGAAAAGTTTCTTATTCGATCCGAGGAAAATATTTACGCAAAATTAATCGATGTCTTTATTGGAGGGGGATATCGAAAGACATGTCTTATAAAGCTTGTTTTATCGAAGTGCTTTAATCAATGAAATGTCAAGGGCCGAGTGCATCCTACTGAAACATTTCTTGCAATTACATAAAACAGCACTTGAGACAAGCTACAGCAAAAGTAAAACACTTAGATTCTCACTTAAGACACCTAGACGTTTTGAAAGAGTGTGGAGGGGATGCTGTACGGATATCCGAGATGGCTATATAGGAAATCCAGTTTTCTAAGGATCTGATCGATAACTATTACTTTAGCAGTTGCTTCAGAAGCGAATATTTTCAGGAGAAGTGGTCGAATGTCGACGTTGCTATGCATCCGTTGGTAGTAAAGTGATCGCCGAGAAGGAGGATAAAAGTTTTATCGAAAGTGATGTCGAAAAATTGTGCAAATATGTTTGTATAAACTTCTACATTCAAGGTTCGCTGTTATTTCATATTCAAGTTTGCATTTTTCATTTAATTCATTATTTAGCAACTTCGCTCTTTCTAACTCCTCATGCAAATTTTGCAGGTGAAGAGCCAGGTCCAAAAATACTTCCTGATTCGGAGTACCCGCAGTGGTTGTTCGAGCTCGATCTGAGGCCACCTCGTCCTCTTGAGGATCTTGATCCCGATGTTGATGGGTGGCTTTATTGGAGGGAACTTCGAAGGGTATGCATAAAGCTTGTTTTATAAAAATGCTTTAGCAGAAGTATCCAGAACGAAGGAGATGGTAGTAGTTGGGAGTGTCCGATATAAGACCCGCTATGTATATTTAGTTTGTTAGAAAACGCCCACTCTCTCAATGTTATCGATGCCTCGTCTGCAGAAGACTTATCTAAAGCTTATGAACGCGTTTTAAAGTAGTAGATTTTAGTATATTTTCTAGACCTTAACCTATAATTCGATATGTTTCTAAGTTCAGCTTTTTTTTTTCATCGGCATCCAGATTTATTTGCATATAATGAATTGAAATTTTTGAAGAGTACATATTTAATATTCTTGCCTTAAAGCAGAAGTTAATTTGGACATTGTTTATGCTTAGCTGATAAGCTATGCATTAATTCTTTCATCTTCTTTCTCCTCGCATCGATTGTAGCGTTGTTTGCAAATTTAAGCAATGATCGTTCCTCAGAGAAAAGATAATTTGAAAGGCATTGAAATGCAATATCGTTCTGACCTGAAATATCCTCCCAAAATACTGGTTTTTCTCCTTTTTTTTGCTATATGACAGTGGCACTTTTATAGAGGCAAGTGCAACAAGCAAGACGTTTCGCGAAACTGAGGACCCGTTTTCTGCATCTACAGAATTCGCCATCGATGAAGAAAAGTTATGGAATCAGTTATAAGCCGGCACCAGTTGAAAGCTGAGTAGAGCAATTCAGTGTTGTTATTTTTTTTTCATAGTTTGTGCAAAGATGCGCATAAATTTGCAACTTGTATCCGCTGAATTCATCATTAGATACTCCTCAAATCCATTATTGTTTTTAGTCAAGTTCTTTGTGCAGAGTTTATTACTTTCCAGACAAATGGCTGTCAGGTAGATGAAAATAAATACTCACATTAGCAGCAGAGTTCCCAAAGAATTGAAATCGTTGAAGGGTGTTGTACTGGAAAAGTAGCTTAGAAATGATTCGATACGGCAACGCACTGGAAAATACGCGAGAAAAACAGCCAACAAAATTGGTTGTCCTTTGCGATACGGCAAGTTCCTTTCAGAAATAATATTGATGTGATATATAGCTCATTGATTTCTTTATATTTGTTGATGAATGAATATGAAGGGGTTAGAAATAAACGTTATACTAAATTTAGTTTTCTACACATTTCAAGCATCCGCTTTAGTCTTTCAACCAAGAATACGCTGAAGTTCAAAAAATGAGGAGAAAAAAGGGAGCTTAACTTCAAAGAATAAAAATGAGGTTCGTATTTTCCAAAAAAGTAGTACGAATAAGTAACAAACTTCTATTTTTTTCCATTATTGGTCGTAATCAGAAATATCAACACTTTCCATGGTTGTACATATTTTACTGCTGATTTTCCTTAAGAGCCAAGAAATTTTTTGCTGATCAGGACAGCTAAATCCTGTTGTTTCCACTTTAACATCCGAACAGTGGGAAATGAACTGTTACTCCACTTATCCTCATCCTGTTGCTCGTGTTTGACGTACGAAAAATATCTCCTCAGGTAGCTGGTCAACCCATATGACCAGTACCAGAAGGTCATCACTCCAGCTTTATAATGATACCGCATACTTATCACGGCTAGATTGGCATTTTTAAAGAAACTGGATGTGGTCATCGATCGTCACTCACTTTCTAAGCTCAGGAAAACACTGCTTTTGATACACAAACAAATATAGGTTGCTGAAGCATGGCTAACCATCCTGGCTAAAAAGTATCACGTTTACGGATACTATCTGGTGAAGTCGTCCTCCGACAACGCTAGGATTGAAGATTTTCACTAGGCGATGCAAAAAATTGTTGGGCCAAATATGTTTAGATGCAGTTTAGCACGGAGTTCTGTCGAGCAATGTATTTCCCCATAATATCGTATGTATCGCTGAGGGAAAGTTAATGTTATGATCGTTATAATTTTCCTTCCGAAACCGTTTCTTTATAATGGGATGCCCATATAACCATTTTGCAAACGTTTCGTTTTCACCTTATTCGATTGAATTGACGCTGTGAGAAACGTTCCCCTCCCTTCTTTTATGAAAATGCAGCAAAGATGGGAGTTTTCCGACCTTCAACATAGATGAATTCCTAAAATTGACCACCTCAAATACTTTTTCTAAGCTAGTGGATGAAGTACACATTTTATAACTTCGGGGGGTGTAGCTGGTTTCAAATTTTTGGCTGGCGGTTATCTTCGCACCATTAACGGTCTTTTTCCCGCATAATCGAAAGTCGAAAATCAATGGAAAGGAATGGGATATATGCGTTTCATTCCAGAGATTATTTTGTTGACTATGTTCTTTATTAGTAGTAAGATTAACCTAGAAGAAGATATTCCGATGTTTTCAACGAGGAACTTGGCTCTTTCCAATAAATCAACACCGGAGCAGTCTAATAGGTGCGTAATTTATGTTATGTTTCTGAAGACGATAAAGTCCCGGGTCACTTTATGAAATTTCGTGAGTATATGCTCATATTGTTCCAATGCTTCCTTACATGGTACGTAATGTTGCAGTTTGACCTATATGCCACTGTACGTTCTGACTTCGTCCACTCTTTCTGTAACGCAGTTTTTGTACTACCTTCTTTAATGATCCCCATCTATGAAAGCCGCTGTGATATGGATGATTGTTGGAATCTTTGTTTGATTATTTCTAAGTATAGGTTTATTATAAGATTACTGATTATGGTTGAGGGTTATCTACGAGAAATTGCAACGTTACAACCTGAACTAAACGTCAGGAACTGGAATGAGAAGCTCACAGAATTGTGTTTGCCTTTTTCATGCTTTCCATTTGATGCACTCTATTGCTAAGCGGAAAATGGCAACATCATGTGTTAGCAGTGTTTATCACTGATAGAGGAACCTGCCGCCACATAGTTTTTGATAGCAAACGCGTTCACATGGTCTTCTTCCCAAATTTATCAAAGTGAAGGCAATTAAATTTCGCTGTGATTCAATGCTGCTAACCATTACCTCACTTATATCGGTCTTCCAGTTTCAGTGCTACTCTTTGACTTTATGAAATATATCGAGTAGTACTCAAGACTTACATTTCAACGTCTCGAACGTATGAAACCCATCATAATCATAAATTCTAGAGTCATGAATCCGTAAAACGTTAGTAATAACTCGTTCCTGGATACTGGACGTGATTTGCATCATAGCTTGACCTATTGTGCGATATTGTCTGATCCTTTCCAGAGTTGTGAGCACAATTTTGAGGATCATAACGTCCACGACTTTAAAAGAGAATAGGAAAAAACCTTAAAGGCTGATTTATTTACGATATCAGCATTCATTAGTTAATAATCAACCATATTTCCAATAATCGCTCGAGTTTATTCTTTATACTTGTACTGTTCCAGTATGTTCTTTGACTAATGCTAAACTCAATTTGAAATGATAATCGAGAATTTTGCTCTCTTCCCATCAAGTGCAAAACACAATGAAACATATCAATGCAGTTAAAATGCTTTCGAAATATATAAATCTGCAATTACAAGGCGAAATATACAATTCGGTTCCGCCTATGCAATCTGCAGTTCAGCTCCACCTGTTCAATCTGCAGTTCCGTTCCACCTATACAATCTGCAGTTCCGTTCCACCAATCCAATCTCGACGTTGAGTCCACCCATCCTAACTGCAAATCTGCAACTGTAAACTGTTACCCTGATATTATCAAATCATACAGTAATTAGAGAAATGCTTTAAAGGTGAATCAACAACGAAAATGACGATATTTGAGACGGTTCATGGGTTCTTTGCCTTTGATAGCAGGAAATTATCATCTCAAATTATCCGAAAAATAACGATGAGAAAACTTGCTCATTAGTTATTTTATGTTAATTGTGTTTTTTTTAATGTAAGTAAATAAAATCCGATGGCTGAATGAATTTCTTCAAATAAATTCTTTGAACGTACCTTCGAAAAGGCTCAAACCGATGGTATTTCTTGCAGGTGTGAAGGTAAAAGAACGGTTGATATGTTCAGGTGAAATTTAAGAATAACAAACAACAAAAGATCTATTTGCTTATTGATGAGGTTATCTTTAAGCTTTCTGATGCGTACATCGAATCCAGGTTCATTCGACCTATCATATTTCATGTGAACCTTCAAGCATGGATTATCTTTTATCATATCTCTGCCAAAGATTTTGTTCATCAAATTATCGAAGTACTTACGCATAATGACTTGGGAAAAGGATGCAAAAAAGATAATTGACAGCTTAATTGGCCGATAATACATTCAGGTGGGGCAATGTCAAGAAGGATAATAACGCTGTTTCGGGAACGGAAATTACAGTGAGTCTATTCTACTTAAAGAACTGATCGGTTTGAAATGCTCAGATAAGCGTCGCTCTCTTGGCTATTCGTTTTATCGGCATTGAAATATGGTGATTTAGTAAATTGCCCACTTAATGATCACACATCGATAGGTAAATTCATATTTATTCTATCGCTTTATGCTCAAATATGGCGAAATAGGGGAATTTTAAAGTCGCTTTAGTGCTCGTCCCTTAGGTGTTTGACGATCCCTTAGGTGTGCATTGAAATTTTGCTCCCATTGATAAAACGATGAGAGGAATATTGCAGAGTTTCAGCCATAAACTATGAGTGGAGTATAAACTCTCATAATTCAGCGTTATATTCGTTAGCTGAGAACATGTGCTATATGTGAGCTTTGCACAGTGACATATTCTCATAGGTCTATTGAAAATATATCGGCATATATAAATCGACAAAAGAGAGAGATGCAGCTAGCTTGGGTCGTCGTTGTTTTATGCATCAATGTGGCACTTCATAAGCAACAAACAATGGCCGCACCCAGCTCGCTCTCAGCGGCCTCATCGCTTCACAGCCAACAATAAATCGAAGCGATGTTGCTCGCATATGCAGCCAACGGCATATTGCGGCGAATGTTGGCACGTTTTGTCTGTCTCTACGAGTATACGGTAGTTTCTCTGTTCGATGATAGCTGCTTATGTGAATTTCGATATTATTCATATTTATGGCCATTGAACTGGTCACTAAATGGTCATTGAATTGGTCACTAAGTGGTCATTGAGTTGGTCACTAAATGGTCATTGAATTGGTCACCGAATAAGTTATATCATTTTCATGCGTAAGTAAAAAGAACACCGATGAGGACTCGATATTCGTTTAGCCATACTCTGAATGAAGGTATTGCCATATAACGGCGAACTCATTTCTTGCTATCTCAGTAGAGCATTTTTATGGGTCCTTTCTCTCCTCACAAATGTTTCATTTCAATGTAATATAAAATAAAAGCTGGCAAAAAAATATAAGGAATATTTTAGAATAGATGAATTAACGATAATTGTTAATCAATCTCAATAATAAGAAGTTTGCGGGACATTTTTGGGAACTTTTTCAAGGAAAAATCTATTAGTAATTGCAAAGAATAAGTCTCAATTTCTGTAATCTACTCTTTATAAATGAAATGATAGCATATCAATCCAGAAAACTGAAATGATGGCATATCAATCCAGAAAACTGTTAGTTTACATTATCGTCATTGATAATGTGCTTGTAAAACTCGAAATTCCACGTTAAAATCATTTGAAACGCTTTTGATTTAACCGCTATGATGAATCGCTCTCTCGTTAGGTGTATTGAATTCGATAAGCGTATGTCAAGAAACTTTGAACTTAAGTTGGACGGACCTTCGAAAAGATCTTTGTGTGATTTTACGAGAGTGATTATAGGTCGTGAGGAAAGGCGATAAAATGGCGGTATTTGTGGCGTAAGATAGAAGATTTGCATCGCAGCTCGTTATATAAGGTCAACGTGAAGGGCATTAGGCTGATTAAGATCACCACCACCTAACATGCGTTTCAAGCATGAACATTGACCGCTATTTTATTTTTGATTTCCTCTCGACCCACATATTTTTGATTTCCTCTCGACCCACATATTTTTGATTTCCTCTCGACCCACATTCAATTCATCCGATTCTTAATTTCTTTATTAATTATGAAATATTAATTAATTCATATTTCAATCAAATTTACATATGAATTCAATTCAGATACGAATAATTCCCGCTATCGAAGTACCATTCAAAAACGCTAAATTTTTGACCATATTTTGGCGATACCGAAAAACCTTCAAACTCGTTTTAACTCATCGTCGAGGTTGTGCATCGACATAGTTTCTGCAAGTAGTTACGCTCATCAAGTAATGGATACAAATAGATCCACGCCTAGATAATAATCCACTTCAAAGAAATGCTGTAATCGTAAAGTATTGTATCGTCGCACTTATACTGAGAACATATTTTATGGCATGTGAGGTTTTTAATCCATGCCGCTGTGCAAATCTCTTGGGATTTCACAGATTCCCGTATGAATAGAGATAAAAGCCCCACTATTCATATGAAATACTATTCATTATCGTTATCAATGATATACTCGATTTAAGTTCCAGGATTTTTCTAAAGATCGACCCTTGGATTCCCATATTTGATGGATTATCATTCTGAACACCTATAACTCCGATAATTGATAGAATTCTTTCAATTGCGAGGTTAATTTGTTGTTTTTCTCGCTTCTTCGGGTTCATTGCTCTTTTTATAGGCGATTTATTTCGTTATTTTGTAAAAATAGTGTACTTGTGGGATTTTATCGCTGAACACTCCTTTTTTGCTTTTTTCGCTTTCTTTAGAGGCAAACGTTCGTCTCTCTCTTTTCATTTAGGCGCTTGCAATTAATTTTGTTAAGAGCGCATGTTTTGAAGAGTAATTTCATTGCTCCAACAATAACTCCGATACTACAATACTGTTTTCTCCTAAATATAGTGAAATTTCAAATAAAATAAGCAATAAAAATTGCGATATACGCTTATCGATTTATGCTGTACGATGAAAATTGCTGAATGTTATCACTAAAGCAGCCGAATAGACCAAATCGTTTGCAAAAATGCTTTCAAGCAAATGAGGAAATACTATGAGGAAGATGAGTGGTACTCGATTTTAGAGAAGCGTATCGAGAGAGGGAAGGTACCATGACTTTTCATCGAGAAATTCGGAAGTATGTGCGTCTAACAAAAAGAAAAAAAAAATGCGGTTGCTGTGATGGGTTGCGGGGTTAGCGCTCGATGTGATGCGATCTGGAGTACGTTGTGGCACTATCGTTTGTTCTCCTAATCATCACTTTTCACGCTTGCCCCCCAAAAATGTGATTGACCCATATCGCATCGTGCCCGTCCCCAAAGAACACTCGTAACGACATGTTGATCGGACTTACTGATAACTCCACCTTCATACACCTGAATTTTCCACACCTACGCACAGCAGTATATCTCTTTCGCTCGCTTTTGGATAATGCCTTTTTATAGTCTTTTAAATAATTCGTAACAATATAATTTTGCTTTGTAATTTCATTTTTCCAATAGAGCTCCACTTTGAACAGAACTATGTTTGAGATATCTCTCACTAATATTTGAGGTACCTCGCAAATTGTTGCTCTCATAGTCGGTTTTTCTTGATTCCACATGACAGATGAAAAGAAGTTATGAATGAATCTCCTCTAATTCAAGTGCTATTCATTGACTGCGTTAGTGGTATTCGGTCAGCGCTTTATCCAATTCCTGATTTCTGGATTACTTGAAGATCCTCTTCATTAGAAGAAAAATTTTACAGCGCAAATGGCAAAGTTTTTCTTCAAATATTATTAACTGTGAAGAAAACTAAGGAGGAAACGGTGGACAATTGTGATCGTTAACTACTGACGGTTGCATATAACTTACAATATCATATAACAGTATCAAAGGAACCCTAATACAATTGACATTCCCCAGTTGAAGAAGAACTGTAGCATATGGCTATCACAATACTAAAACCGCCTAGAATTTGATCGTAGAGAATTTAATTTACATTAACGATTTTGGGCGAAGGTCTTCCTTTATTTGCTTTCAAGTAATATTTGAGCATTTTGCTCGTATATGTCGAGAAAAACTTATCGTATATTCGACGATCGAATTCATTTCTTTTGAAATTTGATATGAATATATACCTCCATATTTTGAATTAAAATTGTCGTCCAGAAATTATCCAGAAAATTGCTCAGAAACGATAAAATATCTCCATAATAAAACAGCTATAAACCGTATCATTACTCGTGAATTTTTGAACGAAAAGAGATCCTAGAATCCAGAATTAAAAATACATTCTTGCTTTCTCCGGATAAAATATCCATTAAATCGACTCATAAATAATCCATGATCATTCTACCATTTCTCAGTAAGGCTGTATTTCTGTTACTTTCAGAAGTAATATTTGACTTCTACCACTCCTGTCTGCTCATTCAGCATTTATTCATAGGATTTGAATTAATTCATTAAATATTTCTCTTCATTCAATTTTTTCAAAGAAATAAATCCAGCGCAAATATCCTCATCTTTAATTAAACAATGCTTATCAGCCGCTTTTTCCTGGCTCATCATAACGAGCGTACATTGTTATTGCTGTATACCATTTGCATGAATTATAACTTCCTCTTGTGAGCTGCTTATCTCTTGATAAATAGTTAATTTTAGGTTAGTACCATGCAAATATTGATAAATAGTTAAGTAATTTCAGGTTAGTACAATGCAAATATTCGCACTTAGCATTGGCAATTTGCTACTAAATATTATCTTTTATATTTTTTCAAGTTATATGGAATATCCGTTGTTTAGCGATTACATAACTATGCACATTTTCATGAACACATTGCAGTTTGGCGCATATTTAATATGCATATTTCCGATCGCGGAGATTTGTATTTTTCGAATTTTCAGCCTCTCCGATCGGTTGGACCCGTTCCGCGGCGATCGCTGATATATGGGTAGCCTATTCATCCGCGTCAAAAGAATGAAGTGATCATGGAGTAGCTGTTAATCGCTCCAAATTCGCTACTGATTTAATTTATTTGTGCTCTTAAATCGCGTTGGTTACTGTGGTCGGAAACACGAGAACATCAACGGACGGGGAAATGTCTATAGAGATTACTGTAGTGAGAGGGTATTCGCACATAAGGCGCCAAAAACGTAGTTTCATTGAGACAGTACGGTGACAGCTGGGTTGATGCTAATCGCTTTTACACTCTATAAAGTGTGCCGCCACACCGTGCTACTAAGAGCATTGCTGACAGCTGTACTTTGACATAGCTCTCTGCATCTCTGTGAGCCATCTTCGAGGGGTATCACAACAACGATTAGCCTCACTCCATCACAAGCAGCCATGTTGCCGTATATTTAATTTGTTCCTCCGAAATAAATGATCGGTTATATACAACAAACTAAAATAAGAAACTCCACTCATGACAGTTATCTTCGCGGATTCTTCCACCCGTTTCATTCGGCATCCTCAACAGCATATTTCAGTTTGAAAAGACAACCATTGCTGTCAAAAAGCACTTTCGTCTACCTGTTTCTAATGTATCGAGGGCATTCTTTGAGATTTTTAAACAGATCTCTTGAGAAAATTCATCCATATGCTGGCAAAACACCACGAATAACTCTCCTTTTCACGAACATATACGGAGCCTTCTTCAATTTATATAGGTGGCGGAATAATTTTCTCATTTTAAGCATCTTTGACGTTTAGTAACCTATTATTTAGACATGATTTCAGTAGTTAATCAACGATAGGCTCAGGAAAACGCTTCAAGGAAGATACTTCAACTGAGCATTTGGCTAAATATATGACCGCTTGGCTGCAAAAAAAGCCTTTGGTTCGTGTTTCTGCTTAGATGAGTGTGACGGTTGTTTCGCAACGAAATGTTTATCGGTTGAGATGTGACAAGTGATCGTTTACAAATAAACACACGGTATTGTTTATGACATGTCTTACCAAGTTATGGCGTACTTGTTTACACCACCTTACTTGTTCGATCAATTTCTACGGAAACAGCACACCTGATCCGGAAAATTTGGGTAAACAAACATCCAATCTCCGGGCGTTTCGTTCACAATTGAACAGCGCTCATATTTGACCCTCGTGCACATATGTGTTACAGGAAGTGAGCTGTGGCGAAATATGCACCGGCAATCCGTAGATATCCTCCCTTTTTGAAGCGAAATTTACCTTATTCAGCCATCTTGTTGATCGAAAAATATTTGGCCCACTTCTGTTATTTATTATCCTTCATTTGGCTTTCCGTCAAATTCGTTGCGATGGCCAAAAAAAGTTAATTTTTGCCCATTCAATAGTTTTGCCCAATTTGCCCATTCACTGATTGCAAAACTGTTCGTTCGTTTTCTTCACCAAATATATTGTCTATCGACAACGGCTCTTCCCCTCACTCATTGATTGCTTCAGTAGTAATAAAACCAGTTTTCCACTGAAAAAAGTAAACACCTATCAAATGCAGATGGCTACTTTGCCGTTCTTCTTAATGTACTTGTGCATATGCTGCTAAATGTCCTCCTGCAAGCCATGAGGTTGAAATAGTCGAATGTCCATGTCGTGTACTTGTAAGCCAAGAACACGAGCATCAAATATCTCAAACAAGAAACGAACATTCATTTCTCATCTATGAAGCTGTCGTCATCGTTCGTTATGCCACCATGTACATAGGGCTTTTACATCTGTCACCACCTTCTGAAGAATCTTTTAGTGTGTATTTGTAAAAAACAGTGCACTGTTCACAGTTTTGCACTTCTATGGTTTCAGCTATTTCAACACTCAATAAGGTTATGACGAAACCACTAACTGACTTATCATTTGTGATAATCAGATGGAATGAAAGGAGAAAGAGGTAAGGAATGAGAAGGAAGACATGAGTTGTGGCTGAAGTTATTGGGGTTAAAGGTTACCAAGGATGTCATATATGTCTCCATCATTGTTAGTTACGCTTTACAACAGTGACATGTGATGATACCGTGTATTTTTTATATCTTTTCCGATCGTCCATCTCCTAACTTGAGTAACTTTGTTTGTTCAGCAAAAAAAAAATGCAGTTATCCAATAGTTCATCGTCTTCAATAAATGGTACCTTACTGAAATTTCATATTTTTGAGAAGAAAATTGCATTCGCTCAAATTTGCACTCCAATTGCCATTATTTTCTTCTTCTACCACCATATTCAGTAAATTTCAGGTCATCGCCATAATCAGTCAAGCGTCTTTCTAATAGGTCAGAACAATCCAGTTTATCTTTAATAGCCCAGATATCTTCATGTAGACTATGTTGGGGATTTTTTCATTATTGAGTCCATAAAGCAGTTAATACGCTTTTTCCATTGTCGCTCTTTGCCCATTAGCGTTTATTTACTACCACCATGTTCAACTCAATTCGACTGAGTTGCGGATGTCTCGTTCACTACGAATCCTAGAGCAGATCGCTCGGATAGAATCAATCCTTAAAGATCCGAAGGCACAACACTGGAAAGAATAAGGCAATTCGCATCCACTTTTATTTAGCAACAAAGGCATCGCAGATGGGTGTGATTAAGCAAATTAAACAGGGCAAAAATTTGCCTCATTCACATAGCGGGCTTCCTGGATAACTTCTGGCGACAGTCACCGCGATAAGGTTCAACACGTAAGCGCTCTTTGATAAAGCCTAGTTAAAAAAGTGAACGTTCAAATGAATTTCTCATTCATTGAACAAAATTGGCACAACTGCTTTTTGCGTGGGTAATCGCAAAAATTCATTCCATTATTATATTTGCGGCTCAAATGTCGAAGCGTATCGTTTACAATGAATCGCCTCATTAGATTATTTCCCTTCAAAGTGAAATTTTCAAGAGACCTCTCTCGTCGACAAATTGAAAAGCGCTTTTTTCGCAACGGGTATCATCGATTTCTATCAGTTCAGTGAGTTTATTCGTGTTCACATCAAGTGAGCAACGAAATGTCGTACAAACAGGTATTCATAGGTACTCAGATGCCTTATCTTCTCATAAGGCAGTTGAGATGACCGAATTTCTTCTTCGTGTGCTGTTCGCCTTAAGGCATTTTAGGTGAACTGCGATCATTATTCAAATTTACTTCATCATAGTCACAAAAATTCCGCCACTCATGCTTTCCTCTTCTATTTACCTCTATTTCTTACCTCTGCCTTCTTATCTTACCTTAACCTTTGCCTCTAGAGGAATATTCGCTAGGAACGACTCTCAACGTTTCGTAACTTCCGCCCAGAAGAGCCACCATTAAAAAATTCCACTCTTCCATATTTTATTTTAAATCCTGAAAATGGATATTTGCCTAAGAGGGGATTTTCCAATTAAAGAGAACATTTCCACTCTCTCTCAAATATTGCAATAATAATTGTTTAGTTTATTTTGGGGAGAAAATAGAGCTGAGTAAAAATGAGAAAATAAATAAACGAAGAAATAAAACCATGTTCTTTTTACCGTTGTAGTGATTGTTGTAAAACGATTTTGCTTCTCGCTTGAAGCGACCCTAAAGTCGCCTAAGTATTTCATCGTATCAACTCTTAGATGCTCCTTCAGATGCTCATATTTCAACGACGAGTTCACTTAATTTTTTCCTTCGCCGACAAGAAATCTACGAAAAATTATGGTGTTATTAATAAGAACCTGGGACGTACATCCGTGCATATGCCGGCTGATCGGGCGTTTAGATGAGATGCCGATGGTATGAATAAATTCCGACTACATAAACGGAACTGACAGCTCACGCTCACAGAGACGGACCACAACGAACAAGCGTACAACACAATGATCGTGTATCGTCATCGCCGTGATGGTTATCTAAACAACCGAAAATATATGCCGGAATGAGAAAGATAGACAAATTGGCACGATGGTTTATTCCCATCGCAGACATAGACATACAGATACATGCAAGGTGACACAATACAAGCACGCTGAATATCCACTATTCAGTCGACAGCGAAGTTATCAACCACTGCTTGAAAACACTGTAAGGCCATAAAGACATAATGTAGACTGATGGTTTAGAACACCACATTGTAGGAATGGATTTCAGCGTGTACCATGTTTCCAAGCATGTTCACCGAAAAAGGTGTCATTCGACGGATACGGCAACCAATAGTCATGTTCTTCAACAATTCAGGTGTGCGGTAATCGAGCTTTTCGTTGTGGCAGCCGTGTGTCACCGAGATTGGCCTATCATAACGAGAGGGGGCGTGTTTGGTGTGTAGCTGTGGGCGGAACAAGTGCTGCGAGGTGCGACCTGATGGTGCGCTTGGTGTGCGTGCGGTCATGGTTGCGGCCGTTGGCAAAGGAATGCGGTGGTGCATGCCTGCGGTCGTGGAAAACCAGCAACAAAAGTTCGGTATGTTTACATTTACACTGCTCGTTTGCGGTATCCTTGAGGTTTACCGTCACAGATACCGTGTGATTTCCATTGTCCGTCCCACCACCTCTCTCGGTCCTCTTACTGAACCCCTATCTTTCAACGTCGTTTGTTTAATATCCTTGGATAAGAGCGGGTGGGGAGGGGAGACGGAGGGGTGAAATGTGCTCATCTTGGAAGATACAGGTGTCATGATCTTTTCTTTTGAGTGACTGCATCGCTATCATCATCGGGAAATTTCTCTAGCTGAGTCATACAAAAGCACCTTCATAAGAAGATGTTCACCAGCAATCCACGACATCTGGGTTGCCCTCATCACCAACGGTGAACTCTCATTTATGCTGTAATTGAATAAACATCGTCTTTTCTTTTTACGAAGTTCCATTTCATCGTTTATTCACTTTAATTAAATCTTAACCTCCCTTTTCCGTTTAAGAAAAAAGCTATAAACGTTTGATCATGAAATGACACAATGAATGGTAATTCAGATATAAACCGATCGAACAAACGAGATCATCTTCACTGTCGTATCATTGCCTTTTGCTGAAAATAGGCAATAAGAGAGATGGTACTCGGGCGACATTTGTCACCAACACAAATTTGTCATTTATATGCTATCTTACAACCTCTAATTCCTCATTCACCACTTCCCTTCCCTTCAGCAATCCAGCAGAAGAACTCGAACTTGAGAACGTTGTGAGAGGCCACCTTGAAATGATATACCCTTTGAATTTAATTGGGTGATTAGCAGTCTTTTGGTTTATTTCGTTATAAGGAATGTCTCCATACATTTATTGACTTAATGCGCTATTTATCGAGCTGCAAGCATTTCCCATTTCCCATTTCCCACCGAGCAATCCTTTATCAGATTTTAGGATCCGAATATACAAGATTACGATGCATGGATAACTGGGTATAGGCAGAGGGGGGAGTAGGAAGGAGAAAGACTCTATTAAGTGCATAAACCGCAAAAATGATCTATTTACATCATACTTGTAGTTTTCTGCGTGTATTTCACCAAGGCTTTATTAGCGCGATCCATAACTTCTATTATATCTATCCATCTGAGGATTTTCACTAATTTATTTGATATATTCCATTAGCGAATGGGATTTTATGGAATTCACTTATTGTTGAAACAAAACCCCCTAAAAATGATATATCCATTCTCGAAGTCTCAATAAAAACATAAATTCATATAAACATATTTCAAATCAATTAGTATTTTTGCTGAACTGAAACTAAAATAGCCCATAAGAGGTAAAAAGAATCTCCGTTACGGGGAACGGATGTTATATTAATGATCTGTCTATAGAGGTCGAAGGATTGAGTGAACATCAAGAGAAAAATTACAAAGAAAATGGAAAAAATGAGAATTTTCGATCCGATATTGTTTCAGCCTCTAATAACATTGACACAGTAAGCTGAATTTCAACAAGAACCTTTATCGTGATAGTCGATTTGAGCGTTTTCCTATTTGTTTAATTTTAAGCAGCATAATTTCGATCCGTATTGCCTAGTTGCTATGAAAGTGAACGTGTCTGAAAAGGGGAACATCAGTCTGGATATGTTATTCAGCAGTCGAAGAACGGCGATACTTGATATTCATTGATAACAGAAAGAAATCCTACTGCATTAGGGGCCGACTTTTCGTCGTATAGTTGCCGATGACTTTGTCTGAAATTTTCTTCTATTTTATGATTAAAGTGAATTCCGAATCATTTAAATTATCAAAAAATAAATCCACATCAGTTTCAATCGCATCGTTCAACATTTTACTGATTGTTATATGATATATTATTAATAACATATTAATAATTTTCTTATATATGATGCAAGTACAATGATTAACGATAAAATTTAGCCAAAATATCCCAATTATATTTCCGCCTTTAATTTCGCAGTTCAATGAGATGCGTTGAGATTCTTAGTGTTTAATGATATCATGAAGAAAGTGTAGAAATTCTCGTTTGATATCCTGAAATTTCGAGATTTTCCTGAGTAAAACTCCTGGATGTGATCTCTTCTTTCCAGAGATATCATGATAAAAGTGTAATATCCTGAAGTTTCGAGATTTTCCTGTGTAAGACTCCTGGATGTGATCTCTTCTTTCCAGAAATAAATTATCACCTCCAATGAAATAGTAAGTGAATTTTGCAAATTATGTTAATCATGAATAAGTCGCCTTCTCATAAATGAATGTTTATATATCAGTCAAACAGCGCAACATTCATCAATAACCATTTAAAGGAGAGAGTACTACGGTATGAGAATACTGATAGATGCGAAAATCAACTTGTACCATCTTTTGTTGTTGCAAAAATGAACTAACTGGTTTTTTTGCTTTCTTCGTTTGCTTTTATAGAGATGGACCCCGAAATTAGGCAGTTGATCGGACCAACACAAATCGCCTATGCTGGATGTCTACATGCGCCGATCGCCGAACGTCGTAGTACATTTATACAGAACTGTAGTGAACAAGAACAACGACATATTCCCATCGTAAGTTTAAATAAGAATCCTCATTTACTCGTACTAGATTATGCAGCATTCATTACCAAATAATGGCCATAAATTGTGCAACTTACTCAAAAAGCACGACTAATTAGGGCCAACAAAGACGCATCGTATTGGATTCTATAGAGATTTAACAATTTTTGAAGCTAATATCGCCAAACGGTTGTTTTCTTTGCTACTGTCTCCGTAATGTGGTCGAAGTACGCTGGAAACAATGGGTGAATTTGTCTCCGACAACGAGAAATATTGTAGTGTCTAATATACGTTTTAGATTCATATTTGTATATTATATATTTTATTTTAAGTAGCGTAAAGTAAAAATGAACAACAATGCCTTAGTGAAACTGAGCTCAATAGGGTCGGAAATACATTGAAATTAAGGCTTAACACGAAGACTCAAATATAAATTAAAAGACGTCGAAATAGAAAACGATACATAGCTCCTCTTTCAAGCAAACTTCATTCACATTCATGGTCTATTAGGTGGGCTAATGGATTGTTTTATGATGAACTTGTGAAGATTTCAAACGATCTCATCATATTTTATAGTATATTGTGTTTTTACATCGATATTCATTTCATATTGCAATAAATGAAATCGGAAATGTATATGTATATATATGAATTTTAGATTAGCGAATAAATTTCCAAATGTTGACTCCATTTCCGCTTAACTGTGCTTCAAATAGTTTACATAAGTAACTGAGATTTGTTTGGCTAATGCGCTTCTCAGTTTTCTAACATACTAATGCACCTAGAGATCTTAATCATTTACCAAAAAAAGCTATTCTTTCCAATTAGGAAATTGGTTCCTTTGCTCCTTTGTTTAATACAATTCTTTAAAAAATGCCCTCATATCATAGCTAAATGAAAATATGCGCACTATTAAGATAGTGACACCCTATGCCGTTCAAAATTTTGAAAGATAAATTCGCAGCAATTCTTCCTAAGTATTTCTGGATTCTTAAGCGAAGAATTATTTTCCGCGATGTTGCGATGAATCCATCTTCGCGCAGAACCAGAAATTATGATCCATATCGTTAATGCTATTTTAAAATCAGCATTAATAAGCGCATTAATTTTAGGTGTTAAAAAGATACAAATTAATATGCGACGTTTAATAATTAAATTCATATTTTATGGCTTTCTTTGTAAGAAAACATCTCAAATCAGCTATCTAAGCTAAAGTCAGGTTGCTATTTATTTGTCGAGTTAGCTCATTTATTGTTGTCGCGTTTTCTATGATGAACGTTTACCGAATGCGTCAATAGTTGACATACAATTCGGTTTGCATTGAATTAGTGCAAGCATCTGTATTTGTTCGTAAGTGTCCGTTGCTTATAGCTCGAGCTGCGGCCGATTCATTGAAAATAGAAAAAGCGCAAACAATGTCTACTTAGTTGTGGCAACCCTCTCCAATTACAGAGCAATTAATATGGCCGAATTTCTATCGCTGAAGAAGCGAGACTATTCACAATAATTTTCACTAAATTTGTCTTTGATGCATTCATTCATACGCCTAATAAATCGAGCTTATAAGTGAATGCATTGCCTCGTTATCTGATAAGAAACCGGGAAAAAATCCTCGCTGAATGTCCCTTCAAGTGGGAATCACTCAATAGAAATTGGCAATTTAAAAGCAATTACAGCTTCCGATATATCTGATGTGTAAAGTATAGAGTTCCAGCTTCAGTTGCAGCTTCTACTTTGTGGAACTTTCTTGGGGGAAAAAGGCTTTTCATAGAAAAGACGATCAATTTGAATTTTAGAAGGGTTTATAGAATAATGCTCAATGTGCTAATAACTTCGTTCAACATAAATATCACACCCTAAGGAATGTGTGAATATAATGGTGTTGATGTTGGTTGTTCGCGCACTACAGTATCCATTAGTCGATGAGACGACGACCTCTGACTGTAAAGTACTTTCCGCGCGCCATATTCCTTCCTTTCGCTCGTCCGCCTAAATGCCAGCCAGCTATTTGTCGTCTTTTTTTCACCTCATCATTCACATTGCTAACAGCATCGTTTCGGCGCATTAAGGTGGAGGATCTTAAGCATTCACTTGATAAGTTCAAATATTATGATCATTGCCAAATTTGAGTCAGTGGCTTATCACCAATAGTAAGCTGATAAGTCAAATTGGCTTATCAGTTTACTATTCGATCTGAAAGTATGGTTTTCCTTTATTTAGATCGATCTGCTAAGTGGCAGTTTATTTTCGTAAAAGTTAAAGTGCTTCATGAGTTGCGAGTTATTTGCACAATAGCAGGAAATCGCTCACAACTTACGAATAACTGGAAAACGCTTATACAAGATAATAGCCGTTAATGTTGGCAACATTTCTGAGACGAACAACACTATTTGCTATCTTGGTGAGCAGTATACCAAAAATGAATGACCTATTAAATCAGTGAGACGGCAAACAGCTATGATTTTAGAGCATAGATGCAACCCTACTAAGCATCTGCCATATATCAGCTCGAAAAAGACATTTGCGCCTCCTTATCGAAAATTTCTCAATGATTCGTGGTTAGACATCAACATCACGTCTTTTTCGTAAAATCAGCGCTGTTTTTTGGGGTGGTCTAAGAGCGGTTACACTAAACATATCGCATCTTTTAGTGAAATTCGTGGAATTATGCAGTTGCCACATATATTTTTTACAGGTTGTGTAAGGGTGATGGCGTACTCAGAAAATTCTATCCGAGCTCGATCTCATTCTATCACAGTGACCACGGTTGAACGTTCATCAAGTTTCAGAAGAAACTGCCCACCTCTCACACGCCAAACATTGCCTGTTTTTTCCTTAATTCCTGAACTTTAGGATCATCTCATTCGAAAGTTCTCATTATTCAGCAAGAAAATATTCTGCTGCCAAAAACAATGAAGATCGTTGATGATGAAGTGAATTTCTCGTGTGTGCCCGCTAGCGCGATTCCTTTCGCGTTTCTTTTCACTGGAGGTGCGCGACGATCTTATCACCGTATGGGCCAATTCTTGCTCGTTGCGCAACTATTCTAACAGATTTCAGCATGAGGTTTTTCTGTCAGAGAGCGTCGTCTCATTTGCCCACCGAACTTGCCCGTCACCGTTGCCGATGGCAGCTCCTATTTATAACAGATTGTTCGAGCAACCTCACTTCCATGAAATGCTGTGGAAAAAGTTCAGTAATATATGTAAACTTTTGCATCACTTCACTCAATCCGTGAGGAAGTCTCGTCACCTATCGCCGGCATATATACAGTTGAAGACCCATTTTAGCAACATCAGCATCGATGGCATCCAAAAGATGTAAGAGAGTACCTCTGATTCGAGTGGTCCACGCACTAAACTATCCATGAAGTAACATCAAATCAAAAAGAAGCCATCCAACAAAATGCATATACAACGGTTATATGGGCAAATATATGAAAAATGAGAAAAACCTAGGAAAGAAGTAATGGAACCTTCAGTTATGGTAACAATTTTTATCAGTAGAGGTTCCATCCACCTCATTTCTACTAGTTTAAAACTTCGGTAGCTGTGATAACTCGTATTTCTTCCTGCTCAGAAGCTTGAATGAATACGCTCGAACGCGAGTACAAAATCATGGTCCACTACTAACGATCCGATCAAAAAACTAAGACAAACTTATTTTTTGGTTATGAGCCTTCAATAATCCACTGACGGCTTTGTTTAGTCGTAACGACGTTTCGGCGATATATGACGCCTTTAATAATCCCTAATAGATTGTGGCAAAAATAGCCCGATAGATGGTTGCGTACACTGTTTGCGTTGATGCCTTTCACCCATAAGTGCTCAGAAATACGACAAGATAGCAGCATAAACCTTTCCTTGATAGAAGCTATAGTCGTTTCCAACTCGCTGGTTGCACGAGTTTCTGTCCCATAATTTGAGTTTCTAAGCCTCCGATGTTTTCGCAATAAGTTAAATCATCGGGTAATTGGCAAATCGGAACGAATTTTAGTCAACCGATATATTCAAAGCAGTCAGCATTTTTTTAAGAGAGCAGACGCAGATGAACAACTCCTACGAAATTGTGGGAAGCAAAGTGTTAACTGACTGTTAAAATAGAGCAAGCTTAATTGCATTATTCAATCGATGCACTCATTCATGATCAGATATAATATGGCTGAAGATCCCAACCCGAACCCCACTCGTACAATGATCTTAATTCAAATATATAATCTTCAAAGATATGAATGGTCATCGTTAATAAAACTCTATGCACACTCAACTGAATATATTTGTTAGAGCAACGCCAATACGTCAATAGTTGCGGAAAAGCGTCTATCCAGTTGTTGCGATAAGCATATATGCAAATAATCGTCAAATAGCGTTGAAATAGAAGTACGTTGTTAAGAATTCATCGAAACTTCTTAATTGTACGGTTAATTTTATTTCTTTTATATTCTTGTAAATATTTAAAAATTATGTGCAATAGATATCGCTGAATTAACATCCTCATATCGCAAATATTGCATTAATTCATAATTGTGTTCATCCTGATTTCTAGGAAAAATATAAAACTATCATTCCAAATTTACTTTTGGCGATTAATTCCATTTTTGAGGTTTCAAAAAAAAAATGTCCAACGTTCCGAAACAATGGATAGTTCTTCAGGATCACCGTTAGCAAGTTAATATTACGAGATCACCTATGAACAATGCTCAGATATTTCTGAACATCCAATTATTTTTAGCTCATAAGGATTTATATTAGGATATATAGGTGTGATTCTTACTTATTGTCGAACAATTCGAAAATTCTTTAGGATCACCGGTAGCACGCTTATAATACGAGATCACCTGTGAACAATGTCCGGATATTTCTGGACATCCAATTATTCTTAGCTCATAAGGATTTATATTAGGATATACAGGTGTGATTCTTACTTATTTTGCGAACAATTCGAGAATCTTTTAAGAAAATAAGCGAAAAAATCTTCTGGAAAACATGCATGCTGAAGAAAAACGATAAGCCAAACAACGATTATTCATCATGTCGACGTTTTCTTTATAATGATACGATATCAGCAGTCATCTTTGCATGAAACATGAGCAAAAAAAAGCTTACGGAAGAGCCAAACGGCTGGCAGTTAAAGTGAAGCGATAAGCAGCAGCAGTTAAAAGTGAAGGTGATGACGTAAAGCGTAAGTCTCGTCGATTCGACACACATCAATGCGTAAGTGCGAATACGCGCGTGCTGTAGTTTTCAACTCATCGAAGCTATACCACCGAGTGTAACACATATAGTCATCACATTAAGCTTTATTTTATCCTTTTTATCGTTAAGGATTTGCCAGCTAATAGTTCCCTTTCAAGAATTTTTTCTTTTCGTAGATCTTGAAATTAGATCTTTATTTATTACCAATGAAAATTTAATTCTACAGCTCATAATTTACATATCGATGTAATTAATTTTTTAATATTACCTTTTTTTCTATCAATTTTAATGGTAGGTAGGAAGTGAATAACAATTTGTTTCACTGATTAATTGCAAATTCTCTTAGCGAAACGTTTTGCCTCATAAGAGCGATTTGTGCATTCGTTGCTAATTTATTATGTATTAAGGTTGATGTCTGTTTGGTGGATGCCGTCGCTAAGCATTTCCGGAAATAAACCGAAAGCGAACACCCTTAGCAAATGCACATGTTTATATTAGAGTTTATTTACTCGGCTAGGAGGTTACGAGGAGAACCTACTTCCAGCCTGGTAGGGGAACAGTAATGCATCTTTTTGACCATCCACGACATAGTTCATTTGTCAAATGGCAGAACCTGTACTCTTGAGGGTGAGGAGGGGAGAGGATGGGGGTTCTTGACAAATAGTGTTTAACATCTCCCTCTAATTTTTCCTCTAGCGGAGGTGGATAGGTGGTCTTGATGAGGAAGCACCGCTGTTGTGCCCTTCGCAAAGGTTTCGTCATCGTCGATCAAGGCAAGCATGATACGATAAGTGTGCATTTTTGGTGCGCTCATTGTGCGAAGCAGCTCCATAAACAGCCAGTAGAAAGCGAAAAATGTGGAATAATGTCCTCCGCATGTTTGAACTAAACTGATGGCAATCAAAAACCATCCAAAAAATGTCCATTTTCCTCGAAATCGGCAGCTATGGTGGAATGAGAATTTGATCAACGCAAATTTTTAAATTCCTTAAGCTCTTTTAGGAGTGAATGAGTAAATATGAAATATAACACAGATGATCATCTTATGTTATAGAGTATATTGAATGAATATCAAGCAAATAGGTATATTGAAAAATTGAATAAATAGACACATGCTTTTCGGAAAAAAATTTGTACTATTTTTAAGGCTTAAAATAAAGCATTCATTCAAAGCATTCAAATTCAGGGATCGATCTCTATTCGAGGATCGAGTTCAAGGATCGATCTCTATATAGCACTTTAATCGTTTATGTGATGATGGAATGCGCTCATTAGATATAATAATGCTTAGGATTTTAAGGAATAAAGATCAAATTTTCTTTTAAATGGAATGATTTCCCTAATAGTAACGAGAATACTGGAAACTGCTATGCCACTGGCTGGATATGAGAAGGAGAGATGTCCTGTCTCCCATCATTCTCCATTCATTAGTTCAATATTGATGTGTTCTCATATATTTATTGTTTATTTTCAGACGTTCACACAATACGGATATAATAGTGATTTCAAATTATCCGCATGTAATATTGGACCGCATGAGGTAAGCGATCGTTTCTTAGCTTAGCTAGGCGCTATGATTGCTTAGATGGAATCTAAACTATATACACTATCGACAGTTTCAGTCAATATCTTGGACTATAGTTTAGCTACAACTCAATGAAGGTGAAAGACTAATAAATGCGGTTGCTGCATCTTACCAGCGAGCATAAAATATGCCTCCACCTGCAAATTTATAGCACTGACATCCTAAAGGTCAAATTTTTCCATCATTGTCAACAGCAAATTTTCCAATGTTCTTTTTGTGCCAATGCAGCAGCGCTTTCTTCGAAAACGCATAGCGAATAGCTAAGCTCATTGTTACCTCAGCAAACCTACTGCTGTGATATTTACTCACATATGAGATCAAACCCTGCTAAACCCACTACTGTTTCTTAGTTTATATGACGTAGAGAAGACATGATTGGTGTGTGTTACTGTGAGATCGGCAAGCGAAAAAATCGTCTCACATCACAACGCTTCCAACATAAAGCAAATGCGCATCACCATAAAGCAACAAGCCGTACGGTTCGGTAATATCGGCTTCCAGAAACTGGTGATATTTTTCGGTGTTTTTGTCTTGTCAAGATTAATGCTGTGACGGTTATGGGACATACTTTCAGGTGACATTTGAGAGTCGTTTCATATTGAACGGTGTTTGCGTTCTTCTACGTGGGAGCCTAAATCGTGAGACACTCGTTGGCTCAAGTACGCTGCAGTTCGATGCGGAAACCGCAGCAATCGAAGATATAAGGCGAAGGGAAATTCTAGCACAGCATGGTGATCGAATAAGAAATATTCAGCGACGTTTCAATCTACAATCTTAATCTTTTGTAATTTGGCCACATCTCATAAGCGGAGAAAGGAAGGATTCGTAGGAGAAGTCGACTTCTCCAGTTTCGACTTCCTTTTTACTGCTTCTTAGCCACTTTATACCTCTTAAAGGCCTTGTGCAACAAACTAAGTAGAGAAGAATTATAGGTTATGACACGAAAGAAGCCATCAGATGCCATGAATAACACAGCCTCCATCCTCCTTCCTCATTTATAAGACCTGATTGTATTGTATTTTCGAAACTTACTTTTCATCCTCTGGTAGGAGGATCCTTTGTCAGGAAATATCACCTGTGGGAAGTATTTCGCCTAGAAATTTATAGTACAAGTCAGAAATATTGATTTGGCAAAATTATAGCCAATAAAGCTCAGTTTGGTCCCCTTCATAACTGCTGTCATTTAGTTTCCCTGCTCAAAGTTTGATTTCAATTGATGTCCTCATCATGAAAAAAGAAAACATTAAATTAAGTGATAAACTTCAAAGCGTTACATTTCTTCGTAGTTCGATTTTGCGTCCAAAGAATCTAAAGAATAATATGGATTTTCGTTGAGAGCGGAAGGAATTCTCGGAAATCCATCAACAGCGCCGATGGAAAATAGAAACCTCTAATATCCTATAGGCTTATTAAAATATTAACTGTCATTATTCAATTTCTTCTGTTTATTATTGTTGTTATTCGATTTCCTCCTATAATTTTTTCAACGATTGTGAGAAATTTGGAGCTAATTTTTCGACATTTTCGGATTTTTGGCTCAAAAAATTCGCTCCAAAAAAGTAAATAAATTACTGAGTAATTATAAAAGTTGAATATAATGCATATTAGTAATTTTCCTCAATTTATTTTCTTCATCGAATGGCGCAGTTGACCGTTATCATATCTAATGAACAACTTTCAAAGCTTTTACAAATCTTCTAAAAGATAAGATTAAGTTAGTTCTTCCACCACCTTATTGCATAATGAGAAAAGTTGAGAGATGAGATTTTCGTCTTAAATCACTCGTACTGCATTAGTTCATGTTGTCTGCTAATGCGCATCATATGAGTTTAATAATTGCTTTGTACCAGGGGATCAGTCACAACGATAAAGCACCTCAACAAACAATCCATCACAAAATGCGAAACAGATCAATTCCTATGGATACTAAATATTGCACGAAATTTTAGAGTTCATTTTGGCTTGATAAAGCATAAGGTATCTTTCTAGGTCGGATATTGATCAAAGAATGTCATTTTCGCATTTTTCTTTTGAACTTCCTCCTCTTGTGGTTAAGCCGATTGAGTGGGTTTGTAGGATTTTGATGGAAACAATTTTGGGATATATGAAGTGTATACCTGGAATAATTTTGCCCAAATAATTTGATTAGCAGCATCGATCATTATCAACAGCAACTTCACTATCAAAAAACGTCGCGCAACATTTGTGGCGGAAATGTCGCATAGCGGAAATGATCATAATCAACTACAAAAAATAAGAAGTAAATAGAAATTGAATGCTAGACGATGCATATTCACTTGTAGTGGTGCATCATTGTTCGTTGATATGTTGCTTTACATCTCAGGATTCTTTAAATATCGCTACATATCGAAGTTTTCGAATGTACAAATTCCAATCTACCTAAATTGTTTGTAATTATTATGTGATCATGTCGTGTATATAATTTATTGTAATATCTGATTTCAAAGTATAACTGTTACCTATTATACTGTTACTTGTTACTTGTACTTCATAATCGCACAGTGGTTAATGTGACGTTATTTACAGGATTATTCTCTGATCCATTAATTGGATGAGAATATCCTTGAACGTTTACGTAACTTTATTGATGCAAAAGAAAGAAATTCTTTATTTCAGTCATATGAATACAGTAATATGAATCATAGTCAGAGAAGCTCTATTCTTCTATCCTCAGGTGATAGTATGTGGGGAAAACAAAAGTAACGAGAAATTCTGCGCTTATTCTAGGATGATCTGTTGGTCCATTCGATTCGCTGCTTGAAAATTAACTTTTAAACGCATTTAGATAGTCGTAAAAATTGCATATAGAAATTCTACAGCTTACATGAGACTTGTATGAGATCTGATATGATAAATTAGCTTGTATGATAAATTGCAACATCACTAGACGTCTACGGCTGCTGTGAAAAAGAGCGCCCATTTGCTATGAGTTCAAGGATTTCATCCTTTGATTTTAGATCGTGGATACTAAAAATTCGACCCCTTTAGCCTTCGTATTCATATGTTAAACCTAATTGATGCATACGTACCACATGATTTCATTGATAATTTGCGGCGATCATCTCAAAGGAAAATGATGAGAATTTGAAAAGCGCTTGAATCTACAAACAAAACATTAAAAAAGAAATAAACGGTAAGGTTGCGATAATCAATGAAATTTCATTGGCGTTTGCAATATCCCGCTTTTACTAAACAAAATTATGAAAAATGCAAATTGCGTTCTCCACATATCACGGCAAAAATGGTTAAAGCATAAGCAAAATCATCACCTATTCAGCATCCGTCCGGAGTTCTAAGCTTTTCCTTCGGAATTCTAAGCTATAGTCGATCTCTGATATCATACTTCTGGAGAATGCCTAGAAACGCCTTCTAGCTTTCTGCAAATTTCTTCTTAATCCATATCAACTTAATTATGCTAACGGGCAAAAATGTTTAACCTGGAATTACTGGAGTAGAGCCTTAATTTTGACTCAATTCTTTGTTAGAAAATTATGTTCGACTTTCCGGATATCTCCTGTCAAAAATATTTCATTTCTCCTTTCGTTGTGGTCGACGTGCACATTACTTTCAACTCGCCAAAAAATGCTGCAATATAAACAATATTCTGCAGAGTTTTTAGCTTCACCTTTTACGAGTCTGGAGTCTGCGTTTCCATCATTATATCGTTAAAGCATCCATTCATTCAGCTTTTAAGCTTCAACTGAGTCGTTTCAACTTATTGCTGCTCTCATATATTCACATGTCTCTTCTCCTAAACTGTAGCCTTGCAAGCGTTCTATTCTTTCTTGCTATTCCTGCTTCCGTACTGCTGTATGTTTTCCCACTTCGACATGTCAAAAAATAAATAATTAAGCAAATAAGCAAAATTTAATTAGGCTGAATATTACGACCGAAGTTTTTTCGAACCTGCAACGACACTGGTCAACTTTGCATGCAAATGTCGATCTATTGCTTCATAGTCAATATAATCGCTGCTATTGCAAGTTATATAAGCACAATATATGAATAATTTCCATGTAAAGTGGTCATAACGAAGCCGTTAAAGTTTAGGTATAGGCATAAGATCTGATCAAGGTTGAAATGTTCTCGTCTAAGCAATTATATATATGAGTATGTATGCTAGTGTAGCTAGGAGGACTGGTTGTGGTGAATGTTGGCGCCAGAGTTGTAGGCGAACAGCTGGTGTCGTTAGTAAATGTGGTGGACAACAAGCACAAGCAGCAACCAACCTGCCAACAAGACGCCTTTCATCTTTCACCTGTTCATCTACTAGTGCTTAGCGTTGATGTGTGTGTGTGGGCGAATGCTATAAATGCCATCAGTGGTCATCAATCAGAAATGGCCTCCTCGCCGCCATTTTGCAACATCACATCTACGAGGAGGATATTGCCTCAACTGCTCTCACAATGAAGAATTTTGATTAAGACAGCAGCGACGCATATTAAGCGTCTATCAGCAAGAGGGATAAATTCGCTCCAATACATGCAATTCACTAAAGTTTTCAGTAAACAATATTATATGCAACCTAAATTCAATAATCTTTCAAGATAACCATAGTTTTTGAATGCGCTCAGAGAGAAATATTAATTTGTATGAAGAAAAAAACAAACTTCGACGCGGAGATGAATCGTCCGTTTCCGGAAAGAAAATTTAGCTTAAGTGATATGAGATGATTTCTGGATCGAACTTACATCTTTCGCATATTTATTTTGCTTTTATGAACTCGCTATAAAATGAGACTATAGATTTTCTTTTCATCAACGAAATTGAATTTGTAATTTCCAGTGATATCAACTAATACTGAGAATATTTCTGCGATGGACAATAAGCAAGAGCTGTGACACTTATAGATCGCCTATAAAGACATCCTTGGCGGCATCTCTTTTGAGGACTTTTTCTATGACGCGATGCAATACGCTGCTGGAACTTCCGATTTGTTCAAAGCGCTGAATTTGCCTATAAATGTGGCGCCATATTTGATAGAGGTGTGTTATTCGATTTTCAATGAATTTCCATATCGCCATTCAATAAATCCTATTCTCGGTGCATTTGATGAGATATCAATGCGCAATATCTCTAAGATTCTTGAGATGTGAAAAAGAAATGGAAATATCTGTATCTGGATTAATATTATATCCGCTTTTATGTCTTTAAAATCGACAAATATACGATAATAATAATCAATGTTTCCCTCACTTTTATCGGGATAACTTTAGTTTCTCTAAGGATTAAGGAAAAGTGAAATATAAAGTGGACGTTTTTAAGTGGGTATTTGCGCCATTGCACTCATCAAACAACCAATCATATAAATTGGGGAAACGAATAATAAAATACGCATTAATGCGTCCATATTATAAACGATTCGATTACTCATTGAAATCTTTTTTTTTTGAAAAACGGTTTATTTTACAATCGATCAATGCGAAATGAAAATTCATCCTATTAAAGAACGTACGGAAATTTCCACTCACTTTTAGGTACCTGAAATTAAATTTTAAATTGCGTCCAATTCTCGAAATTAATTCGAATATTAGTAGAGGGGATCGATTATCTCATGTATTTTACGCATATCGCAGTTTTACGACCTGATGATTCTCCTATTGAAGTTAGCGAATAAATGAGCCTATATCCACTGAAATAAGCGCATATGCGAAACTAACACAGTGAGTGATGCAAATGTTATATCCATAAAAATGCGGAAAAAAAGGAATTTATAATATTTCGGAAGTGGGCAATATTCATTTAATCTGCATTATTTAATTCAAAAATTTATTCAAATAAAGTATAACACACCATTATTATATACAATCAATCCTCTATCTAAGAGCGCATCCAGACATCCAGAATTCCACTGTTCAACTTTGCCTAAATTTGAGAAACGAAAATATCTCCACCTCTACACCTCTATAAGCTTTCCTCCTAAATTTGTGGAGTTACTGACATCCGAAGAGCGTCGAATAGATAGTTTAGCGCATCGATGCGTTTGTGTTAGTTTCGGGCATTAATTTTTCGCGGATATTAACGGTGACTCATAACAAATCGTTAAAAGAACTAAGAAGCGATCATTTATCAATGGTAAGGAAATATGTAAACAAAATGAAACGTTTTCTCGATTATTCTCAACTATCAAATGATATTTGATGTGTAAATGAACGATAGAATTGAGTGTGTCACACACCTATATAAGCGTCAGGATATGGGAGAAACTACATTGCATTGGCCTATGGGAAGATCACGGAATCGAAGTCTTTATATTGTGTTATCACTCTCGGCTCTCTCGGCGCCTTGATAAAGAAAGAAGAATTATATCGTGTCCGAAACATCCTGAAAAAAGAGCTCCATAAAGAGCATAAAGAGGATGTCTGAATTCTCAAAAGAACCTTGAAATGTTGAAGTTTTCCTCGTTTTTTCTACTTTATTTTCATATGGGAATTATCAAAGCCTATATAGGATGAGTACCTGAGTGTAGAGCTTTCAAAAATTCGAAAAACCTTTTACTAAACGAATGTGGGACTGCGCATATGTATATAAATGTGAAGCATATCCCAGTTGATTGGCTATTTTAGTTGGCGCAATCATCCTTCACCACTGATTAACTCCACCATAAAGCATAGGCTTCAGATGGAAAATATCAAAGCCTTGATAAAGTAAGTCTCTTACGAGAAAAAAATTGAATGATATGACTCTTTATATATCGCAGATATTCGATAGAATTGTTTCACTTTCGAAGAAACTTAAAAGACACCTCATTTTCGCTTCACTCTGAGAAGATATCCAGTAATTTATATAATTCTGAGACGGTATTCTGAGAAGGTATCCAGGTATCCATAGGTATCCAGTAATTTATACAATTATTCTACTCTTGAGGAGTTAACTGATTAACCGTGATAATAATTACCGGATGTACTTGAATTATGCGGCATTGAAAATTGAAATTTGCCTAATGCAAGTTTGTTCAGATATGCCTTCTTTGCTCGCAATTTTTGCAACACTCATCGGCTTCAGTATCGCGAATCTTCTTCGACAGATATCGTTCTCCGCCGACTACAACGATATTGCACCGCTTGTTCAATGCACAACACAGCAAACCATATGTGAGGATATACTACCAAATCATATCTGCGAACGTTTTCTCTCGAGTGAACCTAAAATGTTCGATTTTCTTCCTACCTTAATCTTCCTATCGATAATGCGCGGTTGATAATTTCCTTTTTAAACCTATCGTTGATACTTATGGATGATAGTGCACTATCGTTGACACCTATTAATGATAGTGGACTATCGTTGATACCTATGGATGATAGTCTGCACTGTTGCTGATATCTATGGATGATAGTCTCATAATCAATAGCAAAGAAGTTGCAAAAAATTACGATGAGCAATACATAAAAATGTTAGTAAATTAACAAAAATTTGACGAAAATGAATTGAGAAAAAACAGACTAGATTGAATATAGAAGTAAAGTAGAATTTATTTATACGATATGAGAAAAATAACAATAATAATAAAGGAGAAGTGAAGTGTTCAATTCATTGATTAAAATATAGTGAACATCTTCAGAGGACGAGTGACATGCAATGAGACAACGTTTGAGCCGATAGTTCTACAGTGTCTACATACATGTAGTATGTGCTGCAATGATCCGAAATACAACTGTGAAGATCGTGAAGGTATGTTTCGATCTGTGATATTCTTGCTAGAGACGACTTTGTTGCGGATCAAATGGCGAGTTTGAGTTGATACTAGTGATTAGATGCCGATGATAAGCTTATTGGGGTTTATCGTACCTGTTGTCGACTTTATTCGATCTTTGGTGATTATGATTAGAGATAATATGTAAATATAATCCACTGAAACAGGTTGCTTACTATGAGCACATATCAGATTTGAATATAGGTTTCAGACCATTTGAAATGACGGCACTATATGTGACCGAACTAGTGAAGTGTCTTTGCATGATCTCTTTTGTTACACCTATATATATGCGTTACAAAGACAAATGTGTTTAGTGAAATCATAGTCCAGGACAACCGAATATTGGTCATTTCAAAAGCTGACCACCAAATATCCTTTCCCTCAGAGGAGATACACATTTCGATATGATGACTCCTCGGACCACTTGGGAGGTATTTTGGAGATTAATAACGGTTTTCGAAGGATTGATGTGAGCTGCTGAATGTTCAACCAAACTGCATGCTACATGTATTAGTCTACTTCCGGCGCGGTATCTTCTTTCGAAAGAAGCAAAACTATTTCCTTTTTGTAAACTAACAAATTCAATGGCAAAAAAGTGATATGGACCGCCACCGTTTTAGGTATGAATTCTCATAATTGTAATTTTATGGGATTTTCGATAGGGATAATTTCCGATATGGATACAGGTAAATATAGACGATCTAAAGGGCACTCAAGCATTGATCGGCATAAGGATCAAGATAAATGAATTTTAGAAAAATCCAAAACTAAAGGACATTCAAATTAATGAACTATAGTATCAAATGCATTCTTCCGCTATACATACAATCGCATCTTGCAAAACCTCTCAATTAAGAGAGCAATTTTCATTTGCATTTAATCTTCGGTGAAGTGAATTTCAGATTTAAAGGCCAATTTAACTTCAGTTATCGCTAAAGATAACCGAAGCACATAAGAATACATCCATACAAACAAACATCGATAATGAGGCGAGTAGATTTTTTGCTAGAAAAGGTTAAGAAAGCATCCAAGGATGATGCTTTCTTAGTGCTTTCTTAACCCATCCAAGGATAATCGAAACAAATCACAATATACAATTAAAGAATATAATAGATATGGTTTCGATTTTCTTTCTCGCTCATTTTTTTTTGTTTTGTAATACCGATATAAAGGCGATTCTTAAAGGTGAACGAAATTGAAGAAAAACTTATTCTTCAGGTAGCCAACAATGCAAAGTGCTTAGCGCTGCGAAGTATTGCACAGCAGACACCGATTATAAGCAGTTTATGCTACGTGAATGCGCCAATACTTGCGGTACTTGCGACTATCGTGGTGACGCTAACTGCATCGATACGACTGAGTTGAACTGTCGAGAGTTGAGTAGTCTCTGCAACAAAACCGATGGTCTTGGGAGATTGGTGAAGGAGAAATGTCAGTGGACTTGTGGCACTTGCCCATAATGACTGCCAACAACCTACTATTAAATGCAACCTTCAACTTTCCCGCTACGAAAGAGACAATGTAACGCAGACACGTGTGCATACTCATTATAGTTTCATAAGCTCATTGATGGAATTGGTGCAGTTGATGCCGAGAGCGTTTTGTGAAGATGATCGGAACAAAGCGGACGCGAGCAATGTGGACACCAAAAAATCGTAGAACTGAATCTGCCACATGCATAAGTGTTAGAGACTAAGTACGAGAAGTAATAAGGATTGGGCTTGAGGAATGATAGAGATTGAGCTCGAGAAACTTGGAAAGAAACTACAAATTATTATCCTATCCACAGATCGAAACGCTATTCGAAATTATGCGCTACATTAATTAGAATAAAGTAGCACTAATGCGCCACTGACACACCAAATTAAAATTTTCAGAGCACCAGCGAAACCCGGCCACTTGTCGATAAGGTATAAGCTGCTCATAATGCAACCTGAAAATATGCTCTCTGGTGGATTTAGTAGTGCATAGCTTTGGAGTGGCAGTGCATAATATGGGCTCAATTACGGTATGAGCTCGAACTAGAACTGGTCAGTTGTAACCCCACTCACGCCATGGTTGGTACAATTGGGTCACCTGGCAAAGCACATCTGGTATGAGCTCGAACTAGATGTAGCTTCTACGCAAAAGAGAACACACTCGCTGAGCAGCACTGTAATCTATAAATAGCTCTTCCATCTAGGGCAGCAGAAGAATTTGAACATTAAACCACTCATACGAAACCAAACACATAAAATTGAAAGAACTGCGGACCATGCTAACGAGTATTAATTCTCCTCGTGTTGGCTTTTCATTATGTGTAAAGAAAAGCAAAACGCCACGAGAAGCATTCGTACATCGTCGCCCCGAACACGAACATGCCGGCAACCATGTTAACTGCAGGCGGTTTGGAAACCTCAAGTGCTAAACCTCAGGAACCTCAGGTTCATCGGTTGGCTCCAGTCAGTCTTGTGAGCTCCGGTGAAGCCACACATCATTTGAAAATCGCCCATCAAATATAAAACATCATGCAAATTTGAAAAAAAAAAATTTAATTATTGGACTTTCCTCATTTCATACATTCACCTGTTCTATGTGGTTTGCTGTCTCGATGAGAATATGCCTTCAATTCCTTAAAGACTAGGTATTCAGTAACCTAAAGAACTTTCATCTCCTCCATGAAGAGTATCTGAAGTTGAGTCTATAGCGATTCTTTCTTCATATGATCACCACTAACTAATTCCATCAGCAAAAGAGGCATATATTATGAGCATTCATTGCTTCATTTAGCGTCTGCTCAAATTCAGTGATGAGAATTAACTCGAGCTCCTTCAGAAGCAATAAACTTAACTCTAATTTGAAACACATCATACATATAATTTACTATATATCCACATAATTTTATAACATTGGGTTGGCCTCACAACTGCATTATCCTTTGCTTCTCTCCGTGGTGGACTGCTTCATTCGAGAGTCACTTTGAAGAGCTCTTTCATGGCTGTCTCAATAGATAAAATTGTGGCAATAATGAAGTTAACGATCAATGATGATGCAATCACGAGGATGGCCATTCACGACGGAATACACTGAATGAATCTGCTTCCAATATATGCAGAGAAAATTCCATATTTGTACCACCAAACACGAATATCGTTCTGCACTTACTTCTTGAAACATTACATGCTGCCAGCATAGCGATAAAGATTGCAGCTAGGAGATTAGTTTCTCAGCATAATCCAGTCCATTCAATTTATTAAGCTAATTAAATGGCCCTTAGGTGAGGAAATGGTATCTCAGGCTCTCTAGATCGAATCGGTCTCAAATATCGGACGTATTTCAGTAGATCCGCTTGCCAATGATCGTTAAAAGTCACCTCATTGGGCTCGTCGTCAACGTGGACAGCTATCAATTCGATAAACGATACTAGAATATGCAGAAATGAGCTCGTTATGCAGTCTAATGATTATATCCTTCAGTAGCTGCCCTAGGTAAATCACTACCTCAACTTGCATAAACAAAGTTTGAAATTAATCTGGCTTTTGAGAGTGAGGCGCTATTTTGGAAGAATATATGTTGGTCAGGGAAACAGGATACTGGATCTTCTTTTTTCCGAAATTTTAAACTGGCAGATCCAGAAAAATTTTCCTTTCCTCCTCGGAACGAGAGCGGACTTTTTGTCCAATCAAATTTCCAATTCCTTTCATTGTTAGGGCTCACTAAACCTATAAAATTTTGCAAAGCCGGTCGGATTATGTAGGTAGTTAGTAGTAATCCTTGAATTAGCATGTATCTGGGTTCCTTGAAAATAGGCATTGATGATATATTTGCAGCCATTGATCACATTCCAATCATAATGAATTCCATCTTAATTGTCCTTAATATAATGATCGAACTAAGCAGGAAAAGATGGACAGAAAAGGGAAGTGAATTATTGTGGTACTACGAGAATGAATGAAATTGGAGATGGCAATATTTATGGCCGTTAATTTCTGAGGATTATAAATAGATGGAAATAAGGATGGGAATATTTTCATAATTTTCTGAGAGATAATTCCATTTTATGTTCAGATTTAATTCAATATGGTGCAAATAAAAGCCTTAAGACTGATTACGGATTCATTGTCTACCTGAGGATATAATCCCAAATATCAGCGAATCCAGAAGGATACAAAGAAGGAAATGATGGAATATCTTGCCTGATACATGTCGAGGATGAGGTTTAACAGTTATGAGTGCATTATGATACTGCTATCCACCACTTCCATAACCTCGACATGATATTCTTTTTTTCATTGGACACTCATAACCTACAATGTCGCCAATGATAAAGCGGAAATCCAACCATTACTGTGAAGTAAATATTCAATGATAGGGATCCACTTTTAGAAGAGCTAACCTACAAAGACATCAAAGAAAGGAGGGCTAGAAGACAAACGGACGTCACTGCCTTTCTCAGACGCTCTTATTCGGTTGACGAACGTTTCGGATATTATATCAGCTATCATCACTTCCTCCCCTGGAAGGTATTTTCAGCTAGCTGTTTCATAGGATCCGAGACATTGTTGAACAAGACAAAACAGTATAGGTAGAACCGTGCCGAAACCCACCTTTGAGAAAGGATGCTTGACGGAAAAACTGGACGGAAAACTGGAAAATTAAACCGCGAAAGGATTCTCGATTCGACAATGAACGTTAACGATTCGTCTTTGATGGGTGAACGGAGGATAGTGGCACAGAGGTTTCCACAAATCTCAGATAATTTCCTTGCTATCATATTCCCTTGTTTCTGATTAGCCGAATTGCTTACTACGACAAAGAAATCCATCCGAGTACAATGAATGTAAGCTGCTGACGACCCCTCAATGCAATGTTGCATCGGGTGTATCATGGGGAAAGGATGCCACAGTGGTCACTGAGGACGGGATTTTATGGATATTCACTGAGACGAAGAAATATTGTCCCTTAAGAATGTCAGAAGCTTTCTTGATATTTTGCAGCATTTCACAGACCGTCAAAAGTAATGATAAAGCCACACGGTATATGCCATATTAGGATATATCAATAAAGCTGTTGGCTAATACTATTGCAAAAAGCTCATTAAGCAAACTGATGATGTTGTGGTCGCCCCTTAGAACCGCCATCGAAATTTACGACTTCGAAGAAAGGAACTTTAAAGTATAATAAGCTGCCATGGCATAATCCTTCCTATCTCATACCACTCTTTTAATCCATAACTTAACGGACATTTCCTTCATGGCTGAAATGGAACTTCCTGTTTACAACCCATAAAAGACACCCAACGCGAATTGTGTGCGAACAAATGATTTGTCATCAGCTGCTGCAAATTGATATCCTCACCTCGTGGCAGTCTTGGAATCAAATGAAAAGGTTACCCACTGGACTGCATCCCCGAAAACCCGAGCAAACTTTGAGACAGAGTGAAGGCTAGGATTAAGTCAGAAATGAACATCAAAGTATACGAGATACACGACTATCCCCCCATGTATGCCGCCGAAAATCATCCTCATAACTTCCATCTGAGTCATGCTTCAGGGCTAAACATGAGACTTCTACCACCTCAACACAGAACCTCGCCCATCTTCTCCCACTTCATCGACCTCGTAAATTTTCATCGCACTGCTAGGTTGTCTCCACACAAACATTTATTTCATAGCAATCTGCAACAGAACCAATAAACGACTGCACAATTCCCTGGCATATCACTAAGCACTCAGCAAGGAAAAACCCCGTGAAATTAAGCGACTAACTATTGAACCCTTCCCCTCCTCCTTTTATGTTCGCCGCCATTTCCATAACTTCTCTGACCTGATGTGGGGATCCATACAGGTTTCTTTCTTCGCATATTTATCACTTTACAGTAAGTAGAGTTATGCAGCCATGCTTATCTAACTACTATATTTCGTATGCCATTTCTTCTCAACAAACATATAACTCTTTATTAACATATCCTCAAAGCAAATTCATTCATAACGAACATCGTGGAATGCAACTTTATGAATACACCCGAATTTAGATGACCACCTCAACGAGAACAACTGATGCCGGAACTTTGCTCACCGCACAGCATACACGACTGTACCACAAAAGCACTCCAATTGCCTCGACAATTCTCTCAATATCTACTTCTATGGAATTATACACATCGAATACTGGTTTCAAAAATAACTCAGAACTGATTACACAGATGGGAATCATCGTCGATCCCTCGCGCTCCCACATATAACATCACTCCGACGACTTGCCTTCTTTGGACGAAATAAATGGCAAAACGAAACAAGACGACAGATGTGCAGATGAAGAAGACGAATGGCTATACCGCCAGCAACGTACTGCTCGGAAGATCTAACAGGGGACAACCGAATAACTGTAGGGATTGAAAGGCTCCATACAGACGAAAAAACTTCACTATGTTCCCACTTTGAAGCTCTGAAATACGTAAAGAATCTTTGCACTGATTTTCAGATGGATCACCAATAAAAAAGGAAACTTTTGCGCTCACTAAATTACCACCAAAACCCAACAAAGCTACACTGTCTTCCCGTAATCAAATGCAATGCTCCAATTACGCTTTCTGAAAGGACGTAAATTCCTGAACTCGAAATAAACTTTATAATGCAAAAGAGAACCTACCAGTAATATTTGTCTTATGACTTGAAAGTTTCAAAAACTATCGCATCCGAAAACCCTAACAAGACGAGCCCATTCACGTCCTGAATCTTAGAAAGACTCGACAATTCAAACAAATTAAATTTCCGACCCATCAACCAACAAATCCTCATATCTGATAATTTGAATCAACGTAGGAAGGAGCAATTTTAACCAGATAAATATGAGGAATTGAATCTCACCTTTAAATATTTGATGTAACCTCCGCCCGGTTCTGGCAAATGTCCATGGATGTTATACGGACTCAGCAACTTGCTACCGGAGTCCTCCCGAACCTTTGCGTGTGCGTCGCTACGAGAGACAAAGGCTCAGTCCTCCATGTCAGCGTGGATAAGCTTCACAGTGCGACCTTACAGCGTACACTGTTTGGCTAGAGTAGTAAACCTCACTCAACCACAATGTACACCTCACACTTTATCCACCGGGCGCCTCCAGCTGAACATACGTAATGCTCGTTGAGTGCGGTGCAAATACAACACTTTCAACAGCACTACTAACTCTTTTATATTCGAATTCCCTTAACATAGTGTTTTCACAGTGACTCTTCAATGTTTTCTTCACAGCAGAAACACCTCCCGGAAGTTGATTCAGTGACGACAGGCAGATTTCAAAGATGAGCACAAAAAGACTTGAATCAAACCATCGTCCTTCTGCTATCGGCGCCTTTATTTGGCACCACTACGGTGAATTGAGAAAATTTCGGTATTAGTTCGACATAAGCGATAATAAAACCTCCAGAAATATTACCGTATAGAGCGAATAGAAATTCCGACTGTGTATGTGTGAGTGTGTGACGACTGTATCATGGAGAATCCTCATCAATACGAAACGTTAGGGCGTTCTAGCGTTGCGTTCAACATCCTCTCCAAACAAGCAACCAAATTCACCTCAATTATAAATCGTATCTAAAATTGGTGAAATCAGTGAAAGCTTCTATGCACAGATCTAATATAAGTAAATTTCCGTACCTTTCGAGTGCTCTCTTTTCGCAAAATAGGGCACTTTCAAATCAACGAGCTCTTACCAACGAAGCAACTGATAAGTGATATGCTGTAAACGTAGTCGTCATTTAACAAACAACGGTTATTATTGAGAAATGCCTAACAAATCTGAAATGGATAAAAACATCGACAGTCACCGGAAGTATGCAACACCTAATTCCAATCTCAATAAACGCGGCTAAACAACAAATGAAAGCATAGACTTCTTAATAAACAGATCGAAGAAGGCATAAAATATTAGACTTTATACAATGCTTCAATCACCGAGCATTTCCCGAGGATTTACACATACAGAACGAGGCAATGGAGTGAGAAGCACAAATACGCGCTCACGCAAACAAATCAACGAGTAGGATGTTAACAATGCATATACAAATAAAGAAACGAGTCCAACGGAGCTTTTGAGTTGCTGAAGGTAGAGAACGATAATCACCAGAACGGAGCGATATCAACCGGTGAACCCCATATTTTATGAGTCAAATACCTTTATATTTGGCTTCGTTCCGCCCCACGATTTCAGTCATTCCTCAACCCTCTAAGTCTTTCGGTATACTGCTATTTGCAGTAGTCAATACCGAATGCCACTTACACTACTACAGCAACTGCATAGACGAACATTATAGCACAACATATTACAAATGGTGCAGATTACCGGCTGCCGGCTTTACAGTGAACACTACTTCTTAATAAAGTTCAAAAGGTTTTGGCTGAGCCATCCAAAAGGTCAACTGAAAGTGCTCATAAACGTGACAGCATCGCAGCTGATGCCATGTAAACATGCTTCGAAAGCAAACGGCAACACTTTATAAGTGAACTAGCAATAAGTAGCACTAGAAAGAAGCCCACGATAACTCCCAAAATTGGACATGCCAGCCAACAGCAGTACGGTCATTCCTTCATGGGCCCCAGAAAGCAGACAACCGCTAATTAAAGAACATGTACCAGTGGCAATAAATGCGTGCCACCATACGCACAAATAGTTCACAACGACTTGAACTTCAGAAAAAATGTGAGCGACTTCAGGAAATACCCTCGAAAAAATCCTGCCTTATGCGGGGTTGTACTTTTCAATCGCTACATCAAAAGGTGTCAAAGTCGCCCACTAAAAAGCACCCTCTTCGGACATCCTGCAGTTAATTAGCGAATGGAATCGCTGATCGATTCGAAATCACCATCGAATAGCTCAACGTTTTCATCTCTCACCTCTTCAGCGTTATGTCCAGGAACTTTCGTCTTTCGTGCATTACATGCTTCACATGATAGTATCGAAAAACTATCACCATTCACATGAACACAAAATGCGCTACAACCAGTGGAATACAGCAACTGCTTCGTGGATGGGTGAGAACGAATTTCTGCGAGCGTGATCTTCAACCCTTGCATCTGCTCTTCTATCGGGCCATCATAGTGCATATTAATTGCATCTTTCATGCTAATCAACTTCGATAATTTCTCCTGCATTCGTCTATTTTGAATCCTCAGGCGCATAATCTCATCGTCTTGTTCTTTCACACGACGTTCATAATCCCACAGTGCTTGTTTATTCTTGCGACGATATTCGCGTGCATAAAGCGCTTGCTTGGAACGACTCGTAATTTTCATAGGTCGGCCACGCTTCACTACCTTCGACTCGGACGAGTTGAACGGCACTTTCAAACTATGAACGACCTCAGGCGACTCATCACCATCTGATTCCACTTCCACCTTGACGTCAGCCATCGGTGATGGCGAAAGTGGACCCGGATCCATGCGTGCAACTGTAATAATCGGATCTCTATTCAAACCGGTGACGTCCACTATTTCAGTGTTGTACGGATCATTTGCAGGACGTAAACAACAATCATTTGATGACTCTGCAATAGCACAACCCACAATCCCATCTGAAAATGGCTCACCGGTGAGTTTTTGTGGTTCGTTGAAAAACCATGCGCTAGCTTCGTCGTATGATAGCGGTGACAGTTCAAAATCGTTCTCCATGAATAAAGGACCATCGAATTGTGGAAACATCGGGTCACAGATTAGGCGGCTTGGACTTGAGGTTGGCTCGAGAGCTGCAGAAGTGGCCTCAAATGTTGGAGCGGTGTTGAAGGGAAGCTTCATTGCGAGAGCTGACGCCGCTGCTCTCGCTGCAGCCGTCAGCGGAAAAGAATTCTCACTCGTCAATGTCAAACTTTCGTCGCTGCGCAAACGTTTGCTGAAAATATCCTGCATGCCAATATTCGAAACGACTGAACTCGAACTTGACCTCGAGCTAACGCACCCCGAACTGACCCTAGCAAACACCTCCACACAACAACGCCGTTTATATTGCGTGGTAAACAACGAAGTGCAATGAATGATGCAAACAGTAGTGATGTGTTGCGAAATACCCACCACTAAAAGAAAGCGCAAAGCACTATACCCTCAAAGACAAAATGAATGAACCGCGCACGAACCCGCTCCCCAGTCAACACGAACGAACACGCAACCAACGAAGCGACTTATGAAGTTGGGTGTGGCCTGGCATAATGCCGCGATTACGAAATCTCCCTTCGGTAGCATAATATCACGGATTTTATAGAAGTGCCGACCCCACATAGTAATAGAATTGGAACAAGGTGTACCGTCATAGAGGTGAGAGGTGAGACGTGCTAACTGAATCGCCGGAAGTTACCCACCTGAAAGCTTCCAGGTAAATCCCCCTCCTGCGAGTGGATATTAATCAGCGGCGCTATTATAATTTAGCTTAATGTCTTTTTCTGGGATGTTTCTCTCTAGGCGCTTATAGGTTTGAGTGATAGCAAATAGCAGCGGAAAACCAACGATGCCCTCTGTACCGACACGATGCGGGAGCACTGCACTAGACGAGGTCGTCACTTCTACGGGGCAGTTGACATGAAAATTGCGAGTAGCAGCCTGGATTTGGGAATTTTGAGTGTTCCCAATCCGAGGGAATGGCAGATATGTGCGAATCTCAGGTAACTTTAAGAGGAGTCACCTTGAAAAGCCATTAAAACCCGAAATATCGACAACTCGGTGACGGATGAGAGAGAGAAAAACAAGTATAAAACCGACAAACATTGAGAAAATAAAGAAATACCCGTTGAAAGAAGCTAAGGTGAACGAAATAAAGCGGGGAAACAAGGATTCCGTCTATGAGGGGAACTGAGGGAAGGAGGGGAGGGGGGAGGGAAGATATGGAAACTAGCTTTACTAGAACTTGAACGGATAAAGCTTGGAAATAATAAACTAGTCCAATAGAACATTAAAACGATCATATTTTCCTCAAAGTATTTCGCCAAAATCCTTCTTTCCAATGAGGAATCGCCAAACCGAAATTATGAAAGAGATGAATCTGCCAAGAGTAAAAGATCATTCGACCTAAAATCCATGAAATCTAAGATCCGATAACACTATCAGGGCTCATATAATCGTTCAGCTAACGGAGAGAGTGTAACCGATGGATGGGAATATCTCTTACTTGTTAAGAATTTATACGATACGATAGAAAATGAAAGCCCACATAGGCCAAATATTAACTCACGGGAAAAGCAATTATTGTGGAGCATCCAAGATGTTGACGTCTTATCCTTAAATTTCTGGATTTCTCAACGTTTTTTATCCTGGATATGGAGTACTGTTACAGAGAAAATCCAGAAATCACTTCATATAATCTATTATTACTTTCAAAAAACTACATAGGTTTACTTTTTATCCGTTTATAATTTCCAAAAATATATATTTTCTCATATTTTAGTGGTTTAAGAATTTGAAAATTTTTCCATATTATCAAGAAGAAACGATGTACGGAATTTTGGATTATTTGTTAATACCGTACAGCTTCGAATATAACCCCTGGGTGTATAAATAGATCGTTATTCTTACTGCAGAATGGATGTATCGATAATAAAATTCACTGAGCTTTCCTCCATAATGCTTTCACAGGAAATAACTATAGTCGCTAAAGTTTCGAGCATATGTGAAGCATTGTTTACTTCGAATACAGCAACAACGATAACTTATTTATTACCGACGGATGTTTTGCTGCTTTCGATGAGCCATTCGATCGGGATAGAGAGAGGAGCCGATCGGATCCTTCGATTCGACGTTCTACGCGACATTCGTGCCTGATCGCCAAATCATTGTTGCGGTCTCTGAGGTGACAGTCGTTTCCATCGAATCAACGAATAAAAGACCTGATTCTTACAACGATCGCCGCAATCGCGTTAGGCTTCGCTAGAGTTGAGTAGAGAGAGACTTTCACCGATCCATGCGAGAGTGATCGAAGGAGTCGACGAAAACGGTGCGTTCATAGCCTCGAAGGTGGTGGTTTTGTCTGCGATGATGTGGCACTCATGCGTCGGCGTTTTTTTTTTCGAACGAACGGTGATTGAGCCGTTATCCAGAAGAACGAATGGGCAATGGAAGAGATAAGAACGGGTGGAAGAGTCGTATCGTTCAACTTATTCTTCAACTAGAAAGCATTTCATGAACGATAGCGCCCTCTTCACATGTTCAAATCCATGAGGAGGGGGTCGGGGAGGTTGGGATTTGGTTCTCCTGACGATGGGAGATGGATGGATGTGCTTGTCGTATTTTGGCGATGATTATGAAGTGATTTGGAGCTTAGCATTCATGAGGAAACTTCAAATGAGTTATGTAACGATGGATGGGAAATATCGACGATCGTAACGTTTAAAAAATTGCGTTTCATTAATTATTGAGATGCGATACTCGAAAGATGTGAACGCTGCAAGTAAATGAGAGAAATTAATTCCGTGGGGAAAATTCTGATGGAAATTTCGATATGTTTTCCCGCAAATCTCTTCATTTAGCTTCTTTAATATATTTCTGTGATACTTGAATCGACGGCGTATCTATTCATTATACAGAGTTGGTACCTTCATATCCGTAGATATTGGATGCGGTGATACGTCTAATGCGAAGGGGTGGTTTAACGAGAGAACGACTGCCAGGTAGTGAGGCGGTCGACAAATGGGGGACCGTAAGAGGGTGGCATGAGAGGCATAGTTGCTCGAGAAGCGTTGAATATGATTAATAAAGAGCTCGCTATAGGATGTGGTGTATTGCTTTTAGATAAACATTCAGAAGCAATGGGCAATGGTGAGAGTGTATCGATACCTGGAGGCGGCACTGAAGGCTATCACGTCTTGAGGGTATGTTTCCTTATTCTATGCTTACATCAGAGGCGCCTGCTGATAGAGTCATGTGATACAGATCACGAGTTTTGCGTTTTTATTGCTGAATTCAGTGACCGGGGAGGATTTCGCTAGGGAAGAGAGGAGGGGGGAGCGACGGATTGAGAGGGAAACGAGAAAAAAGGTGAGGGCGACAACGGAGGACGTGGAAAAGAAAAGGAACGATCCCAAATTGATATCGCAATCCTTTACCCTCTCGTACATTGTGGCATGTCCAATTCGGAAATGATACATTGAAAGATGGAAGTTTCGATGCTTCGCAATATAAATCCTTTCCTCCCCCTCGGTGATGGTCATCAACGGCCTTTAACACTTTCGTGAGATATGCAGATAAACTGGGGTTTTGAAAGCGAAGATATGTCGTTTTTGTCTTGCTCTTTGCGGCTATTCTAGCCACCTTACCCTCTTTTCTCATATCTCTTCCCCCTACTCTCTTTCCTACCTCGAGCCTCATCGTCAAGTCTTGGTGTGCTCACACTATAGGTGCTCAAAAGGTGGGGTATGGGAAGTGTCAATTTATCGGCTCAGTAGCTACAAAATAATTTATGAGGAAGTTGGGCACGTTGATTCTCTTCTTTCCCCTATAAAGTGTTGAATTCGAGAGATTTTTTGCATGAATTAGTTTCGAAGATGGGATTCTCGTAGGTGAACTCTTCGTTATTCGAAAACACTTTGAGAATGTGTGTTGTTTGAAGGGAAAAGGCGGCCGATAAATTAAAATTGAGGATTTCATTAAGGTGCAAGACAATTCACCGGGACAAGCCGCCGGTCTTGAGCCATTCTTCGATTTCATCGTTTGCATTGGAAATACTCGTTTGGTAAGCAATATTATTGCGGAACTTTTACCCGTTTGCCTTTCTTGTGATTGGATGAGGAAATATTATAGGATAGGCTGTGATGTTGAGAAATATGTTTGAAGATTTATTCGGAAATCCTATAGGCAGAGAAAGAAATTGAGAACGAATGATGACACACTAAATTCATAGCTTTAATTAATCTTATCACTTCTAGAATTTCTTATAATTGCCACAATTTCTAGTAGAATTTTCTATGGCGTTATATATTTGAGGATCAAGACAACGATACAATGAAAGAAATATTGAAGCAACACGTCGAACGACCATTGGAATTGACCATTTATAATAGGTAAGCATTATTATTATTATTATGATAAGGTGAAATATAGGGGGTAACCGACGATTAATGCTGACGTTCATCTTTGCAGCTTCAAAAGTGAATTGTGATAGCGTTCCCTATGAAAGAATTAATAATAGGAATTTGTTTCCTTAAAGCTGCTAAAATCCATCGAAATAATAGTTTTTATTTTTTATTGTTTTCTTTCAATCTTAATGAATAAATATATTAATCGGTATTGAAAGTTACCTTCTCTTTTTTCTCTTTCATCGTTTCATTTCAAATTGTGAAATATTTCTATGCAAAAAACCGTAGTGGAAATATCTTATTGAAAGGGGTTTTCCGTTTTTTTTTTCGTTGCAATTTATTTGTCCGTCGAATTCCTCTTTGGGGTCCTTTTTCGATAGTCTATCTTTTCATCAGTTTATGAAAGAAAGGCAAAGTTCTTATATTCTAAATAGAATTGTATCGGTAATGCTGAATGGTTGCAGTAAGACGCAGACAGTAAGGCAGACACAAATCACTCCCTCACAGATGTGGGGTGGACAAGGTCTGCTTGGTGTGTCGATTCGATTTTGCTCATTCGAAGGAGCTAGGGAGAACGTTTGGCACGTTCTCGCGGTTCAACCAAATTCACCGGCTGCGATCGCTGGATTATGCGCGAAGAGTGATTATATTCTTGGCGCTGAATCCGTTCTCAGTCAGGTCACATCTGATCGTTTTTAATTAAAACATAACTGATGTAAGATCGGGGAATCGCTTGAAGTTTGTGCTATTATTTATGTTTGTTGAAGTTGATCGCTTTGAACGATATATTAGTGGTGGTATTTTCATGCATATAAACGCTGAGATAAGATGCACTGAGGCTGAGAGCCGATCCGTCGATGCAATTGAGGTAATTGTTGCGGATTTAAAATGTGCCACAAGATGGACAAAGTGGTTCTCTTTCATGTTTTTCGCCTTTGATGTTTGACCCGCTATTTTATTCTCTTATCAGTACGATTTTTACAAATTTTACAGCAATTCTGAGGTAAACAAAAGTACGAGTAATATATTGAAAGGTAATGGTGAGCATTAATGAGGTAATATAGTGAAAGGTGATGGTAAGCATTAATGAGTTGTTTCTGAGTGTGATTATCTTCAGGCAGATGATCTAATTGCACATGTGCAGGCGAATGAAGGGAAACCGCTCAAACTTTACGTATATAATGTGGAGCTGGATTCGGTAAGGGAGGTGAGTGATGCAATGATTTCTTTTTATTTAGCATTATATCCTCAAAATATTCTGCGTTTTGTTACTTTAATGCAGTGTAGTCGTGTCCATCGTAATTTTTCTCGTTTACATCAACCTGATCCGTTATATGATCCCTTTTGGTAGCGAAATCTGAGTCAGATAGATTTTCGAATTCTCACCACTCAAAAGCAGAAATATCGCGACCATAAATTCGGCTTAGTTTGCCACTGAAATGAATTTTATGGGTGACAAATTGCGACGGTTGTTGAAGTGTTTACCTGGAATGATGCAGGAGACTTGTAGTGTTTCTTGGATGGGGTATATTAGTGCGCAACACGATATCGGTTGTAGCCGTATCAAGTATCTTAGGCTAGTGAATTGTTCACTTTTATCTAGTTGTCAGTCTGTTGTTTCTTTCGTGTTGTCTGGCACTTGACATTTAAACTCTTCTTTTATTGTGGATGAATTAATCTCTGTTAAGGTTGATGTTTTTTTCCATGTATATACCTGCTTCCAAGGAATTTCAATATTAAATTATATGATAGGTGAATGGCGTCCAGTGGAAAGCTGAGAAACTTTCCTAGTCGAGTAATGATGCAGAATCTCCGTCTAGTCTTTCCTCCCACTTCTCCCCATCCACCCTCTCCTTCCTCCCGCGTCTCGTTCCTCTATGTGTGTTTGTGCACAGCTCTTCGACCTTTTCAAAATCTACTCAAATAGTTTCTCATTAAAAGATGATGGAAGGTGAAGTAATTAAATGAGATATGCAGCTTGTTAGATATCATCCCATTTAAGGTTCGTTGTGTGTTTTCAGGTGACATTAACGCCGAATTCGGCTTGGGGTGGAGAAGGTTGTTTGGGTTGCGACATTGGGTACGGATACCTGCATCGTATTCCAGTAACCGAGCATACTGATCATGAGCATTTACCGATGCTCCGTACTAACCACGACAACGGGAACGTGAATGCACCACCGTCGACAGCAATTCATGTGCCTCAACCAGGTCTTCCACATTGGTTTTTCAGCTCTCTAACCTGCTTTTCAAAAGAACTGGCAGAAAAATTAGCCAAGCATAATAACTCATTATATGATCCATTAATAATCCATTGCATAATCCACCATTAAGCTGTGATGTTGCTAGAAACATACGGTGTATTTATACGCAAATTGTGATTTACACATCCACTGTTTATGTGGATTCATTTACAGGTAGCACGGGCATTCCACAAATCGATTCAATTCAAAGCGCACCGAAATTCCCGGATCCGAGCACTTTCCCGTTCCCGCAACCGCAGGCAAGTTGGAAGCTTTAATTTACTAGCTCCAGAGAAGTTGCGAATGATTTATTTTTGTTCTAGCTTCATGGCAAACCACCTCCTGCCATTATCGTTGAAGTGGTTTTTTTAAAGGAGAGAATTTACTGCAGGCATATACGGGAATAGACAAGAATGTGGTTGATTCGTTGCCAATGCAACAGACGACAACGGTTGCGGCTAATGGCTGTCCTGCGCCCTCATCGTTCCCACCTCCAATACAGACACAGGTAAATTTCTTTCCGTATTCGTCATTTAATTCTCATATATTTGAGTTGGTTTGTGAACATTCTTTCAAGCAAATTCTGGGGTTTATTTTCGCCATTGTAGCCTAGAATACTTCAGATGTAATTAGTGAAGAGGATGGAAAGGATTAGGCAAAATTGAATATATATAAAAGATGTGTAGGATGAGGTTTTTATTTCGTGATCTGAACGAGATTCTGCTCTTCACTTCTGATTGATGCACCGATATTAGAAGAAAGCAAATTGGCTTAAAACATTACTTTAGCGTCAGTATTATTGCTCCGACTGGTGGTGCTTTTGCACTTATTCAGAAGTGATTTTGTTAAGGACGGTTTATTGAGTTCATATAGGAAAGAATTACATGTAATATGATAGGGACTACCCACTACGACTGCAGAAGTGGTTTATGATATGCTGCTTTAAATATCATTGTGATCGGAGGTCTAGGTCTTCCGATTGATGGTTATGAATAGCAGTTCTATTCTCTGAAGTTTTCTCAGGTAGTGCATTCCATGACGTCGTCATCACCAAATCCCTTGCCGGTAGCGTCACAACCGTCAATTGCTGTTCCGTCTATGCCGATTGGTGCCACATCTCATCCGGTGACACAGTCGATGCCGCAGTCTGCTGTTGCTCCTCCGATATCTCTTGCTACACCCATTTCTTCTCAGCCACCATTTGGCCAGCATACTGAGGTGAATGCTGGCTTAACGCAGGTGAACTTTTGTCACTCATTTTCAGTTCCTTTCCTCCCAGACTGTTTGAGGTATACTCATTGCCAAGGGTGGACCAGTGCGGTTTTTTTTCTGAAGGCATAGTACACAGAAGTGATTAGGTTTTCAGTACACTTGTGTAGCTTTGGAATTGAGAGCAGTTAAAGAAAAAATGGCGATGGTACCCAAATGGGTAAGAAGGACGGATTATCCCGAACACCTTGTTATTTAATATGGCACACAATAAATGCGATTGATAAAAGATCTAGCTAGTTTACAGGCAAGTTCGGTACCATCTGTAATGCCCACAGCGGTCTCTCAGCCTCCTTTAGCAGGAGGACAGCCAACGGGATATACATCCGTCCATTCGATGAATACGGTTCGTATTTATACCGAACTCCTTTTAACGCCAGTGATGAATTTGAAGTGACTATTACGCGGAAAAATGAGCCCATTTATATATGTTGGTAGGGAAATTATGAATATTTTTGTAAGAATTTCTTCTATCTTTCCACCTGTCACAGCTTAGGCTTAGTATAAACTTCTTCAGTTGAATGTTTGTGGCTTTTTGTTCTCGCATATCTGTAGAAGGACATAGTGAACCGTGTTTTTTTTAAGCGAAATGTCCCACTTCTTTGGCCCGACATATTGTAGAAGGAAATAACCTAGCCGAGCTTGTTTGTGTTCGCATCTTTCTATAATCGAATTAAACGTTTGCGTTAATAAATCTGAACGTTGTACTTTTGTGTGGCAATAAGAAAGATAAGCGCAGGAAGTTGAGGGGGGGATCGCATATGTTTTTGTTGAATTTCAGGTTGATTTCGGAGTCGAATTGGATATTTTTAATGGGCAATATTTGAAGCATTTTTATTTTATTTTATTTTCAGGCAATGCCACCACCATTCAATGCAAATGATTATCAGAAAGCAGCCCATAGCGGTGGACAGCCGCCAACTTCTTATTATTCTCCTCCTCCGCCTCCTGTTTTCCCATGTAAATGACTTGAACTTTGAATTGTTTCGGCTATGGAAAGTGCTGGATGATTTATCCAGAATGCAATATTAACGACCGGATATTAACCCCACATTTCAAATTACTGTTAAAGTGCCTTACAAACATTATTTAGAGAATGTTTTTATGAGGTTTAATGGATAAAAGCAATTGCTTAATATGAAAGTGTTTGGTTAAAAAATCCTCTTTAAGGTTCTTGCATTTTTCGTTGAGTTGCAACGCGAGAGAAATGCTACCGCCGCACTCCCTTGTCCCACCTTTAAAACTCGGGCCATCCCCCCATCCCCTCTCCTTCCAGTGCGATGAGCTTTTCAGGAGGGGCACACCTATGGATGATTTATCTTTTTTGGGTTGGAGGGGAGAGTTCATACTATGATGTAGTTTTCTCTGCTATCCAGGAGGGAGGAAGTTTCCATCATTTTTGCAGTTTTCATTATTTATTTCAATATAGGTGCATAGTTGATGGGCGTTTAGCATGATATTAACATTTTGCAGCGGTGTCGAACGTTCAACAGGGCGCGACGGTGCCAAGTGTGGTGCCTTCGATGTTTTCTGATCCATCGGTTAGCGGTACAGGATCACCACAATTCCCCCCACCCATTAATTTCCCAATGCCACCGCTTAGTTCGTTGGGTATCTCACAATTGGCCCCTCCCCCACAAATGACCGTGCCACAGCCAACTTCCAACACGTCTGCCTACTCCAGCAATCACCAGCAGAAATACGCACCCTCACATCCAGGTAACTGGGTTGATTTTATTGTACTATTGGGTGAGTTTTAAGCTACAAGTGAGCCACATTCAGGTGTATGTGTGTTGAATTGCTTTTGCCATATTCCCGATTTCCAGGTAGGAAGATAAACTCTAAGTGATCAAGGAAGCAAGTAGGAGACGTCTGTGCAAATCACTAAAGGAAGAGACACGTTTTAGAGAGTATTAAATGTACGTTCTGCTACCACGTTGCTGGTTATTAGTGATTTCCTACCTTATCATCTTCGATCTGTCTTAATGCGTTTGTTTAGTGAGTAGTGATAGAACGTATAGAATTTGAAGTATTGATTGGTAATGTTGCAGCAGTGTCTTCATCGCAGTACTATCAGATGCCTTCGTAATAAGTGGGAGAATGGAGGTGCAACAAGTATCGTCGATCAGTGTCTCGCTCCTCTCGGATATGCGTATTGCCCTCTCATATTTGAGGGCTTCTTTGAGGAAGTTGTTGGATTTTATAAGCGAAAATCGTCGCATATTTTGTTGTGATTAAGCGAATCTTTCTAATGTACCCTTCTAACAGCACTCTTATCTGCCTTCGTCGCCACATTTTGCCTCACTTAAACCGTCCAATTTCAGAAAGTTGAAGCAGTATATGTTGAAAGACGAAAAGGCGGAAATAAACTCATGTGAGTCTGTGGCATGACGGGAGATTTCTCTGCCTCGGTGATATGGGGGCTGTTCTTTAAACTAGACGATTATTGTTTAGTGATGAGAGATGATCGGGTTTCGGTTGTGTGCGACCTGTCCTTCCGTACATCTTCATAATCGTATCTTCTTTCTTCAGCATTTATAACATCCTTATTATCAAACTTTTCTTCGTTATTTAACACCTTTTTTACTGTTAAATCCGTTGGATTTTATGGGAAAATTGCTCATGGTAATTTTGATCTTCAACATAGTTCAGCCAGTATTCCACACCTTCTATTACTGCTTATTTAAATATAAAAGTTGGTTTCCAATATTCCATTCATCGAGAGCGAGAGACAGGGAGGGGGGAGGGGGAAAGGGAGGTAGAGAGGGGAATTGTTCAACCTTCAGCTCTGAGGATACAAAATTCTGGCAGATGATCTTGTCTCTATGATTGGGCATAAATTTATCCTCTTATTGGATGATCGTAAGCGAGTAGTAAGGTTATGAGACTCTCACTCCTCAGACGAGAATTGGAAAGTGGAAATCGCGATGTTGTTGAACTCGTACTCTCAGTCCTTAACTGTCGTGGAGGGTCGATTATGCGATGTGATCATGGTTGGTTTGAATTTCCGTTTAGCCTTCAGCGATAGGGCGAATCTAATTGCTCTATTCTCTTTAATAAATCATATGCTTTCATTATGGTTTTGGGGTATCTGTTTGCCTTTCTTTTCTTAGAAATTTCGGGCAAAATGAATCGATGAGAAATTTTGCTCACATTATGCTCATATATCTGTAAGCATTATTTGTTCAGCTGAAGGTTCTTTATGGAATTTTTTTTCCAACGTGAAGTGAGCTAAGATAAGCGAAGATACGACCATAGGTTTAGTGCCATAATCGGGAGATCTGCTAGTGCGACGTTCTAATCCGATCCCACAGATCGATGATATTTTCATAGGTGGAATCGGATTTTTGGCAACGATAGGTGCTATTTGTGCTCAATCGTTAAAACTGAGTAAGGAGTTGCTGATTTGGCTTATTCCCGTATTGACCTATGAATGTGATGATTAATATTCCATATATGAATGGAATAGAAGACGAGAGTATATCGGTTGTACGTTGCTCGATTGGAGATTACAAGTGGAGAATATCGATGGATGATATTTTATGTTTATTGGTCGTCGGCTGTTAGTATTGGTTTTTTTTTTAAAGATTTACTTATTAATTTATCTATTTATCTTAATTTTTATTTTCGATATACGACGAACGTCAAGTTGTTTCTTTCGTTGTCTCGCTTAACATTTTCCTCTGCATTTGTTTGCCTCTTCTTTGGGAAATAAAATTCTCTTCAATTCGATGTTTATATTGTTGTTTGAAATGCTTATCAATCGTGATCGTCGGTTGCTCTATCTGCAATATATTCATCGCTTCATTCGTTGTAAAGAAACACTGAAAGTGTTATTGATAGCTTCAGATTTCCAGAAAGTAGATTCTCTTCAAGCGGGATATCCGACCTCATAATTAGAGGTTAATTAATGCCACTGTGGTGATCGGCATTGGTTGTCTTGCGTTGTTGAATTTCGGCATTGATGTGCGGCAGAACGAGTATATTTAAGGCAAAAGCTCTAATCCCTATTTGCCCGCAGATATCGAATTGGAGGGTTTTCAAAATTTGATACGTCATAAGAAGCAGTTCATCTTTTTAGAAGGCTAGAGGTCCTTATTTTTTTGATGGTAAGAGCCCTCCATGGAACATGGAAGTTTTCTTTGCTTCACTCTGGAAGTTGTATATCAGATCGTTTATCCCTTCGTCTGGCAGTAGTCCGTCCCGCTTCGGCGTCTCATTCTTCCGTTCACTTTGGTGGTGATTAGAGATCTTCAGCGTCCGATATGAGAACCTACGTGATGGTAACAGATATCTACTAAAGCTTGTAGCGCAACTTGCCGTATCATTCCTTCTCGGAAAGCCGCTTCGTCGTATTTGTTTGTCGTTTGCAGGTTCGATTCGCTATGACATCAATTGAAATTGAGGCATCCGAGTAAGTCTTTCCTTTTCAAATTGTAGGGAGCACAGGAAGTTCCAAGTTGAAAATGAGTAGCAGGTATTATGATAGGTGGAGTGACATTCGGGGATGGGGTGATCATCACACGCATGTTATGAGCTGCGTTGGGAGCGTAGTGCAGGTCGTCTATGGCCAATGTACCCATGCATATAAAATATCATCTGTTGGTCTAAATGTGGCCGAAAAATTTGTGGGTTCATATTTCTCGTATTGTTATCACCCCTTATGGTATTTTAAAGCGGTTCGATGTGGCTTGGAACGGGGAAAGAGGTGGGCATGAGGTCTGAAGTAGTTGGAGATGGTTTGAGTGACAGTGAACCGTTTTTTTCTTTTTAAATGAATGATCGAAGTTTGAAAGGTGCCTGGGAAACGTAAGTGTTCGTGTAGGCTTATAATCGTTTAGTTTATCGATGTATTCAAGCGAAGCTTCTTTCCCTGAAGTAGCGCTTCCAAAGCTGGATTCTAAAATTGAAGGATTACACTCCATTTTTTCAGCCCAAGAATGCTTGCTTCATTTCAGCGTGGTGCGCTTGGTGGAGCAATATTTGAAGGAAAACAATCTAATGCGTACGCTCGCTGTGCTGCAGGTTTGCTGATTTTCTGTAAGCTCGCATAAACAGTATTGTTTGGTTATTGCCATATTTGGGCACATCCTTGCAATCTTTACTTGTAATTGGGGTGGAGGGAAGAAGTTGGAAGGATTCTCGGGAAGTTTTATTGTTCATGCAGGATTTCCAGGCCTCATGAGATTGAGCGATCGGTTCTGAGGTCGTGAAGCGAAGAATGCTCGCTTCAGTTTTCAATATTTCAGGAGGAAACAAACATAACGCTGAACACAGTGGACAGCATCGATTCGTTTGTTCACGAGATCCAAAGTGGGCATTGGGACACGGTACTGAAAGTGATCCAGCCATTGAAACTACCTGCAAAGAAGCTCATCGACCTCTATGAACAGGTAGGTCTCTTATCTGAAACAAAATCTGCGAACATGTTCAAATGGCGTAGACGTCACTGAGACATATAACAGGTTTCGATGAGTTTTTAGACAATGAAATGGCAACAGCAGTGCTGGGAAGGAGGTTTTCAGCGTTCGTTGAATTATTATTCCAGGTAATTTGAGACCTTTACGTTGGCTGAACCGCATATTGAATTGGATCACAAGGGCGTACTCATTTTAGATTGTGATTGAGCTTGCCGAGCTTCGCGAAATTGGTTGTGCACGTCTGTTGCTCCGGCAGACCGATCCTATGCAGCTATTGAAGAACATGGAACCAGAAAGGTAGGTGGTCTGTTTTGCGTTCATTGGATCGTCGTGAAGATGACCAACGGAACAGGGCACCAGTGCATGTAAGAAGGTTAATATAAACCATTTGCGTCCAAGTCAGATATCATTGCCGCATATAATGTCTTTGACATTGATTAATTCAATCCAGTTTTCAGCAGATTTAATACCAACATAGCCTGCATTTTGCATGACTTGTGCACAAATGTTTACGATGATGGGGCATTGAGGTTTCGAGGATTACGAAGGTGTTTATTGGAAAATATACTCGTTCATTTGCATTGCCGATATGATTGATTGAATATCAGCTGGTATTGCTCACTTCATATTCCGTCTCTTATAGATATGCTCGTTTGGACAACTTGTTGGCACGCTCTTATTTCGATCCCCGTGAAGTTTATGCGGAAGGTAGTTCTAAGGAAAAACGACGCGCCGCTATTGCACAGGTCATTTGCAACGTTATTCGCTTTAATTAGTACTTTTTCACCTGCAGTTTTCCGAGCATTCGAACATATCGTTTTGTTCACTAATGATTACGTTTAGCGGCTTGCAAACTGGGTAAGTTTGTTAGTCGGGAATTGGCCACTTGTCGATAATGTTGCAATATGTGGTTTGGGAGAATCAAATATGCCTGGGTTTTGTAGCCATGATGGTTTCGTGGTCGCTTGAAATTTGTTACTCATATCACCCTTCTCCCCTCCGTTCTTTCCGACGCCCTGTCTTCGCGAAAAATGTTGTCTTTTCCCATCTTGGTTTAGTTTTTTGCCGTTTATACTCATAAAATCGTAGGTTTGTAGAATATTGTTTTTAGAAGCGTTCTCATGGAGCATAATTTTGCAGTCTTTATCGGCTGAGGTGAACGTGGTGCCTCCTTCGAGGTTGTTGGCCCTTCTTGCGCAAGCTCTCAAATGGCAACAGCATCAGGGTCTCCTACCTCCAGGTATGCACTTCACGTTTGACATGGGGTGATAAAGAGACAGGTCACATTTTGTGATTATGATTGAAATAACGATTATGATTTATCAGCAAAATTGCACAGCATGTTAAAATGTAACAATGATCTTTTCGTTCAGAAGTGAAAAGCGTTGAGCGTGGTGTGCAGGAATTCAGAACATTTCAGCGTCATTTTGATCTTGTCGTTATGGATTTACCTAAACTCTAATTAGCGGCTGTGGATAGTTTTTTCTCGCTTATCCTTTATGTGCAAATGGCTAGCACCCCCAGTTCGTTGATTCATACCACCAGACTTGTGCTTAACTGTGCACCTTTTTAGCCTGTAGAGTTGGTCCGGCCAACAGGTAGATTGGAGGTATTCGACTTATTTTAGCTTAGACAAATCTTTAGTGTTGTTCCGACCTCCAATATATCATTTCATCTGAGGTGCAGTTTCTTTTCTTCAGAGTATGATAGTTTTCAGGCGTTGTAGATTTTGCGTTGAACAACGATTTTAGGAAATGAGCAATTTAGGTACGCAGATTGACTTATTCCGTGGTAAAGCAGCAATGCGTGAACACGAAGAGGAACGTTATCCAACGCAGATGGCTCGACAAATCAAGTTCAGCAATAAAAGCTTCCCTGAATCTTGTCAATTCTCGCCTGATGGACAGTACCTTGTTACCGGGTCTGTCGACGGTTTTATCGAGGTTAGCAGCCCATTGCTCGTATCAGTGGCATTCCAGGAGAATGCGACTTTTGCGCTCATGGGGATCTATCGTTGGGGATAGGGGAAGGGTATTGTCGCCAAAGGGCGCTACAAACATATGCAAGAGAAAAGAGGGTTGCGGGGGAGAGGAGGTGCGGTTCCTCGCTAAGCCCTTTACGGAAGAGAGCGGCTAAGAGACGTGGGGAGTCAAATACGTTTGTAAAGAATGGCAACAAAGGAGAGGGCGTTGAATCCGCACACAACGAAGTGGGGATTCTATGTTTCCTTTCATGCAGGATCTCCAGCGAAGTCTTTTTGTTCACTTCGATGGGGTTTTGTTTTGACCGTTTCGACGTTTGGCGCAACAACTTTGGATATGGTTTCTGAAGTCGGGATTGAATGTGGCAAATTTTTTGTCGTTTACTACGGATTCTGAAGGTGGATTGTATTTCATTGCAGTCATCCATCAGACTGTTCCCCCTCTTCTTAACGTTGCGTACATGCGTGAGGAACAGTTGTCAAATTTGCACCACGCAACTTATAAAAGAAGCTGTATAAGCATATTTCTTTAGCTAATACCGCTTTCATAGACGATTAAGTCGTTGCAACTTTAGAAAAACATTGAATTTGATCTGTAAGTAGTCGATCTGTAGAATGGGTGGTATTCAAGTCAGCCATAGTTATTGTTATTTTCTACGTTCTATATTTTAAGGTTTGGAACTATATGAATGGTAAATTGCGAAAGGATCTCAAGTATCAAGCACAGGACAATTTCATGATGATGGACGACTGCGTTTTATGTTTAGCATTTAGCCGAGATTCAGAAATGCTGGCGTCGGCGTGTAAAGATGGTAAAATAAAGGTTTGCATTTGAGGTTTTAAAGTTTTCCCGACTGAGGTGGAGTATTCCGGAGTTGTTCTAAAAATACAAGTCTTTGTGGACCATGGTTCTCCGTTTGGGCGTTATGAAAGTATTTAACTTGTTCCTCCCTCGTCTTTCATCCTATCCTCACCTCGCCTTATTGTTGTTCTAGATGATATTTATCGACTTCTGCTTTGGGCACTACGAATTGGGTGACAACCATATGAATTTAGTGCGCTCGATGACGGCGAGAGTATAATACAAGTTTCTTTTAAGGTTTGGAAGGTGCAAACAGGACAGTGCCTGAGACGTTTCGATAAAGCACATTCTGAAGGAGTGACATGTGTACAGTTCTCGAAGGATAATGCACATGTCTTATCGGGTTCATTCGATCATACAATCAGGTTTCTCGTTTAATTGCTTCGATTTTCCTGTTAGGTGATACGAAATTTGCGTGTGATGTATCGCGTGGAACATCGCATGAGAGATTTCGAATTGACAAATATTTCACAACTTTTAAAGTAAGCGTTGTGTCACCACTGCCGTATCACCACTTCAACCATTGTTTTGTGCCTTCTGTTTTTTAAAGTTTTTGTTTGTTTTGGAGGATTTGCGAAGGTCAGACCATTGCTGTAGGGAGGTCTGGTTGGAGCAAAAACGACTCAAAGGAAAGTGTTTTTTTGTCTTCGGGGTAATCGAATTTTTACAGAGTTCATGGACTGAAGAGCGGCAAATGTTTAAAGGAAATGCGTGGGCATACCTCCTTCGTCAACGACGTCAGGTATACTGAGGTTAGTTTTAACAATACTATTTAAAGGCTTCATGCATGCACAAACTTATAGGATACCATATCAGTATCGACACTTATGTAACGCAAATCTGCTGTTTCCGAGGAACGTACGCTCGGACGTATGCTGGCGTCCATCCTTTTGTATCGTATCCTTGAAGCATCATTTATTCTAAGGCATTTTTTCTTCGATTATTGAGTTTCTGTTGAAATCGTGAGGTAGCGATATTGGATATGGAAAAAATGCTCGGAGTCCCTCAACCATACTTTCCTTGGTTATAAAGCCCTAGGCTGCTAATGTTTTGAACTCTTAAGATTGGGCATAATTTGAAGAGAACTCTTAAAATATGAGAATTTTGAAAATTCCAGAATTTGGACAGTGATATGGGAGATGTGATGCACTTACTTGTAGTACCTTGTTATCATAAAGCCTTTATGTGTACATTGATTTGGAATCAGAACGAGATGTAGAAAACGTCCTTATCTTGTTACTTCCGCTTAAGAGGTTGATATCGTTTGATAAACGACACAGTTTAAAGGATGGTCACATGTGTGTATCGGCATCGAGCGATGCGACGGTAAGGATGTGGAATGTGAAAAGCTGCGAATGTGTCAATACGTTCCGTGTGGCAGGAGAGACGCCCGTCAACAGTATACATCCGATCCCTAAATCCGACAGTCACTTCATCGTATGCAACCGATCCAACACTCTTGTGGTTGTCAACATTAGAGGGCAGGTTTGTTGTGCTTCGTGCTCTCGCTTTTCATTAATCCAAACCTCGCCTGTCGCTTAGCTCAAACTTTGACTTCGACACTCAAGAAAGTAACTAACGGATGAGAAAAGGGAATTCTTCCTTTTCATTTTGAAATGCTATGGGTTGTGCCTTGTGTGGCAAAATATTATCATCTACTTAGGAGGAGATTTTTCTCCTCAAAATATTGCCTTTTAGATTTTTTATGCCTCTCAGGATTAATGGTCGTGATTCCAGCCATGCAACTCATTTTACTAGTCGACGGTTGATACTGCGAAGGCGGTAACTAAATCCGCCTTAATCGTCTATGGGATTCTGGTTCAGATATCTGCGTAACCGCGAAAACAGAGTGACACGCTTCTGTTCAGAGGATTTTTCTTTGTTTAATCCATTCGTAATCGTCAAGTGGAATTGCTGTTTGCAGTTGTATGCTTTTGGCCGTCGAAAGCGCCGGAAGGTTCACGTAAGCAGAGAGCTGCATTATTGTGGCGTGTATGCCACTAACCCTTCACGGTACTGTGTGATTAACCCGATTTCATCTCAATTTTAGAGACTCGTTTGTTATACGTGCATGTGAGGGAGTGTTATAGATTGTAAAGACACTGACGTCGGGTAAGCGGGAAAAAGGCGACTTTGTGGCATGTGCGTTATCACCACGCGGTGAATGGATCTACTGTGTTGCCGAGGACAGTGTCCTTTACTGCTTCTCACTTATCACCGGAAATCTTGAGAGCACAATACCGGTTTGTTTTTGTGTAGTGTTTTGTTGATTTTTGGTGGGCGATGTTTCATGCTCAACGAAGGAATAGAAGATCGGGTTCTATAATTATGGCATATCAACCTAGGAAGCGTGGTAACTTAAAAAAAGGATCTGATGATTCTATAAAATTCCACATATCTCCAGCACTAAAGCTTTCTCATTCTTTGTTTTCTGTTTTATTCGTGGAGTTATCATTTTTTGCACCGTTATGATAAGTTTGAAAGATTTAGGTCCTCTCGATCATAATCTGTAGGATTTTTGTTTATATGGTTACAAAAAGGATTTCACCATTGGAATTTTCGGCATTAAGGCGTTTTTTAGTTATACAGTGTGGAAAGTATGAGCACAACCAACAAGTGCAACGAACACGTGAATGTTTCTGTACTATTTGAATTTACAGCTGCATGATGAGCCGGTGCATGGGCTATGTCACCACCCCCATCAGAATCTCATCGCATCATATTCGGAAGATGGCCTTCTGAAGTTATGGAAGCCATGACCTCAGCATTATTTTCTGCTGTGCTCGTCCATCGTTGTGCAGCTCTCGGCGAGTTTCACTGAAGGCTTGTTGTTATACAGGCTCGTCGTTCATTCTGCGTTCATATATGTTTTTTTTGAAACTTGCATTTGTGTCTTTCTTAAACGCATTGCCCACGATTGTTGCGGTTTTTGGGAGATTTCATATTTGGAATATTGGCGGCGGAAAGGGCAGTTTAAGCCAAGCGAAGGATGGGGAAAGACTGAAACGTCAAGTGTGGGAAGTGAGATGTGAAGTTCAACGACTTCACATATATCGGCCGCATTTCTTCGATTGGATTGTTGGGAATGCATACGCATTGGTATCTTTGAACGTTTAACTTTTGACATGATGCTCGGTTTGAAATCTTTTTCTTGCTGAATCGTACGACTTCGATGGCATTTTGCTGGTATTTTTGCAAAATATCTGACTCCATTTATCGATTGATTGGAACATAATCATATAAATTGGGTTGTGGGAACGCTGATAGCTGATGCACACTTTAATTTCATATCCACAAGGTAAACGTCTATGAGATATTTACAGGATGAATTTGCTAGGATTTTTCAGTTTATTTGCAGGAGTTGTGCTAACTTCAGTGTATTGTGAATGTATATTCGTGTGGTGGTGTTCAGAAAAAGGTTTCAGTAGGTTTCGGGACGTATGCTTAGGTTGGAACCAATAAACCAAACAATTATGATTTGCAGTTTAAGAGAAATTGAAATTTAATTAAAGTGATTTAAATTTGGATGAGTTCGTTGCCTAATTATTGTGCTCTGCGTTCGACGATTATTGTTGTTGTTTTTGTCGATGAAATTCATTCGTCTCATTCATTTGTTATAATGTTAATGATCGGATAGCATAGTTGGATAATACCCATCACGGAGATTTCATTATGCGAAAAATGCTAGTTTAACAAATATCCCCCCACTTTTGATGATAGTGAAACGGATCGGATATTGGTAAATATTTCAGTTCATTGGGATATTTTACGGAAAACTTCATATGAATGTTTAAGAAAGAGTGTTACATTCTTAAACATCTTTTTCAATGAACCCTATGAGGTTATGTTTTGTTGTTACTATCTATTGTGTTTATTTTTTCACCATATTTATTCATGCTGGTGGTTTAAAGGCAGAGATATGCTTTTGAGCAAATTGCAGAGAAGCTTAATTCTGGTTAAGGCGTACCACTCTTTAGCATTTTTGAAGTTGGTATGTTAATAGAGAACATCGATGAATCAAAAATCTTCATGAAATGATTCATTTACAGCCACCCGATTGACTAATTTCACGATGAGGACGTTTACTTGGTGATCAAATAAAGCAATCCACATTCTTAGTGCACCAATATTGCAAGGTGAGTCGACAAGGTCGTTTATGTACATAGAGTGATTGTTGTGCAGGCATTTTCAGGATCATTCTTTTCTATGGCGACCTCTTGTAGTCGTTGATGATACTCGTCGACGATCATATTGCATGGCGGATCGAGAAATTCCAATTCTGAACACATATGGCGCAAACGTTGTTCGAAGTTTTCCTGAAATCGATATTAGATTATTGGTTAAGTATGATGTGCAAATCTGAGAGAAAGTTCGCAAGGCATCGCAACAATATGGAGCCATTTTCAGTAGGTCGATTTTTCAAATTTTTTCCGCACGTTGAAATGCAGCAGTTTTTGGGTGATAGTACGGAGCGTCATATGGAACATATTAAAGAGTAGGAATTTCGTCTTAGTTAAGTTCAACGTGATATGACTAGTTTGGAACTTAAGCGATATGTTTGATATATAACACTTACCGAAGGTAGCGTAGTCATAGTGATAGCAAGCTTCATAAGAGCGTTGCATAGGCCACATGTAAGTTCAGGTGAATAGAGTGGACATGGCAGTTGGCATAGGAATTTGCCATAAAGACGTATATAGCGTTGAGTGCTATTGTGAAGTGCATTGCAAATAAGAGGCGGTGTTCTCGTAGAGCAAAGGGTACGTTTATTTTTTACGTGTTCAAGTAATTCCCTTCTATACGCACATATCATACAACGAAAATCCGTGATCGATGATGCGAAAATCGCCGCTTGAAGCGTTGAGCAAATCAGTAGAATTATGAGTGCCCTCATTCTGTCAGAATTGCTTAAACTTTGCGTGATCAGCACATTAAAGTGACTGTTGGGCGAAGAAGGAGAGAGGTGCATTGCGCCAGCCAGCATTGTATTCCATATTGCGTTAATATTGCTCATCGAGTACAAACATCACATAGGTATATTGATTATGATAGAAATGAGGTGTTGAAGAAACGTCGACCAAAGAACAGAATACGTCTAAAGGTGATCTAAGGGTGCTTGTTGCAAATCGTGATATCTATTGCTAACGCCTAAGAGCGTTTCCGTTTTTCGAGCCTACTCAGCATGGACGTCGTTGTATTGCTCCTATGTAGTAACCCGTTGAAGAGAGATGTATCGATGAGGCGGTGGAATTACCGCCCTACTATAGTCGTAGTTTCAAGTGCTCGGAAAACACTCTCAACTATGGACTTGCAATAATCATGCAAAAGTTTTGGTGATAATTGTGCAATTTTTATTGATTCAATAGAAATCGTACATAATATCGACCATATTATAAGTATATATTTTTGATGGGAAGAAATCGTGGTGATTATCACTCTTGGCGTACTTATGTAAAGCAACAATAACTGGAAAATAAACAGAAGTCGCACTCAGTTGCCAACGAAACGAAGCATGAGGTCGCACTCAATGCAATGTTTCATTATTCAACGGCTAATATATAGCACAGAAAGTCGATTTAAAAAAAAAAATCTGCGGGTCTGTTGAATTTGTTTATCAACAATGGTATCGAATTTCATTGCTAGTCATCTTTTCGTACCACAACTTCGAACTAGCTATCTAAACCATAATTGGATTATCTTCGAGGGAGTCTCTGTTACTATTACTTACTCTATGAGGTATGAGAGAGCGCCCAATGATGAAAGACAAGGATTTGCTCTAGCGATGCTGCGATATCCTTGCAACTAAGTGAATTCGTTCACGTAAATGCATCCGTTTAATTAAGCGACTTTTTAATGCAACATCGTTCGGCTATGAAATCGTTTCTATTTTCATATATATTCTCTTTAAGTATTGAGATTTTGTTATCGTAGCAATTTGTGGAATTCGCTTTTTTAGAAACAAAGAAGAAGCAGTTACGATTGTTGCGAGATTTTGCTATCTAGAAACGAAAGTTGCGATTGTTTAAAGAGCGTCAAATTGTTCGTTCATTTCTTACTTATTTATCCTATGAAGTAATAGCTTTCCTAGTATGTTTCATTGATCGTCGTGGATATCGTTAGTTTTCGCTTTTCATGGATTTGATAGTTGCACTTAAATCCACAATAGAAATGATACAATTCAATGAGATCAATGAACATCTGAAGAGATGAAACCAATTTGTTTATGCTTGATATGTTCAGTATAGGAGAGATATTATCAGTTAAGGATGTGACTTTTAAAGTTTTAGCGAAAAATATGGAAAGAAACAGTGACGAAGCGCGATCGAAATTGAGCATTTGCTGAGAAATTCAAGAATTATTGCTGACTGAGAAATTTTACCATTATGATCGTGTGGATTTCTTTTTTTTAAAGCTTTATCGCTCTGATGATCTGGATTTCTTCCAGAAGGAAAGGGAATTTTTTTTCTGAATCTCTGGATGATTCGATATTTCTCTTCACAGTTCAAAATGTTGTTATTATTGTTAATTTTAAACGATTTGTTGCAAATATTCATTCAAAAATACTTGCATTTGTTAGATGATGATGCTGTGTTTATTACTGGAAAAAATAACCGGAAATCCAGGATGACGAAAGTTTTCTCATTATTATGAATGGAAATTTGATAAGTAAAACACATAAGCGATAGTGTCGAGTCGTTAACTACCTTGAAGAATGATCATTTCATTAATAAAGACCAATTTCTTTGCACGTCGTTTCCGACGAATACCGTTGAGCTCAGCAAGCACATGCATTTTTTTGCGTACTAATCGACGACGATCATATTGCATGGTGGATCAAGGAAATCGAGTTGTCTACACATAAATCGCAGCCGCTTCTCGGATTCATCCTGCAAGTATACCAGACTTTTATAATCTTATGTTAGGAAGAAGAGGTCATGTTTAAAATTAACAGTGGCGGCTGCTCAACAATATTAATAAATATGACCTTTGCATCATATACTAGAAAGTCATGAAGTAATTATTAAATCGTTGAAGAAAACCTTTAAAATCAACATTTTGCATAGCTAAATTGGCGAAATTCTCTCTAAAATAGTTGGTAGGCAAGCAACGATTCGGGAAACTCATTAAACACTTTTCGTTGCTTGTTGATTTGGGTACTTCTGCATCAAGCCTGATAAGGATTTGTGGATCGAAGCATCGATATACCACTAATCTGAAATTTATTCAGCGAACTTAGCAACTACGAGGAGGCAGAATGCGTACAGTAGGTACTTCAGCGGAACATACTATCTGCGTTTCCATATTTCTGTCAAAAGGACAGTGGTCATATTTTCCAACGTGCTATTTTCTTGATATTTGCACAGCGTTTTATTGTGTAATCTCTCCCATAAATCAAATTACTTCGGTGTCGAAGATGCTGTAAACTGAGAGTGAGGAGCTGACCAGAAGGAAACAAAGAAATATTCTCACCTCAGATTCCTCTTTATTGGTTTCAGCGACCAGTAAAATGAGAGTTAGGAGCTGATCAGAAGGAAACAAAGAAATGTTCTCACCTCAGATTCCTCTTTATTGGTTTCAGCGACCAGTAAAATGAGAGTTAGGAGCCGATCAGAAGGAAACAAAGGAATGTTCTCACCTCAGATTCCTCTTTATTGGTTTCAGCGACCAGTAAAATGAGAGTTAGGAGCCGATCAGAAAGAAACAAAGAAATGTTCTCACCTCAGGTTCCTCTTTATTGGTTTCAGCGACCAGTAAAATGAGAGTTAGGAGCCGATCAGAAAGAAACAAAGAAATGTTCTCACCTCAGGTTCCTCTTTATTGGTTTCAGCGACCAGTAAAATGAGAGTTAGGAGCCGATCAGAAAGAAACAAAGAAATGTTCTCACCTCAGGTTCCTCTTTATTGGTTTCAGCGACCAGTAAAATGAGAGTTAGGAGCCGATCAGAAAGAAACAAAGAAATGTTCTCACCTCAGGTTCCTCTTTATTGGTTTCAGCGACCAGTAAAATGAGAGTTAGGAGCCGATCAGAAAGAAACAAAGAAATGTTCTCACCTCAGGTTCCTCTTTATTGGTTTCAGCGACCAGTAAAATGAGAGTTAGGAGCCGATCAGAAAGAAACAAAGAAATGTTCTCACCTCAGGTTCCTCTTTATTGGTTTCAGCGTCTCGAATTAGTGTTTTTGAGATAGCGCACATTTAGATTAACGTTAATGAATATGTTTGCTATGCTTATTTTATATGGATAATATTCAAGACTATAAGTAGAGTTCTTATTGTATAATGTTTCTGGCTATTAAGAACACAAAGTCTAATTTAACGATGATATTTTCGTTCACAAATATAGAAGAGCAATGAAATTAATTGATTTTAAAGAGAAAATTTTCCCAAACTATGATGATAGATGAAAAATTCGGATGTGAAAAGATTAGTTATCCACCGGAAAAGTAACACAGATAGCCAAGGTGTCATAGATTAGGTAGTCGTTATAGAGGAAAGCTTAAGAAAATGATTATGTAATGAGATATCAGCGTATCTGCAGTGTTCGGCATTTACTTATATAAAAAATAATATATAATGTGTTGAAAAGTTCTCGCCTACTAACTTCTAAACGGAAATGAAACCAATAAACACCTGTAATTTACTTGAATAATTGCCGTTGTTCGTTAACGCTGGATCTCTCGGCTATTCAGAATCCACTCAGTTACCAGGTTGCTTTCCGATGGGTCGCCTCTAAACACATGGCATATGGATAGCTTATCTTGTATCTTCGAGATGCGTATAGTGGTAGCAATTATGAGGGTACTCGTTTCATATTGAACCTTAATAGGAGATCGGTAATCACTCAGGTACTATACACTTGAACAGATCATCGGGAGAAAGACCTGTTGAATTGGATGTGCAATTCATACATTTTCAAAATCATCTACGACGATCAGGATTATTTATTTGCAATAATGTATACTCAAACAACGATGATATAGCCAAAGGATTTACTGCGGGCATTTATTTGGAGAAGTGTGAGGATGGCGTTTGCTTATTGAACACAATTTGAGCACATAAAGAGTTTCGAGGCCGGATAACTTTTTAATGGGTACACGAAAGCCGAACTTTTGCACCCGAGGAGGAAAACTCCAACGGAAATGACGGCTTCTGAATAAAATCGTTGATAATGGTGGCAAATTCGTTATCATGATATTGTCGCCTCGAATTGTTCAAGTCATTTATTTGCAGCATTTATCCAACTTCTTTACGACGATTACGTACTTTTCGTTCCACTTCAGCATAGCCATTAAGCCGATTATTCAATCAAAGCGTTCATCAGCTCGAAAAACCTTCCTAGACTTTTGATGGATGAGAGAGTCCAGAAATTATTACTCTCGACGACTGCCCAATCCCATTTAAGTGTCAAATCTGTCCATTGTACGAGTCTTATGTTCAAAGAGCTTTAGCAGTTTAAGTTTCATCAGCAACGACCTATCCGCAAATGAAATATCCTTTTTTTTAAAGGACGTTTTGTCGACGCACTCAAATCGTTCGATGCAATAGATGTGCAAATGCGGAACGCACTCTCTTCAATATGCCTTAGATCATGAGGTCCTTTATTTATTTGTACACTATTAAATATACGGTGAAAAGAAACTGCACTCAGCAAAATGATAACATTTATGTGAATCGTTTTAGACTAAGGCTCAAAGGGTACAATATACCAACGATCGAACTGATAATAAGCAGCAAAATAAGCTCATTGAGGGTTTCTTATCATACAATTGCCCATGAAGTAGCACATAAAACACTGATAAATTCAATAACAAACGATGGGGACGTAATAGTGCCTCTCTATATTATCTAACATCATCGTTCGATCCCTTCATTCAAATTTTCCTATAAAAGCGATATTGTCTATTGAAAAACGAAGCGTGAAATATTACTCTTCCACTGCTGAAAGGTTGGAATAGAGCAGCGTAGAATTTGAAAAAGTCAACGGCTGAATTATTCTCCCCACTTGCAGTTTTTATTAGCATTTTGTGGTTGTAACGTCCAGTAAGATATTCTCATGATAAAGCTTAAAAAAAAACAATTAAACAAGTGTAACAAGTGCAGCGCCAAATATTGAACCCATCAACGATGAAACGACTGCCACCAAACCCACCAAACTTCCGGTCATTTCTCGTAAGTCGTCTTCCACTTTCCTTAACATAAGAAAAAGATTCTTATCATCGATATTAGAAGATGAAAGAACAAGACCATGCAAAACGAATAGCATACCCTGTCAAGAAAAAATTCCGAACAGGAATATAGCCTTACCTAACTTACCTGTCATTAACCTATCTAGAACTTGAATATGGAAGGAGGACTTTTTTCATCATTCCAGTAGGAAGAGTGAAAAAAGTGGTGTACCATACTTGTAATTTTGAGAAAAAAAGAAGTTTCATTAGCGCTTTAATGAATTTGGATATGAATATGTTGGGGGATAAGACTACCCGTTTTGCAACGCGCTAAAATAGGCGAACATCTAACAATATTGGAAAGTCCGTGCCAATCTTCCTGCTAATGTTCATATCTTCTAATGGTGAAATATCCAAACTTATCTTTGCTTATCACGAAAATTTGCATCAACCCGCGTAAAGGTCCTTTACGCAAATATAACCACAAGATGTAGAGAGCGGATGCTAATCACTTTTAATTCCATGCCGCAACCAACGCTACTCCTAGGTAACTATATTTGCACGTTCGCCAATCTCCAGTCTTCTTTTAGCCTATTCAGTCCAATGTTTCAGACTTCCACATTTTTACTTCCACCTCTTCTTTGGTTACATAGGCTACAAACCGAGTTACACTCATAATTTTAAATATTACGGTGTTGGCGAAATAGCAATTCTAAATAAACAGCATCGTTAGCATCGTTAGCAAATGCACAACGAATGGAACTGCTTATGAAATTCAACAGCATTGCTAGGTAAATGCAAAAATTATGCGAGAGTGTTTCTAAAGAGTTTTAATTCAGCGATATGTGAATGCAATATGCATAACTTCAAAATCAAATCTGCCCCTCTCCTATATCGGACGATGTTATATCGTCGAGAGATACCGTTTGTCAGAGTTACATTCCGTTACATTGACGATACGCGGAATAAAGGACTAGACCAAAGCAGAAATTGCAAGCGTATTTTTTTAAATGAAAAATGCAACTGCTTGGCGAGTTAAATCGTTTGAAATGAGAACCTTGTTGCGGAGACACTTGCCGCCGTAAAGAGGAGTCCGTTCGAAATAGCGAATATGCCCAGCAATAGCATAAAAACACCGTCACTATAGAAGAGGGTACTCGTGTGTGAACGCGGACGCACGTTACATAAAACCAATAGCGGTATGAATGCGAATCGTAACCATGACAATATCAACAATAACCGACCTTCCTGCAATGACTACATCATTAAGGGAGAGACGAATAGGACACCTGTGAGACGAACTCCACACTTTTCACTACTTTAACAAAGAAACAAAAAAATAGCGTAAACTTACCAGTGGAACCACATGGAAGAGCAATCGTCCGATAGCATCACCTACGTTGAACAAGAGGAAGCACGCAACTGCCGAGAAGTATGCTGCAAAAAAACGCATTAAACGGGATATTTTATGTAGCTTACCGACGTAAAATAAAGCAACTTTTGTCTATGCACTTTACTTCCACGCCGATCGACTAACTTCAGCAATATGGGAGATCAAGGTAAAATGTGGCCAAATTATAAAACAGCAGTTTATATAAAGAAGGTGGATTTTTTATAAAGAATTAAGATCGGTGCAAGCTTGGCAAACATCTTGCACAGTCATTCCTACTTCACTGTTCATCACCATCTACTTAATCATCGACAAACCTTTTCCACGTCATATGTACCCCATCGATCACCATCTGCCCATCCTCGGCGAACAGAGTTTAATTTATGCTTATTCGATCGGCCGTCATTACCTACCTAATCTTTGGTAAACCGTATGCATGGTTATTTTCACTGCACTGGTCACTTGTAACGATCGTTTTGTAACTTCCCGTTTTTTCCATTTAAAAGCGAACAAATTAACCTTTCCAGAGTTCATTAATCGCCGTCGATTCGACCAACGAAGAAAGAGCCGGGAAAACCGTTAACGTGGCGAATAACACACAATATCCTGCACTCATTTCGTATTTTGTCTGGAATGCATATCGTTTAATTAGTCGATGACAACCTCGCGATGTTCTTTTATCGATCTGGACGGTTGCCACCACCTGACCCAGTGAGTGACCGCTATATTTTGTAAATTGATAAATGTCATACAAAGGATAAGCACTGTGTGAAATTTGTTACAGCGCAGAATACACTATCTTTTTTCGGGAAAGCTCATGTGAGCCAAGCCGCAGAGTAGGAATGTCAAGGATGGTGACAGGAGACAGAAGTAGCCGAGGTTGAACAGCGATCAAAGCATTTTAGTCTGCGATTTTCTTGAGCACACATAATTCCTCTAAAAACTTCATGGTAACTATCGGCTAATGGAACCATTTACCTTAAGATCATTTGAATGACATAGTTCTTAATATAAACCTGCTATACAACTGATCTCTATTTGACTGGACCACTGCAGGTGAGAACGCCGTAAATATGGCATAAAATTGGCAAATTATGTAATAAAAATATATTTTAAACATCAGTGACAAAATTCACCTGTGACAAAATTCGTTCGATATGTTTTCTTAGAGAGTCGTCTTCGGATATTTGTGGTCCGAACGAGTCATCGGAGACTTCCGGTTGTAAGCCATCTGAAACACTTCTGTACGTTCGCATTAGGTGCTTATAGCAAGCGTATACAAACTACAGCACTGTAAATGGCAGTCATGAGTTCAGCATAAAGTGATGAAAGTAAGGATCAAAAGTACCGATAAAAATTGACGGAAAAAAACCCAGAATAAGAGTTCAAAAATCGAACCGGTGACATCATCAGTATCCAGTAGAAGATTTCGATTTTGCTCCACACGGCTCGATTCATTTACTTCGGTATTCATAACAGCTATCGTATGCGGTGATTTGATTAGCCATATATAAAGTACACCACTCGCCAAAGTCCATATCATCGCAATCGCAAAGTATAGACGACCGTTTAACAATGAGTTCGATGTAAATGCTTGGCAAAAAATACTTAGCAATGAGGTGAGAATTCCGGCAAATGACTGACCCAACATCACCGCTTGCATCTGAAACCCTACATCAGAAGAACCTGATGAATGCTTCATAAAAATTCACTTAACAAGCGTATAATCATCGTAGTGAAATTTATGCATTAAAAACAACGTTGATACTGACATTTCGGTTAGTTACTCAAAGCAAACTGACGATGAAGAAAAAGATGAGGATGAGAGAAGAGGAGACAGGAAGGATCAATCTAAATTCTGATATCCCCAGCAAGTCCTTTTGGAATGAGTCCTGTTGCTCGCGCACTGTCCAGTGCAGAAAAAGGAAGCGTTTCTGTTCTCAGTCCACTTTGTGTACTTCCCTTAGTTTGTCATCCGAGCAGTATTACTTTACCTTCTTTCTGTTTCCCCCTTTAATATTTGTGCATTAATAACGACTTTGTGCACCATCGCATAAGAATGTGATGATTAGTATGAACGTCTTTAAAAGCGTTCTGAAGCTTTCGAGGTAGCTGACAGCTATAAACCTAACTATTTTAGCCTATTTCCATCGAATATGCGTCCCTATGAATAAGAATTTCACCCCAAAATTAAAAAATAAATTAGAGATTTTCAAATTTATGACATACATAGACGGCTGGAAATCGAGCCGAATAACCGAGAAGACCACATCCAAGTAGACCAGCTGAGCCGAAACACGCGACAGCAGCCAACAACACTGATAACCACAAGAAGAGTTCTTGCACTGCAAATATAATCTCTATTCTCCTCCATAGAATGTAGAAGAACGTGGATTTATCATTTCTACGAAATCAAAGTGCTCCAAACGATCGAAGAAAATGAGATGTTGAAGCAAAATTCAAAGCAACGATGATTGCTTAATCTTCATTTTTTCATATATTGGGGATAGTTGAAGCTTTATAAGCCGAATATATTATCTTTCATCAAAGAATATGGGATCAAATAAAAGCATTGGAAAGTTTTTATTCCTAATAAAGAACTATATTATTGCGACACATTTATGCGCTAACTATGAAATCTAGCCAGTAAAGCATTCAGCCATCAACAAAAGCCAAGTTGAAGAGATTAGCCATAGAATAGCCGTAGAGATTAGGCGATTAATGATAAGATAAATATAAAGCCAACCATAATCAGTGCATACGAATGTGAATAAGATCGTCGGTATTAGTGAAAGAAATACGAAAATATGTCCAAAAATGATACGAAAATTATGATTTAACCTGAAAATTTCAGATATAATCAACAAATTAATATCAACGATAAACGATTTCGATAGACTCATTAATAGAAAAACGAAATGCTTAGTAATTCATGAGAGAAAATAAATGTGATTATGAAAAAAAAAAAAAATGATATCTTGCGATGAAACCTCTCAGTGGTTAGAAAATTGAATAGCGATCCGAAAAGACAAGAAATTCCACTTGTGATCGTTAACCATCCTTCGTAGGATCGCTGCAGTTCTGTCGGATTTGATAGAATCGTCTCATTGTCGACGCTATCGGTCATATTTCGCAATTTGTAGTTGAAATACTATAAAATAAGAGAATCTGAGGTGGAGTTTTGACGGATCTATCGATTATCTCATAGCTTCATATGAATAACTTGATCTGCAAAGGTATATCGTTGAATAGAAAACGCTGGCAGCTTTTCTGGATAGTGCTCTTGTTCTCCGATAATGAAGTGATAAGAAATACTGCATTTTCCTTGTCTCATAAAGAAAATATAAATGACTAGGATGACGAAGAATTATTTACTCGTATAAAATCTCATTAAGGTTTTCCAACACTTCGAAATTTACGAATAAAATATCTAGGGTGAAAATTCGCTTCAAATGACTCATTTTATATATTTTTAGGGAATATCAGCAGTGAAATACTTCAAGAAAAGGTATAACAACTTACCTCATGAGCGTTCATAAATAGATTCCATGGTAGGAGACCTGTCGTCGAGATAAGCAAAAATGCAATATAGATAAGGTATTCGTTAGTGGTCATCATAGATGGTCATTTACGGTCATTAGTGGTCATTTACAAGTTTCCTCCGATACAGTGACCAATACTTAACCCAAACGAAAATGATGAGTAATCGAGGTTCTACTTGAAATTCCACATGTCGTCATTATGTAACGATAAATTGCATCCGTTCAAGCAATCGATACATGTTCACGATCACTGCCGTAACGGAAAATGCCCTTTGGGATTATGCCTTCACGAATCGCTTCGATATTTTAGCTTTTTGTCGTCCTTTTAATATCTACAAAGTGAAATAGCCCAAAAGTAGTCGCATCTATTTCCGGTGACCTCGTGACCTTTCCTCCGATACGGTAACCAGTACTTTAATTCCGACCAACAACGATCGAAACGAAAATGATGAATTAATAAAATCAATGGTAGTACTAATAAAGAGTGCAATAACAACGTTTCAAAAAAAAGACCGGAAAGATAGAAACTCGGGTAAGTATCACTTAAAGAGATGTTAGACCGGAAAGATAGAAACTCGGGTAAGTATCACTTAAAGAGATGTTAGACCGGAAAGGTAGAAACTCAGGTAAGTATCACTTAAAGAGATGTTAGACCGGAAAGGTAGAAACTCAGGTAAGTATCACTTAAAGAGATGTTAGACCGGAAAGGTAGAAACTCAGGTAAGTATCACTTAAAGAGATGTTAGACCGGAAAGGTAGAAACTCAGGTAAGTATCACTTAAAGAGATGTTAGACCGGAAAGGTAGAAACTCAGGTAAGTATCACTTAAAGAGATGTTAGACCGGAAAGGTAGAAACTCAGGTAAGTATCACTTAAAGAGATGTTAGACCGGAAAGGTAGAAACTCAGGTAAGTATCACTTAAAGAGATGTTAGACCGGAAAGGTAGAAACTCAGGTAAGTATCACTTAAAGAGATGTTAGACCGGAAAGGTAGAAACTCAGGTAAGTATCACTTAAAGAGATGTTAGACCGGAAAGGTAGAAACTCAGGTAAGTATCACTTAAAGAGATGTTAGACCGGAAAGGTAGAAACTCAGGTAAGTATCACTTAAAGAGATGTTAGACCGGAAAGGTAGAAACTCAGGTAAGTATCACTTAAAGAGATGTTAGACCGGAAAGGTAGAAACTCAGGTAAGTATCACTTAAAGAGATGTTAGACCGGAAAGGTAGAAACTCAGGTAAGTATCACTTAAAGAGATGTTAGACCGGAAAGGTAGAAACTCAGGTAAGTATCACTTAAAGAGATGTTAGACCGGAAAGGTAGAAACTCAGGTAAGTATCACTTAAAGAGATGTTAGACCGGAAAGGTAGAAACTCAGGTAAGTATCACTTAAAGAGATGTTAGACCGGAAAGGTAGAAACTCAGGTAAGTATCACTTAAAGAGATGTTAGACCGGAAAGGTAGAAACTCAGGTAAGTATCACTTAAAGAGATGTTAGACCGGAAAGGTAGAAACTCAGGTAAGTATCACTTAAAGAGATGTTAGACCGGAAAGGTAGAAACTCAGGTAAGTATCACTTAAAGAGATGTTAGACCGGAAAGGTAGAAACTCAGGTAAGTATCACTTAAAGAGATGTTAGACCGGAAAGGTAGAAACTCAGGTAAGTATCACTTAAAGAGATGTTAGACCGGAAAGGTAGAAACTCAGGTAAGTATCACTTAAAGAGATGTTAGACCGGAAAGGTAGAAACTCAGGTAAGTATCACTTAAAGAGATGTTAGACCGGAAAGGTAGAAACTCAGGTAAGTATCACTTAAAGAGATGTTAGACCGGAAAGGTAGAAACTCAGGTAAGTATCACTTAAAGAGATGTTAGACCGGAAAGGTAGAAACTCAGGTAAGTATCACTTAAAGAGATGTTAGACCGGAAAGGTAGAAACTCAGGTAAGTATCACTTAAAGAGATGTTAGACCGGAAAGGTAGAAACTCAGGTAAGTATCACTTAAAGAGATGTTAGACCGGAAAGGTAGAAACTCAGGTAAGTATCACTTAAAGAGATGTTAGACCGGAAAGGTAGAAACTCAGGTAAGTATCACTTAAAGAGATGTTAGACCGGAAAGGTAGAAACTCAGGTAAGTATCACTTAAAGAGATGTTAGACCGGAAAGGTAGAAACTCAGGTAAGTATCACTTAAAGAGATGTTAGACCGGAAAGGTAGAAACTCAGGTAAGTATCACTTAAAGAGATGTTAGACCGGAAAGGTAGAAACTCAGGTAAGTATCACTTAAAGAGATGTTAGACCGGAAAGGTAGAAACTCAGGTAAGTATCACTTAAAGAGATGTTAGACCGGAAAGGTAGAAACTCAGGTAAGTATCACTTAAAGAGATGTTTAGAAACTCAGGTAAGTATCACTTAAAGAGATGTTAGACCGGAAAGGTAGAAACTCAGGTAAGTATCACTTAAAGAGATGTTAGACCGGAAAGGTAGAAACTCAGGTAAGTATCACTTAAAGAGATGTTAGACCGGAAAGGTAGAAACTCAGGTAAGTATCACTTAAAGAGATGTTAGACCGGAAAGGTAGAAACTCAGGTAAGTATCACTTAAAGAGATGTTAGACCGGAAAGGTAGAAACTCAGGTAAGTATCACTTAAAGAGATGTTAGACCGGAAAGGTAGAAACTCAGGTAAGTATCACTTAAAGAGATGTTAGACCGGAAAGGTAGAAACTCAGGTAAGTATCACAGGTAGAAACTCAGGTAAGTATCACTTAAAGAGATGTTAGACCGGAAAGGTAGAAACTCAGGTAAGTATCACTTAAAGAGATGTTAGACCGGAAAGGTAGAAACTCAGGTAAGTATCACTTAAAGAGATGTTAGACCGGAAAGGTAGAAACTCAGGTAAGTATCACTTAAAGAGATGTTAGACCGGAAAGGTAGAAACTCAGGTAAGTATCACTTAAAGAGATGTTAGACCGGAAAGGTAGAAACTCAGGTAAGTATCACTTAAAGAGATGTTAGACCGGAAAGGTAGAAACTCAGGTAAGTATCACTTAAAGAGATGTTAGACCGGAAAGGTAGAAACTCAGGTAAGTATCACTTAAAGAGATGTTAGACCGGAAAGGTAGAAACTCAGGTAAGTATCACTTAAAGAGATGTTAGACCGGAAAGGTAGAAACTCAGGTAAGTATCACTTAAAGAGATGTTAGACCGGAAAGGTAGAAACTCAGGTAAGTATCACTTAAAAGGATGTTACCAAAAATTTGTTTCAGTAAGTATCGAGAGGCAAAAAAGGAGGAAACAGTGAATGATCGCATAAGAGAGCGGCAGTGGCACTTAAGAGAACAATATGGGCGTAGAGAGCTCGATAAACATTAAATCGATAGATGGAAGCGCTTTTGTCCGACTTCTTTGTGCAGTTAACTTCATCTATTCGCGCATGCACTAACTTCAACAAAACGGGTGTTCATCCTCCTTAACGTTTCCGATAATCTTTCATTAGCTAGAATTCTCTCTCTCTCGCTCTCTCTATCCCTCTCTCTCACAGTGTCCCTGCACTCTCCTCAAAGCACTTTTTCTATGGCAGCTGTATGGTGCGGTGACCAGCTCGATGTTTTCCGGTCAGTGCTAGTCGGACTTTTTTGCCCTATCCATATGTTTTGATGTCCCTATACTTCATCTATAACTCACTGACTCGTGCAGTATCTATGCAATGAAGTGTGCTTCTTGTTAATGCCCCTTACTCTTTGTTAAGTAAAAATGTAAGGAAAACGCAAGAAATTAGCGAAGAGCTCTAACTGTGATCCAAATGAAACGTAGAGCTGGAGGTTTGTTGTCTCAAGGTTCGGTCGGGCGAGGTGGTCGGGAAGTTGATAGGTCTCGTGGAATGCGTCATTAAAGGCCGGCCAGCGTTGGTTGCAGTAGTTGCTCATACCGTTCTAGTATCGGTCGTCCTCTATCCAATAGGACTCATCGCCTTCACTATCTTTGTTAATTTAGTGGAACTGCTTAAGTAGCTTTGTAAATGTATAGTTTATTGTATGTAGTTATAGTGGAGTCTAGATTAACCTTTGTCTGTGCGAACATTCTTCTCGATATTATCGTTGGCGTTGATAATTTATGCTTAACGTATGGCAACGCTGTGGGAAAGAGTCAAGAAAAAGATCATGACCTTTTAGTAGATCCTCCAATTCCCGTTACTTTTTATGGCTAAACGAGTAACGTCAGTATTTATTGATGCATTTGATAAGGATAGCTGAGACGCCCATGTTAAGGAGAGGAGTGGGCATGTTTTCGCTAGGCAGCTGTGTTGGATATGCACTCCGGTCCAGATGCAGTCTTGTTCGAATGACTAATTTCAGCTTGAGACCAAAGAACGCAGCTACAAAGAATGAACGTACGACAGTTCGGCGGTGATATGTAGAAGATACGAGTGTCATCTGCACGTATATATGCTGCAAATTAAGAAGGAAGAGCTCGAGCCACAGCTCATTTAGGAGTCGAGAGGGATCGACGTGAGTTTGCAAGATTTCTGGTTGTTTCACAAGAGAGATACGGAAGGCTGGGAGTGATAGCTTTTAGATGCTAAGAGTGAATGGCTCAACGATTTGCTTTTTTGCGATGCACAGTGCTCATTTGTATTGGTAGAAAACTGCTAACATGGTGGTGATTGATATGTTTCGATCTTAGCGTTTATTTATTAGGATTGTTCAAATTTTATGGGAAACGCACTTGATTAACAGGTTGAATGCAGCAGCATCGATGATCGAGGCAGAGTTCATGTGGTCCGCAATTTGATGGCGGCGAGGGCTCGCTTGTGCTCTCCGTGCGGAGAATGTTGCAGGTCGATGCACTAAGTCATGATCTTTGTTTTGAGAGATAACTGTATTGCGAATGCGCTGTTTTTGTTGAACATGAGGGAATGAAACGGAGAGAGTAGTGGAAATGAACTGAAATTAATGTTGTTAAGGTATGTGAAGACAGTGCTGCAATTTATAACCTTCGTTTTCTCTATCACCATCTGGTAGGGTGGGAAGGGAGGGATAGGGAAGTGATGCAGAATGGAGCCAAGCCTAGTAAAGAGAGGCGCCGACGTGTCCCCACGATTACTATTGTTTTGCCGTTCTGTGGTGAAATAGCGATGTAACGAATATGGGTTTGAGTGGTGCCGTCTAGCCGAGGGAGTGGCTGTGATTAGTCACATCTGCGGTCGTGTAAATTGCACGCACAGTTGCCAGTAGGTGGAGTTCCATAATACTGGACCGGTGTCCGAAAGATCCAGGAAAATGTGACTTTGCAGATGCGAAGATTTCGCCAAAAGAAACGTCGGATCAACGTGGAGAAGAGTAGATGGTAGTTCTTTATGGGAGAATATTGCACACAATGTTATTGCCAAGGTGTCTGCTGAAACAAGGACTGCGTGATGACTATCAGCTTTTTGGTGTTCTGAGCGCGCATCGTTCCCGCTGGGGGTGGAATTACGACCGGACTCAAATGTTTTCGGCATCTTAGCTGGTTTATTCGCTTGCAAGTTCCATCCGTTGCATCCCTCATTTAGGTAATTTTCGTTTCATGCCTCGGCCATGCGACCATCAGTTATCTTCGGTCATTTCTCATTTATTCAGGGCAGTCTGATATTTGCTGCGTGTCTACTTATTTCATGCTCTTTTGCAGTTCTATTTGTGGGGGGTTAGTTCAATTTTGTTGAAATTGCGATGATGCTTCTTCCTATGTCCGAAGTTGGTAAGCGGTGTTGGAGGTCCAGGCCTCAATAAACGCCTAAGCGGGTGTCTGCTGCAACTAATTGGCCTGTTCTGCGCGGCATGTGTGTCCATCTATCTAAGGTTGCTACCTGGTTCCGATGTGCAAGATTTAGGCTCTCCATGTCCTCTTTTTCATGTCACCACAGGTGCGCGCCTGCTGGTCTGTGTCGATCTGTGCGTTTGGGTGCGTTGTGAGGCAACTTTTTCTGACAATGAATTTATTTCATGGGCAAGCGACTATTAAAGTTCGCAAGTGCTAATCAAATGACTTTCGAGCGTCGGGTAGGTTTCCTCGCGACGGCAACTCGCTTCACAGCTGCCGATCGTTTTGCGGCCGCTACTTTGCTAACAGTGTGGGCGCGTTGAAGTTGCGCGGCAACGACCCGTCCACGTATTGGATAAGAAGGACCGGCCGGTGGAGAGACGGGTTCTATCTTCACCTGCTTACCGGACACCCCCGCTGATGTTCCCCTCGAGCGTGGTGGACACGGACAGTATCCGGCATCGTTTCCAGGATGACCAGGTTCTCCTGGCTGAAATCATACAGCACTTCTTCATCCCATATGTACTTTGCTTCGAAAATTATTCTGGAAAATTGTTGACTGAAGTCAGTTTGGCGCAGGGAGTTTATGAGAGGATGTAGGGTTGCTGAGGTCAATATGTGGAGCAAAAAGCGGCTACAAGAATTCTGCCCACCCGCAAATGTAAACGGCTTACCAGCCCCGCGGCTCCTGGTTCTCCGGACAATCCATGATGGCCTGGTGGTCCAACTGGTCCTCTGCGTCCTGGTAGTCCAGGAGGGCCGTCCTCACCTTGGGCGCCAGGTTTCCCTACAAGTCCTTGTGGTCCTGGCGGACCTGGCGGTCCACGCAGTCTGTGCACCTTTGTTCCAGGAGCTCCAGGCTTTCCAGCGGGCCCCATAGGTCCCATAGGTCCTGCAGTTTTTTTCGCGTTAAGGGTGAATGTTTTTTTCTATATTTACAGTAACATTGTTGCGCTATCTGATAGTCCAGGAACTGACTTTGGTATCAGCAGCTGAACTTGATGAACTTATCAAAAAATTGTATATCGTTTAGCACTTTTCTTTGAAGCTAAACGACTGGACGTGTAAAATTTTGTACTCATTACATGAATGCATTGGAATGAATTTTCGAAGTTATATCTTTTTGATGCGTCAGCCGATTGGGCTCCTTGATGAAATGAGGCTGCTTACTCCCAAAGCATATTCCATCGGCCGTTTTTGTTTTTGCAGCGAAATGTTCGGTGTTCCTGAGATGACCCTCTTGCCATTTTCCCACATGAGGTAGGGCTGCCGATGCAGTACCAACAATCTACGTGCCGCTTCCTGACCTCAAAAGTACTACTTAATGGACCATTGAGACTAAAGACTAAAAGAAAGGCTATTCTCATTGCATTTTTATTTAATCACTTTTTCCATCCAAATAGCAGCCTTGCCTCCAATAAATGCCTCTTTTCAGCGCTCCACTTTGATTTTAAGTTGGCGAGTAATGTAATGGATCGCAGAGCATTTCAGTTCGTTATAGCCTTTGTGCGCAGTTCTTAATTTTCCATCACAACTAACCGCATATATGTTTCGATTTGAAAGTGATTCGATTTTTTCACTTCAGTAGGATGCAGTGGATTTTTGGGGAAATATTTTTGAGTCCACTTTCATAGGTCTTGCTTCCAAAGGATAGAACTTGAAAGGCCTATTATAAATATACACATTATAAGTGTGCTTCCTTTGAAGTTCGAGAAATAAAAAACACTATATTTAGTGCTCTCTGCGCAAATGTTCTTTACTGAAAAGATCACATCCCTACAAAGTAAAAATCTTGGAAATTATCAAAAGACGTAGATTTGCTTTTTACTATCGGATGGTGAATATTTAAAAGTGGTGCATTGAAGCATACGTCCGAAGACGCGACTTATGCACATTGTACCTAGAGGTTGTTTCAAGTAGCTTTTTGATTTAGGAGGAAATGTCGTCGGATTTTGAACGAGGCATATGGCTTTTGTATTTCCCAGCCATAATTTGTACTCCTATGGGATTGTTTTACTTCAGAATCTGCAGGAATCTTTTGAAATAGTAATGGCAGAGTGATCCTAGTCGCAAAGTGAAACGATTCAGGTCCTCACCAGTCATGCCTTCATCACCAGGAGGTCCTTGCGGCCCAGGTGAACCACGTGCTCCAGCTGGTCCAGCAGGTCCAGGTTGGCCAACAGGTCCAGGTGGACCCGGAGGACCGCTTATGCCTTGTGGTCCTGGAGGTCCTACTGGGCACTTGATACAGCCACCGTGACTGCCCTCTCCGTATACTAGCTGAATGCCTGGCGGGCCAGGCCTTCCATCTGCACCACGCGGACCCGGCTCTGAAATGCTCTCAGCAAATATGCGTAGTTTCACATTTATTTATGCTTGCACATGGTCTGATTGTTTTTCTGAATAACTTCACTTGTGGTCTACTTAAAACTACGCGAAAGGTTTTCGATTTTTGATAAAAGATTGACCATATAAGAAAAGGAATTCACTAGGAAAAAATATATCAGACTATCCTCTTTTATATCTTTTCATGGGATGTCCTCATTTTCTCCATGTTTCAAATCTCTCCGAGGTTTTATTCGAATTTATCCCTGGTTTTATTCATTTTGTTTAGCTGACCTTATATTTATGATTCATTCTTTGTGCCACTGCTTATGCCTTTAGCCTTTTCAAGTGACGGTCATGTTCGAGGATTTGCATTCAAGCACTAGTGAGTTAGTGCAAACGTGGTTTAATTGAAAGTGCTTCATCTTAGAATGTTTGCATGAGTTTAATTGCATTGATAGTTTGCATTTTCTAGCTTTTTTTTCGGCCTGCAAGTTGGTGACGAATGGTTGGTGATTGTGAACGGTCACTTGTTACTCACCTCCAGGATAGCCGGGATCGCCAGGTGGGCCTTGTGGTCCTGGTGGGCAGTAATTCGGTGGTGCTGCGCATGCTGAAACGAAATTATGATAAATATCCTGCTTGAAATTTCTTGCATCTGTGGCATGTACTCATATTCCTCTTTCATTGAAAATTGCGATTGTTCGTGAATGCATTTCAATGATGGCTTGCTTATGGTGAGGGATTTGCACAAATTGGTGGAAAAAAAATGTGGTAAGAAATCTTAATGATTCCAATGACTCAAGGATTTTTCGCCTCATACTGAGTACATCAACTAATTAAATCAGTGCCATAACTAAAGGATAGTACTGCAAGCAAGGTGCTAAATAATTCAGCGACAGTTGTGCACTGCCGAGTTACTAATAGGTTTTCTACTTATTAGTTTCCAAGCGTTTGTTGATTATCCTGAAAAATAAAGCTAGCGTTTATTCCAGAAAATGAAACGAAAGTGTACATACTAATATTTTAACAAAGTGTTTATAGTTGTTTAGTCATACAAAAAATGTCCAATAATCAATTCTTAGGTACCATTACTTGAGTACAACATCTATCATCTATTCTTTACGTTAAAATGTTTATATTACCATGACTATGTTTACGTGTTGGTTCAAATTCCAGTTCTGCGTTAACGAAATGTCTATATTTTACTTAATTCCGTACGTTTCCATGACAAAATTATCCAGGATAACGGAGGAGAGGTACTTCGCAGAAAATTAATCAGCCGATACTAGTCATCCGTAATAATTTTATTATCGACGAATATGCAATTTTGTGATGGGGGAATAGTCGGGTGGTTTATTTTCCAGGAGCTGGTCGAATACTACTAAGTGAAAAAGGATGAGATAAGGTGGCAGCAGCTTATTATTCTAAATGAGTAGTGATAATGGTAACTAAAGATTTCCTCACTGTCTCTGCACAGTTCCTGTCTGATTATTTCTCGCAGCAAACAGTTGTAGAAAGTTTAAACAAACGCCACGGACCGCAGCTAGCCGTATGATGGCGAGCAGATCGTTTGCTTTTGTGCACCACTTCCTCGAAGACTGAAATCCTTTTCGGTGAATATCCCTCCAGCTGTGCTGCTCTACCCATCGCGTGAACGTTCATTATCTCATCCCATGCGTCGTCGGCCAATGACTAAGTACAAATTGTAGAGCATATTAAAGGAGCATCAGCAGGAGTTTTTGTGGTCTCAATACCTTTCGTCCCCGAAATAGACTGTATACCGATGTGTATATTTCCCATATTAAATGTAACCTGGGAGGACAAAAGTAACACTGGCATTCACTGGTCAGCTTGCGTTGCACTGTGGTCTGCTTTATTTGCGTTTTTCATTACCAAAATTGTTTTTGCAGTGCTGCGCGTCCATAAAGTACGATATTAGACCAAATCGCTTACCTTAAAATCGTGGACATCATCGAGTACCTCGTAATAAAGGTCGTTGAGGTCGTGGAACAACTTGCCAATGACAATAAGGGATGTGGCTATAACGACCGTGCTGACTGCAGCGCCCATCGTCACCCACACTCGGACGCTCATCCTGCAAGTTTATCATCTTGCTGCTATTTCTGCAAACGCTTCCCAAGTTGTGGGGATACTACATTTATTGGATTTCTTTTCTTTGCCAGGTGTCGAATCGTCCCATATTTAATGATTATAGGGATGAAATATTTCAAGATATACCTTTGCAACAAAGCTTTGTGAGACAAAATCCACACGTCCTATAGGGGATTGCATGTTTGCTTATATTTACTCCGAAAAGAGTTAAAACGACAATGGAATGTATTGATTAGCATAAAAAGTTGGGCGATTCAACTAGCTTGATTTCGAAGGAACCTTCGTTTATTCTGTCTTTTCGGTCGAAGACTATTCTATATGTAATTACTGGGACGCTTAGAGAGATAGGAGGCAAAATAAATTCGGCTTTGCAGTAATGTTGGAAAAGTGAGGATTATTTAACGAGCGGAATTTCCGTTTTTCGATCTGATTCGGAAAGTGGTGGTATTTTGAGCAAAAATTATGCTGAGAGCAATCGTTCAAGTGAAACATGTTGCAGTGTAAATAATGCAGTGCCAAGTTGCGCTCATTTTTGCTTTTAGTTTATGTTATCTCTTAGTTCCTTAAATTTGAAATTTAGCGTGGGAGACGTTTGCCTTAGAGGCAGATCACTCTCGCAAGAAATATTACCATTACCTTGTAGCGATTACCGGAGCGAGTCGGCGACGGTAATGTATGATGTATGCACTTAGTAGAAGTGGGTTGCTGTTTGCCATTGGCTAGCAATATATAGGAGAGTGAGGCGAATTAAATGTGAGTGATTGTCATTTGAGTTTTTGTTCCTCAAAAATTCCATCCTGATCGTTTGCACTTGAGAGTGCTTTAAATGAAAACAAGTTGCTAGATCGTAGCATGAAGGACACCTCCTGATGATCTATAGTTTTTTTTGCACGAGAGCAGTGCCGCTCACATTTCTGACAGCTCATACAGACAAGCGAAGTTTTGGAAACAAAGGAATGCTAAATGAGCGTTATATGTGCCTAACGCTTATACTTTCTATACCTATAAGCGATATTGCTGTTATGAGAAGGTAATTCATGTATGGCTAGAGTTAAGGAGACAGTGAAAATTTGGGCTCTTTATTTCGAACATATAATAACAGAATATGGCTGCCTAATATGGTAAGTAAAGTAGTCGTTTGTTTGATTGGCTATTTGGATTTTCTAGTGTAAGTTCCAGTTGTACATCTAAAGTCTTGAAATGGGGAAATTGAACTCTATAGCTTCATCGGATTCGAAAGTTTGGTTTGATGCTTTGAAATGTACATGGGAAGCAAAGACGAGTAAAAACGTCGGCAGTGTGCACTGACTTTATTATGGCTTTTGATCTGTGATTATTTTAAGTGATAGCTTATCAAAGGGAGGAGACGTTTTGCATAAACGCTTAAAGAAGATGAAGAAATCGAAATTTTGAAGGTTTAACGCTTAGAAGAATTTACCTTCAAATAGTAGAAACAAGAGTTTATGTTCCTTTAGAGATTAAATCATTTTCTCGCTCTATTTCTTTGATGAAAATTTCAGATAGCGGGGAGTGATGGATGTCCTCTAGGAAGATAACAATCCGTTGCGTTCATTTTAAAAGGCGTTTCTTCAGTTTTTAACGATTTGCTTGAGGAGAGAAACTGAAGCTATCATTTATCGGACTCGTCACAAGTTTACTAGATTCATCAAACTGTTATCAGGCTAAATCATAGTTGTCGTTTATCAGATTTTATCAGATTCTTAGTCAATAAACATAACCCATATTCCTTCCTTTTCCTCTCCTTAGTTTATGCACATTAGGAGTACGCATTGTTCCCACATTATTTCGATGAAGGTCCACTTCCTCTATGTTTAGAAGGTGAGAGGCCTGTAATTATAGAGATTCACATAAGATAAAAAACAGGACAGGTAAGATTTTTGTTTTGCTGTTTATTGAAATACTTCATTTTCCATTTTATCGCCCCATTTGAGCCATCAGCGCCCATCATTCTTTAATTGTGAGTGCTCATGTAGGAGGCGAGAAAATGTTTAAAGAAGGATGGTATGCACTGCTCGAGAGAAAAACTCTAGAACTTTGAAGTTGTCTCAAGTTGAACCTAAAAAAATGCGTCGATGGAGGTTAAGGAGCCTATTCGATTGCCGCTGATGGTTGAATGCAAATTGTCGAAGACTTACGAACCGCATTTACAGAATATTTTTCTTTTTTCAATCGTTTCGTTTATAATTACCTTTATGGAAGATTACTATTCGTCAATATGTGAGGTTTTAGAAAGGGAAAGCTTTCCCAATCTATCGTTGCCGCTTCCATCAACTTAGCAGTGCGCGTGCAAGAACTTTAAACTGAGGATTATCTACTGTCCAGAAAGCTGAGATACCAAACTTGTATAAGCAGTTAGGACATATTGTATTCATAAATAGTATGTCCTCCTGACTCTAATTTCCAAAAGTAACCTGTGTTCTCACTGAATTTCGTGTCATACGTCGTTTCATGATTTCTCCTCTCGTGGGCGAAAATTTATGTAGAATACGTTTAGATAGGGGATTTGTGTGACTTTTTTTCTAGCAGATCGTCCTTCTAGTCGTTGAGTCCATGGCGTTGATAGCAAAACCACCTTCTCTTGGAAAGCGGGCAGAAATTGCAAAAGCTTGCAAAGTACTATTTTTTGTAATGAATGTTCGCTATGAAATCTATGAATTTCATCCCTCATTAGCAAGTAAACATTGCTTTCCAAGAAACAACCATTATGCCACTTTACACGAGTAGTCATCGTTTTATTAAAAGGTTCTTTCTCTTTTTGATTCATTCTTTTAGAGAGGTGATGAAGATTGCCCTATATGTTCTCGCTTAGGGTAACAAGTCTCATTTGATATTTGCATAATAACATACGATAACATGATAAACCTTCAAATCTTTAAGGATGAAAGCTCAAGAATTCTTCATACAATCCAGGGACTAGAAGAGCTTGATCATTCGATGCATAGGCTTCTTAATGTGCCTGTGGTAAGCAGTAGATTGTTTCTCATTGTATTGCTGTTTAGAAAAGTATATCTGATTGATTGTTTCTTTAAAGGGAACTGGTTGCTCATGAAGTGAGTCAATTTAGTATCGTCTGAAAGGAAACTTGAAAGTCGTGTTGGGGAGAGATGCTTGTAACTGAATATTCTCAATCATTGTTTTATTAAGGACTGTAGTTTTGACAGTATGATTAGTCGAAAAAGTGATAATTGGAATTTGCACCCACACCATGAAAGATAGGCGTTTCTAAAGGCCATTTTACTAAGAGGGATTGTTCTGTCAGATATTCTTGATGTCTGAATATGAGAATTATTTCTTCATTATATGAAATAAAGGAGTTCAGGAACAGTTGACCAGTACCGACCTTTAGAGTTAGGTGGAAATTGATGACCAAAGCCTTTTCTTATCTTAGTTCTACGACGTTTGAATGCTGTGAGAGGGCATGACCGGTCCTTCTGCGCTATTTGTCCAACGTTTTGAATTGTTCGTTTAATGTAATTAACATTTTATGATCTTCGATTCGTTTGTTTTAGTTGATTTTACAGAAAGTTTGCAATATTTTTAATTTCAGCTCCTTTAACGCTCATATTTTCGTTGTCATTTTCTGTTCCCATTGTGCCTTGGACATTTATGCTGTACTAAAATCAGTGCCCAGTACCATGAGAGCACATACCCATTCGTGGCTTCTCTGAGCCTCTTTACGACAGCAGTGTGTCTCGTATCTGTATGTCATAGCGCGGCAAGCATGTGTGTGCTTCATTATGGATACATTTACAATTAGTGACTTTGTGCTAACCCGATTATCATTGTTCCATCTTTGAAAGAAGGCGTTTAATTTCTCATCGGAGTGTTTCTCTTAGGAAATTTTCACGAAGAATTTGTCCCGATAGAAGCATTTATTCTTGACGAATCATTCAGATATAATCATCAAAAAGCATAGTTGAAAATAAGAATTTTAATCGATGTGGGTGTTGTTTTTCATATTTCAATGACATATTATTCACATATAGGAAAAATGAAGCATATATACTGGATGGCAACAAAGACCCTCCTTAGTTGGAAATTACGCTCCTAAAACGTTTGTGGTGTGAACTCGATTAGAAGCAAAGCTCTGTTGGCCGCTAGAGAACTCATATTGCACTGAATGTAGTGACTATTAAATGATCCTGTTGAATAGAGGTCACGTTGCGAGCATAAGAAATTCAAGCAACATTATGGTACATAAAGTGGTCATTGATTGCACGAATGGAGTGGTCATTATTTGCACTCATTGGGTTACCGTTTTCGCTTCTAAATGCATACTTCGACGATGGTTCATTTGTTCAGACATCGATAAGAGGAGATTCTCAGTGAAAAGTCGCTCCGTAACGCAGTTTCTGCATATCAGTCTGAAAAATGCCTCACTTTTAATGATAGATGAACACATAAAAGGGTGGCTTGCTTAAGGTATCATGTTACGTCATATGCACATACAGTTATTTTCTTCATAGACGGTGATTTTACACACCAAACGGCGATTATTTTCTTCCACCCCTGTAGATAGAATAGAAATTAGCAACCTCGATATCGAACAAATGAAATCGGATTTATGAGAGAAGTTGGGATTTATTCCCATCTCGCATTAGAGTACTGAAACAACGAGTACATAAACTCTAACGCCTTTAGAAGCATGTCATTATTTCCGGAAAAATAATTCCTGAAAAGCTAAGTAAAGAATAAAAGTTGAGAGCTTTCTCGCTCAATTTCACTGGATCTATGATCTGTTGTTATGTTTTTGCGGCAGTAATACATGGGAGGAAATGAAAATCGCTCGTTTTAAAGAACAAATAAGTAGTGGAGTTTTGATATTTCAGAACATATTTTCTTTTAAGTAGGCCTATTCAAATGAGATGAGCGTTTCATGTAATCATAAAGGTGATCCAAACTTTCCCTACATGTTTTAGTCGCCGTGATGATCCATTCGAGTCAATGAAATGGAAAGTGGCTTGAGTAAGAAATAAATGAATTATGGCGTGCTACTTAAGCTCTTCAACGGCTTAAGAAATGAATTCCAAAAGCTTAAATAACATGACTGTCATGAAAACTTCCGAAGGCAGAAGGCCTATGAAACTTATCGAAGTGAATTTTGATGAATATTTTGAAGGAGTGGGCAATGAAACAAGTATTGGCGCTCAACTAAACTGCATAAATAGTAGATTCAACGGACATATATGAAGTTAGATATGTAACTTCCTAATATGAGGAATTTTAGTCATAAATATGAAAGAAGATAATATCCTTTGATGAAATGGGCAATTATGTTGCCCAAAATGGCTTCCAACAAGTTTACTTTAATGTTGAATTCAGCAGTATTAACAGCTAAAAGACGAAGCCATATGGTATTAACTCAACAGCGATATTATCGAAGTAAAAGATTTGATGCTCTTTATATGAGAAGTATGGTGTAAACGGCTTAACGCTATTGCGTTTTCCATTTATCGTCGACGAGGATTTTTTGTAGGTATGTTATGTTGTTTGGTGCCCAAATTCCTTATTCAGTGCTTGCGGAGAATAGGGAAGTATCTATAGAAGCCTTTTTTTCGAATAATCCGATCGATAGGTTGCCTTGCACTACACACTGTGCACAGATTGAACACAAGTCAACTGCAGCGGTGGAGAAGGGCTCCTTTTCAGCTCTTTTTATTCATTCAACTAGGTGCTTAAAGCAGTCGGCGATACCGAATAAAGGTACCTGAGACAACCCTTGGATGGGGAATTGAGTTGCAGATTTGCTCCTAAAATCTTCACTAGATGGACGAAAATCGTTGAGGTTATCCTGAGCAATAATATGGGGCGACACTGGTGACAAAAAAAAGTTTCCGAAAGGTGGCCGTGGCAACTTGAGGTGTCGTTGTTATCAATACAGGTCACACAGTCCGATACTACTTTATATTTGATACTTTCCATGTACCTAACGCCTTGGCTTTGGGAACATCTGAATCATTATCGTCGTTTGGATTTACACAGAAGTCAGCTTGCCTTGGATTATAAGCGATCATTTCCGATCAGTGTCAAGTAAATTTCATAGGTAACTTCACGAATGTCTCAGCAAAATTTTTTAGGACTAGGATGTACAATTGTGGAATGTTTAATTTGAGTGTGCTTTATTATGAGACAAAAGTGCTCTGCTGTGCCGATCTACCGTATAGATGACCAAACGGTAGGGCGTTAAGTTCGGTGCAAACGACAAATTATAAAGCAGTCATAACAGGATCGAGAACAATGAAGAGGGCAAATGCAATCATAGAACCAACCCGATCGATGGCAAGGAATTGAGATAGCGCTATGAATAAACGTTAAAGAACTGATGTTGAAGAAATTAGAAAAGAAACTAATGGCCTCTGAATGACGTCTAAAGGAAGCAACAGTCAACTGATGTGAAATTCTGGCTATAAAGTTGGCTAAATATATCACTGATCGCTAATGGTCATCGAAGAAATTGCTACTTTTACAGATACGACGTATCGCATATCGGAAAAGAAAAGAGAATACTGGATTTTCAATGGAAAATACTGGAATAAAAGACCGGAAATAATTTCTCTTACTTAGAAACCGTATCGCGTGATTTTTTAATGCACTTTCGGAGTTGCTCATTTAGCTGATGCTGATTCAGCGAACATAAATGGCTGGAAGAAGCAACTTCCCGAGTATGCAATATATGTTATCACTAAAAAGAATAACTGGTTGTTCACCTCACTTGTCATTATCTATCTTAAATTATAGAAATGCTAGGTGCATAGCGTTGGAGATATGAATTTATTGGAAAATAATTCGCTTACGTTTTAAACATTGCACGAAATTCTCGCATTCGAAAATAGCATAATGGCTGTAAAAGTGAATGAAGGCACATCAATGACCGGAAAACCCAACGTGCGTAATACATAGTTGTTCTTGAAAGACCGATGCGCGTAAAGTTTAGCGTCCTAAATAACCTTAATCACTATTTATACGCATCTCACTTAGCTGCAACAGAAATCGATATTGAACTTAAAATATGAAGTTCACAATAAAGCTAAAACGTTTAATATGCATATAAAGTTAACAAATCATCAACTACTGAATTGCACGGCGCCATAGCGAATCTCAGTAGGATGAGAGGAACGTTGAAACATTACACAAATATGTCTCACTGAATAGGAAAATGCCAAACAATTGAAATGAAATCTGAACTTTCTATGAGAATTTCACCATCAAGTTAAAACTGGACAGGAGGATGTCCACGTTTTGTTGTGCTACATATAAAAATAGATATCTTACAGTTGGAAATGTTGCATTTCTTTAGTAAAATAAGATGACATCTCAGTAATTCATTCAAAAACGGAGCAAAATCATGAAGTCATTCGATAGGACGTGAAGTTAAAATATTCGAAAATTATTCTCACCTTGTAAGTCGGCTAACATATAAAATTTGTATAGCCGAGTAGGATATCAGATAGACAGTATATATCACGATCACACTACCGATTACTATTATGTACTTGTTTCTTTTAAGTAGTTGCTTATGTGCTCGCCTTTGTTCACCTATAAAAAAGATCACCACTATCGATTACCTGAAAAGTCGACGTGAAAACAGCGTGTTTTGAAACAGAATATTTGACTCATACGAAGATTTCTATAGAAAATAGCCTTCATAGGAAATCCTTACAATTACTGAAACGTCAAAAATTGATACAATACGCTATAAGAAAAGAATTCTTTGAGGCAATAGGCTGGGAAGGAAAAGCCTATAAGTAAAACCCCCTTAGAGAAGTTCCTTCATTAGCCGTGAGCACTCAGCCGTCATAATCGGCAGTCTTAAGAGCCGGCAGTCTATTTATTCAGCAATATTTTGTGGAGAGAGAAAGGAAAATTGCAAGTTCGAATCCAATCAAAATTTGAAGAATATATTTGCTTTGATGAGCATAATTTCGCTTACCATTTTCAGCGCTTACCATCTTATACTCATTTGCATTCATCATCTGAAATATATCTCACTTAACATTAATTAATTATCAAGAAATCTATTTTCATTTATGTTTTGAGAAGTGTGGAGTTTTTTTTAACAGTAGAGGAATTTTTTGCTAATTTATTATGCAATTTTTATATATTTCTAAATTAAGTATAGCTTAACTTTTTTTCAAGCGTTAACTCCTATAAACGGAAAACAGTATAAATGAGAAGCGGTATTGAAATGAGTGCCGGAAAACGGTAATGAGCACCGTAATCTACATAGATATATATAATAAACATATATAGTACCTATATAGTACTTTACTGACTTCTAACATAGAAAATAGAAAATGTAACAAAGCGTAGCAGTTATGGATATCGTTAAGAGGCGATGAGATATCGAAGATCCACACAACAATATAGAGGAGGATATAATCGAAGAAGTTCACCTCAGCATCGCTTTTGATAATACGTGAAATAACTCTTATCAATGCCGTATAACAAAGTATCGATATAATGAGACACATGAAGCAAAAAATAATAATACCAACGTTGAAAAAGAATTGCGAATCTAACGATGTATCATTACGTACAAAACATGCTGCAAAATTGAGCTAATTATTCCTCGAAAATGAAGCCACTTAGTGTTGTAGCGAAATGCGTCATATTTACATCGAAAATTGTCTTCGTTGATTATACCAGAACTTATTTTATCATATCATTTTCACGTTAACTGAAGAGAGCAGAAGTTTGTCGCGTTGATCGTCAAAACTCATTTAGAATTTCACTACCGCAGTCAGGATTCGAGCTCGTACTCGGATGTCCACTTTAGTCTCGTCAGTTTAGCTTCTTCTAGCTAATTTGTCAAATGCACTTAGCTGGGGCAAAATATTTATGTATCGAAGGGTGGTATATCGAAGGACTATGGGCTCATCGAAGGGGTTATCTCTTTCACATCTATTATCTTCTTCACAATTTTTTAATGAGATTTTTGCTGCATATGAGCTGCCGACAATATGCTGTTGTGAACTTTTCGTTGATTCGTTATGATATCTCTCAAAGCTGGTAGTGCATTAACACAAGAAAGCTGACGAGAACTGGCATTGTTTCCGAACGTATTTTAAGCTAATTCAAAAGCGAATAGATCAATTAGCGAAGAATTGAATATCTTACTGGATGGCAGAAGTTTTCCGGTTATATTTGCCTCGGCATCACCTGAAAAAGAAGCCTCCTATATACCGTTGAAGAAGCTAAAAGTATCTTTGCTGTGCAATCGATTAAAGAGGAGGTGGTTTAGATTTGATTGTTGACGTTGTTGACGCTGAAAATATGCGTACACTCTATTTGAAGATTGCTCTTTATGTCTGATGAAGGAAACAGTAATTAATAGCTCATTAACTGTACTTCGGTGGAGCTAGTAATTTCCATCATTTCATTGCACTCTATAGTGAACCTTCTTGTGGATAGCTAATAATACTTGTGCGTTATGTGGGAAAATTTAAGCAAACAGCCTGGTGATGACCTACATACCAAAATACCTCGGATAAAATCTTGCAGTGATATACGTAAAGCTCGCAGAAACTGGGCATGATTTATACAAGTGCTGTTTTTCTCAAAGTTTTTGCGAGATACGGCAATGGCATACACCTTTAGCAGTTTCCACGAAAGTTATATGGCGATGAAACTCTTCGTATTGAATTGTAATCAAAGTAAAATTAGGCTAATCTGAGTTGGAGATCAAGATAGGTTTAACGATTACGTCTTGCGAGGCAGTCAGGTTTTATATAAATCGACTGTTCACGTGATCCGATTAGCAGAATGGAAATAGTGAATGTCCAGGCGGCGAACCAACATATAATGAGAAGAACTATAACCCGACATCTGAAATAAAGGCCACGGCTGATTTGGTCCTTATTTAGTGTTTGCATGCCTTTTTAGATTGATCACTGTTTGTGATTTTCTATAGGAGCGGAATCTGTACCAAAGTACCGCCGAATGAGAAGTATGGCGCATAAGCTCGAAATCTTCAAGTTACGGAAAACCGGAGAAAGAAGTTGAACTTTAGACCTCAGAACCAGTACTACCATCGTTTTCTACAAACTTCGAAGCTCAGTACAGTACGGATAATGTGCGGCAGATCTGACTGCTTTGCGAGTACGCAACACTCACATTTTAGCGATTGATGCATAAAATTTGAAATAACTGAAACAACCGAATCCAATTTTCACATTTCTAGAGTTCGACTCCAGTTTTCCTTTCTGATATTCCATGATCACTTACTGGGGAACAGTTGGAAGCAACTTGAAGCAAAAACAACCTTTCATATCGAAAAAGTTAGAGCAGTTGAAGTAAGCAGTAGAGCACATACTTATTAATCTTTCATGAACATGAATAAGCACGCTAAATGGTTAACCTTGTAACGATCTGGCGATAATGCAGAGGATAGACGATAAACAAATATTCGTTAACGGTGATCATAAGAAGGTTAAGGATAGTGGTCAAATTTGAAAAACGAAGTATCATAAGGATAAGTTGGTCGATTTTCATAAATAATATCGACGAACTTACTCCCACAGGAAATAGCTTCACTGCCCATACAATTGAGCATAAACCTGCAAATGGCATTTTTCTCTTTTGTGGAAGAGACAAAGCTGCTGGCAACGATGATAGATCGGTTGCATGGCACAACTTTTAACAGTAAACGCCACCATTACCGGCAGATAAGCGGTGCCAATTTTTAACAAGTAATATATTCTCATAGGAATTTACTTTTAAGCAAATTGATGAAGTAAAGTGAGGAATTCAAAATCGTGAAATAAATAAGCAATAAAATACTTTTTAAGAGATCAATAAGTGCGAAATTGAAGATCATAATGTAGAAAACATGCGAGAAGATACTTCGTCGACGATAGAAAAGTGCAAGTAATATCGCTGCATTAAATATGAATGCTGCTGTACCGCATACAATGAAAAGCATCCCAAATGTATGAGCTGCATCGATAGGTATCATCGAGTGAGAATATTTAAATGACCTGCAACGTACGTCTTTCTTATGAGATTTGCTTCATTTTGCACTCATTAAATGCTTCATACCATTGGCAGAAATCATTCTCTCTCGAGCGGACGATTTGTAGAGGAAGGGATGATTGAACAAAGAAGTACGCGGTTTGTTGATTTTCATTTCCTCTTCTGACTGGGAGGGATTTCTTTTAAAATGATCGAAGCCATTGATGCTGAGAGTCAAATGTGACTTTTTCTCTATTTTTGAATTTTCAGCCGGGTGATAGAGAACGGACACTTTCGTTATCAAGTCATAGAAATGAAATATCGAATCAGCTTTTGAGATGGCATTTATGATATCGAGAACCAATTCCTCTCCTTTAAATCTCTCATGTTAATTTTTCATACGAGCGTAAGATGTCGGCTCCATTCTTGCCCTTGTTGCAACGCCTGCATAGTGGGGCGATATGGAGAGACTTGGAATTTATAAACTTCAGTTGAGTGCTTGAGACAAATTCGTCAGCGATTCTGTGGTACCAATTTTCAGCAAGCAGCTTCTATAATTGCAATGGCGCTTATGACCGAGTCGAGTTTATTTCATGTTTGAGATGGATTTTTTGAAGCTTTCAAAGAATTATATGTGGCTAGTACAAATTATATTAGTTGCAGTAATACTTTGAAGTGAAGGTACTGCAACAGTTACCTTTACAATATAGCAAAATTACAAAATACAATAAAACGAGGATGAGAAGTACTAACCCGTTGAAAGATCGATATGATGGATCTTTTTGCATTTTGCAATCTCTGAAATAAAATATTTCATGCTTAAATTCAAAGAACCACATTAGCGTAACAGCCATTAAAACGATAAGCGAAAATTCTGCTAAAATCGCTACCAACATTTTATCACTTCTCATTGCAATTTCTTTTTTCTTTTATCTTCTAAATGCTCAAATATTCAACATTATATTCCATAAGTACCAATATATAAAAAATTCGGTTGTTTAGCAGTAATAGTTAAGGAACAACGAAGTTGCATAGAGCATAGCATAAGCAAACAGTGAAGATGCCAAAGTGAGAAGGAATCTGGGCGTATACTGGGTGGGTGCTGAGCTTTGAACGGCAAATCCCTGGATGTCACTTCCAAATAACCTCTGTTCTTTATCGGGTATGGTTGTGGACGTCATTGCGCATCCTCAAATTCTTTTCTTTTTTTCATGGTAATGCTTAAAAATGATCTGTGGGATTTGATCTACACGCTTTAGTCTATCGTCATATGAATTTATAGCGAAAATATTAGCATAATTTGTATATATTTTCTACATATATTTATCTATTCAGCAGTAAACTGATAAAATAATAGTAAAACACCAAGAAAATACGTTATTGGTAAATTGTAGGCGAAAGTAACTATAAAACAATGAACTCGTTTCTTTTCATTTCCACATTCCATATTTTCGATTCCAGTTGGGAATTCGCCGATCGCTTTTTCAAGGGCGATTTTTCAATTAGGCTAACCACAGTGCCATTTAACTTTGGCGTTATCATTCCCCTAATATTGTGAGCGCATATATGCCATCCTCACAAGAGAGTTTCAAGTTTTCAGCTACATTATCTCATGTATCCATGTATCCTTGTTGCAATTGCATGTTTTGCGACATGCATTAGATTGCTTTATGATGCAATAATTGCAAATTTTCTATGCTTAACTGGCTGCACTAGGCTTTTTTGTACCGATACAGCTTTGCCCTTGATGCCTATGAAACATCAGAGAGGACTTTTTGAATGCCAGTCTTTGCATCATCGAATCACAGCAATCGAACTCTTATTGCGGATGCCTCTGAGGGCAGTTGGAGATTAAATGTTTTTTCAATGAAAGTGAGAGCAGAACTGAAGAAAATTCAAGTAAAAGAAGTACAATCAATAATGAATAATTCAAGGAATTGCAGCTAACTGTTGTGGTCTAAGACCACCACATCCGACAAATTGGGAGAGACGACATTAATTGAAATGGTGTTCGGATATTTGAACTTTGGCGATTTCTGAATTTCCGGAATCTTTAGATGCCTATCTGACTTCAAAACCTCATTAATTATTGGGAAGTAGGATGTCGAAATCTGGCCTACATTATGGCATTATAGAGATCAATTTATGAATCTGTAGGTGCCCAGTTGAAATTACTTTAACGAGAAGTTATATGCACATATATTCTCGTCGATATGTATGTTACAACGTGGTTTTTATAATGTGAATTTGCATGTCGACGATTATATATTGCATATAAATTTACTAGTAACTATGAGTGAAGTGTCAGTTGCAAATTAAAGTTAGGCACTGCGATGAAAAATGTTCCCTAAGAATCATTGGCGATAAAAGAAATATCACGAGTGACAGCCGAAGAAGAACTATTTCCGCACAATGAGTTATATATCCTGAGGTATTTTCACTTATCTTGCAACTTGAGTTACTTTCCTCAAAAATAAAAATGAGTACGAAGAAGTGCCACTGAATGATCAGTTAATGAGTGAACATTGCTTCTCGAACGGCTTAAAATAGACGATAATGGAGCGACACGTCAATGCAGGCTGCTTCTATTTTCGTCATACTTCGATAGCTTTTTTAGAAGACCGCTCTCTATAAACTGAGACCTTTACTCGACGGTGAAAGTAGAATATAGCAATATCCTGACTATAGAGTGAAGATATTGCTATTTTTTAAAACTTTATAATTTCCAATACATCAAAATTTTCGAATGTATTTCTTCTAGCAATAAATTCGATGCGAATGTAATTTGTTCAAAAAAGGCGCTATCAGTTTTTTTTCTTGAATAGTTTTTTATGCATTATCAAAGTTCCGACATTTTTGTTCCAAACTTTCTTTGCCAAATTTTTTAAGCGACCTCGAACATGCCACTCTTCATAATAGCGCATCAACTACTGGAACCTCTTTTATCTTTTAACCTCCATTTTCTCATTACTCCTCTTCTAATATACAAGTAGAGGCTTCTGAATTCTTTTAAGATCGGAGTTTCATCTGTGAAGATTTGAAAAGTTCAGATAGATTCTATGCTGGAATAACTAAATAGGAAATCCATATGCGATCATGTGATCAATATTCGGACAGGTCATCTTTTTGGCTTTCCCTTTTAGCTCGTTGAATGCCATTGATCGCCTTTAAAAGTTTATTTCAAAGGGATATTCCCGTAAATGTCTATATTCTTCATGACAATCGCATTTTATAAATGTTATTTTCTTGATACCCCGAAGTGATTCGAAATCAAAGAGGTCAGAATGAGTAGAGTTTTCTTGAGATGACAATTCATGATCAAAGTTAGCGTGGTGTTCACTTTCTATAGCCGGTCCGTTCAGTCATGAATCATCCGCTATACTGTTATTTATAGAAGTAGTAAAGTAATGCACATATTCCCCATATTTAAGCAAGCGATCGCTTAAAACGGCCAAGTATTTATGATGCCACTTTTTTTTTTGAGGAAGTAAGATTGCTTTGTAGATTTTATCCCACTTAATTAAAAGAATTAAATCAAAAGAAATTAGTAAAGAATTACAGATGAGGAAAAACGAATCGGAAATAGACTTGAATCAGGATATCATCGAGCTTATTTCAATTATAATATCAATTTCCATTTCCCGTAATTGTCGCTGTCTACAAATGGAACCGACCAAACAGATACGCAGATACGTAGAAACGTCTTTAAATGTGCACAGATATAACATCTCGGTAATGCACTCTTGTGAAAGCCTCTGAAAGAAACGTGGAAAAGGCTGTCGGCTGATTAATTTGATGGAATCTCATTGCATTGGATGAAAGCTATTTCACGATGGACAATTGCGACATGGATACACGAGAATCATTGATTAGAAAATTGCCCAAGGGCTAGCACATATTAGAAGGAGATGGCACCTGTGAGCCATGGGATGGTCATTTGTCTTACATTGGCACAGAAAAGCAAGCAAAACATTGCTTCGTTTTTTGGCAGCCAATGAACAACATTAAGCACACATATGATTGCGGACTGCAGTTCGGCATAGTTCTTGTTCAGCGATATGTCATCACCAGAAGTCGATTACTCATCAAATTCGCCCACACACTTTATGTAGGCATTAATCTTATATAAAGTTTAAAGCAACATATCCGAGTGATATCGTATTCGTGCACATTTCTATGTTATTTTTTTGCGCACATACATATATTTTTTCATTGAAAGAGTTTCGGCTCATTAATTGCAGCGGCTAAGACTACGAAATATGATCGTCAATTAAGCTGTATTCATGTACCCTCGTCAATTAAGCTCTATGTATACACTCGAATCTCCAATTTTCTTACGATTCTGGAAATTAATGTCAATTATTGATGCATGAAAACGCATCATAAGGACGAATCATATGGGGACGACAAAAAAAAACGCATCATGTGGACGAAATTTTGCATTGCTTATGTGGTTGCATATGGTCCCGAAGAGGGATTTTTCGGCTCCAGATTCCGATTCACTGCTTGCAAATCACGTCAATAAACTTTTTCTCATAGAGCAGAAATGTGAACACATCAATGTTCGTTGCTTATTTTCACATTTCCTCACTCATTTTCTTGAAAGTTTGATGAGTTAATAAAGCCGTAAGCAATTAAAAGATATTTTCGTTTCCATCCGCCCGATGGTGCACGTTCATGACAAATTTCCAGAAAACCCTCATAACTTAAGCGGTGATATTTATTTCTATGAAATAAATGTCATTTCTGAATGGATACTATTTTAACTTCTAAAATTTCTATTTCAATTGGTTTCACAGTGTCTGGAAATCAATATGTACGAAGAACATGAAAGCTGGGATCAGCGCATTCCTTTACTTTGCTACAGAAATACCGGAAGAATATAACATCACCGTAAGTAATTCACTTCGTGGCCAATTCCATCGATATTTTAAATAGCAACCATAAAATTAACTAACTAAAAAGGATACCCTATTTTAATAGTGAAGCAAATGAAATGGTACAAAAAGAAATCAAGATGCCTAACATATAAGCGAAGATTGGGAAATAAAAGCACTTATTTTTGAGAAACTCGCCAACTTTTGCAAAGTTTATATATGGCAACAAAATAAAAGAAGAAATTGTACGAGTTGCAATAATAGCCCATAACTTGATTGCGGTGCTGTAGCATTGATACGGCTAAGTCTGAATGCTGCATAGCATTTGACTAATTGACCACGATCCCATGAAATGAACAACATTATACCAATCCATTTATACACCATTATCGGCGCTATGCTGCTTTAATGAAGTGAGAGAGCGTTTTCAGTGGTAATTCTTGATCCGAAATTATTGTTTAGAGATTTTATCGAGAGAAATAAAATATTTATGATTTCCTCATCGCGACAAACGTTTTGTTAGGAAAATACGCAAAAAATGCCACTATAAAATGAAATCAGCGTTAAATTGCCGCAAATATATCCGAGAGAAACTTTATAAATCCCAAAAAATCCATGATGAGTGGAAAGATGAGGATTGCGTGCGTGGAGAAAAATCCTAGAACCCTAAAATCCCAGTAATTGCTTGTTATCGATATGAATTAAGTTATATGTTTATCTCATCCGATTACGAAGAACTCTCACAATAAATTCTCTATAAAATTATATTCTATTCCTTTGTAGGTGGCAGCGATTCCATAATTATAAGAGAAAAAGCTTCAAAGAGAAGGAAATTGAGCCAGCGATTAGAGAAACATAATTTTGAGAAGTAGCATAAAACGCGTATATACCAAGATCGGAGCATTACTGATGGCAAAGGCAAGTGAATTGGTTCTTTAAAGAAACCGAAAATTAATTTTATTTGAACAACGCGTCGATTTCCGATAGAGAGATAGATATTGGCTGCTTTGCTTAGCCTTACGAGTAATATTGAAAGAAATTATTCACTCAAGCGAACAAATTACTCATTACTATTTATGCTAGCAAAAGAGCCATAAATAGATGCTTCCACTTTGCTTGATGAATTCTTTGGTAATGATCTTTGTTCTCGGAATGATGGATGAGCTAATGAGATAGATGATTCATTTCAATGGATCATTTAAGAAATAATAATATAATACAAGCGAGATCAACTTTATCGATGGTTAAGAAAGATTTTACAGCTTCATTGATAGATATGAATTTAAATTTCATCTCAATATTGAGCCGTCAGAACATAAGAGATCGGAAAATGCGACGAGCGTCGACCACTCATTGAACCGATATCTTAATCTCGATCTAAGCTTGTCGTATAATCTCTCCGAAATGAAATTCAATGATTTTGCGTGTTTATTAGCGTTCATATTTGAATATTTTAGCTCGTAATCAATATGCCTTATTGAAAATTATGTGGAGAATTTGCTATTAATGTTTTAGCCCACATATTACCTTCTCTTTTCGTTATTCCTATAATGGTTAATGAAATTGAATGCGCGTTATGTCAGCCTAACAAAATACTTCAAAAAGCAAATTTCTCTCTAAGCGCCTCTAGTGGGGCGTTTTCTCGGAAAAGATACCGCATTACTATGGATGAAATAAATAAGTGGATGAAGATACCGCATAGTAAGTGGATGAAATAAATAATGAAGCACGCTAGCAATTTAAATTTTCCCCAGAAATATACATAAGGGTTTCTGTCACCTTTGGTGCAAAAATAATTACAAGAAAAGCGCAAGACGAAGTTGAATAAAGACAAGAATGAGCTTAAAGCTCAATATATATATGCTGCAACACGCCTGAGCACCATATAAACAAATACTGCAAACCGCTTCGTGAAATTCTTGAGCATTCGACGGCTCATAAATGTTTCCGCTCTCTTGTCATTCCTCTGGATTTGCTAATGTCCACCCTTCAAAGTTCTTTCGTAAACCTCTCACTTATTGTTTAAAAAGCTCTCACTTATCTTTCATCCAGCCGATAGTAAAACGTTGCATATCCAAACGACAATAAAAATATCGAAGAAAAAGAAAATTAAAAGTATAATTGCGTATATTAAAATCGAGAAAGAACATCAAATGGGAAGTGCATCCAGTGAGTTGATGTGTCCGAATTTTCCTTGCAGATTGCTTCTTCCATTAGAATGTTTCAAACAAACAAGCTTGATAGTTTCGACTTAAAATTGATACGAGCATCTTTATATTAAAGGTAAAATACGGGACTTTTCTTCTTTGAACTTTCATTCGACGATTTACTCACTCAGAGTATAAAAGTAACGTAAACTTCGGTAGAAAAATCCATAATTATTTAGGAATAAAACTGTCTGATATTGTATTGAGCAGATACGGATATTTTACTTTAAAATGAATGCTGCATATAGAAATAGTGAAAGTCATTGTTGAAGTGATAAGGAATTTATGTTGAGGGTGATAAGGAATCTCTTTATTGTAAGTGATAAGGAAGCCAGGTGTCAATGAGTGTATTACCAGCTATTGCAACAATGAGGTGGCTAGTTATGTTTCCTCAACAGAAGCATTAAAACTTTATGCGCTTTTAGAGATTCGAATTCTCGACTATGTTTTCTTTGCCGCCATTTTCTGTTTTCCTCATCGCTCATCTTTGAAATCCGTCATTCATTTCTTTGGCCACTTAAAAGCACTTCGGACATATTTGGTTATTGAAAAACCACCACGCAGTATCTTCTTCTGCATACATAAAACGCCTTAAGGTATGTTGCTGCAAATGAGTGCAACTGAGCGGCATTAACAAGGAGAATCGAAGCCGTCTGTTAGATAGGTGGAATTTTCTATTACATACCTTTACACGATCTTCCCACCTATAAAAAGGGATCACTCACTTTGCATTTTATAAGTTCGAATTTGTTTCTGCTTGAATTCACTGCTTTGCTATCATATTTCATTGCACATCCACTCAGTGCTCTTGGTATCTAAGAATTCTATGCAAAAATATTTCAATGATCTAAAGCACCAACTAAACTGAGGCTTATACATTTCAGTAAACGATGTCTTCAACGATTATATTAACTAAATTCTGCAGTATTTAGCAAATAGCAGTAAGGATTATATAGTATAATTTCTGCAACTTTTAAATTTAATTCCTAATTCAATATAATACCTATAATTATATAAAGCTTTTAAATAATATTCGATCACCTAATTCAGTATAATACCTATAATTATATAAAGCTTTTAAATAATATTCGATCACTTTTAACTGGCTTTTAATTAAACTTATCCACGTATTGCATCAATTTATATCCTCATCGAGATTAGGAACCTATAATAGCTACTTTTACAGTGTACGTTCATAATGGTGATTCACCTCAAGCAATTTATTTCTATTCTATTCGCAACTTAATGGTCTAAGAAATTGTACGCTCTTATCATGCTCCCAAGTTTAAATCTGCACATCGTCTCGGAAGTTGATCGGTCATTTGTGTAACTTCTGCACATATTTATATGGTCCTCGGCTAATTTCAGTCCAATTACCACTTTCATATTTACTTTACAATTTCAGTATTACTTGCTCGATACAGCAGCTTATTGCTGTATTGACGCTGAAAATATACAATTCAGGGTGCAACACTATGATAGCAGTAATGCCACTATTCAGTTACTATTGAATGTTACTTCATCTTGTACTAATTCATGAAGCTCATAAGCTATAATTTACTTAATTCTGTATGGTGGACTGAACAATTTGCACGAAACTGATACGATTTCGCCGCTTTAGCACTCAATTAAGTAGGTAAGCATTAAAATTTTGCGTTAAGATTGCCTATAATTGTCTCTAATTATTTACAATTAACATCTCATCTTAGTCTTCCCCTATTCCATTGACCACATTTTCGATATCTCATTTTCCTAACTAATTCTTACCGTCAACCATTTTAATGCGTTACATTCTTTGTATCGGTCCCAGTTACATATCACGATCGTTAATGGCTTAAGTATGCGCCTGAACCAACCAAGAGCATTTGGAAACTTTAAGAAAATACCATTTAATACATATTTTATATCTGACCATCTTTTAAGCTCAGTCTAATACTCTTTGGAGTTTTTATGATAAAAAATCGCTTATCATAAGTGCCGTACTTTCTTCAGGCTCAGGATCACGTTTGTTAAAAAATCCATTTTTCTCAACTAAGCGTACCTATTTTCTTTAAAAGCATCCGCTTACTGGGAAAATCGATGTCTAACGATCCAGTTGCAAGTCGGTTTCTCTTCAAGAACTCGATATTTTACTCATTTAGGAACTTCAGACGCGAAATTTTATCTCATAAAGCTAAAAAATATCGGCGAGAATATTGCTGACATGAGTGCGAAAATGAATCGACGATTCAAGTCGCTCATTTAAAAAAATGCTTTTCCGTCATCAGAAATGATTGAAAACGTTGCTGAACTTTGTATAGTTGGATTGTGTGATGATTTACGTGGCACACTGCTCGTATATGTTCTAGATATGACGATACTCGTTCGTTATAGACTGTCACTATTAAGCAAACGACCCACTCGCAAATGCCATTGTTGAAACGAGTAGGTGAAACAAAGAGTGACATTTATGATGTCGTCACAGCCGAAAGATATAAAAGCAAAAATGCACAGACGATTTACCATCATCGTTTATTTCTTTATTTTAGCGATATGTCGTTAATATTTATGAAGAAATTTTGAAAATAAACCATTGCGTCGTTCAGTCTGTAACATAAATGAGATGATAAAATTACATTAGAGGAAAAATGAACAACACGTTGATGAGTGGACGTTTTTTACCGTTTATTTGGTCATTCTTCCCAGTTATGTATACCATAAATGAAGATCTATTATCCTTGCGATGATTCAAGCGACATATTTTCATTGATTGCTTCACTTTTACTTTTACTTTTACTGTTTTACTTTACTATATTAGTTCTCATTTTCACTGTAAATGAATAAATAATTCCAACATTAAATCTATCTGTTGTGAATCATAATAGAAAGAGCTTATTTGCGTGGACAAAAACGAACTGAAGAGAAAGCGTACAGCAGTTGCACCCAATCGATCAGCTGCGAATTGTGACAGTGTCGTTAGAAAAATAGAACATTCGGCATAAAAAGGTGACGAAAAGGTTCTGATACTGAAATATTTGCAACGATGATTTATTGAACCACTGCCTAGTCGAATTCGACTTATACGAGATGGATTATTGATAGGAACTGTTTGAGATTAAATGTTGGCTGTAAAAACGGTGGCTATAAAGAAATTAAAAGTGATCATGATTTAAATCTTCACGATTGTCCTCATTTCATACGAAACTATCGTGCGAAAGAAGAGAAAGTGGAAATTAACTGCTACGAAGGAATAATAAAATAACTTTTACAAATGAATGTCACGCACTCAAATGACAGACATTATATGAATATAGTCGCAAAAAGCGGCAGCTATGAAAAGATGGCAATGAATTGTGTAAAAGAATTTTTGCCTCGAGGAAGAAAGAGGAAAAAGTATCGTCTCGGAAAACAGGAGAACGCTCAATTCTAGCCAAGAAATATATTAGCATTTCTTTATGATAACGGATCATCATGATATAATAAGTCGTAATAAGCAAAACGAACAAGACAGCGCTACTTCCCAAGAGAAAATTCAAGTGCTTACACGAGCATTTGAATCTTCTTTGAGCAGACCACTGAAGTAATATTAAATTAGGCACACGTCAAACGAGAGAGGAAATTTTCTAGCAGTCGATGTTTCATCAGCAGCATACAAATCTAACGCATAGATAGCCAAATGAATGCAACTATAAGTCGATTAGCCCTCGAGCAAAGATATTCTTCCCTTAGCCTACTTCACGTTACCAGCATTACTGGAAACGGGAGAACAAAAAATTCCCATATCTGCAATTCTATGATTTCCAAGCTCAGAAAGTTGCATAACAATCCTTCTTTGAAGCAGTGAAATTTTTAGATCGATTTCATATACTCGGATCAAAACGTAAGTGGCAAATATATAGCTAGCACGGTCATGGAGCGTTTCTTTGAGTTTAGTTCGAAGAAAGACTTCAAAAAATCTATTGCCTTCTCAAAAAAAAAACGTTTTCTTTGCGTTTAATGACTGAAGGAAACTTTGCTGAAGACAACCGATATTATCATTAATTGTGTATATATATATATATGGATAATAGAAAGGAAAGTTAAACTCTTCAGCAGTTTTGAATCGAATTTTACACCATATTTTATATATTCGCTGTACGAGTAACAAAAAAAAACCAAAGTTTGGAAGTAAAGATGGGAAATAATGCTTCAAATTTGCAAATATTTGTTAAGAGAAGCGAATTCAGTAGAAGATTATCGACAACCTCTGAAAGCCCCTGCCTGAGCCCTTAATACCACCGCATTCAAAATTTCTGGATATCATGGGAAATATTTGGTGGTTTTTTGCAAATTCAGCGATTTTTGCCCTCTGTTAACTGCTTATTGTAGCTGATATTTGTACAGTGCTAAGCAATACTCACAAAATGACTTCTTATCCATATATATGTATACATATAGGGTTTCAAAAAGCAGTTTTCTCTAGTCGAAGTATCCGACGACGGCCCATCCTCATTGCCATTCCGCGTGGCCTTTCGAATGCATTAGTGCTTTTAAGAAATATCTAGATGCAGTTAACAAGCAAGTTTTTTACTGACTTTTTCATTCAACGATTTAACATCGGATAGCACCTTCATGAGCCTTCTAAGCGTCTATTAAGGATCATTAAGCACTGCCTTCAAATCACTGCATGACGCACTTCTCACCAGCTCTTTAAATCGTTTAAAGCCACACATGCATACATTAGGATGAATATATTGCAATTCGATAGGGAACACATCAGCTATCAAAGCATGTTTGCGTCATTAGGAACAATGACGAAAATAAACTATATGTATATATATGTTACGTGGTGTAGGCGAATATAAGAACCATTTGCCAAATTGGCCAAAAATCCTGCTTTATGCAAGAAAAGGACACCATTCCCTTAATGATCTGCAAACAGATATTCAACGAATGTCACGCATCAAGCAAGTGCTTAGAGCACTCGAAAAGAAGCCTTAAAAAATGCGTTTGACCTCAAATCCTATAGTTTATACAGCTTACTGAGCCCATGAATCATTCTCACTGATAGATGACGGCAGCGGCTAGCTAGCTGGGTTGATTCCTTTCGCTCTATTCTCTCATTAACGTCTCTCTTAACGATAGAATTTTTCTAGTGTTTTAAAGCAAAATAGTCAAAACAGCTTTATAAATTTTTTGAATGGAGAGGTATTTCTATGGGCAATAATCATTTCGACTTGCATACATACATATTTAATATGCTTTCTATTGATTTGTGTAGATTAATTCCATTAGCGTCATAACACACACGATAGCTGACTGGTCTTAAGTCTTAAGTCAAATCTTCAACGACGGCCTTCGTTGAAGATTTTGTTCAAGTGGGAGAGGAGGAGAGAGGGAAGGAGGATCGACAGGTCGCCACCGTAGAAAATGGAAAAATCTTCGACAGATATTTGATAAGGCACTTCAATATTTTCTGAGTTTCTCATCAATATTCACGGGATCATACAGTTGAACTATTGAATATTTCCCTTCCTAAGTAAAACAGCCTAATTTCCAATTATTTTCTTTAGCAATTACTGAAATTCGCAAATGACTATCAATTTATATTGGTCGGGCTAAAATTAAATTTTTCATTCCTTTGCGCTCAGTGCTATAAATGCAGATGCAACGATGAGATATTTCTATCCAGTTGGGAAATAAAGGTTATACCAAGTGAGCTAATTGATGTTTTGAAGCTATTTAAGCCGATCGATCCCTTCGTCGCTAATCTATCCTTATCCGCACTTTTGCAGACGTGGTGCTCATCAGACCGAGAAACGCGTACTATATTTGATATTGAAGAGGTTCTTTGTAAGGGTAGATATTCGACGTCAATGTCAACCAGAAGAAGGCAGCCACCTTCTATGCAATAAACATCGTGAGCTGTCTTGAGGAAACAGTTGTCTTTCCTGGACGATAAACATTCAGCGGTCGATAAACGTCAAATACGGCGTTCATGAAACTGGCATAGATGTTCATATGGATTTCTAAGGTTCCTCAAACAATCAAAAAAAATCAAGATGATTGTCGATTACAGTCTTTGCTATTTCAGATCAGAAGGATCAGTGAGGAGCAAAAATGAAGGAGGACAGGGAGGCGCGAAAACGAATCAAGGCAATGAGGATTCCGAATGGTGAGGAAATAGAGATCACATCATTCAGTCATGCATTTAGCGATGAAACAAATGTGCCGAAAAAAATTTGTTCAGTGCTATTTGAAATCAAGACGACGATAATGGCGACAAATTCGGACTTTTCGTAAGATCTCTGCGAAAATTGCCGCAACATTTGGAACATTGCATCTCGAAAGTTTCTATTCAGCAGAGTAGGAGAGGGTGCGGGGATGCTGGAGACGGTCGTACTGTGACACTCCTATACCAATGTAAATCTCCCGTCACTCCTTATATCGTCATAACATTGGAGATGGAAAATTGACGATATCATTTAAGTATGACAGATATTGAAACATAAAATTCACTTATTATTTCTTCGTAATATCTGAATTAGGCTGAATTTGTCTTCAATATAGAGTGTTAATTAGTTGTGATGGCAACAAAATTCGCTTTGCCGAATGGTGATCATAAGATTCTTTCCAGATATCCATAAGCCAATTCTAAGTATAATTATTGTTTGTACCATTACAATGCGATAAACCATTGCCAGTGATCAACATCATATACTATAAGAAAAATACTCGTTACTACAATAAGCAATTGAATAGGTCTGTTTGTAATGATATATCTTTAAAGTAGTCTCTTTTTATAGATTTAATTTTATGCTGGAAGAAGTAGACTTTTATGGAGATGTAATAAAGGTCACGCTCTATGCTGACACCTTTTATTTTCACAAATGAACTTAATGAATAATTCAAAACTTAGATCTTAGTAAGTGGAGTATTAAAGAGGTAAGAAATCTGAAAACATCCGACTATGGACGATGGAAACTGATACGTCGATTCTCGTCGAAATTGATACGAGTATCGATTCTCTTGAGAATCCTCTCCATCGAAATATAGGCAGTTTATTCTCTCTACTGAACAAAAATGCAGAACATATAAACTTAAAGGGTAACAAAATGTCAATCGCAAGTAGTTCTGAACAGATTCGACCTATTTGCTAGGGCTTTTTCACTTCACTTTAATGATAAAAAAAAATATTGTCGATAACTGAGCAAACACATGATGTAGTGCGTTCCTTTTCGAGAAATATTTCTGTGAAAAAGTCGAATTTCCAAGAAATAAAATAGTCGATGGATATCGGTGATTTAAGACTCCTCTAGGATAGATCGCGAATTCTTTAAAGGAAGGCGATGCGACTTAGTGAAATATCTAGTGTAGATGAAAATGAGCGTGACAGCTGCACACACCGTTAAATTTCATTGATGCCCTCCTAAATGAATTTTGTTAGCCCGTTAGGCGGGCGAAAAAAGAATCTTGCCACTCACTTTGAAAGTGAATTGTTACATCATTGCAATACGGGTTCCTGGAATTAAATCAAGTACCACTATTGGGCAGTTAGCAGATGCCATGTCACATTAAAATTTCTATGCTTCAAGTCGGCCATATTCAAGTTTTTTGTTAATGGCAATTATAAATGTTTATAAGATGCTCATTCGTTTTTGTGGAGCTACTAAACCTATAGAAAAAGAAATTTTTATGCGAGAAGAATAGAACGAAGACATCAGTGCATATACTGTGGAATACTAATATATTATTCCAACAATCCATTTTTTGACCTTTTCATCGTGCTGCTGCTATGATGATTTGGTTGACGCCTCATTTCGCTAAAATGAGTTCCAACCTCCGTCTGTTAAAATCCCATCCGCTTCCTGTTCATCAAAAGAAAGAGTTCCTTATATTTTTACAAAAAAGACACTGTGAATAGAGTGGGCAGATGAATTCGGATTACTGTGGAGCATCAACAGTGAAGTTCACTTGCAAGTTTAAACTCCTAAAGGACGATGAAGAGGTGGGTCGGTTACCGCCACAAACGAACATTCGGTAAAGACGTCGGCTGTCCTCAACATTGCTTATATCTACCATGATTATCGCTTGTCGAAAGCAGGTTTTGCTCCATTGATGAATCAACTGAAACGACTAATGGATAGCCGGTTTATTTAGGTGATAGCGACAAAATATCTCATCAAATCGTAAAACAATTTCCTTCAGCATCATAATAAATAAAGATATCTCAAGTTTGGGAAACCAAACAATTCTCGCTAAAGAAACCTTACATATTAATGACACACGGTAGCCGTTCAATAGAAACGAGCCCATCCATCACAACAAGGAAAAGATAAAAGTTCTCATCATAAAGAGACATAAATCTTCATTGAGCATAAGCAATAAATATACTTTACGATATTCGGCTAAATAATGTCATCATTGTTGTTCCCGACGCTGCAAAATCCATTCGCCATTCTTCAGTCCTGGCTAATCATCTTCATTGAGATCACTCTTGAAATAAATGCAACTGCATCGATTTGTTAGTGAATATTCTCTTCATCACCTTCGTTTCGAAGAGATGCAAGCTTACTGCCTAATATGCAACCACCAGCGAAGAGCTCATTGCAGGCGTGCTTATACTTGCAAGGATTTGTTGATGACAGTATCAAAAAGGAACGAGGGGAAAGGGAACGGAGATATGGTGAGGATTCTATTTCAGCGCAACCGAACCAACGAAAGGCTTGCTGCTATAAGTGGAAAGCGATTGCAGTTAAACGTACTGGATAAGTGAACTACATTCTCATAAACAATGTCGTCAAAATCATTATGGAAGAATGGCGTTAAACCTACGCCTTGCTATGTGAGAAGGGCCGACACCAATTTTCCCTACGAGGAGGTCTGAAGTGACGTATGCTTTACAGTTCTCCTCAGCTGGCCAACTGGTTTCATTTCATAAATGAATAAATAAATATGAATGTATGCATATAATGTGCAAATATTTTTTTCAGCCGATTCGGAGTTGACGGATCACGCAGACGATTTGTTTAAAGAACTGTCCCCAGTTTATCGCTAAATGAAGCATACTGCAGTGTGAGGGAATCGGGATCCTGCAACCTCAGAGAATGAACGTGCCTTTACTTGTCACGGTCTTCTCTGAATTCATGTTTATTCAAAAACTAGAATATTTTTTACTGGATACTGGATGAGGATATTATTCGTCACGGCATTTGATCCTAAAAATAGCATTATTTGAGACACTGTTAGATAAGATCGCAGAACCATCTCAATAAATGGGCTAACGGAGAAAAACTGCTTTCGGAATACCCTAAGCGTACCCAGCATACTAAGTCGTAATCTTGTATGCCAGATCCCTAATTGTGACAACTCAATGTCCCCGCGATCTTTTAGCACTAATGTAGTGCAAATGGCTGCAGCGAATGATAGGCCTGAACGCGTTTAAGCCTTGTGGAGGGGTTGTGATGATGTATAACACCGTCACACTATTTTTTCTGATGTATAACACCGTCACACTATCATCTCACCTTTGGCACTGATACGTCAGGTCAGGTGACATGTGTTGTTTGCGATACTAACATGCAAGTCTGATTTTGCAACTGGCTAGAACGGGAGTACTTAATGTATGGAAAGGAATGAATAAGCGTGTCGTTTTTTCCATTAGCTGAAGCGACCGTTTAAGTTTCACTTAGCTTTGTTCCCTTAGCTTCCATAGTTCTCATACTGAAATCAGCTTAGAAAGAAAGAGGCAGACGGCATTTGAGTGGTGGTGAAATATTCCCATAATACAGTTTCAAACAAATTAATGGCTGCTGTTATTAATATAGCATTCACGAGTTGTTATTCGATGTTGAGTGCAACCAATTCCAACGCGTTTTTGATGGACGCATGAGTGAAGTGTAGTCTGCAGCAACTTTTTCCCCGAAGGATTTATTGCAATGGACAAGAGGGATGCAAAAAAAAGATGGACAGCATTCATGAGAAAGCACTTCGGCGGAAGCATTGCCCAAAAATAGCGTCAGAGCTATAGCATCAACATGTCGACTGCATCATTGCGATGTCCCATTAACTTGTATATGGAGCAGATTAGTTGATGGATTATGCTGAATGCTTATAAATGAATAAACACACCTCAGAGGACGCGTTATTCGTTGGCTTACGGTAAAGGCTGCGTGCTCGAGATTCAGATACTTTCACCTACCAGTGGTACTTGGCTCATTTATTTTTCTCTCTCATTAAGGTGCGAAAGTAATCCATCATACCAAAGTATCCGTCATTGTTATTGTACCAGTAATCCGTCATACCAAGAGATCCGTCATTGAGATCCTCACTGTTTTGTTGTTTTCGCAAGGGACATTTCTTCGTGTTAAAGTGAAAATTCTATAAGAAACGAAGGAGTTATAGGTTAAACATTCGAGTTCGACGACGTCGTTGTAGACGAATCACAGCAGCTCCTCAAATTGAAAGACTTGTTCTCTTGCTCGTTGATGAATGTTAAGAGAAAAATAAAAGCAATCACCTTTTGCGTGCGCTATTACAACGAGCAAATTTATTGAAAGACTGTAAAAATTACTGCAGTGATGGGGAAAGAGCAATACTAACAATTGCCGGTTTTAAAGTGCCACTGCTGGAGAAGTGCCGAAGAAACTTTTGAGTTCATTCTCTACAGACTTCATGAAGAATTTCAGCCAAATTGCTGAAGAAGTATGTTAGATAGGCCGATACGACATATTGCAACATAGTTGCGTTCATTTGCGCTTCAATTTCTATAAATTCCTAAGAAATCGGCAAAGCGCTCAACGATGATCTATTCGTTAACTTATCCGAGTGGGAAATTTTATCGCAGGTTAAAATGTCTATCATCACCCATCATCGTTAATATGAGTCAATTAAATATAAATTCTGTGAATTTTGTGGATAAAATTTTGTAAATATAAATTTTGTGGAATGGACTTTCGACGACGGGAACGTGTAATTTTGTGCTTTCCTCTCATTTTTTCCTGCCTCTTTGTAAGCGTCAAAACTTTACAAGGACGGACACGCAATTGGAGAAGAGACTTTTAAATCACGCAAGCAAAAAGTTTGTTTTTATCACATTCGATATTCTGTGACGGAACCAGTTATGTGTGGAAGTCGCAGAAATGTTCGTCAACGCCAAACTCTCCAATAAATGCAACTTTTTCCATGCACTTCAAACTGCATTGTAGTTTGTTAAGTACAGTAACCGTCGAAATATATATATATATATATATATATATATATATATATACAATGTTTAAAAGTCGCAGAATGTTCTTCAGTGTTTCTTAACATGTTGAATACTAGTCGCAAGTGCACATTTTTAAGCCCCCTTCAGAGTTGGTGCCCACTTTGCTGCGCGAAATTAATGCTAACATTGAATGCACACAAAAGTACCCTTAAATTGCGGTAAATGACAATTAAAGTAATTGATTTAACAGATCACTCTAAATAATCGAAAAAAGTGGAAGCAAAGTGCACGTTTTTGAATACCGCCATCCTGACTAATCAAGGATGTTGACCACGAAGAAATAATAAACGCTGAAAAAAATATGCTTCTTTGTTTTGGTCGATCTGATCATTAGTGCAGACATTCTGCAAAATGACCTTTTTAAAGCTTTTTCCATAATTCATTTGAATTCTCAGGCGCTATTAATTGCTTTCTCTGGTTGACGATCAACGTGAAAGGTATGGGAGGTCAACCTTTTATGGACTTATACCTAATGATCTGCATCTAGACATAACTTCTTCTACATTCTGTGGTGCTCGAAATGGCAATTCAGACTGATAGACACACCCTCAGACATACATCGACACGAGGCTGCCACAACAAACTTTGCAGATGCACGTTTGTAGGAGCGCAGAAGCAGAGCATTTAGGCAGCGAACAAGCAACGAGGATATCACCCTTTTGGAGAGACCTTACTCGGGAAATGGCATCTTGTGGGGAAATTCGCGGGAGACGAAGGAGGTTGGAAGTTAAAATCTCCAATAGAAATGGGTGCTTCCAACGAAGAGTATATATCGCAACGCATTTGTTGGTGACATGAGTAGCGGTAATGAATGCTTCAAAAGGAGTGCATCTAAAGTTAAAAAAAAAAAACAACAGCATCGAATTGCACTGCTCCTAACTTAGAAATTTAGCAATAATTTTCAGCATAGTAGAAAACGTCTTCCATTAATGCACCCTGAGCTGTGCACTGAGAAAACGATCTACGAATGAGGCCATTAAAAATCGCTACTAAGTACCACTGATAATGGTACTTCCATTAATATCAGGATGAAAGAGGGAAATAGTTACATACTCATTCGCTAATATTCAATAATTAATCACATTAGCCGGCATATTCATTCAAAGATTCGTTAATTTGCGTCAAATGTTCTGAAAAATTTGGAATTCATTGCTTCAAATTTTTGAAACTCATATTTATTGCCATATCCTGAAGAAACATCCTTAAGGAACACATCCTTGTCTAATTTCATCTTTCAGCACTTTCAATCATCTATCGCATTTGTTCGTATTTCATTTCATATCCATTCATGGTCACTAGAGAAAGATGCAAATGAAGGCAATCCTGAAGACTATGGATTTACTGACCAATATTTCCACCATATAGCGGATAATCTCAAGCATTTTTTAAACTGTTCATTTCCAGGATGGCCGAACATTATGGATTGTAAAAAATTGCCAATATGATCCTGAATTCTCAAAATGCGGAAAAGTTGAAGGAATTAAACATTATCAAAGAATGAATCTTATCTATTTATATTTCTAATCTATTTTTAATTATGGGATTATGTTGAAATTAGTTTTCAAATCCAATAGCTTTTCGTATATTAATAAGGTTATTGTCGCTTCTACGATCATTCTCTATTAATACATTTTTGTATGGAAATTTGAGTTGTGGAAACATCTTTCGCTTCGTTGTTCGATTCGACGATAGACGACGGAGTAATGCAATTAACAAAGGTTGGAACGACGGCGTTATTTTGCAAACGTGATGCTGTAAAGAATGTAAGAAGTAAAAATTCGAGAGGGCAAAGCGACGAGAATTTTTTTAACTTCGACGACGCGAAATACTTGAGGAGAGAACCTGTTGATGGTGGTGCTCATTAGCACAAAAGAATAAAACGGGAAGAGAAATTCGACGCTCAAGAAGAGGCTTTTCTTCTCTCCTCTATAATTTTTTCTGCTTCATTTACGTCGTCGCGGATGGAAACACAATAATCGACGAGACGCGAACGATAGTGCAATATTTTTACAGGTAGAGGGGGTGGCTCTTTCACTATAAAAGCACTTCCATAGGACCGATTGGGCAGTATAAATGCTCGAAACTTGTTCCACTCACAGCAATTAGTTGAGGGTGGAATTCTTATATGTGCGCCTATATGTGCCGCTTGCCTCATTTCAGCATAATGTTTTCTTGCGCATGCATTTATGACACTTAACGTTTGTAACAAATTCCACCCACCCCAATAACCCTTTTCTATGGGGCAAAACAATGGGTGAGCTGAATAATTGAAAATAAATGAAACGTTTTGATTGAACTTTGAAAGCTTAAAGTTTGACGTATATTGTTTCTTCCTTACTTCCATTTCTATACGCGATATTTGAGAATTTTCTCATGAGAGAGTATTGTTTAGAAATATTTTAACCCAACAAAGACACTGTTTTGCTCGGCGAGTAGAAAAGATAATCGAAAAGCCAAGTACGTCCCAAAGACTTTTCATTCCATAAGGAACTTTCAACTTTTGATGGTTGAGTTTCTGGAAAAAAAAACAAACATTATTTTAGTAAACTTTGGTTGTTTTATATGTGTGTTGTGTTGATGAGTGGCTTCTCTTTGGCATTTCAAAAGTACTTTCAGGATGGGGGCGCGAGTAATCGTGAACATCGCCTCTGCTGCAAGCGGCGCTGTCATTATAGCGTCGCTCGTCGTCGTTGGAGTACTCTTCAACGATCTCAACACTCTCTACAGTGATGTTCTCAATGATATGGATAATTTCAAGGTCGTCCATCTATGTAACATTCTTTCCATTTGCACATCTTCTTCAAGAAAAACAGTTTATTTCGGTTAAATATTGTAGGATTTCAAAAGGACAACAAATATATAAGAAAGAGTACGGAGATTTCATGCTGAGGATACCATATGAATTCGAAATGTTCGATGTTTTTGACGATGCCGGAATAAATAGACGGAAAAACCGCTTCGTTGGCGAATAGAGTTGAGAAGCATTAAGGCTCAAAACTATTCTATTTAAGCTACGTCGTCAAAAATAGGTAGAATTATGTGAGTGATCGTTTCGCATCATGACTTGAAATATGAACAGAAATATTTAGCTGCTGGCGAACGATGCATGGGATGAGATTATGAGCGTTCATGGAATGATCAACGGTGCTCATGAAAAGAGTGCCAAAGAATTGTTCTCTGAGCTTGTCTCAAGTGGACGTGTTAAGAGACAGACTAATTGCGGTTAGTTATACCTTCTTTATCACTGATAAAAGTACTCAATAAAATGAATTTGTTTATAAGAGTGTGCAGGTTTATTAAGTGAACATAAAGCTTCGCCTTGAAAGCTTGATTTTCTCAACGAGCGTCGTCGACACTCAACAGAGAATTTAGAATAAACGTCGTCTGGAAATTAATATCGAACATTTTGATGGAAATGATTGCACAGAGAAGAGCTGTTATGCACATTTCAAAGATCATTTAGTTTCCTTTATTTAAGAAGTTATTCGAGTGGAATTTCGTTGCAGCATGCGCAGCAAGAGCGGCTAATTGCCCACCAGGACCACCAGGACCACGAGGAGATCCTGGACCACCAGGAGGTGAGCATCATCTTTGAAGGACTTCACAGAAACTCTATATGATGAGCACCTTTTACGTAACAAAATACACCGACAAAATCACATGCCGAATTCTGCTACCTCAATTTAATTCTAGTTAATGCCATTATATGTGGAGCTTTCAAAATTTTTATGCATGAATGGTGCAATACAGTACTTCTCCACTGCTTAATTTCTTTTTTTTAATTTATAGGTGCTTTCCTAAACGAAATCGGTCTTAAGTAAAACTAGTTCCCGACTGATGCTTTTCATTTCACGTTCTAACTGCAAGCAGTTTATCAACGAGATTTCTTTTTTCGCCAAGTAGCAATCTTCAGAGCCGGGACCGAGGGGAATTGATGGAAGACCTGGCCCCGACGGTATCGGCGTCACCACTGGCCCTGCAAGCAGAGGAGGATGCATCCAATGCCCACCTGGGCCACCGGGACCACCAGGCCCAAGTGGACCACCAGGGCCGCCTGGTCCACCAGGTCGACAAGGACCTCCAGGTCCAGGAGCCGGCGGCATGGGAATTCCGGGACCACCTGGACCACCTGGAGACCCGGGACCACCAGGTAATGACCAGCATTCAATACTGCATGCAAGCAAAGTTTTGCACGCTAATGTTGTAGACTAGCTGACTCCGGCCTTGAACTAGTTCAATTCGGATTTTTTTGGAGAATAACTTACGCCGCATAAGGTATTTCCAATAGAAGCTGACAAACCTTTTCTTCAAGTCTTCATTACAGCAACTACAACTGCATATGCTCGCAAGGCTACCTGTAAACGTAAATTGCCCATGATTGTTGTAATAATTGTTCTTATGCCATTCATTCTTTAATTTTGATGCAAATTTGCACTTTCCACTTTATGCTAAAATAAGCATGTTTGATCCTTTATGTTATTAAACAGGAATGCCTGGAAACATGGGACCTCCTGGACCACCCGGCAAGAATGGAAGACGGGGAGCTGGTACACGTGGCCCACCAGGACCACGTGGACCCCCGGGTCCGCCCGGCAGACCAGGTCCAAATGGTCCAATGGGTATGCCAGGAGCGCCAGGACCGATGGGACCACCGGGACCAGCTGGTCGTCCAGGACCTCCAGGCCAGCCTGGACCCTCAGGACCGGTGAGTTTGCAACATGTTTGTTGTTTTTTGTGAGCCTACCCTAATCTTGCGGACCTCAGCATTAGCCCATCTCATCATGGGCTAAGTGAATGGAGAGGGACACAAGTAATGGCTTGAGAGGCATAACTTCGGCAGTGAGCAATGACAGCATTTAAAACATTCAGCGTTAAGTGCTGGGCAAATATTCCCTCGGCATGAAAACTTCGCAGCAGTTATATCTTCCCTATCTTTCCTCTTGAATGTCACGTCGTTCTCATCGTATGGCTCCCTGCAAATAATAAACACTCGAATCCTTTCGCTGTCATATGACAACTTGTTTGTCGAAATTTTATTCTTGCCTTCTTTGAACTTCGGTGTTAACGCAGATCTCGTGAAAATGAATAATGCTTTCAGCCGGGAATAGCAGGAGCAGCAGGTCACGATGCCCTCTACTGCCCTTGCCCACCAAGAACGGTACGTACACATCGTCGTGTTGCCGCTGCTCCTCGACGTATGCAACAACCACGTCGCAGGGCGAGACCAATGCAACCGGTCAGAAGACGTATGACCGTTTAGACAGACGTCTTGCACGTATACCGGACATCCACTTCGATTCGCACAAACTCCATCACATCTTCTCTATCTCTTCCTCTAGCTCTACTCGGAGAATGTTGTTCACTTCATCGTGTTCAACTTTTATGTAATCATAGTTTTTATAAGCACTATTAGGCACAATTTTTCGTTATATGTTTCTGTTGAACCTCAATAAAAAGAACCCCCGCAGGAATTCTTCTGCTTCAAACATTTTCAACGAGCAAAACGACTACACATGGAGTGACGTCGTGATAGGGGGAACGAGTGGGCAATAGTTGAAATAAATACAACGCTCCATAAAAGATAGCTAATGGAGGCACCGTTCTTGGTCAAAGAAAACGTCTAAGTAGTGGAAGTGCAGAAAGCCACCTTCTTAGTGCTTGGAAGGCTTGGATTACATATGAGTTTATATGAGTATGAAAAACTATTCTCAAAACAAAATTCGACAATATAAAATTTCGAATGAGAGAAATACTTTTCACGGTTTACTTTCCAAAAGCAACATGAGTAAACATAAACGGTAATTGTTACAAATGGAAGTTAACCTTCACTAAGTCAATAGTTTTATTACGTATCAGCATATAAATTAAATTACTTTTATATAGTTTATCAATATAAAACGAAAGAACTCAGGCCGAGTTCCACAGAGGTCGAACCAGCTAATCTATTCTATTAGCTTAATCAGCGACACAAATTAAGGCAAGGATTACTTTTGTAAGTGACGCAGTAAAAACCGCTAAGTGGTCCGTAGTTTCTTTTAAGAGGCAAATAACCAATCATATTTTTGCGTAGTTCAACTGGAACTTTGTAGGGTTCGACCGACTTAACCGGTTTAACTGCTCTATTCGTCGTTAGCCGCCTGGTCCAAAATTACACCAGGTGCAGTGCAAAGCATGGAGACAAGTGAAGGTTTTTGGTCGAAATAAAGTCCGAACCAATCGACTGATCGAGTTTTATAGAGCACTCCTTTCGTCGATATCCCCATCCCATCCTCATCTAAGATATATACATTTAAGATATACATCCCAATCTAAGATATTCCCACTATTCGCAGCACCTCACTGGAAACGACGACTATCACTCTCTGTTTGTTCGAATTGGAAAGGCGAACGCTGATGGGTGTGCGCACGACCGTCATACGACGGTGGCTATTCGAATTCAAAGACAATGCCAGCAGATGCGAATATGAAATGAAGATATAAAAAAACACTATTTGTGATTAAATTTGATACATATTATAATATGAGGTATACATGGCATCCCAATTTTATCTTAGTTGTATTCTTATTCCATTCCATCCCTTCCAACTTAATGTGTCGTGTACATCAATCAGTAGGCGAGACTCTTGTCCTCATAGTTTTGAGTATCACACAACAGAATTCTCTGCTCAGCCCATCATCCCGTCTTGGAATCTCCCCTCCCCCCCCCCCCCCCCCTCCCATCCCCTAGGTCTACCAAAGTTCCTATTTCTATATTTCACCAAAACGCCTCCTTTCCCACTGTCACTCTTCTGGATAATTTCAAGGTACTTTTATGCGATTCGGATTGGCATCACTTTCACCGACTTGCAAGAAATTAAAAATTCTTTGACTCTAAGAGCGAACGTATACTAATAACAAACCTGCTTTATAACAATAATAACGAGCACTACTCTCACTGCGCCATCCCTCCCTCAACAAGCGTTTTGACACCCATCCATTTAATATAACCTCATTTTGCTGGATTCAATTATAATCAAACTGATCGGCTCACATAAGGGGCGACCGCAACGGAGCTCCGGAAATGTGAAGAGGAAAGAACAAACATGAACTTCATTATGTAAATCTCTTGCGCACCACATATAACTGTACAACTTTACATTTAAAATGCAATTTTACAGAGTTGAGAACTTCTCAACAAGCGCTTTTTCCAGTTCAACTTGATCCAACGTCAATGCATTCCGTGCCCACAAAATAAGCCAACTTAAAGACATTTGCTAAACTTAACCTCAAAGGTAACAGTTCGCCAACTGTTATGTGACAATTGGCGCATTATATCATCACTCGGCCATTGCATTGCATTGCAATGTTTAGTGTAAAACATTCAAGAGCAAACGAAGAATTGAAAAGCAATTGAAACTGTCGTCTATTTCTTCCTCCTTTTTTTTTTTCTGTAATAAGCACTGTCTTTCATAGATAGTCTTTTTGTTCAGGGGAAAAGCCATACTATGAACCTGTCTCAGCCATCTGTGCTCAAGACGCATTTAATGGTTATTTCATTTTTTTACCCATCCAGCATTTCAGTACTCATCCATTAAATACAACCTCATTTTGCTGCTTTCAATTATAATCAAAGTGAACCGGAAACTCGGACAACTGGCAACCGGCTTACATAACAGGCAACCGGAACGGCGCTCCGGAAACATAAACCGGAAACAACAGACATGAAATTCTGCTATAACTTAAAAAAAATTCAGCGGACAGCTAAGAAATGGTTTAAAAAGCAAATGAAAACTGAAATAGAATTTCCTGCAAATTGCGGCTAGAAACGCTCTCAGTGGACATTTTCTTCGTCAATCGACATTCGCCTAGACATAATTAATTATCCTTTAGTCGAGTGTCAGCATCTGCAATACAACATTCATAATTTGTTAACACTGTAAAGTGTAGGTAAGTGTAACATCTCCACTGTACTTTAAGACAATTTAATGTGGATTTTCCATAGGAGCGATTGCCATTCGCCTTTGCGAACGAATTATTGAGCCGTTTCCCTATTGTTTTTGTTATTGAGCTTATGATAAATTGGAATGGAAAATTATCATTTCCTTTCACGATTATATCTTTACTTTAGCGAAAGCAAACGCGCATTTGGATTTATTATGAAAAAGATGTGTTATAATTGAGAATATGGGATCATTTTGAGAGAGGCTACATGAAGAAATCTCATTTCAGAAAAGATATTCATATCACAAGCTACTTGGTCCTCCAATCACCGTCCTCTTCCTCTACTCCCTCTCCTTCTCCTGATTTCAGTGAGCATTCCTTTACGATCGATGACCCTGACTGAGTTTTTAAACACTGCCAAACCTAAAATTAAAATTTGAAGCGTTGAGAACACGACCGAGACATCTGCAGCGAAATTCTGACAACATTTCACAAACTCTTTATCTAAGCTTCCTCCAATCCTCCCTCTCTTTATCTAAGCTTCCTTCAATCCACCCTGACGCTTAATACCTTCCAGTGAACGTAGCACATATACTATAAACAAAGAAAGCCTGACAGGTTTCAGGTTTCATTATTCGTTGCCAACATTAAAGTTTCTAAGCTGTACTATTTTGTGTAATTGAGATGAGCAATACGCACGTACATATCGAACAAGCAACCACCTTCTTGTGCTCATCCACTCTTCAAAGACCTACGCAAATTCTGCCCACTTCCACCCAATTTTATTTGTTTTCTCAGATAAAAGCAATTTGCGTTCATCTGAATAAATTGATGAGTAATTCTGCAAAACATTAAAGAAATTCCTTCACAACGCATTTAAAACATTTAGAAATTTCCATCTTTTAGGAAGACTTATAAATTCAATGAGCTAGATGTCATCTTCGGGATTTACCTTTCACATCAGTCAGTTTAAATCAGCAAAAGTTTATGCCGGACGGCTTCTTTAGAGTCGCATTTCATTAGAGAGGACAGATAAAGTAATAAGATCCATCGAATTTTATATCTGTTAACAAGTAAAACGCGCATAATTCATTGCCATAATGGATCAATGGTGCAAATTTCATCAATGAATTACTCAACAATAACGTAAACGAGTAAATGAGTAGTAATAGTGGTCGAGGAATGTTTCGTCGATGATTGAAGGGTGGAAACGATCGTTGGTGGAAAAAAAAGGAGTGGTTGATGGAATGTGTGTATTTGGAATGTTTGGCTCACGAAAATGTTTTTTTACAACGCCTATATGGTCCACTATGTCAAGTCATTTTTTCAGCTTTTTATCCGAGTGCAGAAAATACGTCAAATAAAAGCAAAACGACCGACATTTCAAGCCGACACGAGAGCACATAAAAGGTGCTGTGAAAGGTGTGTGATTCGCACAACACAAACGTCCTCCACATTTACAGTACCGCCTCTCCTTCATCCTGATTGCGTTAAGCGTGTATTTTCTCCTTGACGAATCGGATCAAACTCTACACTCTCCCTGAAATATGATATCAGACGCGTACTTATATTATAGATATGAATATTATGAAGTGAAAACCATCCTAAATTAGATTATTAAAGAATTCAGATGATCAAATAATTCGAGACATCTGAATTATCTCTTCTGCTCAGTTCCTACTTGAAATCTGAGATGTGAAAAGTCGGGGAATGCTATAAAAATTTCTACTGACTTGTTTTTCACAATTTAAAGAATTTGCTGAAAAAGAAAAAGACGATATTCCAATAAGAATTCATCAGAATTATTCTTTAGATGTTTGAGCATTTATTGTCGTCTACAATATTCGGCTTAGTAAATTCCAGTCAAAATTAACCGCTTATCTGTAATCGACTCGAGTAAATCAAGCGAGTTATTCCAATTAATTTCTATGCTATGAAGTCCTCAGTTTTGCACATTTGCGGATGAAAATGCAGTTAGTTTCATGGATGAAAATGCTAGATAATTTAGATTGCTGGAGGTATTTCCATTGATCTTTCAGGATGGGGACGCAAGTGTTTATTAACGCCGCATCCGCAGCGAGCGGCGCAATCATCATTGGGTCACTAATCGTCGTTGGAGTTCTCGTTAACGACCTCAACATTCTCTACAGCGATGTCCTTAATGATATGGATAACTTTAAGGCAAATCTAACGACATTATCGGCGATAAGCGATTTTTTAAATTAAACAACATACCAAATATGCAATAATGGAAGAATTCTAATGCAGCAACTTTTTCCTGTTCATCTAATTTCTATTCAAATCTTGTGACAGCGCAAAGAAATAGTGAACATTACAGATAGTAGTACTTAGAATGTGGCTGTAATATAAGATCAACGCAGCGCCATGATTCATTCAATGGTACCAAAATCCAGTTTCTACGAAATTCTCTTTTTGTCTTCCTATAATCTGTGGTTTATTTCAACTCATGTAATTAACTAATAAATAATTATTGCACTTAATATTTTCATATTTTCAATCAGTATAAATGAAAACTCACTGAGGTGTTGGAAATGAAGGGATATTATCGCAGGTGCTGGCTAATGGTGTTTGGGATGAGATCATGAGCGTTCATGGAATTATCAATGGAAATCCCGATAAGTCTTCCAGCCAGTTCTTCTCAGATCTCGTCTCATTAGGACGCACTAAGAGGCAAGACAATTGTGGTGAGTAATAGGTACATTCAACGTAAATGCCGAGTATTCCTGAAAGTATTCTCTAATTTATTTGACGAAATATGTCAATTCTGTATGATGACCTTTCAATCAGTTTTTTTGGAAATATCGTAGAGTAAAGGTTTTTCAACAAAGAAACTGAACATATAGAAAAACATAACGATCATTTTAGTTCAGCAAAAGATGGCAGTTAATTAAGTCAGCGATTAATCTGAGCTTTTGCTCGAATAGGTTGCACAAAATTATATTAAATTACAATTTTGTTACATGGCACAATAAAGCAGTAAAACTGTTCCACATTTTCGCATTTTTCTTTCGTTTCAACGAACCGGAAACAACAAATACTTGCTAAGTGAAGAGCAAAGAGAGTCCAGCGTACTGCTGTAATAATTGCGAAAACCTTCATTGTGGATTGAAATTGCTCAAATAATTCCAATTCCAGCTTGTGCTGCACCTACAGCAAATTGCCCACCAGGACCATCCGGACCGCCTGGAGATCCAGGATCACCCGGAGGTGAGATTTATAGGACGAAAAGTTTTTTGATAGAGAAACACTGCCAATATCGCAGAGAAATTTATGAACTGCGTCTGCGGAATTATTCCATACACGAACCCGCTGAGACTAAAAGCTGGTGATGATTGCGTGTAAGTGGCACGATCCCGAAAAGTTCTGAAAGTGAACTAATGGGCGAAGAAATGGGCTCTTTTTAACTTGTTCATTTGAGGTGCTCATACGATACCAGAACATGTTATGGTTGTTTGAATGCTGAGCAGTTCAGTATCCTCAGTTGTCATCCTTTTCAATGCCAATGAGCCCTCACCTAACTCATTAATATACGCTCCTGCGCTGATCAAGGCCGACATTCTTTTAGAACCTGGTCCACGCGGAGTGGATGGGCCACCTGGCCTGGACGCACTGCCAGGTCCTTCTCTACCGCCGGTGCCAATGGAGTGTATCAGATGTCCACCTGGACCACTCGGACCACCAGGGCCAGACGGACCACCTGGACCTCCTGGTCCACCTGGCCGCCCTGGACCCCCAGGCAGTGGAGCCGGGATGGGACCACCGGGACCACCTGGAGCACCTGGAGATCAGGGACAACCAGGTAAGATGGGTAAAAACGTTTCACCCTTTAATGCTTTCACTTGAAATAAGTGTTGAAAAAGATGATCAGTTTGGCAAGCAGAATAAATCATAGGAAAAGGAAGGCTGACACTGTCCTTCATTCATTCAGCAACTTTTTGATTAGTCCATCTGTCTATTTATGCAGGACCTGCTGGACAGATGGGACCTCCTGGACCACCTGGCAAGGATGGAAGGAGAGGCGCTGGCATGAAAGGACCGAGAGGACCACCAGGACCTCCTGGTCCTCCAGGTGCGCCAGGTCCAAATGGACAAATGGGAGCACCAGGACAGCCTGGACCTATGGGCCCACCCGGACCACCAGGGCGCCCAGGACCTCCAGGCCCACCTGGACTGGAAGGACCGGTAAAGCCACTTCTTTTCTTAAAATATTTCACTTAACTTACTTTATGTTCTTTGTAGTTCCGTACAGCAAATTTCCCAGCTGAACAAATGTAGTTAATTACTTAGCACCATATAGTTTAGTAAAGAAATAATAAGATAATTTCGAGCACAATCTGCTCAAAACAAAGGTGGGAGTTGCTGCACCTCAACGCGCTCTTCGCAATACGTTTCGCCGAGAATGCTGAGAGTTTCCATTATGAACAAGAACAGTCACTTAACGTTTTCACGTGTGATGCGCGTTGTGCAGCATAGTATGTTCTATTGAAGAGGCTCATTTGGTCGTCGCCATATTTCCTAGCAAATGTCGAATGCCATCCATTATCTTTCTTGAAGTGCTCAGTGAATAAAAAATAGACCTTAAATTTGCTCAAAAATTAGGAAAGTGTATGATATGTGGGCATTCATGATGTTGATATTACTGGAATGATTTAGAAATCGTTCATGGTAGACCTCTCTATTGCAACGCATAAGGTGACGCATCTAAAGTAGCATCAAATGGCCAAAAGTTGCTGAAATCTATAGTTATGAAGAATTCTCCATGTTTTATAAGGTTTTTGGCGTCGAGCGTCAAGAAGAGATGCGTTTCGAACTTCTAGGCTAGGGGGAACGAAAGAAAGAAAATGAAAAGCGGTTATTTTAAGTAAATTTAGGGAAAATTAAGCTTCTTTGGGCGTCGAAAATGGTGCGGATATGACTTGCCCAAACGTTTAAGTAACGCATCTTGAAAAGATCTGATCCTTCTTCGATATAAAACACGAGTTTCCTCTTCAAGCAATCATTTCAGGATGTAGAGTAACAAGTTTGGCATGAATTCAAAGAATTTGGAGAACTCACATTTTTGTTTGTTGGAATTCTGTTAAAAAGTACTTTCAATGGGTAGAGAAAAGTAGTGTCCACGAAAATAAATAATTACTTGTATTTGCCGGCTGAGGCAATAAACGATTGTAGAGTTGAAAAAAATTGATGCATATTACTTTATGCTGCCGATTTACAGCCTGGTGAGCCTGGTCGGCCTGGCATGGACGGGCAGTATTGTCCATGCCCACCGAGGGTAGGCCAAATTGCGCCACCAATGGAGCTCCCAAGTTTCGCCGTTTCCGACATGGAGTTGGCATATGCAAGACAACGGGCAAGAGCATTGCGTCGATTCGCAGCCACCGTCAAACAGCGACAACTTCAACGTCATGCCATGCAAATGCAACCGATCAGAAAATCGAAAGCCTAGAAGCACCCTCGGAACCGCTTCACTTGCCTTCCACAAGTTTAACACTGCCCTTCTTCTTTATTTGCAATTAGTCATTCGGCCAAAAGAGTTTAAACGAACGGAGAAGGAGTTTCACTGAAATAAAACTTTCTACAGGTCGCATTCATCAGAGCTACTTACACTAATTTTAAGAGGCTTTTTTAGTGGAGAGGCATCAATTTTATCCTCAAAAATGCAAAGAATTCACCACCGAAGGAATAGGCGAAGGGAATTGCCACAAAGCAACTCATAAGAACGAAGAAGAAAACTATGCGAAGTGAGGGAGGAATAAGCCTTTTTGCAATCTCACCAATTAATCAATCAATATAGCACATGAACTGCATCATTATTGCTCTCGACATTCCATTACCTCTTGAGATCAACTGCAGCATTCCGACGAAACATCTTTTACAACAGAATTGCCCATCCATGATTTGAGACGTCGCCATTTAGATAGGGTCGTTTGAGAGGAAAAAGCCCCACATTGAAAGCCTTCGGGGTTTTCATATTGCCGGTGAAGATGTGCTCTCAAGTGAGCGCTCTTTTTCGCACCATTACTGCTACAATAATGAGACTTACTCAGTAAATACGAAAAAGTACTCATTCGAGGAAATCGCCATAGAAATTCCTCTAGAATCGGTACGAACGTTAATAGTGAATTTAGTTTTCAGAGAATAGCGGTGCAGATTTGTTTGCAAGAATCATAGAATGAGCGCAAAATTGCGGTGCAAAAAAAGAGAACAAGAACACTAGAAGGAAAAAGTAGTGGAAATTCTCAATTGCTCTTTTTTTTCGGGACGAGAAATGCCTCAGAAAAACTCGCATACTTTTGTGGGACATCTTTGTGCTAACAAACTGGTTCCTAAATGAGAAGAGTTTTTCCCCTAGCAGTAACATCGGCACAAATATCGACGCCGCACCTCGAATTAGCAGAACCTGTTCTTGAAGCAACCTCTATCGCATTGCAAGAAGTCATTCAATTCCATTAATCCACCATTCTGCACAGATTTTTAGCGTTCATTGCCACGAAAGGCGATTTTAATTTAATGCACGTATTGACGGCTGAAATTACTCACGTACTAATCCACTTTCCCCATCCGTCCACTCTCTCTTCTCACATTACGTTAAACATTCTCCTCGCCTCGTTCGTCAGTGTGAGGGACGAGATCAGGTAAATGCTTGAATGAACGTTTCTGAGGAAGCAGTGACACATCGCTGCTGCTGTTTATTTTGTAAACTGCACGAAAGAGAAGTCGGAATACGCTATCCGCTCTCAACGAAGTTTCTTCACCCTCATCTCTCATCTTCTAAGGGGTAGGAGATGGGAGACATATCTGGTCTGACCTGGTTTGTCTTTAACTTAGTAGAGAGGTGAGACCTACCCCTACCAGATCGGGGAGGAGAAATATTCATACCACTTCAAATATACTCTAACCAAAATGAACTGCTCTCTAGAAATGCTGTATTTCGCTAGAGGTGATAGCTGTAACAACGTTACTGGTTAAAGCAAATGGCAAAGGTAGGTGGTTTGTTCGGGAAAATAGTTGAGCAGTATAATATTGTTCTTTGGCTACAATATGCCCGCAACGGCATATAAGTGTACGCCTGAAACTTAGCTCGATATTGGATTATTTCCGCCCGCATGTTGTTTAAATTCTTACTGAGCTAGTCGTGGACAATTTCCGCCATTAACAACATGTCCAGTAATGGGTAATATTGACCATTAAAATCGAAAACGTCCAATATTGAAGTACTTCCCCCCTCATTCTATTCGTATTGATTGGGCTTTGAGCTTATGGCTTTGGGCCAACATATCCAACATTTTTGAGCTTATGATTCACATAGGACTCATCAAACGTAACAGGTGTACTCAGAAGATATTACTGGCCGATATGCTCATGGATATACAACAATGGATGCGTCCCACTGAGGTGAAAAAAGCGAATTCTTCATGGATTTTTTCCAGATTTGTTCTGCTTGACATGAATATGTGTTATGTGGCAGTGACCAACGGAATCAACGCTTAGCGAATATTTGAGGCATAGAAAGAAAAGCTAGAATTTTTATGAGTAAAATGACGGGGAAGATAATGGAGTGTGCAATATCGTTTGTAGAACAATAACAGGAGCAACGCCTACACTACCATATATTACAGCCTCCCCTCAACTCACTTGTCCCTTAACAGTTCCAAATGCGCCATAAAGCACACCCATCGAATTACGTTCAGTCCATCTGTCACCTAACAACGAAGAAACCAACATATACCACGGTGATTCATGGAAATTTCACCTACCAACCTTATGTTCTGCGGGCAACACAACTTGCACCTGCAAAACTCTCATATCCCAATTCGTCTCGCTTTGCACTCCGGAACCCCCCAATCCCATCTCAAAGAAAACCTGATATCCAAAAGTCTTCAGCTTCATGACCTGAGAGCATTTATGACAGACAATATAAACATGACTAACGAAGATGTGGAAATATCGGTAGCAAGAATACACTACACGTTTCTAATTAATGCAGGCAACTGATGGCATCGGGGAAAGAGAGGGGAAAATAGAATGGAAGTAAAAGAAAGGCACAATTTCAAAGAAAAACTTCAATTATTAACACAAACATTTAATAACAATTATTCCACGTCGAAGAAATACGATCTATAATAAAAGAGATCCGAAGCCTTTCGGCATTTTCACACTTAGCTTCGATGGGAGCTATTCAAAGGTGCCGAGTAACCATTGGAAATTCATTAACTGCGCTGCTGAAATCAATATCAGGTCGAAACCAGAATTATGGAACTACGTTCCTTTACCTCCTATTTCCCCCCCCCCGCCCCTCCATTAACTTCAAGTGGTAGCAGAATGCCGCAACAACGAAACAAGAAGAGAGGAAATAAGATATGAAAAAAATTACTATAAAATCTGAAGATTATAATAAAAATAACTGAAGCTATATCACAGGCATAAATCATTCAGCTGCACTTATAATGAACGGATAAAATCAACGAGAAATGCCAACAAAAGAATCACAGATTGAGCGCGACAAATAGGAGGCTTCCCAGATATATTACTCTAATTGTGGCCAAAATTGTGACCACCTACTCCAAAGATAGGCTTCCGGAAAAGCGACTCCAGAGCCGAAGCTTCTTTTATCCTCCACTACAGATTAATGATGCATTGCGTCTCTGCTTACAAAACTAAAATAGCTCATAAAAAGCTCTAGCAAGAAATTAATTAATTAAAAATTAGAAAATATGCACGAAAATGATTTACGTTCAAGAGGAAAAATAAACGTTTCCACCACATGCTTCACATCGCAAATAAGCAATTGCCCAATTTCTTTCTTTAAACGGCCATAGCCAGAGGCCAAATTTCACACGAAGAAACTGCCGGAAGCAAGCTTAGCGAGGCGAGAAAATCTAACATGGAGCGGAACGGAGAGAGAAATAAATAGGAACATTACAAAATATAAGAACATAAATATGCGTGGGCAAAGAGTTCAAATGCAACTTCTACGAAGTAAGTCATGAAATTTGTAAGACCTTACGGTCTCACAGCTTTGTAACTCAATCTTACCTGGAACATTCATCATCAACCACAAGACAAGAGAGCGAAGATGGATGGATTCTTAGGAATTTGCTAATAAAAATATGCCGCAAAATGCACCACTGAATGAATTATTCCCCGGTGATAGGTATCGCTTGTTGAAATCTTTCACGGCGAGAACTATAATGATACAACGGTGCAAAGAAATTTCACTCAAAACTAAGGGGTGCATGAGAGAAATCACATAAATGAATTATTAGTGGAATTCTCCGACCATCTCTTCCATTGAAATTTTATGAATCGATAGCCAATATCGATTCAAAAAACCGGAAGAAACATAAAATTCCACAAAGAAGAAATTCAAATGGTTAGAGTTAAAGAAAGTTATTAATTCGATCGAGTGCATTTTTATAAGAGATCGCCGTCTCAGCAATAATTCCATCAATAATCGTTTCAATTTCTTTTTCCGTTCGAATAAACGTATCTTTATAATTCCAATTAAGACCTGCATCGTCGGTCCCACAGAACGACATATTGAATGCGACTGATGTGAATGGTGACGGCCATGATGCGAATATCACTGCATCCATTTTCCTGAAATTAAGATAACAAAATATCCATCAAAATTCCAACACATTCCCGACTAAACCTATCTACGAAGTAAATTAGAACCCAAAAACACGAGACCAACCACAAAACTGCTACAATTCTAAAGATAATACTCTTGCCGCAAATATTCGTTACCGTCTAAAATCCATCAACATGCATCCCAACTCTATTTATTAGCAGTGATAAGTACATTTACGAACTTTCTGTATCACATCCAAATTGGCATCGATTAGTTCCGCACGACGTAACTCAAGAGTTCAACCTCATTATCCTATAATAAAATGGAATTCTCCGCTGAAAACATAATATCCATGGCTAAGGTGGAAGGTTCTAGCTATCGAGTTCACGGTGTCTCATTCGGTCACCCTGTGGCATCGTATCTGATAACACCACTGCACAAATGACCGAAAGCAATGTCACTGCACCCAGAAGAAAGACTTTGCCCCCCTCCTCCTCAAGTAGGTTCTTTCACTCCACCCAAAAACGAAGAAATTAGCCTTCTCTGCCATCCATGGAGAACGAAGTCTTTCTCGCACCACATCGAATTCGTCAGCCAAGTATCGCGTGACCAAGCGATGCCTTTGTTTAGAATTCGTGCCTTGCCCGGCCACTTATTCACTCGGCCTAGAACTTCTCGGACGCATGCCTCATATACGAAGAGATCGTCAAAAGACCTGGAAATACCTGATAAACGTTACCAGTAACTGCGATTTTTCACGTGGCTATAAGACCCCGAGGATCTAGAAATCATCAATTTGAAAAAGAAAAACCAGCTGAAATGAGAGAGTCAACTCCACCGTTTCGACAACGAACGGCTACTTCGCGAAAATGAAGTAACATTGGGTGAACAGATATACACCAGTCCGCACCACATAACTAATGGATACCAGCACAAAGGACTACAAGATTCCAAACTTCAAGTGATAAAAAGGGGCCATCACCGTTGCCAATTTTTTAGCCGTATAATTAATTCGCCAGAAAGACACTGTCCGCGTTATATCACTATGGTAGAATGCGGCTTAATCAGATTGTGGGTAAATGTGGTGTCCCCAAAGTCAAGTATGACTATACGTGACGGCAGCTCGCCTATCCCTTCCTCAGCATGCTAAGTTCAGGCATAGGTCCTATACGCATTTAAGCCTTACCCTCACATTGCATAATGTAATACCTGCTAGTTAATAAAAGACGACACAACCTTAGGAAATATATAAGTGTCCCATCCATCGTAACTGTGCAGTGTTCAACGTTTCCTTTCTAGCGTCCGTTGCTAGTCATTCTTCGTTGATTTGACCATTCTTCGTAGATACCCCAGATTGTGCGTTAGGTACGCTACAAGCTACACTCTCTGAGAGTTCTCCAGTTTCTATTACCTATTCCAAGTTCTTCTACAGGAACTTGAAATATTTCTTGGATGGAAATGTTCCCTGGATGCACTCCAAGCTGCTCGCTATTACGGTCGCTTCCCAGCCTCCCCTGCCAAGTCTCCCAGAAGAATTAAGAGTGCAGGCTGAACATACTCCTGGCTGCCATCTCTGATAGTCGTCCACTGCTTACCAGTAACACTTCGTCGTTGATAGGGATTGGGAACACCAGACTCAGCTATGCGAGCGCCACGAAAGATTCGAAATAAGATAGAGACAAAAAATATATTGTGCTAGTTCAGCCATGATCAAGCAAACTCACTTCGAAGCGTTCCATACTTTTTCACATCTTCGTCTCTCGTTCACTTTTTGCGGAACCATCAATTCCATGAAGACATTCTGAAAGAAACATCGAAGAGTAATTTAGAAAAGAGCGTAATAAAAAGCAGTGACCAAAACCCCCTCTAGATCTGCATCGATTACGATAAAAATAAGCAATGAAATCTAGCGAAAAGCTTCAACTGATCACACAGCAGAGTCTCATTCACCGTATCACCCCCCAATGCCCCCAAGTGATAGATACATGAATGATATACAAGGTGATCTAAATTGGCCACACACTGTAACCTCGAGCAGAAGATGGTAGGCCAAGCTTTTGCAACATACAGAGATAGCTTTAAGGAGAACTAATGAGTCCACCAAATGGCACATGAGAGGGGTATTTGACTGAAATTTAAAAACTTGCTCAAATCAAGCCAACGATAATAAGCAATGAAATGTTACATGTATCGCTCCATTGTCGGATCCATGAAAAGAAGGAGGCAATCGATACTCATAGTTGGCCCAATAATTTAGAAAATTTCGTCCATAATTCGAGTTCCTAGAAAACTTGATTATGAACGTTCAATAGAATCAACAAACGTTACAAACAATTTCAAACCGGCACAAAAAAAGCATAATATTAAGCTATATTGGTGGGGACTTGCCTAAATAACTTAATGTTGAACTGAAAATCCTATCAGCTCTCAATAATTACACCTTTTTAAAATTAATTATTGCTGATATATAAAATAACGACGTAAAGATTTATTAGATATGATACAGCAAAGATTACTACATTATTATGTGGGAGGAATTAACTGATATTGACGATACTATAATATAAATAGACAGAAAGTATATGACTAAGAATACTCATTTTACTGATCCTATCTAAACGTTCATTTTGCGCTTTCCGGTGCCCATTCTAAGGGCACGACGGAGTGAAAAGAAGCTACCTTTAAAGTGGCTTACGAGAAAGGACTGGACCAAACAATCCACCAGCAGCGACAAGTATTTCTGTTACCTGACAAGTCCTTCACCTTTTAGATACCCATCCATTTCACAAATCAGCGAGATTAACCTCACATTAGGACACGACTCGGATCGAGGAAAGAGGTGTGCGATGCCAGTAAAGAAAGAAAGCAAACAGACATTGACGCAGACACAGACTTTACTGCAAAGACCATGTATTTCTTATCCAGGCATCCAGATGTCAGGTCCATCATGAAATGGGGCAAATGAGCTGGCAAATACGAACAGCGGAAGTCAAACAAAGCGAATCTAATTTACTCCTCTCCATGACCAGAATCTAAAAAGCACACCAGTTCTTCTAACACGTGTTATACTAGGTGGTCTTGCAAGAGAAGAGAATGAAGAGATGGAAGCGGAACAGATACCACAAAGTTGGATAAATGAGCGACAAAAGAAGTGATAAGCTCAACTAACCTGACGATGTAACTCCCGGCCATAATTTCAAAATTGAAGATTCGATCGTAAAAAATAAGATCCACGTCGACGTCGATCCATTCTTCGATAAGATGGTTTGGATTGACAACACCCATATCAGCATCTATAAATAGAATCCAGTGCACGCTAATATCGTCCATTTTGTGAGCCACAACGCAGTGACGTGCAAACATGAACTGAAACTTGCTTCACCTCTGTGTAATCCTTAACAGCACTCTCCTCTTATGCACCAGACGTCAAGTCTAAGCCCTCTCGACGTCCCTTTTCCTTTGGCATAACAACCCATTTTTCACTTCTCTTTGCATCGGTCCATTCCGCATTTCAGGTGTCCTAGCCCTTTATCCTGAAATGCACCAGCACGACCCCCCCCCCCCCCCTCCACTTGCAAGCATGTTTATATAACTAATAAACCCTGAGACAAGCCTACCTAATAACTAAAGCATTCACTGGGAGCATTGTGAGCGAACATGCGTGCAACAATGCTATTGCATTGACTCTTATTTGCTCGCCGTTTACTTATTTATATATTTCAATCAGCAGAGCATTTACTGCGAATAAGTTTGCTCTTCATGTCGCTTCCACCTACCTCCAATTCAACGCTTCTTCGATCCAGTTAGTCCCTACTGTATTTTTTAAGTGCCCCACAAGTACCCCACCTCACTGCATAATGGCCTCTAGTTTTTGCAGGTCTGTACAGTGAGGGTTAACGTTCAGGCCCGTGCTGCACCCGTCGGACCCTGACGAGTCGATTATTACCTTCAAATAAGGGTCCCGACTTGTTTCGTCACTCTCCTCTCGTCGAGAGTGGGTGGGATGCTAGCTCAGCTCATCGGAGCCTACCCATAACCGACCCCGCAGTAGCCAATGCAAAACGATGAATATTTTATCGTTGGCCGACATTAATTTACCGTTTTTTCTCACCTCAAAAATACACTTCAAACTCCACCAAAATTTTCGAAGGAAACTTAACCAAAACTACGAAGTGAGATATGCAAATTTTTTCCTCGATACTGTTATCCACGTAGCTTTCGCCCTCAGATGCTATGCGGATATGTGCCCGAAATTAGGCATCAGATGTCGATAGAAGCCTTACATCTTTTTGTGGGCACAACCTCTGAAGTGTTGCATTGGCAGAGAGATCGACGACCATCCACGGATATTTATGATAGATTGCGTAACATTCGAATGAATCTTGCGCTAAGCGATACTCCTCGTAGTTTCGACGATCCTTAAGCACCGATATAATCGCAACACTATTTTTCGATAATAGCTGTTCTAAAATTGTGTTCGCGAGTGAGACACATGAGGCAAACAATCCATCGAGGTGAGAGAGCATTCCCTTGTTGAGCTGTTTTGGGAACATCAAAGCAGGAAAAAATCTCAGGCAACTTCAGGTTCACGGATCAAAGACAACAAAAATATTCGTCATTGATAAGGCTCAATAAAATACTGAAATCACACATAACTTCCCCGTATCCGTCTAAATTTTTTTCCACAGAACGTTGAAAGATTCATCTCGCTAAGGTAACAAGCAAATTCATTGCTAGACATAAAGATCGTTTTTGTAAGCGGCTGATCCGATCTATGGAATCACTTTTGCGATAGCCTTCCTCTCCGATCTATTCCTTGTTTCGCGTCTTTAAATGAAAATTTACCATAAACAAGGATAATTAGAGAACAATAAAATCTTATTGTTGTGTTTCGAAGTTGCCTATAAGAGGGATCATGAGTGGAAAAATAAATAAATAAATGAGATTCGTTTCTTTGAGGATTTTAGTAGAGACCGGAAGGAAATATCGCTAACCATTCGATCGTTTCTTATAGATAATTGCGGGTATTGTTCGTCGATAGAAATTACGATAGGCATTTCTTCCGTTTGCGAGATATACTTCTTCAACGAACGCTATTGCGACAAGACAAAACAATAGAGCGCATCGTTGCCGTGTTGAATCACATCTTGAGGGTATTTTTGCAACGATATTAGTAAATAGTCGAATTAAAAACGATCCTTTCATTAGTGATAAGATAAAAAGATTAGTGGAACATTCTGAAAAATTAAATATATTGCAATTGAACCGTAAAATATTCGAGCAGATCGCTTCGACTCGTTAAATTCGCCCTTCCTCCCCCTTCTCAACTCTCTCCTTTCGTAGCGTGATCCGAGATCTAGACGACGCTACTCGGATGCGGCTCTTCTTTGTGGAACGTCTTTCGACCGATTTTCTGACTGTCTAAAAATGTGGAAGCGGCAAAATGCGGAACTGATCGAAAGCTCGAAAGAAATAGTAGCGGAGAAGACGATAGAAGAGTGGGAACTAAAAGCGCCTCTTGAATATATGAGCTGACTTAGCACATAACATCGATAGCACACATTTGCGACAGGTAGACACTGACGCTTCATTATTTTTCTAGGTAAATAATACGACGAGTCGATGAGAAAGACTGTACGTGATAGCATTTGCGTCTATTCATAGAGGGCGACGAGCACTTTCCCAGTATATGAAAGGTTATTAACGATAACAACATCACGCTGTCATACCCTGAAGCTCTATCAGAAATGAGTTTTATGCCATCTCGGTGAGTGATGTTAATAAGTCGGCCTTTAAGGTCGTGCATTATGGAGATGTTATTTGGAGAAATCACTATCTCTGATGATTACGGCGATAAGAACGGAAAGATGCGATATGGATGCGAAATTGGTGTGCCATTCGAGCGTACAATGGATAAACGGATGCGATGGGCACAATGGACATCTTTATTTTCTCGTGTCCACTAAAGAATATCCGCGAGTGGACATGCCTAAAATTGTGCTATAGTTAAAATACGCGTTATGAAGACGATTAACGAAACGAAGACGTCACTCTCCTTCGAAGACGACCGCTATCAGTTGCTCACTTCCGAGCGCTTTAATCAATAAAATGGCATCGTCGACGATCGCCGACGATATGAAACCCTTACATTTTTATCTCAGCATTATGATAAATGCAAACATAACTTTACTTCTATAAGAAATTAAACCGTAGAAAAAAAAAACTGAAAGGAAACGACAAATATTCTCTCCGCAAGATTTCGCCGATCATCGGAAACGCCAACGAGTTCGATCGACGAGTTCGGCGTCACTTTAGCGGTCACTATCAATGAACGACGACAACCTAGACTTATTAACACTGTCGTCCAACGAATGCGTCCTACGAAAAAGCTATATGTTGTAGCCTTGGGGCACAGCATACTTCCAACAGTGTCAGCGTGAATTAGAGACGTCTAAAGCCTCGTGCATACTTCAAATAGTGAATGATGGCACACCTCAGCAGTAATGGACGACACCTGCACGTGCAAGTGACCGCAACGCTGTACCTTATTGGCAGACCCGAGAAGTGCGATGCAAACGACGAGAACCGCCGATCGCACATATGTGAGGGCAGCAATTTAACATCATTTCGCTACCGCCCACACCAAATGGTGATTTCTTTACCTCGCTTACCGGACCACATTGATTACAACTTGGTAACACATAACATAAGGCGCTATTTTTGAGCAAGTCTATGATGATGCAGAATCAGAGAGCTATATTGCTTAACGTTTACAAACGCCACTCTACTGTTACATTGTTACCGTCTAAATAATGCTACGTGAAACGATCATCAGTGAGTTGCCAACTCTACCTGTCTCACGTACTTAACTCCACCTGCCTCACTTAATCAACTCTACCGGCTTCCTGCAACCAGCACTTTCCTAGTGCAGCAAACATGCTCAATTCGACAGCTCTAGCTTAATCAGTTTCGACGAACGCCTCTCCCAATGACTGTTGACGGCTCTTTAACGCGAGCATTAGCTGCACCTGTTTTTACCATCCCGCTAAGCACTCCAGCGTCAGATCGCAAAGGTGTGAGATCCATTACTTCTGCCTTTTTAGAGTTGACGTCACCGTTGTTTCTTCTTCCACATACAGCGGAGAAACAGTTATAAAACGCACATTCCAAACAATTTAACACAACACATATGCATTATGTGGATATTATGACTGTCCATATTTATACAAATATGTGTATTTTATCAAGTCGGTGGTTCCAATTCAGCACTAAACACCTTTTTACCTCATATCATAGCTCAGGCTGATCCATCCAACTTCTCCTACTGCCTACAAGTGCTTGCAGGTACAGTCACTTAACAGTTCAGTTGTGCAAACTTTGTAGGCGGGCAATCGGATCCTATTAAAGTAGGACGGAATGCAAGCTCATAAATGCTGCCAACTTATTTGCAAATATAAACAAGGAACAGAAACAAAAATCAGCAATATTATTTGTGAGGGATTGCATGATCAACGTTAGGTGAAGTAACGCTTGGTGAGGCAGGTACTATGGATTCTGCTATCACCGGCTCAACGTCACGTGGTCGTTTCCTAGTGGCATCGCTGTTTGTCCGATTTCCGGTTGTACCAACAACGGCACAACGCTGTTCCTCTTCTTTGTCTGTTCTGTCGATTTTATGGAACAAAGGTCGTGACACATCCGGAGCAGTGACCTGAAAACTATATTCTTGCAAGTTGTATTCGCTGCATTTTGCGGTATAGATTACCGAAATGCCTTCACCACCAATTGTTTACCCATTTTGGAGCACTGCACTCCTTCATCTAGTTTCTTACGTCAGGCTGCTAGAGAATATCTAGAAATCTCGCCCGTAATCGACGTGCATATCAATTTCATCTCGTCAAAAAATGCTCCAGTACATACAATTATGTGGACAGTTTGTTTTTGGAGCCTGGAATCTGCTCCCTTCGAATATCTTCACCGCACACAATCCTTCAGCTTCTAAGCGTCGACCGAGTCGTTTCGACTTACACAGTATTGCTACTCCTACAGATAAGTGTCAAATCGCTTTAAATGCAGCTTCGTTGTTCATGCTCACATACTTTTTTCAATGTTCTCCCATTTCAGAACATTAAAAAAATTAATAAATAAAAGTGAACACGCCTCTTTCGAATAGTTGATTATGGTTATGAGCTTCCTAATTAATCAACTAATTAGAAAGGGGAAAATGCTGAGAGTGAATTTCGTCGCTAGCAATCTTTACCGCAATTATAAAACCTTTACCAAATAATATGTCCAGAGCTAAACCAAAAGGCGAAATTATATCCAATGAAGCTTATAAGCTCGAAGATGTTCACGTCAATTTTCGTTAATCGTTCATTGATCAACATCGTTTCATATGCAAGAGTGAGCTTTGCGAAAAAATCCTGCAAAAAACCTGCCCACATTTCGAGTTTGAAGAACGACCTCGACCTCGAACTGCAAAATAAATATAGTAGCAAGAAGTAGAGCATCCATATGAGTGAGGAGAGTGCACGCAATGATATGCACTTTTTACAATGTTGGCTAGCGAATCGATCGCTTCCACTAATCGGGAACAATGAAGCACTCTTTAAGAACATATTCCTTCCCATTATCGACTAATTGCGCTGCGGAGATTCAACGAAATGCTCAATGACCATTTGACCACTTGACCATTTCATCATGCCTACGAAGACTAAATTCTACGCTATCGTTAACTCCTTAAAATTATTCTAAAATGGCTGATACCACAAAAATGTTCTATCTAAGGATTATTATAACTTCATAGTTAATCTATGTTCGAAATTCTTAATTTACCATCGTCGTTTGAAATTCTCGTGGAAGAATATATTCGTCGATATTTCCACTATATTTCACTTCCGTACATGGCATATGACTGTAACTGAAAAAGTCCTTTCTTGTAGAATAAATAGAGAAGTTGAGGATCGGAACTTCAAATGGAGAAGTCAAAGAGAGTCCAAAAAAGGAGACAAATCTAGCCAAATATTCTATGCAAATTTCATCAGCTTTTTATAGGGCAATAATTTAATTTATGGACGTTTCTTCTGCAAAACTCCGCAATATTTTGGCGAGGTTTTTTTGTCATTTTCATAAAAGTAAATTACTACTGTTAAGGAGAAATTCGGGTTCACTTGCATTCCTGAATGATTGAGTTGCCACATTAATATACATCAGCCCGTAATGAGTCTCTAAAGGAATGCCGAGGTAAATGAGGTTAGAGTATCGCAGTAAAGATAACCTTCTGCACGCCGCTATTTCCATTGATACCCGACTATCACTTGAAGGTAACGGTTCGTTTCGAGCACTTTGCAATGCAAATTGCACAAACGCTCGAGCACAGTTGTCGTAGGAATCCAGCGTACACACATCACTTCTATTTATTTGCTGTGAAAGATCCCTTGAAATTTTTTTCAGAGAATCGCCTTTTCAATAGATTTTGATGATTTCTCATCTCTTTACATTTATTAAATTTTCGACTCTTCTTTCATTTGCCCATATCATAAATAATTTCATATTGCGATGCTATTAACAGCGTAGCAGTTGAGGAAACAACCTTCCGTTTAGTTAAAAGAGCGACCTTCTCAATTTCTTTTTCCTTCTATTTCATCAGACCCTTCCGACTATGAAGATCCCCTCTTCAACAGCGATAAAGACCTTAACCGACAGTTTTCCTAATGCCCTCATCAAGTGCCGTATTGCTGAAATATTACAAATGTAATATGCTGAAGTATAGGAAATAATTTATTTATTTATTTCACTTGTTTAATTTATTTACTTGAATATATTGAAATATATGAAATAATCACATATACTTTATTATGAGTCTATTAATAACTATGCAGTAATACTCCTTCTATGATGATACTGATTAAATTGTTTCCCATTTTGATAGCATTTAAGACCGATAAGCAAACCGCATATTTGATGGATCGATCCTGAGGAATTCGGTATAGAGAGGATGACATTGGCAATGTCTAATAACCGCCATTAGAATGCAAGGAAATAATTTAGTACGATTCGATTCGGATGCGATTTGATCGGCTCGTTGCGCACTTCTCGATGTTGTGCCACAAACACCTCTGCGAAGATCAGTACTAACCTAAATAGGTGAACTAATGCTGTTCGCATAATCATGATGAAATACAGAGAAATTCATTATGTGGCGTGGAATATCATTTCAGTCGGTAAGAAGTCACATCCAAATGTTCTGAATTTCAACGACGCTAATTTCTTTTCCAAGAGGATTCTCATAAACGGTGGATTTCTTTCAACGAACTGCGAAAGCTTTTACGTTATGCTAATATTTACGATACTTTGCGAAATTTTTAAATCATTTGTTATTATTATTGCCGTACAGTTATAAGAGTAATACCATTCGAGCATAAGGTTTTACTGAAAATTGCTTTTTGATGCTTTGTTGCTTGAAGAAATTCATTTTCCGCCGGTACCACATAAAGCCGAACATATTATTAGTATATTTTAGAAGTAATTAATATGAGAGAATTACGGACATAAATCGTCACCTCTTTACGGAAACGAAAGCGAACACCGCCCTTATCGATGAGTTTTAATGGGTTTGATAATCCAACTGCTAATTTCCATTGATCTTCTATATCGTCGACCAAATATACGTCAATTCGTGGATAAGTGCTAGGAGTGGTCATATAATACGAATCGCGAGGAATCTACAATGTATTTTGAGTTAGTGCTGCACAAATTATCTCAAGAAAGTGAATTGTATTGCTTCAGTAATTGGCTCCGTACTTGCAATTGCATTGATCGATCACTTCCGGATAAAGTCTATATTAATGCGGCGAAACAAGTGACAGACGGAAGAGCGATAATAATAACATTCTTTTTAAAGACGGCACTGCAATAAAATAACATTCAATACTAATAATAACAATACTTTAGCATTTCTCTTAGGAATATCATTTTCACTAAAATTTTTCCCTTATGCGAAAGATTTATTTATGAAGTTCGACATATCCGCCGAGAAATTTCATTATTATTAATGATATTCGATATTCGACGCTCGAAGAATTAAGCCGGGATATCACCTCGTGATTATCACTCAATGAGAAAGTGATCAGTCAATATCTTGTTTAGTAAACTGAAATGAAGTGGAATGGGAAATGATGTTCCTCAACATCAACAAACCGGCTATAAATCAATGTCGATAATATAAACGTAGATGGAGATTAGAAAATGAAATTTTGCTGTTTTATTTAAACGACTTATTAATTGTTCAACTAGTGGTACTTTTGCTGTTAATAGTAATTGGATTATTTAAAGGCGCACCTGAAATGTAATTTGGAAGTCACTGTTCAACGCAGTATTATTGATAGTAAGTGTCGTATCTTTGAAGCTCCAACATATTCCGTTGACCGTCGGAACATTCGTCCGCACAGATCGACAGCATTCGACTGCGGTCATTGTCCGTCCCTGAAACAACAAGCACTTGCCTAGTCATTCGAAGGAACACATCTTGGTGCGGCATTGACAGATGCCAAGAAACTGGTTCACCTTATATCAGAATCAAAGATCTTTAAGAAACGCCTAGAGAACTTACAACAATAATATTGAGAGTAAAAATAGTAAGAGTAACCGTCCAAATTTCTTCTTTTAGGAAAAATGCAGACAATAGGCCGTTCTCTTATCGAAGTCTTCAAAATAGGAGAGAGCAGCCTTCAAGGATATAAATGCGTCAGGAAGTTCTCTCCAGGCGCCTTTCCTTTAATTAAACACTGCAAGGGAAAAGTAACTAGGTGAAACGTCGCAGTAACTGCAGCCTCAACGATCATAACTGAAAGCGTTTGCAACCTGGAAGCGACAGCTATTGATGACATTATGGCACTGCACAAATGCATCCGATAGAACGTTGGTGCGTGTCGATTGTGGCAATGATTGTGCGATGAGCTGTTGTGCATGGATCTGTTGTTGTGTACTTAAAGGTGTGTAGTCGGCGGCAAGCCGAAGTGAAGGATCGACCCATTCATGCAGGTATCTGAACACAATTACACCACGCTTCTTCTTATTTAAGGCCTTTATTGAAATGTGACGACTCCTACAGAACTGCGTCGGGGAACGCCATTAAGAGCACAAAACTGAGTGGGGCTAATTCAGCAGCCTAACGAGATATTCTAAATACGCGAGTGGGAGGCCAAAAAGCAATAAGCACATGCTCTATGTTCATGTTCAATTTGGAGGGCACTTTTAGCTGAAAAAATAGATAGGTGAAGGAAACAGTAGAATGGAAGATTAGACGAACTAAACGATGGATATGAGGTGGGGAAATTACCGTACACCCGTTCAAGCGAAACAATTAGTTGAAAGTTCGAATGAGCATTTCACCTGATAACGTGGTCCTGATAGAGCGAAGGAATTCTGCGAAAGCCTTCTTGAGAGAAAGGCATCCTGTTGCATATAATGAGTGCAGGAAAACTCAACTGCTTTGACGATTTCCTTAATGAGGGTATATCGGTTAATATGAATGAGCAGGTGATTTTAATAGATGCAATGCCCATTAACTTCATTTTCACTTAAGGTGATGAAGTTCGTAGAAGTTAGGTCTTTGCTATCGCATAGTTTTTATTATCTTTACTTTTATCATTATATTATACTAACTGTGCATTATTTAAACTACATTAACTTTGAATGCAATAGAGAACGCTAAATATGAGCGTTCAAATGTGAATCCTCTCAATACGGCGATCAGCTATAAAGAAGAAATTGCATTTCATTTAGAAATACTAAAGCCATAACTGCATAGCTACTTGCGGCGATAATCACATCGTAACATTCACAGCATTCATAAATGAAGTTATAAATGCTCAATTAACGGTATCGGATCATTCAAATATACCTTAAAAGAATCGTTTTTTCAGCCGATTCCTCATAATTTCGTAGAAAATATGAACTATGTAAAATCCATAGAGTTGTCCAACATATAATCATCGTTAGGAATAGAAACGGATAGGAGAATGAACGTTTCGATATCATCACTGAAATCAAAGCTCTCTTTAATTTTGAGCAAATAAGATTTGACGGCCTAGAAAGTCGTTTCTTAGTAATTATGACATTGTCTTTTAATGAAAATAAATGGAAGAAAATGTATCGCATCGACGTTGCGTTGATCCTCTTACTCATCGGCTCCTATATCTATAGAGTGATATTATTATTATACATCGGATGATGTCGCATGATTGAACAGAATGACAAAAATTTGCAAATATGAATTCACATATACGCTTTCAAGAGAGAATTTCAAGTGGACGAGGAAAATAAACGGAAACAAACTGCTCGAAGCTGCCTGAAGACAATAAACGTTGCTTAAGTGGATAATAATCGAGTGCAGCGAGCAGTCATGTGGCGCGAAGTATATCGCCAGAAAGACACTCGAAATGACCAATGATTGGGGTCACGTTGCTAAGGTGATCGCCTAACTAGGAGGTGGTCAGCACGGACCACAACAATCGCCGTTAGCAATTCAGTAATAATGTGCCGAGCAATTCAGTTTTGCAATCTTTCTTTGAGGAAACATTCAAAACGGACAACGGAGTAGACCTTTTATGGCTCCAGTGAGTCCTCTCAGCCTTCCTGGTAATAACGAGTATCTAATTTAGTGCACTCAGGGGTATCGATGGATTTATTGAAAATGTTATTCGACAATTTCCTCAAATTTCGGAGTTCATATTGTTTAGATTCACAGAAACTGCAATGAAATGAATATAGTTTATCCGCCGAGAGTTTATCCGTAAATACTAATTTTTAAGTCATTTCAATCGAACATATCGCATTCCGATTGAGCTGAACGATATTCGAGCGAGATATTTTAGCCGAAGTACTGTAGACAACTGCTAACATATTATTTTCAAATATATGATTCTATATGAATATTATTACTTTTTGAGGTAATATTAGCAGTAAATGTGAATGATTTATTTCATGAACAAATTCCGATTATTGAATGCTCAGCAACGTCTCCGACCAAAATCTTATAAATGATTTCTATGAATATTTCAGTGAGAACATTCTAATGTATCATAGATTCTCTAATATAACCGTTCGAGAAATTCTTTCGATTTCATATCTGAGATATGACAGCATCGAAGATCGCCTCTGCCAGATAAGCATTACTTTAGTTCTTGTATTTATCTAAAACGTCATTCCTTTCGCTTCAGAAGTGCTTATATATTTCAGGTTGTGCTCATCTCTGCCATATCTTCTATATGCGATTATATCGTTGCTGTTGAAGATAAGTCACTGGTCAGTAAAAAAGCACCTTTCTACAAAATGAGACTTACAATTTGCACGAATAACATACAAAGAAATATGAAATAATTCAATGAGCGGAATTTAAACGATCGCTATGAAACACATATATATATAACTGAGATTATGCATATAGTGCACATAAACAAATCTGAATAAAAAAATGCAACAATTAAATGGAACTCGTAGCCAAATAGACAAAATAGACAAGCTAAAAGAAAAGGCACCAATGCTTTTTGTGAGTAAATTTTAAAGGCGAAAAATGATTTCTTGTCTCTAAGTCCGATGAAGTGCTACGAAGACGTAGCAAGTTCAGACTTTATTAACTCTTTCAGAAGACAACACTCCGTCCCTCTCAAAGCCAACATCCGATAGAATCAATTAATCTATGTCCTAGGATTAAAAAAAAAGAAGGAAGGCGATCACCAAGCCCTCGATTTCCTGGACTTTGCAGTCTGGAAGAACTGCGAAAACCAATAATTTCAATATGGACGATAAAAAAGCATTAATTATTAGAAATGAAAAGAAATATAATTAAACGATTGGAAAAGAAATATGAACTGGACAACGAGGTAACTATCCAACTTCCCCATCTCACCGATTATGCCCAAAGACCAGCCTATTTATTTTAAAAACACAGAGGAAAAGAGAATAAAAAATAGAAAAACGGAAAAAAAGGAAATTTTTTTGTGGGATCTACACCAATATAGTTCAAATTTTAGAACTACTTTAATTGTGTGTCACAGTTATCCAAACAATTACCGCCCCTTGAACTCATTGGTTATGAGCAACAAATTTCTATAAAATCTGAGATATACCTCACCAAATGATAGATACTCCCTCCTCTCCCTATTTGCACTGCAATTAATCAGTGATACGATATGTAAAATATGGTCGAGTTCGTTCAAGTGATACTACCAAAAGCCGGAGAAACGAGGAATATTCATTCGTACTGAATAGGACCAACGACCAATCCGATCGATCAACGACCATAACAGAAGAGGCACCGGATAAAATTGACCACAAAGCTGATCGCGATCAGTACTCCCATAATAACCAGCAGCACCACTACCCACTCCTGAAAGAACTCAAGTTTAGCTCGTAACACAGACGCAGATTTGAACGGACCACCTCTGCGAAGATCGGTGAAGAAAAATATTCGACGAAGAACCTTATGAGATTATTTAGAAATGAATTTCACTTGGATACATCTTAACTACTATGATAAAAACTCAAAGAAGAAGGTTCATTTGAAATAAAAAACCAACATCAAATATGGAGGATACCACATAGCCACCTTCTTAGCAATCGCCAACCATTGTCGGAATTATTTTTCATGATATTTCACCTCATAACTCTTACCATACTTCGATGCAGAACATTTTAAATTACTACGAAGATCGGAATGAAGTACGAAAAAGGGCGTTATTGCCGAATTCCTCCCTTCAGTGGTACCAATAAAAGCGAAAATAATCGAAGATCACAGCAACGAAGCAATTCGCAAAAGCGGAAATAAAGTAAAGAAAATGAATTACATTCATTCACCATAGTGGCATATCATTTCAAATTCACACCGATGTGAAGCGCCGCAAAAACCGCTCCCTATGTGATTCATCGATGAAAGTCCTTCGTTCAACGATGCGCTTTACACCACAAATCGAAAATATTCACTAATGTTTCTCAAACACTATCATAAATCTTTCCTTTTCTTTCGATGAGAAGATTACTGTGATTCATAATTCCGCTACAGTATGACCGTCTCAATCTATATACTGTGAGAGAACTACGGTATGCCGCCAACGGCTATCTGTCACAAAAAATAGCGCCGAATATAGAATTTCATACTTTTTGAATCGATGAGATGCTGATTTCGGTATAACGATATGATAGCCCAATAATCACAATACAAAAAATTTAGTAAAGATCGCTTAGTGGGCAATGAAGCAAGGAAGAATGGGCAAATTCAAATGCTCGGTTTAGTGAAAAAATCGAAGAGAATGAAACGAGTGGAAGGAAGCAGTTGGATATGCTAACAACGGTTGATGGGAAGCCGAAAATCCTTCTTCAAGCTACTGCTCACTTTTATCACCTATATGTACTGGGAACAGAACACCAAAACCTAAAATAAAGCGATGTAAAGGAGAGGAGAGAGGAGAAATCATGCGTTAGCCTGAGCGGTTTTACCATTTCCCATCACAAACGGCTTTACCATTCCTCATTTAAGAAATGAACAAAGCTACCAACATGTACATTCAAGAAAACATCTCGAGAATTGATGCATTCACAGCTAGCATACTATTCCACATTTATGGAGTTCCACTTGACGAACGCACAAGAATAAAACTCCAATAGAACTATAGAAAAATTCGAGAACTCGAGAATTCACCGAATTCTCGAAGTTGCTTACAGGTCGTAAGCCTTGCTTATAGTGATAGAAGTTATGAATAGATGCGATGAAACGCAAGCGAATGAGCTTTACTGATTATGTGCTTTACGGAAATTCGCCGCACTGATTATGTTATTGAAGATTACTTCAACTAAACATAAAATCCGCATTCGGAAGCAAAACGTTCTAATTCTGAAATATACTTTGGCAACAGAAAAAAAAATAAAACGTAATTCATGGACTATTTTTGCAGCATAAAATTTTCATCGCCGTATAACTTATGAGGATAAAAACTTTAAAAAAATTAGTATACCTGTAACCTGAAGCAGCACGATCCATTCAAATCACCACAGCATTTAAAGTAGTATAGAGGAGTTTCCTCAGGACACTGTTCTCCAACGACTATAATCGGGCACGCCAGTGAACTCTTCCTAAAAACAATAACTCAAATTAGTCATAACAAAGCGCCAAGTCGACATATCTCCCAGAAATAATCTACTTGATTCGAATTTTTGCTATTAACGATGTGGCTGAATGCAACTGAGCTTACTGCAGTCATTTTGTTCGAAAAACGAATGAAGAAATGCAAAAATCTGTCGGCAATGGTGTCAACTCATTTCCTGACGTATGCTTAAGTCTTCCAAGAATACTCGCTGACCCCCACAGGTATATGAATGCACATGCGAAAATATCACCCTCTAAAGTCTCAAATATGAGCGCGATAAAAAAATTTATCTTCTTTTCTTCGATTTATTCCTACTTGCATGAAAATACATTCAGCTTCAAGGCGTCTAGAAAATAACTATTTCGCTGGGATGTTATATCATTGTATGGATATCCAAATGAGCATCGATAATAACCGCTTACCTAATAAATCGATCGAAGAGATCAGCAGTTCTGACTGGCATTTCCTCAAATATCGCTAAATAAAAAGGCAACACAATCGGCGTTCGAATTTGATAGTGACACTAAGTGGTGAATGTGATGACACTGACAATGAAAGAGAGACAGCAAGGTGAACACTTGCAGACCGCCTTATTGAAAAGTCATTTGCTTTGAAATTTCCCCGTAAATTTTTACTTCTTAAAGGGCAAATGCCTTGGAAAGAGAGAAGGAGAAGACGGAATGGATGAAGAGGCAAGAAAGGGAAAAACGAGGAAGTTAAATTTCAAATTGTTACCATTAAAAAAACACACTGCTGGCTCATTATGGTGGAAATCCACCTTCTATCTCAATTTAATTGAATCTTATTTAGTAGCTCAATAAAAAATCCAAGAAATTCCACTGACTAAGCACTACTTGCTCAACTTTCACATATCTACCGCATAGATATATGAGTAAATGGGATTTCCCTTACTTCTTCCCGAGAGGCAAGATATGACACTTGAAGGGAGTTCAACGATGGCAATGTCCATAACGCCATAACGAGGGATTTAACTTGCCGCAACTGACACGAAATAACTCAGCCGTTTCAGTAATTTCGAAAACAACTGCCTCCTGAATCCCACTTACTCCTCCGTTCTGTTCCCCATCCTTGCACCATTTTCATTACCTTCATTACGTTGCTATTAGAAACAAAAATATGAAGTCATTTCAGTGAGTGCGAGTTTGGCGAGAAATTTCAGCAGGTAACGTGTTCGCTCCTAATCGAATCAATGTAGGCGTCCATCGGGAACGTTTTATGCGAGAGAGCAAATCCACACACTACATTGACGATAACCTGCTATGCCACTATCGAATACAGTCAACTTGTACTATTCGGTTCCACAAGAGCATGACTCTTCAGTTACTCTCTTTCGCCCTCTACACGTCGAAGACTTCACTTTACAAGACGACTTTTAGCTGCACTATCAACGGCAATACCTGTATTCCATGAACGAAAAATACCTCCGCTTGTACAACTTAAAGTAGCTGACCGGTTCCACTTTGCACAGATTGAGGACGAAAAGAGAACGGAGAAAATGATACGAAGACAGGTATGAGGCCAGGTAAGACAGCTTCTTTACTTTCAAAGTAACTCTATTATAAGAAGAAATGCACAAAGTGAAAAGGAATCAAGGGAAACTGTCGCCATATAGACCTGAGGCAACTCTTTAAATAATGATCCTACTTTCGTATTTGAGAAATCAACAAAATTGGGATATGAGATGCAACTAAAGACAACGGAATGGAATGAAAGATAAAAGAGATAAACGGAAATGCCGTTGGAAATAATAAAGCAACTATGGTGAAACGATTCGTTAAAAAGAACGACAATAATATAACAAAAGAGCAGCAATATTTTAAATATATATGGAGAAACGATAGAAACGAAGGCTTACTTTAATTCGAAGATCCTCATCTCTTTGATATCATCGATCACATCGGCGTTCACCATTTGAAGTATCATGAATGCGGTTAAAAGTTTCGATCGAATGATCCGAATACCAAATGCCATTCTCACCTTCAATCAGTGTGCAAAATTATCCTCACAGTTTCCGAAGTGGACAAGATCGAATTAATATATGAACTTAAAAAATATGATATATGAAAAATCGAGGTTAAACATCAAAAAACGTTCGCATTCCGATAAACTCCCTCCGGGAATAAGGCGAATGAGAGCAGAATTGAAGAGCTATTGGATGGAGGACTTTAGAAGCTTTTGAAGACTTTAGAAGTTAAACTTCAGAAGAAAGCAACAATTCTTAACTGCTTAACTACGAGATATGATAGAGATCGTCGAAAGTATGTTCCCTTTCTTCTTAGAAAATAAGAGGAATTATTCCAGAGAAACATCTAATGCAATAGGATAGAATAGTGAATTGAATTAATGAATGGGAAAACAAATGAGGGAAGATCTCTTGCAAGGACACGATCACAAAAAGAAACAGCGTCTACAGCGTATGTTCGTTCATATGCAATAACGCGATCTGATCTGAGATAAGATAGACGTGGAAAAGCGTTCACTGACTTCCTAACATCGATGAACATATTTATCAAAGAAAAAGCTCAGGAAACATCTCGAGCTCAAGTTGTTCTCATCCAAAATGAACGGAAAAGAATTCCCTTTTCAAGTAAACTGCACAAGAAATGAACGTGAAAGTTTGAAGAAATACTTTGTTCTGCAAAAATGGACAAAATCTTCGATGAGATGCTAGCAAATCCGATCCAAGGTCATCAAAGGAAACCGTTCTTTTTTACCGAAATGCAATGAGAGCACCATATAATGCTTCTACATTTGAGTCCAATTTTCCAACGTATACCTAAACGAAAACATTTCCAATGCAGTGCAATAGTTGAAGATATCCATGCATATCCTGTGATCGTATTGCAGCTGAGGTGCAAATTGTACCATGAATCCCATCGTCATACAAGGGAAGGATGACGGGATGGATCATAAGGATCCTTTTACCCTCCTAATTCTTACAATAATGAATTCGGGGGTCGAACGGACAACTCTGTGAGGATTTGGTGGTCACTCCTATCGTTGGCGTGGATCGTAGTGTTAGGTAACTTGAAACACAAAGCTTCATTTGAGAACATCAAAACGCTCTCTTCAAAGCGAAAATCTATCGACATTGTTCTCCTTCACTGTTGAAAATGAACTATAAACAACGATACCTTCAAACCGCTTCCTTCAATGATCACAAATAAGGGAATAGAGAATATTCGCAAGTTTATAGAGAAAAATCTCGTCTTAATCTACTTAGTGTTTAGCTGTGGTACTTGCAGAGTGAATGAATGAAGTCAGTTGGAACTTTTAAGAATCAAAAAACGAATCAAAGGTGCATAAGTACCACATAATAGGTCGCATTTCCATGGATAAATGCTTCGAAGACAATTTCTGCTACCGACGTTTATATTCGTGAAAGCGCTCGTACCTCTTCTTCGACATTATTTGCCTTACCCTACTTCCCAACATGCGAATTTTTGGAAAAATCCATAGCATAGATGGAAGAAGAGGAGTTAGCAAAAAAATGAATATTCCCATTAGTGGATACGTCCTTCAACAGATCTCAAATATATCCTTCCTCATGTTCCTCTCCAAGAGATGTCTTCTGTAGAGGCTGTCGGCTGCTTAAGCCGTTTCCATTCTCCGCATTTCCGTTTCGGAAAGCTATGAAGCTTAGAGGCTAGAGTTTTATAAACAAACAAATACGATATGTACAGAAAGATTGCAGGAAATGCGTATGAATCATCGAAATGCGATCGGGAAAAATCGATAAAGCTCGTGAATATCGTTGAAAGTGCACACAAACAAGATGTCGAATCGTTCAGCCAACGACGACGGGCAATTTTTCACTTCGATTGCACATCCCTTTAGGTGATAATCACTAAGATCTACAAGATTCTAAATTTCCAACGATCGAGTAAACCGATAGAGGGGCGCTCGACGATGCCGAACTTTACTGGCAAAATTAAACATCGTTGGATTGATCTCATTCTATGACCATTAGCAGAAAAAATAAAATTATCCAAAATTCACTGTCTTATAGAATAATTTCATAAGTACCAAATGCATAATTGCTGACGGAAGAGAAGATTTGTGGGATTGTGATGCGGCGGTATGAAATCGTCTCTTCAATGAAGACATAATGCATTTTGATGAAACGAAACTCTGCTCGATGACAAAGAAATGTGCCCATATGAGCACTTGTCTTCAACGACCACATCTAATGCCGATAAACGATGCATTCCCACTTCAGATGTGTTTACGAAAATGAGCAGCATCTTCAGCTCGCTTCACTCTAACATCAAATTAACTGAATTGCGACTTTTCAGTAAATATCGTATTGTCTTGAATGAGACCTTTCCAACAATGGATCTTCTGCTAGAGGCTTCACGAAAAGGGAACAATTCATTAACGATTTACGGAAAATGGAGTCAAACTCGGACTCCGGAAACCCAACCTGAGGCAATGTGATTTAATTCTTACGGCCGTAATGAGAGAGCATGGCGGCACAACGAACAACGGCCAAAGAGTAAACGATTTAATGCAGCACCTTATACAGTTCAACTAGTATTTCGCTTTCAACGAGGCCTAAAATACGTTGACTTCTTGACCTTGACTTTTTCAAGCGCAAATGGGTCGACACCTCGGATTCAATTCCTACAGTGGCTTAGAGAGTGACAATCGCTCGCTTCAAAATCAAGGAAATAGCGCATCCAGAAAGGCCCGTTAACGAGGCAAGTGAAGCAATGCGGTGAGCGAAAACCCTCAGAAATGAGTGTACTTTTTCCGTTGATCGGAAAGGACTTGAAATCGCGAAATACCTCATCACGCGGCTCACTCTACGTGAGTGCAATATTGCATCCGACGCCTATATTCCCCATCCGGCCGTCAATGAAGACGGCTGATGAAAACTCAATCAATGCGCTGCACTTGGAAGTGAAAAAAGCCGCAACTTGCAATATCTCAACAATAAATGCAAACGAACAAAAGTGTTTTCAACGAACATCGAATGCGAGGTTAAGGCAAATGAAGACTTTCTACCGCAAACGGTGCACCACAAACCGGAGAGGATAGAAACCGGTTTGTCACAGACATACCCAGTCAACCGTCGACGCGTATAGGTTTGGTAAATGCGATCAATACAAGCGAGATGCGCGAACAACTGCGAGTCGGCCGGCTCACCCGCCGAGATGGACAACGGCTGCGAACGGCGATGCGCCCACACCTCAGGGGGCATTCCATTGGCCCGCCCAGAATGCACCCACTGACCTCGATGGGCAACGTATACATATGTTTTGACTTATCAGTCAACGGAGTTAGCACTTCATTAATTAGGTTGTATAATGATAAAAATATGTATTACACGAAGCTAGATAAGCTTCACTTCCACTTAAGCTGAAGAGGAGACTCGTCCTCATCGAACAAGAAGGCGGCTGGCCCGAACTTTAACTCTTCATTCCACCTTATAGTCGGCAGACAATCGGAAGCTCGATGAAGGGACGTTCGTAATGCTTTGTTGATTAAGATAAATTAATTTTGAATTAATCGTGCACCTGCTACGATGATATACATGTCCTATACTATACCTGTGCATGTCCCATACTATACCTGTACATGTCCCATACTGTACCTGTACATGTCCACTATAGATGGATGCAGAAGACTGCAGCAGCGACCATGACTCTGATATGAAATATGAAATAGAATATAGAAATATGAGGAAGCCAATAACGTAATGATATGTCTTGATCGCATCCGCCGACACTTTTTGTAGCGTTTGAAAAACGGGGCCAAAACCCTCATTCCCTTAAAATCACAAAGTTGGATCTTTCTATGGCGAAGAAAAAAAAACCCACCTGATTTAAGTACGGCTTAAATATCGAGCGTCGTTTCTTTCTCAATCTCTACGATTGAAATACTTCTAAGATCTCTATTCCGGAAGTTTTATGCTTTTTACTCAATTCCTCGAATCGATTTCATAAATAAGTATGGAATTTTGCAAGTTTTTTTTTAACGGAAATGAGAGAGATATAGTTGAAAGAGGATCATTTATTCAAGTTTGCTGATAAAAATAGAAACGATAACTGCAATGTTAGCAATAAAATTACTGCATAAAAGCAGTAAAAGTAAAAGATTAGGGGTAAATGAAGAATTTGAGGTGAAATAATAGTAACAAGTAGAAACAATAATAATCAAAGAGCGATAATAAAGTAGGAGTATAATTGAGGAATTGACGAAGCAAAAGGAAAACAAACAAGCACGGATTTACTCACCGCAAATCGGAGAGTTACAAATGAATTACACATGGATCAGAGAGAGCTATTTGGCACTAACTGAGGTGATCGTCGAGCAACTATCCTTATGAAAACAGGGAACTGTTCGTGCACCTCCAGGAAGCTTTCGCTTGAAGATCGATTCCAATAGTCAATTAAATAGTTTCTAAAATAACCTTAGGTGAGCTTTTCATAGGTTCTCTTTTCATGAGTGGAAATTACGCCATTTTGAAAATTTATCCAAATGTAGATGGATGAATCCGAATTAAATTCTCTACGAAGTGCACAGGTTTATTGCGGGTCCTCTGAATTCAACGATAATTAAAGGCGATGAGCGTAAAGGGGTTAAAGTACGATTATAACCCATTTTCCCCTGTTTGTTCGAATAAAATAAAACTACGCAATATCCCACCCTAAGTGATGATCTCTCTGAATATTCGCGAAGAATTCGAGAAATACGAAACAGCTTTACCATGCTCCGTCTCCTCCTTCCATCATTTAACTCCTTCTTTTATCGCTGATCAAGGCGCTTAAATGCCTCAACGAGCACGAGTCGTCTCTGCACTCAAGGGTAATGTGCTCCACTGTGGAAAGAAACTAACTATTCCAAAATCCCTTGTTTCTGGGCCCAAGTCACAGCCAACTTTTTTATATTTATGGAGAATTATAATGCTGAGATGTACGTTGAAGGATGTCCAGTACGGACTCGGTGCTTTCAACATATACAGCATCGATAAACACCCTTCGGGGTCGGCTCATTTCTTTCGATGCTTCCTCCAAAAAAGATCCCCTCGGGGGAAATTCTCAGGTAATTTTGGCGATGCTTCTATACTGCTAAATAATTTAGCTTATTTTTTTAATCTCCCCTTCACACAGACTCCTCCTCTCCTTAGTACGTCTTCTTTATCATTCCTTATATTTTTTCCTAGCAGCAAGAAAGTCCTCCTCACTCGTTCGCTGGCCTTTAGAGATACTCTCAAGTGAAGAGTCTTTCCATCATATCCTTTCAGGATATGACCTTGTAACTTTTCAGTAGTGGCCTACGACCGTCCCGCACAGCTATACATTCCTCCACTCTGCCTTTTCCCATCACTTTCAGAGAACTGAAGCGCTCACTAGATCATAAAAATTATTGAAGTGCTCAAATGATTTCAAAAGAACGTTCCATCGCTCTATTTTCTCATACTCGAAATAATCAAGAGAGAAACCTCGTTCACAAAGAAGCAAAGAAACAGCACACTAATGTACGAGTTTACCGGACATCGTTTATAGGAATCACGGTCAAGACAGACTTTAAATCAAAACGCAGCCGATCTGGTACTATAATCCAAGAGGGATGCACCACTTACCAAGCTTGAAGTAACATAAGCATCGAAACGGAGAAGCCGTTGAGAAGCACCCAGAAATTGATTAAAGCGTCTTGAACATTATCCTAAGGACAGACGTTTCGATTAAAATGAACTATGAAGAAATCCGACATTACCGTCAAGCATGGCAGCACCTGACAGTGAGCGTAATATTTCAAGTCGCAGTCCTTCAATTAGATCTCGGAGCGTGGAATAAATTACTTCAGTGTTGCTAATTGGGCACCCTTCTCACCACAGTACCGTTCTGAGAAGCAGCAAGTCCCTATTGGAGCTACCTTTCACCACTCCACTTGCCGCAGAAATCCCCAAGACCTGCATTTTGACAAAGACGCCTCAGAAAAAGACCAACCTTATACGTATAAGTATTCCAGCGAAAGACTCCTTTCTCCTTACTATCGGAGGCTTATTGGCAATAACTCAACGCTTCGCATACAGTTAAACACCCCGCGAAATGTACTGCAGAACAATAAATCGGAACGCAAATTGACGGTAAGGAAGAGATGATCCTATCCGGAAAACTTCCATCGGCGGCACTTTTATCGCTTTCATTAAGACATACATCAGCAGCTTTGTAAATGACGGTGACTTATGAAACGCTGTACACCAGTTTATTCATACTTCACGCACCCATACAGCGGTCTATCCTGCAGTAATGTAAAAGCCTCCCGCTAATGAGTCCTCAAGGACTCCGAATCGTCCTTATCGATAGAACTTCATGTGAAGTCAACCTTCCAGAGCGATTGCTTCGCAGCATCATGCGTCAAAGAATGCATGAAGAAAAAGGAAGAAAGTCTAGTCTTGGAGCTTTCGTTATGGTGTTCTCTTTTACCTGCTAAGCCATGCTGAAGTTCCTGGTTTGAGCTAACAGGCAAAGAATCTCATCCCGATGAATGTCTTATCCATTCACGGGGAATAAAACAGAATGTTTCATCCCTTCACGTACGTAGTGATAATCCCATTGTCCGTCATTAAATTTTACCCAGCTGCTTTCATGTTTTTCACGTAGATTTATTCCCACGAAGACTGTTTTTTTCATGCAACAACTTCGCTCAACGCTACTTAGCACTCATCAAAATTTCATGCATTCTTCTGTGCCACTTTCTTGGCGATTTCTAGCAATCCTGCTGCATCGATTCCCACGGAGTATTTGCTTCCCCCATCGAAAAATCCCTTTCCGTCCTAATGTTTCCTTCTCTAGTCCCCGTTCAAAAATGATCCTGAATGCACTCTTACTAGTCCAGGTTCATGGAACTATAGGTACCGTTCGAAAATTCACCAATTTCAACTTTGTTTTTCGCCATTCCTCGTAGCTCTAAGGCATATTTCCCATTACTCATTTACCTGGCAATATTCTTCCATTTTTAGAGGTAAACATTCGTAATTTAGTTCTCCTCGTAACGCATTATACTGTTTAATAATATGCAATAATTCGTATCTAATAGTCGCAATACGACATGCTAAATGAAGTGAACGCCTTATATCACTGCGTGCTGCTTTGACGCTACTCGGCTCAAGTATACCAAATGGCCGAAACATGGTACCACAAACGGACTTTCCATCCAATTTTTTGTTTGTCGTCGACTCCGCCGTCGATCTCACTCGCCTTTTAAGCGTTTCTCGTGATCGTTCATTAACTACATCGCCGTCAGACTCTATTATCGAGAAGTTTCCATTCTCATCGATATCGACGCTATAAACTTAACATCAAATTCGTCTGAAATTCCCCACATATTCCCATGTTAAAAAAATTGCGCTTCGAGAAACAATTCCACACGGTCGTACTTGATTACGTTATTGATATTAAAATTATTTCCATATATATTTGCAAGAAGAGGGGATTCTTCTAAGTAAAAATACAAAAATAAAGGTATAGAACTAGAGAAAGATCGACGGAAATCTCCGGAAAGTTAACGCTTAGTGTTCGACGTTTACTGATATTTTTTTAAAGCATAGAAACAACAGATAAAGCCAAGATTATGCTTAAGGCCATCCCTATCTTCGGTCAGATGTAAGATCTTTTCTAGGGAACTGTCCCTGAAACCGAAAAAAAAATGAAGAGCAGAACATGAATCCAACTAGAGCTGTTCTGAGAACTGAAGAAAAAGAAAACTGAAATGCAAAAACGCCTATCGTGGCGAATAATTTCTGACAACGACTGACCTTCACTGTGGACTTAATGGACTGATGTGAGAGAGGCTAAAATTTCTGAGTCTAAAACACTCATGAAACGAGATATTTCAGCGTGGAGAAAGGAGATGCCCCTAGGTGGAATATGGGACACATCTGAAATTCAGCAAAGCCCTACGTCCATGAATTTCTTAGAAATAATGCGATACTTTAACTTACTAGTAAGGTGCTTACAAGCAATATAAATAAAGTAATAATTCGAAATAAAGTAAAACCAGAGTAAAACAGATTCTACTACGTTCTTATTGGTTTCATGTATCAGCGGTGTTGGCTAAATCTCTCTACAGAATCGCCAACGATAACGGAAGCGTACCGTACTGTCGACTGCATTTCCCTGTTATCGATCACCACTGCACTTGCATTCGAAATTCCAACAAGCGATCTGCAAAGCGAAATTATACTTTTTCAATATAGCGCCGTTAAGCAAAAAACCGATGCTTCTTTATGGCAACAATCCAAGACCCAAATGTCACCGTAATGCAGCAATAAACGCATGGGGTTTTGGAAGCCGTGAAGTGTGACAGGTGTTCTTAACCCTGATGACTGGGTGAACTCACTTAGGTGATAAAATAAAACCTAACTGATAGAAAGCTCATTTTTCAAGGCACAAACTTCGTTTTCGAGAGATTGAAACGATAGCTGTCGAGTGTCTTCTGGAGCTCTTTGTTCATGCTGATAAACTCGGACGCGATGCGTAGCTTCTCTAACGCTAATTCGTTCAGTCTTCTCTCGCATTCTTTCATGATCCACGTCAGAGCGTCGATTGATTGCTCGTTGAGGGCTCTAAAACTTCAAATCGATACCTTCAATTGTCCTATCATAGAAATTAAACTTTCCCACATCATTTACGGTGAAGTTCGCGGATAATTAAACGAAGCGACCACTCGTACGATGTCTGCAAGCAATGAATATCACATACGTTTACTTTCAACTAGAGGTCTGGCGCTTAAATTTGCCACATTCTTATAGCATCGGGAATGTCGTCCGTCTTCTTCAACCCCTCTCTCTTGGATACCTTGAAAGTTCCCACATGTAGGATGTGAGACAAATTCCCCATCTTACCTCTTATGTACGAAACGATAAAATTACGACCACGTTCTATAGGATGATGCTCTTCACCTCTCAAAAAATTCAAAAGAAATAAATTAGGAAGGATGGTGATGTCAACATCACGCTGAGTTACAACGATTTCCCCTCACAACCTCCTCTTATCGGTTCGCCTCCTCTCATTAACCCATCTACAAAAGAAGAGGGACAAGTGACTCATAAAATAAATACAACGACCAAAAGGAGACCGATCTTACTAAAACATGTAAACTTTACATCGAACTACCCACCCAATAAACAGAAACTTCAAAGTCGAAATCGAAATCTTGAGTATTGAAAGAGATAACCCCGTCAAATAGCATAAACATAGTGAATCTAGAGAAAAACCCGCTGAGGTTCTTTAACGTTGTCTCGAGCACTCATTCTATATTCGTCTAATCTGGATACGAGATAGAGGTGGAAGGAGGTGAGGGATGAAAAAAAAAGAGAAAATGACCGAAAGTACAGGTGACGTGAATCGACAGGTATATAGATGATCGAGAAGTGGACGGAAATCTTTCCAAAAGGTTTCATTTAAGAATGCGAAATCTTTTCTACTAATATAAGCGAAATATGTCGAAAGTGGAAGCGAACTGAAAGATTCATTCATTACTCGATCGTTCCACAAGAAATATGAGGCAAAAATGCGGAAAATCATAATTCGGTGACATTTTCAGCAATTAAAGAAAAATAAGGCAAATGAAGATATTTCACTGCGATCAAAAACATTTCGTTCGCATCTCTGCAGCAATTACAATATTAACTTTATTTGGATGACTATCACATAGAATACTTTTGAAAAACATTTACAAACTATAAAACCGCGACATTAACCTGATTCATTGACGAAAACAAACTCCACTAGTGCAGCTCTGCTTAGCCGCCCATCCTCTCACCTCCTCTCCCTCCTTCCCCCAACAAGAATCACAGACAATAGTGGTTAATGAATACAAGTTGTTACCTATAATGAAATCAGTTCTGCACATTTCAGATTCAACCACTTCACCCACTAACGTTAACTGAAACGATTTCAAAGCACCATCCGATCATTGTTGCATAATCCTGAAAAACACAAGTTCATACACAATTAGCGGCAGACAACATTACTGTGAAAACATGATGAAGCAATACTCTGAATTGGGGGATTAGAAAGCACTAATTACAACATATGCTTAATTCCTGGGTTAAATAGAGATTGCATCGTTCCCTCAACTAAAAGCACTCGCTAAACAAACAAATAAAAGCCTCGAAATGAACTTTCGAATCCAAATTTTAGGCGATCGACTAGACGACCATAGCATGAGTTACACAGTATCACAATATCGTAGAATCTACTGACATTAATAAACTGAATCGACAGCCACGATAATAACCATTAAACTCAACAAACAAATGTGGTATTTGGTTATTTTCTACTTTAAAATCTTTTATCACTTCAGAGAGACTTCGATTGTTACAGGTGACCACTATAGGTACTCTACCGACCTATGCAACGAGATAACGCTAATGCACTCTTCTGCTACTTGAAGCAATATCACCTCAACGATCGCTTACATGCGTCCACTAGACCGATCACATTCAGCAAATCCGAAGATCCGCTAAACTTGATAAACGCTAATATTACACCGACTATAAAATTAGAGAGCGCATAGTCATGACGGAGGAAAACATAAATCTAGATAAACGAAAATGTACTCTTTTCAATGAAAAAGAGAAACAATTTTAATTAAAGTGGTGATCAGAAGGGATGTTAGCCTCATAATGCCTTCCACTTCTTCCCCATATGAAAGTATCCGAACATTAATTCAATTCTCAGTTTATCGTTCCTTCACAAATGCAAAAATGGTGAGTGTCAATTTTAGTACACAGTGGAACGCAACCTTCGATACAAGGTAAATGGATTCTTAGGCGCAGCAAGCAATCCCCCGTCAATGTGAACGGATGCAGTGGCTGAGTAGTCGATCTGGTAGCCGTTGAGATCGATCACTGCACCACCTGCCGCAGTGATGATCGCGTCTGCGGCACACGTATCCCATTTTTTGATTGCTGTGCGATGCAAATAGAATTCTGTAAATTAAAATCTATTAATACAACGATCAAAAGCGTCATTAATGAGCGCATACATAGCTCTTAGTACTTGCTAGCTAATATCCAACAACATAACGGATATAACAACTTCATTTATTATTAGAACAGGTACGTGAATTAAAAACTTGCCATAATAAACCTAACAATTTTGCGACTTTGGGGGCAGATGAACATTCACTTTCCTCTGAACACTACTGTCGCAATAAATTACCTGAAGGTACCTTTCGAAATGGTGTGAGAAGGCCTCACTCATGCCTTCTCGCAAATGCTTACAAAGAACTCCCTGATTTAGCCACTTCTCTGCTTCCTTCCCAATTATCACTATTCCTGTCATTATTACACGATCACATGTAGAGTTACTTCAACATCAAAGCACTACGTCCAGCAGCACCACCATGAAAACACTGAGGAAAATTTAAGCGATATCCTGAGTGACCAATCGTCAGTACCAGCCTATTTGAGGTATAGAAGCTGCGGTTGCGATTGGGTGACAAACGGTCAGCTTCCTTCTACGGATGTTTTCTGCTAAAACGTTTATCACCCAAAGTTAGGTATTCCGTTACAATGTATGCCTAAAATTCAACTCAAAGATGCTTCCCGTCCAGCCACATCTCATATATCAGCCAGTTCATTGCACCTGTCACCTTCGACACTATCTTATCGCATAGCGCCTCGTTCCATGCACTTTTGTTTTTAACGCAAAATATCTCTTTGCATTTTTCCGGAATTTGAAAAAAATTCGGTGATCCATCCAAAGAACAAAATACGGGGATAACGAAGGAGATGAACGGAAATAAGCCTCATTCGCCATCAGTGTCCACCACTCAGGTGTATCCCTCTGATTCGAGTCTGGAACGATATCAAAGAGAAAAGTAAACGCTTACGAGCCGTTCCATTTATAAGACGAAGCGTTTTATACCCGGATCCTCCCGCTCCCTCTATGGAGTACTCCTCGCCGAACGTTTTATTGATCAAACGCTCAACAGAACCCGCATGTGACCTGAAATTTAAAATGCTATCAGAGTGGCTGTGTCTCAGTAAAATTATGTAATGCATCCCCTCTTTCCGATGATTTCAGTCGCAGGCTACTTGACTGCCTGTCGATTGTTCCCCCAAAGTACGATGACATATATTAATTATATCTAAAGGTTAATAATAAGCTACCTAGATGAAGTAACAACGAAAATAAAAATCCACAATTTCTATGAGGCTAATTTGAAAGGCGGCTGAGAAAAAAAGAATCGATGACTTCTCAGTGGAAAACTTCAAATGCGGTGACAATTTTTGCAAAGGATTTCATTCCTTGAAAACATCGCGCAACGAGGAGTATAATATTTTACATTTGATAGTGAAAAAAGTCATAAAGAAGGATCGCCGGAGGGCACATACGATGGAAAAATCCTCTAAAATGACAGGTCGATCAAATTCATAGAATCACAAGAAATCAATGACTTCATCACCAAGACTCTCCCATACCTAATCAATCTGATAACAGACTATGTTCAACTACAAATCAGAGGTGAAAAAGTGACATCATCGACCCTGGCAACGATTCTACAACATTCGTGACCGCCATCGCTATAATACTGATCGGCTGACCTCGAGATCAATATTTTTTTAGGTGCGTTCTGCAACGCCGTTGGTTCCCACTTCGCTCCATTCGCATTTATTATGCCATATCCATCCAATCCAAATACTGAAAGACCAATCGATAAAATTAAAGTAATCTCTAACGACCGATACAAATCATTTTCCATGAGTCGCTGTCAAATATATTTGCACTCTACTGCTGATAAATGCTGAAAAAGTTTAGACAGCTCGAAGTATTGATGCATGAGAATAAAATCAATACTGCTGACGGTCGTACAACCTTGTGAACAGAACTCAAGTTCGATAAACGAGTTATAAACAAACTTTAAGTCTAATGAATTATTTGCAAACAAATTTAATGCAGCAAGCGATCACGAGCTTGACCATGCTAATACTGAACTAAAGTGGAAAAATTATAAAACGATGCTGAACAAAAATTAAGGGAGACGACATAACTCAATGGAATCTCTTCAATCCTTGAGCACTATGCAAAAATTTATATATATTTTATATATAATATATATTTTTATAATATATAATATATATTTTTTAATAAGCAAGAACATCTAAAAATCAGCGCAAAACGCAAACCTGTTTCATTGAAAAACGGCCGATAAATGACACCGAATATCGGTCGGCCGTCGAATGCGATGCATATCATTACAGTTACGTATTCCAATAAACCTTCTGTAAACCGATTCCATATATTCGAACTTTTGCTTGTTACGTAAAATCATTAAATAAGCTATTAATGAAGGAGCCAGGGAGAAAGGATCATGGAGCAATTTAAAATCTGATCCACCCTCAAAAGTAAGAAAATGGGTTCTTCATCTGTGATTTGGATTTTAAGGGTACCATTGAGTACCGAAAGCGCTGCCACAATATGAACAACCGACTTAGGTACGCAGCCATTCCAGTGAATCTTATAGCAGAACTTACACAGTTGTGAATAACATTTCAAAATAACCGTTAGAAAATCAAATAGGTCCCAGCATCTAACTTTACATCAAAGAATTTTTTGATCTTGGATATGCTCCACCTCTAACAAGGATCGAAAACTTAGAAAATCAGCTCTGTTCGGAGATATTCAGCGAGACATCGGTTCCTAAGCTCAAGAACAAAGTTAGAGTACTGCAGCAGATTATTTTTGGATGTTGGTGCCGTTCTCGTAGCCCTCATGAGGCTTGACGCAAATAATGTCGACGGACCTCAATTCCGTCAAATGCGAACATAACCCCAACCTCGAGGTACTATGCAATAAACAGGTTTAATGAATGTAACTTTGGTAAGTGCATACAATTTGTCCAACTACGCGCATAAAATGAAATAGTCTAGGCATAGGTAATCCGACATACCTGTAAATTCCTGCGTAGCATCCAAAGGGTCCACCCAAATAGCCAGCTTCGACAACTTCAGCTTCCTTGATGGCAGCTTATCAATGATCTCCCTCACACTAAGCCATAATTCATAGTTGTCTGCACGATACCTTTGCACATCCGAGTCCCTTAATTGAGAATTTTTCTCCTCTGTTATCACCTGCAATATTCTAGTGTTATTTCACAAGCAAAACTTCTGAATCACTGCGAAGTGGGAGAGGAAAGAAGCCGTGTGAGTCATAAGAAGAGCAATGACCTCCTCTGCATCAGGTTCAACATCGCAGCTCGATTCAAATTAAATGAAGAATTTCCGAAGAAAAATAACCGTTTTTCTGGATCACGTATGAATGATGCTATTCCCCAACTGGAGAGGGAAGGCACGTAGTAACTGAAGTCTTCAAAAAGATCACTTACCACAGCGAAGATCCCGGAAAAAAGGAAGGAGAAGAGAATAACGGATGCTTTCCGGTGGGTTATTCGCTTCGTGCTCATCAAAAATGTTTTATTTTTGTATCGTATATATATGAAGTTAACTAACTTTACAATTTGCATTATGAAATTTAACAGAGAGGCGGAGGGGTGAATGCAGGAGAGAGGGGAGGAGGGGAGAGGGGAGGTTGAGTTGACCGAGGGGAGTTGAGAAGGGAATGGAGCATGTTACACTGCAATTTGTGAATAACAACAACTGGAAATAGGTAAGCGGCACGTGGAAATCATATATCATTCTTTTGCACAGCATTTGACGCAACGTCGATTTCCAAACCCTTGTCAAGAGCTTCTGAAAAAACCTTTGAAAAAAATTGGGCTCTTCTTCTTTCCTTCATTCCTCCTTCCCTTCGTTGGTTCTTCAAAACATGCCTTAGCTAGATAATTACGGTGGAAAATGAAGAAATACCTGGATTCCAGGAAATCGTCGAAAAGCGTCCAGAATCAAGAAATTCGAGACGAGATCCGCTTTCGTCACGAATTCATCCTTTCCTTCAGCCGTTTTCCCTCTTCTGATGATCCCTAGTGAACGTTCCTCCTTCACTTTCGCGATGGCGCGACCACCAACTTCTGCAGCCAACACCGCGTAACTGAAGGATGAGGATGTAATAATCTTCACATAAACGTAGCAAATAAAATGCACTAAATCTTAGCTTGTTAAAACTTCATTGAAGGACGTGGATGAAGATGAATCGTCAACGATACGGGTTCCCCATCTTACGACCCAATGGAACCCTATCAAACTGATTCACAATGGATTTGAAGATCCGGGTTGAATTGACAACGACATGACTCCTTCCTCGGCTCCAACTGACCCCTATCAAAAAGATTGATCGAAATGGACTTTGAAGACCTGAGGCTTAACCGACGCGGACTCTTCTCCCCGAATCCAAGCAAACCCAGCGAAAGGAGTGAATCACAAAGGATTTGGAAAATTCGTCCTGTGCAAGGACTTTGTTTGTTGAGCCGCTCGACTATAACCATGCGGCAACTCGGGTGTGACAGTGGACAATCATCATCGTTGTGTGAGAATCGCTATGGTACCATGAATAGGCCATATAAGGACTGTTAGTGCCCACTAGTTGTCGTTGTGTCGTTTTGGGGCATTGCAGTTCGTCGCACGTGTACTTAACAAAACTGTTGTAGGCCGGGTATTCACAAGAAACCGGTGATCCGAAAGGTGTTCCGGTCGTCATACTCCCTATCGTACCGCATAAATCATTCACTTAGCAAATACAAACGATATTTGAAACGAAGACATCCAATTCACCAAATTTTTTAGCAAATTCATTTCCATAGAGTATGAAAACGATATTTTATTAAGGGGGGAGGAAATATTTCATCGAAGATTAATTAACATTTTTACTTAATTAGGAATATTCTCATCCTAATTAAGAGTAATTTCAAGCGGAATTATATTTGAATAAGAAATTGAAAGAAAGAAAGACCTTATAACGTCGCGAAGTTCGATGAGCACATCGGGGAAACGCTCACCGGACGTTGAGATCACATAGCCGATGAAGATAAATGTGCATACGACGATCGCAATTGTTAGATTTCTTAAGTTGAGATGAATCTGCATGACGCATTTAAACTTTTATTGCCATTTTACGGGAAGATCCTGAAAAATAAACGAATACAGGAATAGAGGATGGCGATCGATTTTTGGGCATACAAAGCATAATTCGCCTTATCCGGATCGTGCCTTAAACGCAATGATTGTAATACTCTATGGCTCCACTAACCGAAACACCCTCACCCCTACCCTCTCCCTGATATAGATGCCATAGTGGTCGATAGGCCTGACATAAGATCGAGAGGTTTAATGTCAGACTTAGAATAGATCGGCAGCTTTTTTTGAGTCTAACCTACAAATTCGCTGCTCATTTGAAGAGCGGAACTCACTCAACTGAGCAATTAAATACCTCAAGTTGAAGTTCTCGAATTAAACTACGAAAAGTTAACCCCAAATCCCTTATATTCTTTATTTTTCCACTGAAAGCAAGAAAATTCCTTTAAAAAATACCCTCTTCGCTATCTGAGTGCTTTATGGACGCTTGGTGGCGATGTGAAGAATCTCGCGCATGTTCCTGTTTCTTGCAGTTTGCGAATGTTGTCTCCTCCCCCGTCACATTCACTGCCTCAATAGCATACCTCTAGCAACCGATACTAGTAAAGCCTGCTCATACTAGTAAACTCAATAACTGTCTTGTCCGCATATTTTCTTTCTTGACACCCATCCTCGTCAACACTCACCTCACCTCCCTTGGATACCTCCGTACCACCCTTCTCTCTCGCAGTCTCAACTTACATTTCATCTGAGGTGTCGAGGTGAGAATACAGTGGGACTTTTCTAACTTAAGCTCACGTTAGCGCTTATGAGGTAAATCTAGGTTATCAGTTATCAACGACTGATAACCTCAACTTAGAGAGTGCAATTTTACACTCACCTATAGGCGGCTATTGACTGATAACGTCCACTTAGCTGATTATCAATATTATCAGTACTCGAGGTGATATTTCGTTGTAACGTTACTTGTAACCTTGCACAATTTCCAGCTTTCTAGCATAAGTTGGAAAGAAAAACTTCAAAATCCCGATGAGATTATTTCGATGACGGGAATTTCATCGAGCGCTATTTACAGATTGATCTCAGCGAACGGACACCTCTCGAGACGAACTCTCTTCTCTCGTTGAGAACTGCCTACCACGCTGGCGATACCCTCTGCGCTATAGCGCATGAGAGAGTTCGGCGTTCGTTTTGTGTCGTTTTTGTTCTCTTTTGTTTGCAATTTAGGATAGAGGTGAGTCAGAGGTGAGAGGAGGGTGAGTGTCGAGGTGGAAAGGGAGGGGGTCGACCTTTTCCCGACAAAACTCGGGAAACGTCGACTTTGTGGTAGCCGAGCTCGTGACACGACACACTACAGAAGACACCTCACACGACATTTAGAGTGGCGAAGCTCTAAGACATTTGAGAGAAGGTAGAAGTCTCCATCATCGATTGTTGTTTCGTTTTAACCGTTGTTAACATGCGGCGCATTGAGGCGTCGTTAGCACGGATCGTCGGTGTTGAAAGCTCTCTGCAGAGGTACTTCTCACTCGCCACCCAGTCATCTCTTCTCCCTTCAACGTGTCTCTCAGAGGTCGAGAACTGTTAGGAAGTGCTGAGTGGACGCGTTGAACTGTTTGGAGGGCATCGATGCTGAGAGCCGCTTATTCATCGCTTCGGTGCACCTGCTGCGATCTTTGATCACCTCTGCATACCTCTGTGAGAAAAGCTTGTCGAATGCTGATAAACGTTACCCTCCTTATCGCTGTTTATCATTCATTAGTGTTATTTATTTTTGAGTTCACCTGTCCCCCCTCCCCTTCCCCTCTTTCCCATACAAATGTGGCAGTGCTCGAGCAACGAAGCACTTGATCTAAGCCTATAAAGATTGAAAAGAGAGAAGATTTCTCCGCAAATTTCACAGTGCTTCAGCAATGAGCTGATTTTTCAACACTCTGCTTAGGGCGCCCACACCTTTCACATCCTTCCCGACGCTGCGCTCCCCCCTCCTCCCACTACCTTTCTTGGGTAGTACCTTAAGTGATCCTCGTTCTCCAAATAGAACCTTAAGTGCTTCCCGTTCTCCAAAATTCCGCAATTTTCTCATAGTGAAGTGATCATGCTGAGCACATTGTGAGCTAATTTGCTCATACCTTAGGTATCTAAAAGATGAATATTCGAAGCCTTCAGCGCCAACTGTGGTCGTCTGCTGAGAATTCTTTTGCATCGTTGTATGCTTAACCATTGGTGCTTGATAGAGATCGACTTTTTTCCATTATTTGAAGACGCGTTCGAGACCGATTTGCTCATAAAACTGTTTTAGTTATTGCAGCTGCAATTGAGCACAAAATGACCGTTTTTATTGTTGATAAATGATTCGCCTCAATTCCGTCTCTTCCCTCCTCCTTCTCCCCACTTCCGTTCACCTCGATCCACTTTCTCCATCCTCCTTCCCTCCGTCCTTCTTTCCTTCATTGATGTTTCTCCACGGCCGTTCTCCGCCTTCTTCTCAAAATGTAATATTTGTTCAGAGAGGAGGCGTCGTGTTCGTCATTTAAGTCGTCCTCTAGAGTCATCTCACCGCCGATAAGGGCGTTCTGTTGACATATAAGGTGGCAGCTGAATGCATTCACTGTTTGGGCGTTAACGCGTTTAGTGCGTTATGGTTTGCTCTCTTTCACTGTCCAGGTTGTAGCTTTCTTTTCCGAAGCAACTCATCCAATTCCGTATAGCTTCCGATGGCCTGCGGCCAGTTCATCGATAAGTTGGTGCGTAAGTTCGAGCGTCGGATTTCGAGTGGACTTCAGCCAGCATTCGGTGATGTTGATCGTTTTGTTCTGGTTGCACCCTTTTTGAAGCCTAAATATGCATCCGCTTATTGCGGCAGGTAGACGAAATTCCATTATGTTTGCGTAATTTGCCCACAGTCAGCAATAAATGTCTTGGCCACTCCGCTGAGATGCGAGAAATGTGCCACTAGTGATCACCTTGTGCAGTAAACTAGGCAATTTTATAGTTTTCCAAGTAATATCTTTCTATTCGAGATCGTTGTTCTGGATTTTCCAATTAAACGTGGATCATTATGAGGACGCAATGAAGGATAGAGGAGGGAGGGGGGGGGGCGGTTGAATGAAGGGAAGGGGTTCTTGTAAATTTTAGTTGAGCTTTGATAAATATGGATCTTCCGTATAAGAAAGAAAGTGACATCTTCAAAAGGAAAGCGCACTAAATCGCAAAATAGCACAATTGGGGTGTAATTTCTCCGCTACCAGAGTTGTTTTCTCTCTCTCTTATAATAGTAATTCGAGAGGAAGAAAGCGGATTTGCTGTGATTTTAATGAAAGAATAAAGATAGTAGAGTAAGGGTATGGCTTAACCGATGATTTTATGGAGATGGATGGATATACGGTTGTGATTGCTCTCATGGCCAGTTGGAACTTCGCAACACACAGCTGATAGCTAAATGGGCTAGCAATAGCCGTTCTGTTAAGGAAGGCAAGATGTAGCTCAATGAGGTGCGTAGACGCACACGTGCGCTCGGTGATCGGTGGCAAAAAGTTGCGGCAGCCGTATCAGATGCATAGCTGCCGTGTAAATGAAGGAGCGATATATGTGTGCGAAGCAGTTTTTATAGTTAATATAAAGAATATTTTAGTACTTTGATATGTTTAATGATTAGTTGTTGAAAGTTGTCGAGAGATATTCTCTTTTTGGTTTCGATTATATGCGCGTTCATTTTCATATTGATAGTCACAGTCGATGGCGAGAATGCTAACTTTTCAAAGATTGAAATTTCCGTAAAAGGAGCCAATGATAGGAATGAGGCGCTGAATGTTTCTTTCTTCTCCCATCTCGAGGATTTGGAGTTGGGGCTCGAGGAGAAGAGGGGAGCGGATATGTGTCGGTCTTGATGCAGCTCACGTGTTTCTTTCTTCTCCCATCTCGGGGATTTGGAGTTGGAGCTCGAGGAGAAGAGGGGAGCGGATATGTGTCGGTCTTGATGCAGCTCACGTCTTGCATCGATTCATTTCGTTCGCAGTGAAAAGCGGAATTGCACTAGTGATTGCATCAATAGCAGAAAATATTATTGTCGCAAAGATATCGTTGCTTATTTGGGAGTGCATCTTTGCAATGCAAATTGAACTGTCGCCGTGATTGCGAAGAAAAATATTTGTGCAGTGAGTATGTCATTTTTTAATAAAAATAAAGTGCAGTGCACTTTCGCGTACAAATATTTTTAATTGAAGAGTTTTTTTGTGCTGTGAATACATTGTTGAGTGGTTTTGGTGGAGTGGGTAGGTGTTCGGCATTCGAGTATCGTCGACAGCGTCGATCACGATCGCTTTCTGTGATGCGGCAAGAGCGCATCAAGGTGATCGTGACCACCGTCTGGCTCATGTACCTGAAATCACCTTTCACAGATCTAGGTTAAGTTCGTTTTTCATCTAGGTGCGGTTGAAACTTCAACAGGTTTAATCTATGATCATGTGGATATGAACGGAGAGGTTCGTCTTTTTGAGCCTCATATCGTTGTAGTCGTTGGTTAAACCAGTTCCCGATCGCGGTCCTATTCGCCGTCTGATAAATGCAAGATTTAATCGAAGCTCGATGTTTTAATTTTTTTAATTAAATGAAATTATCAGTTTGTTCTGTTCCATCGAGAGGATTCAATTGAGTCCTTATTCGATGACACACATTGCCGGATGCGAAATATATCATCTTTTGGTTCCATTAGTGACAGTATTGTTGATATTTTAAATAAGTCTAAAATTCTTTCGCCTCCTTCTTGCCGACATTTTCGCCTTTTCGATCACCCGAAAGTTTTCTCACGATTTGAACCTCTTTGATGTCCCAATTTCCGGAAAGGGATGCTTTCAAAGATTTTCATTGTCTTACGCCTTCTTGCATTCATTCGCTATTTCTCTGTTTTAAAGGCCACAGCCCTGGTCCAGGTGCTCCTTTGTGGATTAAGAGGGAAGAGGTGGCGAAGGAAAAAGGACAGGAGGTACGGTGAATGATTTCGATGGTTAGGACAGCCGCTCTACCTAGATTACCACGAAATGCATTAGTGGAACGCTCAATAGTGGTTAGATTGCCGCTGGATTTTACTGGTATATTTGAAGACGTCGTTAAACGTTTCTTTGAAAAATGTGACGACGGATCGGTATCGAATATTGATTTTGAGCTGAAGTGAGGGTTTTCTTCGTGGCATCTCTTTACTTGAAGGTTGGTGACCACTTGATTGTAGTGAAACAATAAATAAGAAAATTATAGTTGTAGAGGTTTATTAGAAAGGAATTGTTTCAAAGTCCTCTTCACCCCGAAGTGATTTTGAGTATTTCCGGAGGTCATTGGTGGCCACCGTAAAGTACGTTTCTCTCCTAATCTTTACGCAAATGTGGGTATGCTGCTGTTGGTGTGATGGCGAGACAAGTAGATATGTGGAAGCCCGATGTTATGTCTCGTAACTGATGCATATATTTAATTTACCTTATAAAGTATCTCTTCATGGTGTGTATTTGCCTATGTGTTGCCCGAGTGCAACTTGCGGATCGTTGCGGCTCCACTGATAGGTTTTGAGGCGTCAGGAAATGTAAAAATATTCATGCGTTCATCGTTATGATTTCCAGACGCTCAAATATATCGGAACATTTGTGCGGATTTTTGAGACCGATCAAGTTCAACTTCCCACGGGTAAGGGTAGGAAGGTACTGATTACCAAAGAGCGTATTTGTTCCCAGCCGGTGGTTTAGAAATAGATTCTCGATATCGTTTCAAATGGGTTGCATTAGAAATGCGTTAAATGATGGCTGAATGGTAGTGATTGACGCTCATTGCAACAATCGAAGCAGATGTTGTGTTGTGGGAACATAAGTGTAGATTTTTTCGGATATTTTAGGAGTGCAGTGTATTTTGCAAGAGAATTTTGCTTTATTGGTATCTAATCAGGTGGGATATCTCGACGATCGAAGAAATTTAATGTTTTTTCAAGTAAAGTTTGCCGTTGAAAGCGTTAAATATCCTAGGAAACCCGTTCACAGTGCTTCTGAACAGATGGCATAATTATATTCGATGTAAGAGGTGTAAGACGATTTACAGAAACAGGTTGACCCAACGGTCCTGTTTGAGGATGGGAGATGGGAAAGTGGATGAAACAAGAAAGTACCTAAAAGCGGCCATATCAGTATTCGTGAGCACGATATCTTGTACCACAATGAGGAGAAAGGAGAGGGGGTTTGGTTTTGCTCGTTGATATTGAACGTAGAGGTAATGCCTAAGAGCTTAGCTATGTCTACCCAAGCGGGGAAAATTATATATGGGTACCGGAATGTCGGATTTATTTTTTTAAATAAATAAAAAGGGGGAGAAATCAAGTGAAGTAGACTTCACATCGAAGATTATTAAAGGTTGAAGTAAATATGATGAATAAATATAGTGAAATATAGTGAATCATAGGAAGATTTCTCAGTGTTTCGAATTTGTTTCCACACCTAACGAATAAGTTATCGAAATTTTCAAGTGAGTTCAGTTTTTCTGAGTAATAGTGAGACTGTCTAGCCTGGCAAGAAGGAGTTGGGAAGGGAATGAACGACGATCTTTGAAGGTCTCTCGAATTGAAGGGGAGATATTTTCGCGATTACGAGTGTTTAGGAAGTTGGCAGATTTTGAAGAGTGTTGCTTGATCGTCGGGTGCTCGCCACCAGTCGGCACTCCCCCACCTTCCTCGTTGATGCTCTTTGCTCGTCTTCTTCACCACTCTTCACAATCGACGTATACAAATACGGTCATACCAGTCGACGAATTCCATTGTTGTGTCGGCACTCTCATCGTTGATCGGCGTCTCTCATGTTGGTTGCTCGCATTTCCATTCGTTCTGAAAATCATCGCTAGTCTGCTTGTGAAAACTCGAATAACACCTTTTCTGTTTAATTGCAGGTAATCGTAGATTATCATTTTGCCCTTTTTAAAGAAGGGGAAGGGAGGGGTGGATGGCACTTTTAGGGGTGGGTTGAGGGGGTGGGGAGCAGGTATGTCCTGAATTTCGTGGAAGTTAGAAAGTCTCAGTGTCATATTTACAGGAATATTTGTCCTCGTTGAAAATAAGAGCGAGAATCTGTGTGAATTTTTTTTCCATAAAATAACCCAATTGATGAGAAATGGTTTCAGTAGCAAATTATAGTGAATTGCTCATGTATTTCTCATACATTCTCCGACCGTTTTTCGAGTATATTCATTGGATATATTAATGTGTCGATGTGGTGCAGTCGGTGTTGGTTTTTTGTGCATTCCAGATGAACATTATGGAGAGAGAGGGGGAGACGTGGAGAGGGAGAGAGAGAGAGTCTTATGTTAGCATTTGGTTTTCGTTAACCGCATTTCCGTGGATGATTCATTCGATGTGGTCGCATCTTCGATGAAACTTCACTATCTCTAAGATTGTTGAAAGCTCCCTCTTGATATTGCTTCAAATTTGCACGTTAATGCAATCATGTGAAATTATGCGTAATATTATGAGAGGCTTACATTATTGAAATCTTTTAATTGGAACTGATAAGTGTATATTTTCTTTTATCTCATTCGTCATTTATTGAATTGCTATAAATGAGATTGGCTAGTCAGACTCCATCACGTCAGGCTCTTTGTTGCATTTCTTGACCTCAAGTTGAGGTACCGTTGAGTCGGAGTGACAAATATTTTGCTGATTTTAGAAGAGCGACCTCAGCAAACTGTTGATTAGTGGTGGAGAGACGAATCGGCGACGATGGCTCATTGAGCTTTTGAAGTTTATAGAGGCGAATGTTTATAGAGCTTCTTGCTTTTGCCTTAGTTTCTTTTCTCTTTTTTATGTTTATTGAATTTAATCTGATCAAGTAATTCTGTCGAGTGGAGCGTGTCTCTGTCTCTCCATCTTCACTATCAGTTTACTCGATCGTAAAAGTGTTTTGCCTTTCCGGTCTGTGGTGGTACATATCCATCGCAATTATCCGTGGATCATCACCACCATAACGCCATAATTGGCAGTGCTGTAGTTTAAATTTTCGCTGATTATAGGTTGGAGTGAGTAGTGTGTGCAAGGGATCTTATTGCCAATATGGCCATCTTTGTTATGAGGTGTAGCAATTACAGGGTAAGGCTGTTGTGCTTGCAACTGCAAGAAATACGTTTTGGAAGATCGCAGAAACTTCATTTATATTGTCGGAAGTTTTTCATATAGGTGTGGAGTTTTATTAGCGAAGATAAGTGCGAAAGGATTCGAAGTCTCGGTTTCCACGCAGAGGATGGAGTGGAGAGGACAGAGAAGAAGAAATGGGGATATTTCGTTCCTAGTTTCTCAACTTTAGCTAAGAGAGGAGGTGTGTTGAGACCGGAATTGTCTAGCAGCAGATAGAGAGCAATGTATTGGATAAACAGTCGTTAGTGTCAGATGTCTTGTATTCGGCACATTCGCAGTTGCAGCTTTCCTTTGCGGCTCTGCTTGCATGCATCTTTTGCCGCCTATCCACCGTCACTATTGTACTTCGTGCGCCCAATATCAGAGATTGTTGCTCTTCTATATGGACCTGTGACTCTGTGTAGGTAAGGCCGTCCAGTGGCGTTGGCTGGCCGACGGTGGTTGCTATGTTAATGTAGGTTTGTCTCTGACATATCTCCGAGGTGATGTGCAATTCTGACACATACCTTCACAATAATGCCTCTTGTTGTTGGAAGTGCCTATGTATGCCGTAGTATTCTTTCGAAATATCCACGGGAACATTTTCATAATTATTTGGAAATTTATATTCTAAGTGGTAGGGATATTGGAAAATGGAAATCCCCGTTCGGATGGATTCCAGCATTTTTTTTTGCTTATATTCCGGGTATCAAATCTTTTATCTACTGCAGCCGGTTCGGAGCTGGAGCTAAGCTTAATCGACGACTTTCCTTAACTCAGAAGAAGATGGAGCCAATTTTAAGTCTTTCTTTTCAAATTTATGAGGGAATTGTGGGTACAAAGGGGGGAAGAATGAATGCTTTCAAATCTCAAACAAATCAGTGCCAATTTAGCTTTATGCATAAATTGCGACTATGAAATCGCTTCGTAACATTTGCGGAGCCGGAAATTTGCAAAGAATGGCAATAAATGCAGTATATTAGAGATGACCGGCTATTTTTGTCTGATTGAACGAATTAATGGATATCAGAAAAAACTTTGGATATATTATTCTTTAAGAAATATTCCTCGAATTTCGTTGATATCCCATCTTTAGGACAATAGACGAGAATATCTCATTTCTGTTTCTCCCACGAAAATATCCCAATATCCGATCTGTGCACATCGACAATCCGATATATGTATACTGTCCACAGTTCGAGCACTCTCATACATTCAATCTGTGGGCAGATATTTTGGGTATCTTTGTCACCTCTATGAAAAAGTTATCGTTTTAGTAGACGTTGGTGATAATTGGGATGAGCATAAGTCTGAGCGACTTGGGATCGAAATTAGATTTAATTCAGAGTGTTATTTATTTGCCTATTTTATTTATTTATTGTAATATTGCAGAATTGGAACATTTGGAAAAAGATCCTAGAAGAGGCAAGCAAAACAATACAAGAATGCTTCGCAGAGAGCGGAAAATATTTGCAAAAAGGGAAAAAGCAACAGTCACGGTGAACAGATGTTCGATAGAGTGGAGCAGCATTGGTGTAAAGATCAAAACGATCCTCCTGAACTTTGAAAGATAGACGCCTGAGAGTGGATACAATCACACTAGCAGCAGACATCACGTTTCATAGAAGATGAAGCCGAAAGCTGTCAGCAGGTTGGAAAACATCGATAACGATAGTTTTTGTCAAGCTCGAGCTGGTAGGCTTATAGCCTAGAAATAAGCCCATAGCAGTAATCCTGTAATAATTCTATTTTGCTTAAGAAACTCGAAATCGTCGCTGAATGCTAAGAGATTTGGCTGATCCTGATTGGGGCAGATTTCAGCGGAATAGAGCACCCAGTAATCGGTTAAGTTTTTCCTCATATAGTGTTTTATATTTCGCGTTAAGTATAAGATGTGATAGCATCCGACAGAATTTCTATTCATCGTAGCAGTCGCGCATATTTTTGCATTTTATGGATTTATCGTCGTGTTGGAGGTTTTTTGCAAATCAAGTTATGTTAGGTGGGATGATACGTGAGCCTAGCTGAGTGTCGGGAAACGCTAGAGCTGGAATTAGCGTTGCAAGGAGACTTCGTTTGCTTGCTTAGAGATTGGTCGTCAACGTCGATAAGTATGAAGAGTCGAGGCAGATAAATGAAGATTGGGTATTTTTGACGGGAATTGTTTGCGTGCCTGTGTACCGCAACAGAAAAAGGCCATTCTATTGCTCTGCAGCATTATTGTGGCGTTTTGTGCGCTTGCAGCTTAATGGCGCATTTATTTTTAATGCTAAGGCATACGAGTTTCCCACCTGTACAGACAGGTGCGAAAGCAGCCCTACAAATAGGTGCTTGGATGAGATGATTCCTTATTGTCCTCTAGCCAGCATCATATTTTCCATTCGAGGTCTTGAAATTGAATTCGAGCCGTTCTAGCGACATCTCTGTATCATCCTCAGTTTAAAGACCACTAACTTCATTGCATCCTATTCTAGAGTGTCGGGAAGCCTTATTCGCGTAGTGCAAACAGTGACTCGTTTGATGACAGTGAGAGCATTACTTTGCCGCACATTTATATGTGCATAGTCTCCTTAGTGTAAATTTGAAACGTTTATCAAATACTTCAGCAGCCCCATCTAAACTAGTATTTGAAAGAGGGTCGCCGTGAATGAAGAGACCTTCGCAGAAGCGGACGGAGCCGGAGATCAATGGGATGATGGCGAACTCCGAACACTAATATCTCATTTAGCAACAAATTTCAGCGGCATTCATAGGCACATGTTGTTCTTAATCATGTCGTGAATAAAGGTTGGATTATATGCGTATAAATTGGCGCATATATATTTAATTTTTTAATCGCCGTAATTTCTTATTTGAATGGTCGATCATATTTCAGTATTGGCGACCGCAAGTACCATTCGAATTCGTTGAGTTGATTCAATTTGGTGGGGTTTCGTAGAGTGATGTTAGGATAGATAGCAACAATGAAATGGGTAATTCTTAAGGGATGAATCAATAGAACAAAAAAGAGCACAACTGCCAGCCAAAAAACGCTATCGGCAATCGTCGGAGTGGAGAATGAAACCGTGAAAGCAATTATTCTCCGAAGAGGATTCTGTTCTTTGCACTTCGAATTGAGCTCTAATTAAAGGTACACTCTCATTAACATTGAATGTTTCCGCACGCAGTTCACTCTTGTTTTTCTCTTCCGCATTGATGTAACCAATTTCCCTCACCTCTTCCTCGCCTGTCCATTCATTCGTAAGTACCACAGATGTCCTAATGATCGTTTATATTCGTGGTGTTTATATTAGTACCACAGGTGTCCTATCGTTTATGTTAGTTGATATTTGCTTGAATTTTAGTATGAGGCATTTTGTTGGGTTTAAAGAGAGATCGAACGACAGCTTGAGGTTATAAGCTTAAGTTTTATACAGAGCATTCGTTGTTTCGTGTGTCGCCACTTGCAGTTTGTTCTAATTACCCAAAGAATAGGATCTTCGATTCATTGATAGAGTTTAAGCTTAGAAATTATAAATTCGACCGTTGAGGTCCGAAATTATGAATGAATGAAATTGTTATGGAAATTTAACAAAGTAATTTTGACATCAGAGAGGGCTCTATCGAACCTTTAGCGATCTATCCATCTTCAGCCAAATTTTGCGTATTCGCACGAAATTTGCTTCTCCCATCCATTCCCTACCATCCTTCTCTTCTCTTCATAATTTTTTGAGCATTTATCGGTAAATTTCGCCTATTATATTAAATGTATTCCTTTGGTCGATAGGCGATCCGAATCGATAGACGATTGAAGTTTCCGTCACGTCGATTTGCATCGATCCGTGAAGGTTCGATCCGTTCATCGAATGTCGCTGTTCTATGCTCTCTAGATTTATGCTATCATAATGACTCACTCACTGTTATTTGGCTGTTTTTATTTCAATTAGCCGAGCATTTAAAACCGCCTTTGTTCGAAATAATCTTTAGAATTTTTCAAAGAGCCGCATTTCTGATTCCGCTTATTCGATAATTGCTTCGGAAGTAAACAACGCTGCAATCTGCTCATCCTGAAATTTCAAGTGCATCCTGGAGATTGGAGTGGATTCTTTCCATGGACCACTTTACTGATGGATTTTTTTTTTTGTTCCTGCGATATTAGGTTGTCTGGTTGATGTTTATGGGAATCAATAGGATCCTTTCTTTCTATTTTTGAAAGTGACGCTGTAAAATAATTTAATTTGTAATTAAAATACACGAAATATTTGTGTAAAAATTCGATATTAAGATAAATTTAATGGAAGGTAGATGAATGAATGGGAATTTTCGAATGACTAGAAAGGGATATTGCTATCGCGCAACAGGTAAGCCTCGGAAGGTGGTAATTTCATTAGGTATTCAACAGGTATAGAGGTCACCTGGTGCAAGGATACGTATCGTCGAAGCCCGCAACACACTAGCAACATATATTTTACGTTCATTTGTGTATTTTAAAGGAAATTTTCTTGTTATTTCTGAATTTAGCGCATATATTATGTGAACATAAAGATGGATTATATTGAATATATAATTAAATAGAGAACGAATGGAATGATGAAAGAGTTTAATGGGAATTTTTTGAGCCGATGAAATGCGAATTGAACGAATTTTCTCTTCGTTTTAATTAGCTCAATTCCATTGAGCAGATATAATTTCATTTCAAAGTAATATAAAGTAAGTGGGGACGAAATATGAGAAAGAACTATTATCAAAGTAAGCATGAATCATCGGCAGTGTTCTCTCATTTGGGCGTCGCCTCATAGTGAAGTTTAGTTTATTACATTATTATGAGAGTATAATCAGGTGCCACAGAAGTGCTCATAATATACTGCTAGACGTTATCGCAAAACTAGCAACGTGGCATGTTTTTTTTTGCGCTTGAATTCATATTGGTTAGTGACAAAAGCAACGCGGTGATGCGTTTTGTTAGTACCACAAATGAGGGGCGCATTTGTCGCGGCGCAAATGCCCTACCACCATAGATTGAGGGCGTTGTTTCTCATCGAGACACCGCTTGTCGTGGGTGGTGAGATGGTGAGGTTTTCTGGCAAGTTGTTTTGCGGACAGCTTTGTTGCGTTAATAGACGCTTGTTGCGAGAGTGCATCGAATTACCTGAAATAAAAGCCGACGTCGGTAAGTTATACATTATTTTGAAGGCACACTTGCAAGGTGGGGGGGGAGAAAGTTGGTTCGGGTACGGGAGAGGCGTAAGAGGTTTTTTTTTTCAGAAGGCTTAATAGGCAAAGATAACGGCATAGTGCATAATATGTAGTGTAGCGGTATCAGCAAATGAGATCATATGTGCATTCAATGAGTTATAATGTATATTTGCGAGCACTATGAGTGGATTTTTGTATGTGATGGCTTCCGTATGGCATTATGGAACACAAAAATGTCTCATATGTGTGCTAATTAGCGGTATTTTGTTAAGTAATGCTCACATAACAGTGAGTGCCTTATTTCGTGGCGCAAAACGACGATAACCGTAGCGCAAATTAACTTCACGTCGAATGATGATCGCCTGAATTAACGACGGTCTATGGGAGGAGGGGGAGGGGAGGCGAAGCTCTATTATATACGACTTCCTTACTTAAAGCTTGAAACTTTGCTCCTCATAAATCATACATTTAACCGTTCAGAAAAGCATACCTGAGATTAAATTCTCATGAATGTACCCATTGGAGAGGGAATTTCGCTTACTTTGTGTTGGTAAGATTTTTCAGTTATTGTTTTTTCTCTCTCTCATTTTCCCACTCATCCCTCCTCTCTCCTTTTCCCACCTCCTCGTCCTTTATAATCCAGGGGGAATCACCACTGCAGTTGCATCTTTGTCTTGTACACATTTGTTCCTTTAATACTGGTAAGAGGGAGAGTGTAGAAATCAGTAAACATAAACAAATCGAACACATCACAATGCAGCGATTTCGGAAAGAAATCATAAGGAGAAAGGAAACGATTTCCTCCAGTTGCCATGAATCTCTTCTCGGATCGATCAAGTCATGAATCTCTTCTCGGATCGATCAAGTCATGAATCTCTTCTCGGATCGATCAAGTCATGAATCTCTTCTCGGATCGATCAAGCCATGAATCTCTTCTCGGATCGATCAAGTCATGAATCTCTTCTCGGATCGATCAAGTCATGAATCTCTTCTCGGATCGATCAAGCCATGAATCTCTTCTCGGATCGATCAAGTCATGAATCTCTTCTCGGATCGATCAAGCCATGAATCTCTTCTCGGATCGATCAAGTCATGAATCTCTTCTCGGATCGATCAAGCCATGAATCTCTTCTCGGATCGATCAAGTCATGAATCTCTTCTCGGATCGATCAAGTCATGAATCTCTTCTCGGATCGATCAAGTCATGAATCTCTTCTCGGATCGATCAAGCCATGAATCTCTTCTCGGATCGATCAAGCCATGAATCTCTTCTCGGATCGATCATAATTGAGGACTCTTATGGGTGATAATAAGTGAACGTCAAAAATTTAGCATATCAGAGGCGATTAAAGGTCGCTTGCGAAGATTGAATGGTATGGAATGTATCACATATTAGTGCACCTGTGTTGTGCGTCGAGGTGTTTCTGGGTGAAGTGGTCGCGCGTTGTGCTACGTACCGTTGAATTCCATCGTGACGTTATTATTCCTTCTTCGAGTGGGTTATGGCTCAAATTGAGGGAAGGAGAACAATAAAAACGAAGATGGCTAAGGGGGGAGAGTGCACCTCGTTTGTTCGTCAATATGCCATGAGAACCGTTAAGTGGACGTTAATTCAGAACACCGATTGTTGGATCTGGAAGGTGGGTGAGAGATATGTCCACTCCCTCCTCCCCTCACCCCACTTCTCTCCTCCTTTCCATCCTCCTGCCTATCCTTATCGCTATCTTTCCTTGGATTCCGTTGCAAGTTGTGTCCGTCGCAGTCATCACAACCGATCAAAGAGAGTCGTTCCCGGTGAAGCGTTTTCTTGGCACAATACTTCCCCTTCTCCTGTTCCCCATGGTATCGTTTGTTGCTGTCGACGATTAAAGGAGATTCGAGCAAGACGATGTGATGGCCGTGAGTAACAAGATCATACCCAGCCATGTCTGCTTAATCGTAAGTTTAGAGAGTTGGAGGAATCATTGCCCGGTGGTGTTTCGAATGTGCTTTTTTCTCACATAAATAATGTATTCTGAAGATATTGGAATTTTTATCTGCGATGGTACATTGGGATTTACATAATCTTCGCATTTATACGTTCATTCAAAGTTTAATTTCCTTCAGAATCACCATTAACGGAGCTTTTTTCTGTGTTTTGAAGATCTGTTATCTAGCAGTTGGTCTAAGAAATGAGTACCCCCGCCTTTCTTCTCCTCTCCCATCTATCCACCTCCCAACCCTCCCTCCGCCTCCGTCCTTCTCCTCCTCCCCCATCCTCACCTCTTTCTCTGCCTTCCTCCATCTTTCTTTATTAGACCAGAGTATTTTGCTCTCAATAAGGCAACTAGTGAGATGTTATTTTCTACTAATACTGTTGTTAAGACGTTAGTAATATGTTTGCATGACTGTTTCATAGTTTTTTCGTGACTTCCAGTTGAGGTGAATAATTGGATAAGGCTCGGCTTCGGTGAGAGTTGGAAGCTTGTCTTAGAGCTGTATATGAGCGATTATCATTGTTTGTGTCTTGCTCGAATATTGAACGCAAAAAATATCGGCAATTTATCTGAGTTTCCGATCGATGTAATTAATGAAATCTGTATTTTCCACTTTCGAGGAATGTGAATTCATCGGAACAAGTGTACTTGCTCGGCGCTTTTAGACCATCTCACAGTTCGAAATATGCCTGCTTAAATTATAGATTTCCGCTTGATATCTGAGAAGAGAGGCATGTCATCAGCTGCAGCTCAGTATCGCAATGAGAAGAGGCGTATGGAGGAGGCTGTAGCACGGGTACGCGAGGTGGTGCATTCCGCTTCCAAAAACGATATAATTCTAGCGTTGCACAACTTCGATCTTGACGTCAATAGGACTATTCAAGCGTTTTGTGATGGTAATCTTCGTTTATTTGTCGCTCTCCGTGAGTATTTGTCCATTTACCTGGACTTTTTATTCGCATTTTCATCGATCTGATTGTCTCATAGCAGCTTCAAATTTTCTCCTTCATCCACCATGAATTGGATGAATAGGATGAGGTTAATATCCGTAGCGATAGAAGTTATGAAACTCATTGAGCGGAGATCCACGGCACTTTCCGAAGAATCTAATTTCTTAGGGTTCGATAGCGATGAAGCATGCTAACGGTTGAGTTGGCTCTTTTTTTGGTTCTTTTATGTTTATATTTCGTTAGTGATTGTTAGTATAATATACTTTAAGATGGGGCACAGAGTGCACTGGATTCATGGGAGCGTACCGGATCGAGCGCTAACAAGAAGAAAACCCAGAAGAAGAAGAAGGTTCGTTTAGAGTTCCGCTTTTGCCTCTAATTAAGCCTTAAATGTTTAACTCCTAGTTTTTGCTTGTATATTTTGATTCATTAAAATTTTTTCTTGAGAGCTCCTGCTTCGGAAAGAATTTCATTGCAGATAAGGGGTTCTTAAATTCTCTGCTGAATTACTGATCGTCTTTCATTTTATCCTTCGTCATGGCCACTCACCGTTCTTACTCAAGGTGAATTGGCTGGTAATTAAGGTCATTTTGATGGGAAGAGTTTCGGAGAGGTTCTCTGAGATGGCATGTTTTCTTTGCCCTCATCAGTACCCTCACCCATTAATTTTTCTTTGCTATTTCACATCCAGACGTCCTAAAAGCAGTCGTGATGTTTAACACGGGAGCTCATATCTAATGCACGGACATATGCGCCATTTTTAAGAATATTACGCAGTAACAGTGATAATGAATACATCCAGTACGGTGGATGGGGGAGAGCAATAATTGCCTGATCATATGATGAACATAGGGAAGGGATGGTTTTTCAGGGCAACTTTCTGGTGTGATAGTGCGAAGAAGTGTAATGTTGTTTTGGAGACGGGGTTTCTTATTCCAATGTATTTGGGGTTTCGGTTCCTGGAGGGGGGGGGGGGGGGAGGTTCGCCTCTTTTCTTTGCATATCATTACCTTCCTTGACCATGATCGTAGATGGCTGAATGTACTTCCTGGCATCAAAGCCTATGTAACGTGTGTATTTCGTCACGTACATAAGTATATGAACAAAAACGTCGTTGTTTGTGAAATGTGGAGCCTCATTGAGCAGCTCCAGAATGCTTGAGAAGTGCCCGGGTTGCTTAGAGCATTCAGTGAAATTATATTTTGTGGAAACTGTGAGGGGAAACGTGGCTAAGTGAACACGGGACTCTTTGATCGAAATTTTCCTCAGTTCAATATATCCATTTTAATATTCTCGCAGATATCCTCTTTTCGTTCCTGACAAGCTTCAAGAGTTCAGGCGTCAGCCGTACCTGTGGTTTCGACGGAGGCCGCGCATTCGAAGCAGCAATCGACACCGGCGCCCCCATCCAACGGAAATGTTCACTTCAACGATCATTCATCTCCGTCTTCTAATGGTCGGTGTTTTTGTGTTATTATTTATTCTTCAGCCTGGGTTTATGGCATCACAACCCGGTATTTTCTGCGGAGGATATTATGGCAGTGTCCTTCCAGCATTCGTTTCAACTGAAATTGCAATTATTCTCTTATATCCTCACCAATTTAAAGGTGATGTGAAACCAGCACCAACGGCGTCACTGTCTTCGGCGCCAGTATTTGTGGACGATACACGACCATCGGCGGTCGACCAGAAGACCCCCTTGGCAGCTAGTCAACTGACGAATTCATCCCATCTGACCAGTTTACATGCCCTCAATGACGACCAAAAGGATAAAAGTATGTGCTTTGGCTAAATAAAATAGAAGCTATTTGAAACTTAAAGAGGTAGGAAGGTAACTAAGCATAAATTAGATGCAATAAAAGAACATTGTTGTTGTGGGCGTTTTTGTTTCCAGCACCTCTTGGTGATGCAATACTTCCGTGTAGAGTCGATGCTGATCCATGCAAAAATTTGGAGGATATCGCGTGGGAAAAACGCTGAAGTTAGGCACACTTCGGTGTCGGATTCGCATCCCCGCCCCTCACTTCCTTTTTCTCTCTCAGGTGGTATAGCTGAAGCATCCCTAAATCTTGAAATTTGTGTAGTTTTACTTCCCTCCACTACTGACTTCAGTTTGCTTCGTGAGCGTCGCAGCGGTCGCTTAAAGAAGTGCAATGAAAGCTAGCATTCCTCAATATCACTTACAGTTTTTTGAAGTTGCTGGAGTAGAGGACGCATGGTTGACCAACTGCATGTCAAAGCACACTTCGTTAATTTCGTTCCCTCAACTTATTTCCACACAGCTTTCGAAATCGTCCACAGACAACGTCAGCATATTCCATCTACGCATGATGGTTTTAATTTTGCAGGGGGATTGGTGAAACCTGCCGCCGTTCACAATAAATCTGAGGCGGAGAATGCAATTGGACGAGAGGAAGAGTGCATCTCTTGTTAGATCATTTAGATCCTTTTGAGCGAAAAGCTATTAAATTGATTGCTTCCATTTATGATGTGTTTCGGATGAGCGTGTCTCAAGTGATCCGTACATTGTCAGATACAGGTATGCGAATATTTGTATATAAATGTTGGCAGTGATGTAATTTTTGCATTATTCCAGTCCTTTCAACGGAAATCTCAAGCTTGAAGGGCCATGGGGCTGAGATCGATCAGATAGAGGCTGCGTTCGAGAATGAGCTATCGCTAGCTGAGGAGAATGTCCGCAGTGTGTTTAAGGTTTGTCTCATTCGTTTCTGTGATGTTATTTTCACGTATTATTATACCTTCTGTATTGTACATTCGATGCCTCATCAAAAATTTAGTGAATCTTTGGTATTTATTCAAACTTTGTGCAAATATATACAGGAAAAGAATAGATGTTTCTCTGAAAAAATTCATAATGGTTGCTTTTTTTCAAATTGAAGGCTTGGAATTGTGTATTTTTCACTTGTTAGTGACCCCGGCGTGCTTATTTTCTTGAATTTCTAAAAACCGCACGTGAAAAGAGTGACTGATACTGATTTGACTTTAAAATAGGGTTCTTGTTGTTAAGTTTCATTAATGCTGTTACGAGAACGATAGGTGTACCTCCGTACTTGATTTACAATGAGTTTGCGTATGTTGGAGCAACGACATGAAAAAGGATAATGATCGAAAAGAGGTGTTGAGCATTTCATGCGATTCTCATATCCCCGGATATCCACCGTTTTGTCACCTCACACTTCAGCTGGCTGTTCCAGTTTCTTCAGGAGGTAAATCTTTTAAGGATCTCTAGTTATATGGGGATAACGTAGTATAGTGGTATGGAACTAAGCGGAATATTTATGGTGTGATGGACCCCGATCTTCCCATTTTGTGCTTCCTAATTGAGGTTCATCCCTTAAACCGAAGTCATCCATCTTGGTTTTTAATGTTTTTCTGTATCATTGAGTGTAAAAGGTCTCTGCTTTGAGGGTATTCGTCAATTGTTGGCTGATCGAGAGAGCCACCTCCTCGCCGAGTTGAAGCGCGCACATGATGATGGTGCACGCGTGCTCAATGAACGTCGTGTATTGGCATGTGAGCTACATGAGCGTGCATTGCGTATCGATGCGATGAGCGAACGTGAACAAGCCGAACTTCGCGACGAAGTGGCTATGTTCACTGCGCAGACGGCTGCCGAGAGGGAAATCGCACACGCTGACAGATTTCTCTACGATAGCGCGTCACTTGTTAAATTGGTTAAGAATTTTGGACAAGGTAAGTTAGGCATTTGAATTTGTTTTGGGAGGGGAGATACGTGGCTCCTGCACCCTCTCACTTCTGTGAAGACTGCTGAGGTGAAGAGGGGGAGTTCGGGAATTTTCCGCTGTTACCTTTTGTGACTGCATTCATGTGGCATTCATCCTGAGCGATTTTGGATCAGAGATCGGAAAGAACGTGTTGCAGTGGTGAGCGTGAAAAGTTCGCTGAGCGGTCCATCGACGGGAGTGCCAACTGCGACGCGGCAGGCGGCATGTGCAATAAAGCATTCTACAAGTCACTCGTCAATAGTTAGCTCTCTCGGTGAGGACTCAGGTCTGGGCCAAGTCAGTCCCGTCGCCAACGGTCTCTTTTCCCTTTTCTTTATTGCTTAATGAGTGCGCTTTAATCTTTTCTAGCTTTTTAACCCCGCTATGCCTCAGTGTGGTTTTTCTTCTTGCCTTGGGAAGGAGATGTCACGGTACGTTTAAGCAGGAGGAATGAAACTGCTTTACTTCCAGTATTGCTTGAAATCAGCGTTACCTTTATTAATTTGGAAAGACTGCCGAGCATTTGAAAATGGCGACAGGGTGTCCGCTCTGTCGCCAAAAAACTTTCTGTGGTGTCCGCGTCTCACACGTTTGCATGGCAACAGCGCCTCCTTTTTGTTTTTTAGTTCTTACCGCATTGTATCTAATGGGTCAAGCTGAGGTCACGCTTTGCCTTCATATCGAGCGCATTTCTTTTTTTATTTATTTAAGCATATTCGCTTACATTTCTCTGCTTCACTTCTTCATATGCTGGCATTTTCTGCTAAGTAGGCTTTCACAAACTGGAGTTTTCCGTTCGGTTTTGCAAGGTGTCAGTCCATCGATAGATTTATAGTTCTGTGATCGGCGAATCACAAAATTTCACCGCCTTTCATCCCTCTCTCTTCTCCACCTCGTGCTATTCCTATCAGAAATTAGTTTACGTGGCGAAATCCGTTCTTGGCTAAAATACTCCATTTATTCTCATTATACCATTTTTCCGGCAAAACCTCGTGCAAGGTCTTTTCTGCCGGAATTTACTGGAAGACAGAATCGTCGACTTTCTCTCTAAATTTGTGATTTTTTCTCAAATTTTTAGAGAACTTCGATAATATGAATCTTTATTATTTTCAAGTGAAATCCGGTCGTGAGGAATTAAGTTGCGATTGTGACATTGTCCTTATTTAAGAGCGACACGTCGTTGAAGTGTCTAACGGTGGCATCTGTATGAAATCGGATGCACTTTCTGCCGACGAACTAGCCGATCTGAACAAGAAACTGCAGGAGACACTTAGGGCACAGGTAGGCTACCGTGTTTATATTTTTGCGATCAGCGATCGAGAATAAGATGAGAAATGAGTTCTCTCCAGGGGACTTTCTTAAAGTTTATGCCATCATCTCAAAGGTTTTCTGAAGGAAGTTTTTATCGTCGGTTTTATTCTCTTGAATTTGTTCATCTTGTATTCGGCGTATTCTGTCGCCTCATTGAGTAATCACGTTCCCACCACCGTTGTTGTCACCTTGAAAGGCCTTCTAAACGAGAGAGGTTACTTCAATTCATGTAGCAGAACCTTCCAAGTCGTATTCGTCAAATATTGATAGTTACTGTTCAATGCAGAAAACGATTTTTTAGGTTATTGGTCTCGTTTCGCGTTAGCAGAATTAATCGTCGCACATTTTTATTGGTTATAGTTGATCTTCGCAAATTTAGATTCACATTGCGGAAACCCTTTTCGTCAGTTGCCTTACTTATGTCGTCATTTCCGCAGCAGCCCGACCTATCTTCAGGTGTACCATTCAGTCATGATCATTGCATTTTTACTGATTCTATCAGTGGCTTTTTGTAATTGAAGGGTATCGATGCATCGGTTTTGTCGGGCATAGGATCAGGTACGATGCCGGTTAGACGCCGTCTAGCAGGACCACGTGGTGGCAGTAGGGGTGGAAATTCGACTCGCAGAGGAGCACCAGCTCGTGTGCCACAGTTGTCGATCCTGCAGTCATAGCTATTCGATGGACAACACATCGAACTATATCTCTTTCGTATACCCTCTTTTAATATCCTTGAAGATTTATGCATATGAAATAATTATTCAGAGTTTTATTTCTTTCTCTATGTTTCAATGATGAGGAGGAAATTGCCGCCATTAAAAAGCAGTTTAATGTATAAGATGTCAGCAGTGGTTTTTTTTATAAGTGAGCGAGAGGTCTTTATGGGAGAATGAATTTCATTCCTGGACTGCAAATATATGATCGTTAAAGGTAAAGTTAAGAAGTCATTTCCAGCATATCACCGGCCATCTTGATCGAGGTGCATCATCTTGGTATACTGGCAAACAGCTCAGTGAAACGTGCAGTCGGCAAGTTATGCTTAGCCTACTGCCTCTCACACTGACAAATTTTGAAAGCCGTTGTTCGATTTGGCTGACAAATTGTGGAAAGTTTATGTGATTGTACTAGCCCATTTGCATGTTATTTTTTGCGTGAGGAACGTTTCTGGGCAGTGAGAAGGACAAGAAGCAGCTTAAGTAGGAAAAGCTTACACTGTTGAAGCACCTCGATAGCCTTTATATCTCCCAGGTTGAGGGAATGTGCACATATCGAATTTTTGTTAATCTCTGAACTAGAGGGGTTCTTTAGGTTGCACTGTCAATTCGTCTGTTGTTTCGATTATGGCTGATTAGCTCGTCGTCGCGACACTATCGGTGACCGGAGATAGTTGACTGTGCAGTACGATTTGCTGTCCGTATGTGGTTTCTGTGAGCCGTTTTCAGGATTTCTGGCGACCTCATTTTCCTTCTCATCTCTTATGAAAATAGGAACTAGATTTTGCGCATTGTGTCGATCAGCTCGATTGATTATGTCGTTCGTTTTCTTCACTATGCGCGGTGTTCTTTCTATATTGCATTGTTGAGTTGACGTGACTGCTGCATTCCGAGAAGATTGGTACCGTTTGAGCCGGAACTATTTCGCTGTTGTTGATCGGCAAGATCGGGAAGGCTGTTTATTCTTGAAGGTCGGGAAGATTGTTTGCCCCTGAAGATCGGGAAGGTCAGCTTTGAAAAAGATCTCTATGATTTAATAAACAGTCCAGATAGCAGTAAGAATTGTTATTGAAAATTAAACTTGAAGTGGGTTAATTAGCATTGCGGGAAATTCGACGTCGGGTACATGTGGGGGGCAAAAAAGTGCCATTTGTTGCTCAGTTGCGTTGTTGTTTTGTTACAGATAAAACGTTGTCAACATACTGCGCCTTAGATTTGCTCCGTTCATATATTGTGATGCGTTGGTCTTTTTTAAAAATGTGCATCCGTTCATATCTCATTTGAATAAGCTTTTTATCATCTTTTGAGGGAAATTTGCGTTATTTCTAAGCGTTCCAATTAATCGAAACATTTTTTTTTTCTTTATATGATCGTTTTTTTATTTAAACTATCACTTGTTCTTTTCTCTCAGTATTTTATTTTATCTATCCGGCTTTTCTTTATTTTTATTATTTCGAAAAGGGAGAGACTATTTTATCTATCGATATAAGCGAGACATTTCTTCGGTCTCGTGCTGATAATGTTTTTTGGGACTATCACATTGAATTTTCCGGATTATAACGTTAGGTGGTGGGATTGCGGTGAAGCTATTTCCGCATAGAGAAAGACCTCTTGAATTGTCGAAATATTTCGCTTGATTATTCTCCAATTGAGGAAAGAAATCCCTCTAAAGGCTAAAGAATGACTTGTGTATTTCGAAGGGGTTCTTGGCGAACAGCTCATGCGGTGAGGGGGGAGAGGTGATAATCTTGAATTAAATTTGGAAATGATATTCACTGTGGGGGATATAATGTCTATCAAAATCACTACATTCAGAAGTGGGAGTGCTCTTTGAGAGTTCCAAACATTTCACCATGATTGAAGGGGGACGTGTGAGTTATCTCGTTGCCTCACGAGTCTCAATTGTGCCCATCGTCTCTATCCCCTCAACCCATTTTCCATTTTTCTCACTTTCTCATTTTCCATTCTATGAACTGTTTGTCATGAAAGGGAATTGTCTAATTTGATACTCTTTATTTTATTTCATCTTCAAAAAAAAGAATTCTTTGATATATCCTATCAAAGGTTGCGGCCGTTCATATTTTTACCTTTGTTTGCTCGATGTTCATTTGCGTTAGTGATACATAACTGTCAGGTAATCGTACGTTATATATGCTAAAGTTTAGTCGGTCTAAAAGTTCCCGAACTCGAAGTTCGAATCTGATATCGGACTAAGGTCCCACCTTCGATGTACGTAGAAAGTATCAAAGTAGGTGATGTCAAAATTTGTTGTCACCTTTATCGCCATCGTCCGAGAAAATTCCGCTCATATATCGGAGGTAATTTCTTTGAAGCGATATTTAGCCGTTTCTTTTTCTTCATTGAATGGAGGTAAGAGATGCGATTAATAGAGATCGCAAGAGAAGATGAAGTAGCCAAATTCCAAGTTGATTGCCTCATTTCCGTTGTCGTTCCATCCGTACGAAGCAATTTAACTTGGGATTGTTCTCGTTCCTCGTCAATTTCGTTTCCTTCTTTCCGCATTAAATGTTTTCACTCAAAGATTCATTTGCTATGGTCATATCCACAAATTCCCCACATTCTCTTATGGGCAAATAAGAAGGGATATTTCTTGCACAACGGATATACGAATTTTGTGGCATCGTTATATTTAAGTCATTGAATTCTCGAGTTTAACTTGAAGAAACTTGCAAGTGCTAATAAGCCTACAGGTTGATGATTTCTAGTTCATTCATTCGACCGCCCAATGGAATTTGACTGTGGTAAAACCCTAATGAACTAATTGGCTACTCTGATATTGTAGACACTGAAATGCTCATTTACCTGGGTAAAGAGCTTGGTTTAGTGACAGCTTTAGTGCGAATGACCACCTCATCGTTGTTATTAGTATTCCTGATAACTAATAAAGAAGACGGACTCATTGGAAGCGGTGATGAGGTCTTGTCGAGCATTGATACCTTCAAAGAATGGATGGGGAGGATGGTTGGTTCAGAGTCGACCTGACAAGTGGGTTTCGTGAGACCTACGTTATAGCGAAGGGTGGGAGTTCAGATCCTCGTAAAAAGAGTGAACGCAAAAAGAAGTCTCATCCGAAGCTGTAAAGGATATGGCTCGAGCCTTCGGATGTCGTTCAACAGTACCAAGCATCTCAACAGCATTGTCTTGCTGAGATAGGCTTACATTCAAGACGGTTAGGTGCTCGCTTATAAAATAGTATTCTCATCGGGGGAGTAAGGTGATGAGTTTTGCTTGAGCCTCAGGCAACATACACCGTAGGTAAGGGCAATACGCACATGTCCCTGAAATGTGTGCTTCATGAGATTCTTCAGGTACATGTCCCAAAAATGTGCTGAAGCGTTAGCGGTGAAGTAACGTGTGCGACGCGATTTCTTATCTCATTATAGATCCACTGCTTTCAGTATAGGTAATCATAATCTGTATATTATCACATCAGCGTTCTCATCCATGAGATGTGAAACGAGAATGTTCCCACTTCGACGGGATTCGGGTAGCAAATTTCTTTGAAATCGGAGAATATAGCCGAGAGAGATGAGAGAGGGACGACGAGCAACTCTCGTTTATTCATTCGGAGATGGATTCGATGACGCAACTGATGGGAATGTTTTCCGCTCCAATTCTCCCCATAAAGTTCTTTTTATCATTTTCGACTTTCATTTCATTTTCCCATAGGTTTTTCCTAAAGTTTCCCCATGAATGATGCAATTCTTTGAAGCTCACAAAAAGCTTTTGAAAACGAACATAAAGGGAAACAATGGGGAAACAAAGGAAAGAAGAGCGATCGCGGTGAGCACAATTGCAGACATTTCGACGTTCAATAGGCAATGGTAACGGAAGTGTGGAAAACAAAGCAACTCGGCTATAGCCTAGGGAATGGGACGTATGGGGGAGGGGGAGGGGAGGAGATGGACGCATAAGCAATGTCGGCGTTGAAGGAAAACTTCAGGCTCATAGAATTAAAGACTAAATTTGAGATGTAATAGTAGTCGAAGAAGTTGTGATACGAATGATCGGTCATATAGAGAGATTTTGATAGAGATATTTCAAAGAGTGAAATAACCAAAACGAAAAATATTCGTATAATAACTTCCGAAGAGGAAATCCAAATCGTTTTTACCGAATCGTATCGGTGATCTACCAATTTTGAGTGCTACGGATCATATACGAGGATCAATTCCCACATCGTCGGAACCACATAAGAGGTTAACTGTATCCTGGAATGAATCCGCACTGAGTGTTGAAACACCAATCGATCGCAAAATGGTTCACGCGGTCGATTCTTTTTAGTGTTCAATATGCGATTTGAGGATACGTCGAGTGGAGCATTGCGGTTTTGGTGTGATATTGTGCTACAAGCCTCTATCCGACCTTAGAGCGAATTCCGTAGACGACGATTTGTTCAGAGTTTCATTGTTCGGATGGAGGGATCCTAGAAGTAATCGTCGAGTATTGCAGTATGGGTCAATCAAAAAACATCTAGCCTCATCGAGATAATTAGTTGCCTCTCGGCGATTACTTCGTCATCACTTCGTTGCATGATCTTGTTCATTAAATGCAGTCTTGAATTATTCTGGGAGGTTCTTCATTTCCCGAGGCAAAAGTCTTCCGGCTAGTTAATATCGCTCTTGCCTTAGTTGATTTTAGTATCCTCAATTGTCGGCCAAAGGGACCGCTAAGTGACACTTTAATTGTTGTTCTTTTCTGCACCAGCTTCTTGATTCAATGTGACTCGTTACTCCTAACATATCACCGCCCATCGATGAGGCATCGTCGACCTTTTTCGACCTCCCGAATATGCAGGTTGACTCTCTGCCTCGTAGTGCTCACCTTTGCGAGAGCAGAGCACCACTTCATGAACGATTATTTTAGACGTTTGCTTTGTGTGGCGGAGGGTGGGGGGTGGAGGGCTCGAGGGAAGGGAAGGGAAGATTGCTATGGCTTGAAGTAAAGTGTAAATGGAATAAAATGATTTGTTCTGAGTAAGTTGAATATATGTTTTTGTATATAATTGAAAGTTTTCGATAGAGGAAGCCGCAACCTACTTCTGGAAAGCATTGTCCACGCTAGCGCATTTGATGCTTCGCATTAGAAAGATAAGGGATGCCTAAAGTGGTCTCGACCTCTGAGAGTATTCGTGTTGGCCTCCGAGTCTTCATCCAGCAGGCGCATTTCGAGTCGATCGTGGAATGAGTTGCAGCTCTTGAAAAGAGTCAGTCATTAGGCGAGATTCGCTCGTGCTCTGTTAAACATAAGTGTTTAATGTCATCGTTATGCAGTCATCACTAAAAACGCAATGATACAATAGTATTTTTTCGTTTCCACTTTGTATCTATAAGCAGATGTTCCGTTATGTGCAACATTCTCCGTCCTCACTGTTCCCAGCTCCGCTATACCCTTTTCCCGAATGGGGAAGTTGAGCACTTTCCCGTTAAGTTGCGAGTCGTGGCCGTGCATCTGACTTTGACCATGTTCCTTTGCCGCTTCTGTTTCCGGGGCTTTTCGGTCATTCTTTCAAGTTTATGAAGTTTATTTGTTGTCGCAATTTCAGGTCATTCAAGATCGCTTTTTTCAGCTTGTATTTTTTAGCTGATTAGCGAGACCTAATAAGTGAAGTTCCCTTGTCTTGTAGCGTATGCCGGCGAGATCGATTTGCTTGGATTTATTCTTAAACGGTCTTTCACTATTGTTCAGTGACGTGGTGTTCAGATGGAATTGTTACGTGAATATGCAGCTAGCAGTGATGGAGCAGAATCAGATTCCGAAGATGAGAAAATGCGAGCGCCAATTACGTTGGAGTCATGTAAGTCACTGGCTCTCTCGAAGACCACACTAGATATGACTCCAGTCGTGGCAACAGGGTATCACATTGGTGGTCTCGCTTGTGTCGATCCACGAACAAAACAACTCGACTATAATCCAAAATACGAGGAGCTCTTTCAACCGATCGTAAGTTGCAGGTTTTTCATCTTTGAGAGCCTCTTAATGAAATAGACCGATCTCCTAGAGGGATAGCCTAAAGTTAGCACTGAAATGAGCAGAATAAAACGACTCTCATCCTCTAGTGTTTTCTGTCTATCATTCGCAGCAACTCTTTCCATAGAGTGAAGTGATTTTTATAATAATTTGAGGCATTCTAATATGTTTTTTTCTGACGTTTGCTGAAATATTTTTTTGTTTAAGAGGTTCAGTTATGGCTCGAACTTGCAGAATTGCCAATGATATTCTCGCCGCCGAGAAAGTTAAGTTTCAAACAAAAGGAAATCCTGTGGCGGCCTTACTTATTTTCGTTATTGCATCGAAGATATTCTAAGGAAGTTGGGGATACTTTCGTTGAAAAATTGTTGAGAATTGCGAACTGTATTCTCCGCTTTCTTGTTATTGCCTAAAGCTCTATTCCTGAGAGAGTGCCACTGTTCGCGGAATAATTCTTAATGGATAATCGAAGTATCATTACATAACCAAAATACCTTCATCACCTACTGCAGACTCATTTTTGAATAACGCACTCATGAATGATCTCTTTGTTTGGTCTCTGATGTCAGATTGCTAGAGATTGCCCAGAAATATATCATCGCCGATGCTTTTCATGAATACTTTGTGGTCCATATGAGCCTAATTTTACACGAGCAAGCCGAAATAATTCAACGTGAAATCATTCGAGTGTTACACACTCCTCGATGTTTACTTTATTCATTTTGAGTTGTTTTTTTTTTCTGTGAATGGAATTTGCCGGGGATTCGCAATGTTTTGAGATCGACTAGAAGATTTCTGCTTTCATATTACACGAGTGTGAAATCTGCATTCGTTAATGTATTCATTTCTGCAGCTTCTAAAATGCGGCTAAGTCGTTTCGATCTTCAAATTACTACCGATCGTAGTTGTTGGATGTTTATTCGTCTGTCTAGAAGTTAATGTTGCGAATACTTTGATCCTTCTTACTGAGATATTTGTATATGCTTGCTCACTTGGAGACGTGGAAATAAGCAAATATGTAAATGCAATCCTCGCGGCACTTGATACCTTTGATGTCGAGCATTCGTTGAAGTTAGAAAATTTCGTGATGCAAACATGGAATTTATATTGCGCTTTTTTCATGAGGAAACGAGAAAGAAATTCAGCCAAATAAATGTTACGGTTGATGCAAGAGACTACCGTTTTATATGAGGCAATCTGGAGGAAGGGCAGGGAGGAGGAGGGAATGTAGTATTACCCTATTAGGTGATGCAGTATTATGTTAGAGGTAAGAACATTGTTACCTCAGACTTTGCTTAGACGGCGAGGTTTTGGTGTAACACGTCCCACTGTTGGCGTCCACAGTAACTACGATATTCGCTTTCTCATCTGTGCAACGCCGAAATGTGTTTTCCCGATTTCTTACGATCAACACTTTCAGCTCATTGCTGCCTTCGAGTACGGCACTGTGTATTCGCAGCTCACCTCCTTGATCCTCCTTAAGATTTGTCACACCGCCCGCCTTCCTTATTCACCTTATTGTGCAAATTCTTTTTCTACCTAATCATTTCGTCCTTTTGTTGAGGTAGGTAAAGGTAGACGACATTCCAGGCAGGCCCAAGCAACCCTTTCAAGTCGTCAAACGAAAGTGCTTATAAGAATATGCTAACTGGATATGTGGAAAATGCTCATGTGGATAGCTTTCAATTTGAACAGCAGATCCGAGCCTTTGATACACTTGGATATGCACGCGATCCATCTGCCGATAACAGCAACAAATATATCGGTGATATCCAAAAGGTTAGGCAATCTTGAAGTCAATTTTTCCTAAAGATATCTTTGGCGATGCATCAGCCTCCTCGCAGTCATCGCTTCTGGCATTTTCTTACATTATTTATTTTAACGTTTATTCATGGTGAATTACGTAGCAGTTAAGCGGTTGAGAACGCCTTAGTAAAGAGGTTAAATGGTTATAGGCTGCTGAAGTTTGGAAAATTCTGGATGGTTTCTATCTGGACTTGAAGGCAGGTGATTCCAGGCTGTAATGAAACTTCGGGTAAGAACTTCGGAGTGGGGAATTCTTTGATTTTTGATTAATGGAGAAAAAATTGCTGCACCTATTTATGATAAGATACGAAAATTGTAAAGCTTTGCGCATGCGAAAACAAGTCACTTTTTGAACTGCTTGAAGGGAGTGGTGGTTATCGAGGTTGAAGTTAGAAGGGAGTGGTGGTTATCGAGGTTGAAGTTAGAAGGGAGTGGTGGTTATCGAGGTTGAAGTTATTTCAGCTTTAGAAAATAGTAAGATTTATGGTGTGTTTTGGCTATACGATGTGTTTACGATCGTTGCTCCTGTTCGCAGAGCTTTTTTATGTAGAGGGCTGATCATTCATTTCTGTGAGGTAGCTTTTGTTCGTTATTAGGGGTGAAAACACCCGATTGCAGGCGAAGGAGAAACAAGGTGCTAGTCTGTTTGAAGGAGAGAAGACAGGTGGCGAAAAACGGAAAAGATTACGTAATATGGATTCAAGTGATGTCAATGGTTATACAGGTATGTTCTCATGCTTGCACTCATGAATTCTTTTTTGTGTTGACACCCAGTGCTGTTGGGATGGGAGGAGTGCTAACTCGTAGTGGGCGCGGTGGGGGATTCGTCTCACCACTCTTCCTCCTCTTCTGTACTCCGTGGATGTTCGGCCTTAATGTGCAGTTTTGCAATGCTTTATGCGCCCAGCTCGGAGCTCATCTTTCATATTTCCAACTCCGCTATCATATACATGGGCATGTACGAAGAAAACGGATTAATGGACAAGGGTATAATTTGTGGGGATAGGGAGGAGGAGGAAGAGGAGAGGTGGAGGTTGCCAAATTACGCTTCTTTTTGGGGCCTTAGCAGAAATATTGAGGGTTTCGGATGTAATGCATCAAAATTGTTCGTTTCGTGCTGAATGGTAAGAGGCAAATGCGAATCACTTGTTTAACCAGGTAAAAATTGATAGCTTTGTATTGGACTTAGGAGGAAAACGATGACACATATCTAAAGAAGTCGTCATTCTCATAAGTGATCTTTTTATTTGCTTCATTTTGATCGTCTTAATAATGTTGGTTTATGATGCCACTTCGTCCGTTTATTGTTGCTTCAGCTGAAGTCTATGTAATACAGAAGTTATTAAAGAGAAATATGACCTGGTCGAATGTTAATTTGAGGACCATGGGCTCGTTTTGAGGACGAAGAATTAGTTTCGAAGCCAGAAGGTGAGCTAGCTAAGGAAATGGAAGAGATCGTACGCAAACGTCAGAAAAACAGCCGTGCAGGACGTCGAGCCGCCGAGCAACAGCAGCAACAGGGCAATTTCGATGAAACGACCACTCTACATCGTTAGATTTTTTTTTGGTCACATTTTTCAGTTATTGTTCTAAACGTGCATGTCCGTAGTTATTTCGAGCTGAATTAGATCTCCAAAGCAGTTCGACTGTGAAAAGTTGGATAAGAATGCACGAGTCAAAAACCTTCGTTTAACTTATTATCCCTTCATTTCCGACTTCAAGAAGTTCACAGCCTTCGGCATTTTCTCGTTGATCGAAACACTTAATTGAGAGAGTGTGAGCAGATGTCTGTTTGTTTCTGGCACTTGTGCACATTTATGCGTTCTGTTCCTTCTGTCAAAAAATTTCATGTAGTGTGGAGAATGTCTCGTATGGTTTTTGAAGGAGATGATGTTAAGGAATGTATGGGAGTGAGGCTCCGATAGAATATTCCACGGCAGCTGTAGTTGCTCTTGATGATAAGAGTGAAGAAAAACTGTGATAATGCTTTGCATTTGCGTAATTTCTTGCAATTGATCGTTATTGCGATAGTCGCATCCGAAGTTATAATCACTGCAGAGAAGATAGTGAGGACGCGTTTTTAGTTCTTCTTGGTCAAATGTCCATTCGAAATACGCGTCTGCCGTTTGTAGTTAATGACGATGCAACAGTGGTAATCTTTTTCTGCAGGTTATCGAGTTTTCAGTTGTCGTCTCTCAGATGTTTTTTCCCACATTCTATACGTTAGAGATGATTTTTGCTGGAATTTTGTTTAGATACGCTTAACTTTAACTAGAGGTGAATCTGGATATATGTGCGTGATACTGATGCTTATATAGAGAGTACTTTATTGCGTTTTCCAGTTTCAACGATGATTCCGGAACGAATGGGCGGAGGGCTTTTATAGTATAAGTTGAGTTCTCGCTTCCTCAAAACATACCGGTTGCGAGTCGAGTGCCTCATATGGAAATGATCGATAAAATAGCCCACTGAATAAATGAATCGGGTTTTTTTCTCTTCAGTGAAAGAGCCAGAAGACTATCAAGGACGTTCGTTTATGCATGCGCCGCAGTATATTGGTGTGAATCTGCGCGAAGAGCATGTGCCCGAAAGGTGTTTCATCCCGAAGAAGCAGGTCCATATTTACAAAGGACATAACAAAGGCATCAATTGTATCAGATGGTTCCCTAAAAGTGCGCATCTTTTCTTGAGTGCTTCGATGGATAGCAAGGTGATTCTTTTCTTGTTACTCAGGTAGTAGAGAAAAGTGCTGAGCCGAGATAGTTGACTAGTGATTACCATTGTTTGGCGGATTATCTCGGTCGACAGCGATGACTCCTGAGAGCCTTCTTTTAAATTCATTAAGCGATATACTTTTGTTTTCGGAAGGAGGCTGAGATGTTTTCAGGATATTGTTAAGATATTTTGGTTGAGTCATTTATGCTGCTTCAGCGTCTTTAGTAATTTTCTTCGCCAGTTTTAGAGGACCTTGGGGGAAGGGATGGGCGTGGTATTATTTGCCCGCTGCATCCGAGATACAACTGTGTTTTCATATAAAAAATTGCAGGTGAAGTTGTGGGAGGTTTATGGTAAGAAAAGTATTGTCCGCACGTATGCAGGACATAAAATGTCGGTGAAAGATGTAACCTTTAATAACGATGGGACTGAATTCCTTTCGGCGTCGTTCGATCGCTTCATCAAACTTTGGGATACGGAAACAGGTTTGTTTGTCATACCTAATTATGCATAGTTTCAGTGACACTTTAAGGTTATTGGGGAATGAGAACCGCCTGTTTTTTCATTGTTTTCGGTTGATAAATATACCGTCTAGAAGGTTCAAAAAATTTTATAATTTATCGTAGATTCTTTTGTTAATTTTTTTTGGAAAATGAGTGGAGGATAATTTAATAAATAAAGTTCTTATATAGGTCCTAGATGAACTTTAACCTTTTGATGTGATTGATCGATCAAAAATCTGATTAATTATTGATTTGACGCGTTATAACTGAATTTTGCAGAAGGGTTAATCAGAGGGTCGCGTCTGTTGTGTTAATGCCCATTTTTTTCTTCTGATGAGCAGAGCAAAGTGCGCAAATTTCAGGTGAGGTAAAGCAGAGATTCCACACTGGACATATACCATTTTGCGTGAAATTCAATCCGGATGAAGACAAGCAAAATATGTTTCTATCGGGAATGCAGAACAAGAAAATCCTGCAGTGGGATACGAGGACCGGTGAAATAGTACAGGTGTGTTTTTGGATGGATTTTCGCTAAAACCGTTCCTAGAACTATTGAAAAGTGTGCATATTTTCGCCTCGACCTTCATAAAATGTTAAAATTTGGAGAATTTGGGGAGAACGACAAAATTTCTTTATTGAAATTAATGATGCAGCAGACGACGGTTCGTAGCAATCTTATTTAGAGTCCTGGAGGGAGGGGAGAGTTTACTGTGTTGATTTCTTTGTGCCTTGTTTTTTTTTTTTGAGTTAAATGGTGGGAAGTCAGATGGGATGGTGTTCTAATCGTATCATCGACCAGTTTTACCGGAAAAACGAAGAGAATGATAATATTTAAGGAATACGATCGGCATTTGGGTATTGTCAATTCACTGACATTCTTTGATAAAAATCGTCGCTTCTGTTCTACTTCCGATGACAAGTCAATTCGAATATGGGAATGGTTAGTGACATTGGCTTTCCTCTTATCTTATGAAGGCTTTTTTTTGTTCATTTCGTACATCAGGCAATATTTTCTTATGTAGAGGAGGATGTTTGCAATTTTGGCGGTGATTTAGTATTTTGGCTACATTTTATTTATGGATTGTATAGATGAATTAGTGGGAGTTTGATATTATTTACCTGCAGTCACTGTTATGGGGGTAGGAAAGGTGAGTATGGAGCAGTTTCTCATTGCACTTCCTCTACCTCATTCGGGAAGGATATCACATCGCGAAATCCTGCATATCATCTTACCTCTTTTTGTGTGTTTTTTTTTTCTTGTTTTGTTATTATTCACAGAGAAGAGGTGATGGGAGTTCGTTTGGAATTATGTGCTGAGCACTGCAATCAGAATATAATTTTTGCAGGGAAATACCGGTGGATACGAAGTTGATTCAGAACGCAGGTTTACATTCTATACCGACAATGACTAAATCTCCGACTGGTTAGATTCTAATTGCTGTTTTAATGGGTTTCATTTTTGGTTACTCTCTTCTTCCTTATAAGTTATATCCGGCTTCTTTGGTCCTTATGCGGAAACTGAACACTTTAATAAAAGAAGCTTAAAGTATAACCGACAATTTATCTCCTACTTTTTGCGTTTTTCCAACCCATGCTGCATTCATTTATGATAGCTCATTGAGTGATAAGTTTATACATTTCTATAAATAAACATCTGAAAATGGCTGGACTGGTTGAGGCTTCATTCAGCATGCGTTTCGGGCCCATGTACCCCCAGTGGAACACTCAGGGTCTGGTTGGACAGCGAAGGCAACTCCGGTGTATTCTACTGAGAAGCGTGATCCTTCTCAATATATTTTTCTATGAAGCGTTCGGTTCGCATGGGATCTTACCTCGAAGATGTCAAATATATTGGCATGTGGGAAAACGTCCAGTTTTGCAGAGAAGTGGATAGTGGGTCAGTCGATGGACAATCGCATTGTTTTATTCCAATTAATCGATGACAAGCTTCGATTTGCAAAGAAGAAAGCATTTAAGGGTCACAACGTCGCTGGATACGCATGCTCAGTTGATTTCTCACCTGATATGAGGTAAATGTCAATGCCTTTATACCGATAGAGAAAATAGAGTTGCTTTAAAGACTTGACCTCAAAAGTATTGAGAATGCTGCCATGCGGTCAGCTTTGTGTTTCGCACAGAGAAGTGTTTCCGTTCCCTGCAGGGAACATAGACTGCCTTACGAGGGAATACCCTTCTACGGTTAACATGAAACGTCCTCAAGAATCATTTAGCATTTCTTCTGATCGTTCCCCATTTCTTTTTTTTCGAAATTTTCAAGAGCCTTAATGTGTTAATGGTTTGTTGAGTTCGCGTTGAATTGAAATCACTTAATATTCTTTCGTATTTATTGGCGATTATTTCATTATTAAACTAACGATTTGAATAGATAGTTGAAGTGAAATTTTGTCCTACCACTTCCTGCAGAGCATGATATTGCAGATGTTGTTTTTGGAAGCAAACTTTAGGGTATGACTTTTCCAGTGGGGTGGAGGGAGAGAAGGGTCATAAGCAAACCAGTTAAGTGGTACCCCAGTCAACTTGCAACTTGTAGTTAAGCATTCACTATGAGATCGTATTATGAGGCAAGGTTACTTTCATGTCTGATGTGAGGGTCGTTTTTTGGACGTACTGTTGGAACAAACCTGAGGAAGATCCTAATTGGATGTCGATTGGATCTAGACGTCGAATTGTAAACTCAGATGGTTTTCAGTTTCTTGACATCGGGTGACGCGGATGGCAAGGTGTTTATTTGGGACTGGCGAAATCATAAAATTGTGGCACGTTGGAAGGCACACGAGGAATGCGTTATCTCGACGTTATGGCATCCGCATGAAACGTCTCGAATGGTGACAGGCAGCTGGGACAGTCTCATCAAAATGTGGGCTTGATGGCATCTTTGTTTTGATATTAATCGTTTGTCGTTGGTGTGAGCCCGCGTCTTCCCTGTTGGTTCCGATGTCAACGTTATGGTGAATTGTTTTTGATCGCTTGCTTCATTTACTTTACCTCTTGTATTTGTACTTTTTTACCTTCTCTTTCCCACTTCGCGGCGAAGCCAACGTGGGGATCGCAGAAATTTTTGTTGATGATATTCGTTGATGCATATATTTACTGCTTTTGATTTGTTCATAACGATGTTCATATTTAAGATTACCGATATCTGAGTGAGAGGAAATTTTGAAGTTTGAGTTGAGTTGCGTTACTATTTCATCTTTTAGGGATGTTACGAACAGCGACGTTAGAAAAAGTCCTTCACTATGTTCTGAAAGTTAATTTTCTCCGAAAGTTGCCTGAAATAGATGGCAAACATCGAAGAGAATAATCCAACGATCGTAATTCATCCACTCATCAGTTTTTTTCCGAATATTCAGTCGTTCAGTCTTCATAAACTTTCCTTAGAAAGAAAAAGTTCGTTGAAGTTGCTGATTGCCTTAGTGTGCAAACTAAAGGATAGTGTTTCGCCAATAGACGCTGCACTCATAACTGCAGAACTCAAAAGCATCGGTGGAGCACAGCTGGCACTAGCAGTAGTGAGGAGTTCCTGTATAGTTGTTGTCGTTCGTGCTGACACATAAGGATGTTTCCTTCATTCTCACTCTGTACTCATGCGCTTCAAGCTTCAATGGTCAGTTATCTTAATTGCGTTATTCTTATTGTCATTTTTAATCTGCATTTTTTCCAACGAATACAGTTTACTTTTATAAAAAAATATTGATTGATTTGTTCTATTGTTTTACATTTAATCGGACTGATTATCTGTATTCAAGCTTGCTTATTTATTTATTTATTTGTTCATTCATTTATTTTATTTATTTGTTTGTTTATTTTATTCATTCATTTATTTATTTTATTTATTTGCTTATTTGTTAGCTAACTGAGATGTGTTTACTAGTGCAGTGTTAATTTGAGCAAAATACGAAAAAAAATATATGTATATATATAAATATTTTAGAAAATATAGGAGGATGATAATAGGAAAATAATAAGGAAAACAAGAAGAGGTAAAAAAAATATGAAGTGGTCGGATGAATACTCAACAAAGATAGTAAGAAGCGAATCAAGCGTAAAGGGAAAGCAAACCGAGACTGCTGTAAAAACTTGGTCTTTGTGGGCAGAGCGCAAGGACTGATCATTGATTGGATTGATCATTCGTTATGATGGCGAGGATTTCAACTAATATAAGAAGCGGAGGGGGTTTGGGGGGACGAGTGCAGCAGTGCAGCTTCGGTGACCGAGCTAAAGCACTTCCTTTTTTCAAGGATTTGTTTGGTGTAGTATGAGAATAGAGCGGTGTTGAGATTTTATGAAGCTCGGTTTGTTTTGATTCGTATCATCCGAAGGCACGGCTATTCAAGAGAATTCCAGAAGCTATTTTAAGCCACGGAAGAGTGCGCTTAGTAAGGTAATTTTTTCCACTAAGTGCAGTTGTATGTAGGTGATTTCCATAAAATTAGTTTATTTGCCTCAAGGTCGTGATTTATCAGGGAATTTTAAGACCAAAAAAAGATCCCTCTGAAGTCGGCATCTTCCGACATTGGCCATTGGTCTGAACATTTGAAAACATGCACGATGCTTCGCATACCTTCACCGGTAATTGTCTATAAAGATCTTGTGATGCGATGATGAGGTGTAGCTTTGGGGGGTCGCTTTCGCGTATATAGTAGGCGGACGCTTGTTTTTCAGTAAGCTTAACAGTATGTTGCAATATTTGTAGATGAGTATCCGTCTTACGACGGTGGTATGTAAAAGGCGAGCCATGCCAACGGTGATTGATTTCGCTGCCGAATCAAGGTCCGTCAAGGCAAAGGTCACACCTCGGGCAAGAGGTCGATTCCAGTGGTGGAAAGAACCGTGAGTGAGCTGATTTATTTATTTTTATATGATATTGCTCGACAAGTATGGTGCGGCGCTTAAACGGAGTTTCTAGAAGTTTGAGTGCACTATTTAATGCATCGTAGATTGCACCGGAGAAGCTGACTTTGTGTAGTCTCTGTTTCGTATAAGCCTATGTTCATTACAGTCTTCGTCGAACCAAGAGATGTGGCCGTAGAAAGTCTCTTGGTCCCCGAGATAAGGAATAAGACTGGAAAATAGGGAGCATCATTGGGGAAGTCTGAGAGATCAGCGACATGGCGGTGTTTTTCGCTGGTTGAATTTCCATCTTATGATAGCAGGAGCAGAGGAAAACTGCTTTGTCTGGAGTTTCTGTGGATAACCAGATCAGTTATAAATCCAGTATTCTGCATAATGAGCTTGTTTGAAAACCTGTGGAACCATTTGGTTGTTGACCTCTGCATATATGTTTTAGTAGGCAGTCAGTCAGCATTAAATGAGAAGCGATCGGCTGCACAGTCGATGCTAGTTTGTATGAATGCTTAAGTGTTGGCGAAGTTGCTAGGCCGTCTTTAGAGTTTATTTCGAAGCTACGTTCAATTCTCCACTAGAGCAACGAAATTTTATCGTTGTTACTTACTTTGGTGGTTTCTGAATTCGAACGAAGTAAGGAGGAGTTATAGGGAAGACATTGCAGTATGCTTTGCGAGTGCAAAAGCGTATGAGGAGCGATCTTTTATAGAGGTTTTACATAAATATCGGCCTTATTCATTTACCGAAAAATTTATTATGATAACAAATCTCAATGTGTTTAAATATGCAAAGAAATTCTTTCAATGATTTCGACTAATCGGCGCATTTGTCTCGATAGAGGGATACGCATATAGAATGCATTAATTTATTTTCTTCAGCATTTATTGCGCCCCACATGTACATCCATTACAACGTGGTGTCGATTTCACCTTCGAAGGTAAGTCGAATCTATGTGAATCTTTGTTTGTGACATGAAGGCTTCGTACATTAAGGTGTCCCAATATTGCGTAAATAATACTTAAAGTGTTTTATTTTTGAATTGCCTAACGGTGACTTCAAATTGATCCCTTTTTTTTCAAATTCTCTGGTGATTAGGGAGCTAAAACGCAACAAAGCCGTGTAAGTGAAATGTAATATCATTTGGAGATGTGCATTAGAGTAATCTCTCTGTAGAAGTATGACGTATAGGGAAATAAATGGTCTGGACTCGTTTTGTCATTGCTTAAGAAAATTCGAGGCTCGGCTACTGATCTTTGATTATTGGAGCGTTTAATATGGCAGTTCGGCCTCAGTTTTTTCATTAGACATTCATATACGTCGATTTATTATCGTCCTCTTTTTATCGTAGTGAAATCTGCACATTAGCATTGGAATTAAATGCAAAAATTGTTTTTTCCTGCTTTTGTTTCCGCATATTTTCATTTTCTACAGCGTTATTTTGAAATAGTGCTTCAGATGGTCGACCACTATTCGTGACGTCAAAGAATGAAGTGGAAAGAAAACTAAAGCAAATCGAACTTGGAGTAAGTCACTAAATTACTTCGCTGAGGTGTTTATTTATTCTCTTTGAAGACCACTTCCTGCTGCTTTTTGTGTGGAAGGAACTCATCTCTCTTTGTTTGAGAGGTAGGGGTATCAGAGATCGCCATATTGTGTTTTGCTAAGTGCTCAGTGCGAAGAAGTTGAAAGGATAACTTTTACTTTCACTGTTTGGATTTCGCTCTTATTCTGAGATAAAGATGTGAAAAAGAGGTAGGTGGTGATGCCGGGGTTTATTGGAGATAGGTGAATCAACACCTCGTGCACAGGTAAAGGTGAGCATTTCACTTGTATGATGGCACAGTGTTTTACATATTCACTGGTCGGTGTTGCTTGCGGCTTATTTTGCCGACAAAGCTGTATTTTTAGAAGAAGGTAGTGAAGCTGCTTGGAGAAATTAACGAAGCCGAATTGCTATACGCCGAAGAAGTGGATCGACAAGCGAAGGACAATGTCGAACTCGAAAAGTTACGGCCAGTTGCGAAAGGAGATAAAAGCATTTGCCAATTGATACATTAATGCGTTCATAGAGATATAATTCACTCTATTCATTGTTCCCTATAAATCTGCTTATAAGCGCTTCGTATTTGCATATAAAATTGTTTCACAGTATATTGCTTTTCTTTAGTTATCACTTATTGGCAATATAATTCTTTATTTACCAGTAAGTGGATGAAGTTGGGTTTGTCAGTCCCTAAGCGTAGTTGTCTTCGATTATAATCTATCTGTGCGATCGTTGCAGTCGATGTCCCATTAACTCACAATGGGATTTCGAATTGAATTATGGAAGTAGCGAAGCAGTTTTCTTTCAACCAGTATATGGATCGCTCTCTGTGAAAGGTTATTGCTGAAGCACTTCTTTGCCACCTAATTAGCATGCTGATGGCCTCAAATTTCTATCGGTACCAATAATTAGGGAAATAGAAATATAGAAGGCGGCCATTGAAGAGAGATTTACCTTTATTCCTAAGAATTCAATTCCACTTAGTGTTGGTGAATGTCGGCAGAGAAGGCGATGCATCAGAGCGGTTCGTCGAACATGAACATAAATAGGAGTGATGTGCGATAAGTGGAGGAAACGCGTAATCGTAGGCGAGGTGGAGCAGGAGCCTAGGTCAAAGAATGGAGGAATAGTGGTGTCCACAAAACCCGCGAGCGTTCATGGGACGGTTGAATTGTTTGAAAAAGCAGGGAGCACCCGGATTTGAACCGGGGACCTCTCGATCTGCAGTCGAATGCTCTGCCACTGAGCTATGCCCCCAACGATGGCAGGTTCCAGTGAATCGTTCATCGTAGTTAGTCATATTTCGATGGCGTTATTGAGAATCTCACAAGATCGAAGTTCCAAGAGCATAAATGAAGACAAATTTAAACTACAAATTTCAGTGATTTAGCCTTTTTTTCATCGGATCAATGCTGATTTCTCGAATCTCTATCCTGACGGTGTTGGCGTCAACATAGACGGTTCCGTTGATCGGTTAACATACGAACTATTTCTCTATTTTGTGTTCACTTTGCACTGCAGCACCATTGAGATATTATTTTGTTTATAATTTTTGAATTTGATCCCTTAAAATACATTTGCAGCGATTTCGGAATCCTTGGAATCTCGATTTTCTTCGTTATTGAAGTTTCATAGTTTTTAATTCTTTATCTTTACTCTTCCTCTCTCATTGTTATATATATTTTAGCGACGATTTGACTAACTGCTAACGTGATGGGCTTCAGGTGGCTATCATCAGCTCATGTGGCTCTTATTTGCGTCTTCGGACGAAGGCTTTTTGAAGTGTTGAAATGGGGAACGGCAATAAAAGAGGAGCAGATCTAAGCTCTCAAAACAACGGCAGTGGAGAAAAAAGAAGGAAAACGGAAAGCGATAGTGAGGTACGCTTGAACTTTTTGCGATTTTCCTCTTTCTTATGCATTTTATCGACCGACTTGTTTATTTCCCGTTTTCTTTATCCTCTCGAATCCCGAAGCGCTAATATTTCATCTTCTAGAGCTGTCTATTAATCCTCTCTTCTAGACTTCAACGGTTATGGGGAATTTGCTGGAGGGGAAGCCACGCGATAAGCAGATTATTATTCCACTAAACAGTGCATAAATCACCAACAAATACGCAATTTAAAACACTTTCTTCGTGGTCTAATCGACTCGATCAAATTTACAAATTCCTCACAACGTGCTCTTTCTCATTGGGGCAAAACGCATGCAATTTTCTCATATATCTGATCGCTTGCCTATATATTACTCTGTGTAGACCCAGAAGATCACTATCGACTTGTAAGCACCCGAGGTTTTCTCGAAGTTCGAACTTCGGGGGATTTTTTACTCATCAAACAATACGGTGCGGTGCAACGCTGTTTTCCTTCCTGAACAGAATGCGTTAATGGAAAGTTGAAAATGTTTTCGTCCATAGCTAAGGAAATATGCAGACATTTGAACTCTCCTGAAACTCCCACTTTCAAGCCCCTTTTAGGGGGAGGAGGGTATAATATGACCCTATGCGGAGGCAATTTTGTTGATGGGTAAAGTTCGGCGATGAGGGAGATTTTCTTTTCAACAGTTAAGAAAACTTGCAGAGACTCTGTCTCTGTTCAGATTGCGACTTTTGGAGAAGGTCTATTTTCGTTCAGTAACACATCGCCATTGGTGAGTAAAATTCGACCATTGGAGTAGGAGGGTTTTTGAAAAATTTTTTCTTTCACAGCTGAGAAATAAGGAATATCGGTCACAACTCTTTGTTCACTCAATGCATTTTTACCGTCGTCCCCGTTTCGTAGAGACAGTGAAGTGGAATTTTGGCGTTTATGGTGGTTTGTTGACATGGTGATCCGGACCGCCAAATGAAATCCTTAATTTCCAGACTTATGAATTTATTGGCGATTGCGTGAAGAACGGAAACAGAACCTTGCACAGCACCTCTGGAAAATTCCTGTCTCGAGTCAACTTGAGCCAGGTTGGTCAAATGTTCCACTCCAGAAAATTTGTCCTATGCGATTCCGGAATGACAGTTGTATTCCTTCGATCGTCACACTTCCGTTCTAGCTTCATGCATTTTCCCACGGTTCGCGATCAGCTATTTTCATTCATCCTCAAGGCTCCCAGGAGTGCATCATTTTCATTTCTGTGTGATCCAGAATCTTCAGAATAATGGGAAACGCTTTTTGCACATAACATTTCCCTTGTTCGTGATACCGCTCGTGGTGTGACATTCGGCGCGCCAGGGCGGTGCGCTAGCTGTCCTGGAATCATTGGAAATTGCGTTGCTCGACGGAATAGCTCACCAACGTGAGAGGCTCAAAGAAATGATTTCAGCTCGTTAAGGAACAGTTTCAGTGGAGGGAGGGGGCCGACAGCTCCCTTTGTGGTTCAGTTCTCTTCTCAGTAATAAAGAGCTTTGTTGGCAGCATTTAGGGAAGTAAGAATAAATGGAGTAAGGGTGTATAATGTGAGATTGCTAATTCAAGAATTATTTCCGTGGCCGATACTGCACGCTGAAGAAAGTAAGGATGTATCCCCTCCCCTTTCTTGTCCAAATCTGTTCCAAATAATACATGAATTCGTTACGAACACTCGTAAAGCAGTGATGTATAATGCAATAAAATGAATCGGAGAAGCTTTTTTCTGCGTTAATCTCAACTGTACGCCAAAGAAAGCAGGGTTTCAAGAGGTGACCGTCCTTCCCTCTTATGGGTCACTCAGGTGGTATATATTTTTTATGAAATTCTAGAAAGAGGCGCAGAGGGGTTTCTGAGCATCTTTTATGTTCATTAATATGGAGACAAAAAATTCAAGGCCACTGGAGTAATTCTATTCCAGGGCAGTGCTGTTTCGGTGTCGATGCCGCTCGTCAAAAAGGACGGCAAGCAGTCCACGGCCACGAATGAATTAAGCACCGACGAATTTGGTACGTGTGCAACACGCCGGCTGCTGATGTCACGTATTATTGACAGACACGCTTGCAAAGTCACGAGTCATTCCGACGTTCTAATCAGTGATTTATTATACTTAAAAAGGCAAGAAAGTTAGAGGTTTTGTTCTGCTCTAAGTGAGACATATACGAGACAGTCCAGAAATAGCATTGCGTTGTTCCGCGATCGATATCTTCCATTTGCATGTTTCATACCACTTTTTTCTTAATTTGATAGCCATAAAAATGTTAAAGCTTAAAAACTTGATGGGTTAGAAAAGGGATTGAATCCAGAAACGCCTTCTGATGATGAGACTTTATTATAATCATGAGAAATTTGCCGAAGCTGTCAGTTGGTGGCCTAAGCATTTGTTTCCGTTCATCGCCGGACTTCGGAGTTATCAGGATTGCTGTCACCAATCCCGAAGAAAAGGGTATTGTGCAGAACGCATCTCACAGCGGATGGCAGCGATGCAACGAACTGGACGAAACAAAGTCCTAAATTTCAAGAGCCATCTATTTGGCTCTTCTTGGAAATGGAAGCTCCGGGATCCGGTGTCAGCGCTTTTTCTGCAGAAATGCTTTAAGCCTTCCCACCCAAGCTATCACATGGTTTGACAGAGGACGGCTTCGGTGGAAAAGCCGAATTATGTGAGAGTTTCATGAACGACATTAAAAAAGACGTCAAGTCAAGGAAATTTTGTGGTTCTGAAAGAGCACTCCTCAAGCTGAACGGCCGTGTGAATCATCATCACCATATATGCTTTCATGTTAGAAACCCACAATGGCTCGTCGACCGACTGCGCAAAGGCTGTAAGCAGTTTCTTGGATGAAAATCGCTTCAAAAAGAGAGATCATCGAATGTTCACCGAGATGCCCAAATCTCATCCACTTCCCCTTCATCTGGATTACACGCTCTGCGATTTCGTCAACAAAATATGTATGCGGAGGAAGTCATCCGTGGTTGCTCTCAGAAGCGGGACTGCAGGATGCGGAAAAGGAGCATCAGAGAGTCGAAAAACTATGGCTCCCTTCAGGTGAAAAATGCTAAGCAACATTTACTAAGAAATTTCTTTGCTATGATTATTCGTTTATAGAATTTCTCGAGATTTTAGAAGAAGACTCGAATTTCGTAGACCGACATTCGAATGAAGAACACACTGCTGCCCTCATGCCACCGTCTAATATCTCTCTTTACAATAACACGTGTTTATATTCAGGTTTCACCAATGCTTTCCGAATACGAGCTATACGTTTGATTTGCATGTGTGAATGTGGTGCATGCACGCATATAGGTGTGTGTACGATGCAGTGTTGACTGCATTTATGTATTGTTCGCCACTTCTATGACTAGGGATTTTTTTTGCAAAGAGAAACCCTAAATCGTTATCCATACTTTCTATTTCACTGATAACTTATGGAACTCGAAAGACGAGAAAACAGAAAGAAACTGAAAGGTTGAGGGGACTGTTCGGAGGGAGGAAAATGTACTATGTAGGAGGTTCTCGAGCATTTTTGTGCCCGAATTAGCAAATGAAACGAGTCAAGTGCTGCGTATTTGTATATTATCGAAGGCTGATGCCCTTTGCAAGTGCAAATTTCCAAAGCGCAATCATCAAAATGCCAGTTTAGAAGTATTCTTTGCACCACGTGGAATTTCACTGCATTACTGCGCGCATTTCATTCATTTCCGACATGCAAATCATTCATATGTAATTCTTTTTTGAATCGTCGAGCAAAATTGCATATTCGTTTTGATATTTAAGGAAGCGATTGTGGAATGGATTCAGTTGTGTTCTTTCGCATCGGGCCGTGATCGGCTTCGAATGAGTAATCGGAGTTTGATACGGCGAACGGTATACGCGATACTAATCGCGTCCGTGGCATCACTCAAAATGGTGCCTCTTGACGGGTATCCATGTAAGCTTGCCTGATGAAATTGACGTTTTATAGCCATTGTGATAGTGGGTAGGTGCTGAATGCTAGTGTTTAAAAGATAGACCGTGTGCAGAAACTTTCGTGGAAAGGGTTCGGAGTCGTTGAACGTGGGAACGAACCGGAAAACACAGTTCCGAATAATTCGGAAACTCGTCTCTTCCATGTTCACATTGACTTCTTATTGAAGGTAGGCACCCATATTTGGGGATTTTGGTTTGTGCGTGTTTTCTGTTGCTTTTTTGATCTGTGAAAGGAAAAGTCCATCAATCGCATATGTGAGATAACGCGACTGAATTACAAAGTTGTGCTTGTGAACATAGGTGAGTACTAGAATTAATGATGCGGTCCATTTTTGAATACTAAAGCAGATGTGAACTACGCCGTCTTTTTTTTTTTTCAGCTGTGTACTACTTCGTGGATATTAACGGTACTGAAGACGAAGAAGTGTACCGGAAGAACTACTATGTGTTTGTGTACCCTGTAAGTCATCCTCTTTTGTTCGATCTCAAAGGACGATAATATGGCACCTTCGTCCTCTTGAGGAAGAGGGGCTTATTGAAGGGTTCAAGAATGTGCAATGATCTTTAAGTATTCGTTGAACATTTCTCACGCCGAGTCGATTAAATGTTTTCTGAGCAAATTTTTACGTATCACAGAGTTGAATTCGATTGAAGTCTTTGCGATAAAATCATCGGAGGACGTCGGATTGACTTTTTGAAGACATTTTCCTCTTCAGCTGAAGAGCGAAAGCGCAGGTCTGAAAACCTCCTAGTTTACAAACAAACGAGCGCAAACGTCACACGCAAGCAGAGTCCTCCGCGGCGTCAACTTCAAAGTTTCTCGTACTTGGAATGGCGCATCTGAAAGCCTCGTTAAGGCAAAATGTTCCACTTTCTTGAAATTGTTTAAAGTTGTTCAGTTTGAGAGCTTTTTCTCGTATGTGATACAGAAACTCGCGCTTTGAAGAACACTTCAGCAGGTTTCAAGTTAGAACTATGCAAGTTTTATATAAGCTGCCGGGACGGACCGCCAAAGCGAAAGTGGCTTCACTTCCATGAAGCAACTTGGATGCCATTTGCTGTTTATTTATTTGAACGTCATGCATCTTCACCACCGCTGATTCATTAAAATTTATGAATGCGCATTGAAGTTGCTTCTGCTTTAACCGCTGGTGCGTTTGAATGTACAGATCGATTCTTCACTCATTTCCCGACTGCTTCATTGAAATTTTCCTTTTTCATATGCGGATGGAACGATTGAAATCAAACAGTAAGTTGTGTTTAAGCAGCACTCTGTGGCGCTCAGTCTCGTCGTAGAATATAGCTCAAGAGGAGCTACAATCCAGCCCTTGTTTTGATTCGTCCAATGGATATCACTCATAGGATGACGTTGCTGGAGCTGGAAATAGTAAACGGAAACCGAAACTCCGATTTTGCCTTCACAGTAGCACCTGGTGGTGGGTGTTTTCCCCCCAACCAAGGATCAATCCAGGCAACTCATCTAACCTTGGCTGCTCATACTTGACTATAATGGTTGCGCGTGAATAGGTTTTTATTTCTTAGGGTCGTTTTTGATTCTGCTGTCTAAAATTCGAAGAGCAAACACACACCGTATCGAACACTGATGTTTACAGTTATAAGCACCTGTGTTCTGGAAATGGAGAGATTGGTGCAGCTCCTTCTCACAGTTCCTCTTCATGGCTTTCAGCATGGCTTTCTCCTTATCCTCTCGACTCCGTGTAACATAATTCTTTTTAGAGAAGAGAACCACCATCCAAAGCTTTGAGAAGGTGCGAGGAAGGTATGGGTGGAGCAATAGCTGAATTTGGAAGAGAAGCTTACAGTGCGCTTTATAAAGTGTATCTTATTGAAGGACCTCTTTTCGCCAGAAGATGTTAGTTCAGTTGGAAGTTATACTTTCTACCATTCTACTTCGACAGCGCGAACAGGCAGAGGCACGCCATAGGTAACCGCTTATACGTAACGTAAACCATCAGCGTCAAAGAGAACATTAAGGTGAAATGGTGCGCTTCACTTCTTGACTTTTCGAGGTTGTGAATGCACACTTCAGCGCATTCTCTGCGTTGCGCAATAGCTATGAAATCGGTTAACAGCTGGAGAACGATTCCTCAAGTTCGCTGCAACAGAAGGCATCTTTTTTCGTTTGAAGGAAGGCCACCTGGCGGTAGCAACCTAGAAAGACAACTCATAAGGACGGAGTGCTTATGGGTGCCTTGGTAGTAGATGTAAGCACAACCACTGCAAAAAAGGTTTCCTTAATGTAACTTCGCCATTGATTTTGGAATTACTTGAACTTCGTATTTCAGATAATAGAAAAGACCCGGAGATCGCGATCTATCTAAGAGGTACGTTTCCGAATAAAAACAGCTAGCACTATCAAAAATATGATGAAGTGAACAAGTTTTGCACTGTTTTTTAAATCCTCCTATTCATTTACAACGTAACATTACTCCTAAGTGCGATAATGCGTAAAGGTCTCACAGGGGCTGAGCATCTATGGTTGCAGTTATCAGTATGATTGCGTCTCTAGATAGTGGGAGCAAAGAACTTGTTGAAACACATCTAAGATTTCGAATGTTTTCATGGACGGGATGAGCTCTTCACAATATCGGGAACTCCAAAAACAGCTAGTTTTGTGGATCGAAATGAAATTGCCACAGTTCTCATTTGGAAGCCGTGAATTAGGCGTTTCTCCCTATGTTTTAACGTTAGGCGGGCAGAATGTTGACAGCGATCAGGTTGACTAAGACTCTTCTGGAACACCTATTTTTATTATTCGGCGATTTTTCAGACTGTGCAAGTGCCAATCAATGTTATGTTGCTACTTTCAGATAAAGATGGACAAGTAAGCCTTGTATGCATAGGAGGTAGGCGTACTTTGACGATTTTGTTATTATTGATGGAATGTCTACCGACTTCTGGCGTTAAGTTGACAGTATAGGGAAGTATATGTGGATATGAATCAGAAATAGTAAAACAGGCCACACTGTTTTATTTATTTCAGTACTGACATCCCTCTTATCATTTGACATTGCTGTGCAACTGTTGAAAGGCGATGCCAAGCGGCCAATTGTCGAAACTGTGGTTCGCGTTTTTGGATAAGGCAGAGAGGTTGAAAACGGTTGTGATCAGACGGAATGCTCGCTATTCCAAATACAGATATTGTTTTTTCTATTTCACTCTTTGGTGCTTTTTTCGGATGATTATCGGTTTATGCATTTTCTCATCATTTCTTCGCGAGAAATTGCCACAGAACAATGCATCTTGAAGAGGCGAATATGTTGATGAGAAAGGAATGTAAATTCCCTAAGCAGGGCGCCTCTTGTTTGAAGCACCATCAGCGGTCAAATATTTATTCTACTACTCAGAGCAGCATCATTCGGGTATATTGATGTGCTAGAGCAATAGCGGGAGAATGGGAGAGAAATAAAGATAGAAGAAAAATAGATAGAGTTATCGTTTCTTTTGCATCACCGTTCCAACCTTTTGGTGGAAATGGTGCCCTATTAAGTCGCTCAAAGACTTTCAAAATTACAAAAAAATGAATTTTGCTACATTCGCGAACAATGTGCATTTGTAATCTTTTAGGATATTTATTGGAAAGTGTTTTGGTGGCCCAATACGTGGAGTATTTGTCCGCTTTTAAAATACGTTTGATATGACAAAAACATTTGAAGGATTCAATGGAGAATATGGAGAAGAGATATGGCATTCTGTGATATAACATTGTGTCAGAGCACGCTTGTTAAAGCAATAGCTTGCAGAGCATTTATAACAATGGCTGCTCTCTCAAAAATACGAATGTTTATTTGTTAACTAAGAAACTGGTTACTTCAACGAAATTCCAAAAGAACATGACGTAATAGTCTCGGCGACGTATCTTCACAATTGGCATTTCTTGCTGCTCATATCTGCGAGCCCTTGCGCATTCAGCACATCTATTAATTGTGGTGTTCGTAGCCTCATGAAAAAGAAAAGAAATATCACTTGATGGAATTCTTTTCAAAGTCTGAAAAGTTGCGATGATGATGGCGACGCTCAAATCTTGTCAAATTATTCGGATTTCATGTGTTTCACTGAATTACTCATTTGTAAATCTTGCAGCGAAACCGCCACTTATAAGACATCAGCCGTTTCTGGCATTTGGGGATATCGTCACATGTGCTACGACTAAGGTAATTCAAATTTAATCTGTCGGGAAATGAGTCGTCTATTAGATTGGGCAGCTGTCAGAAATGAGACCTAAATAAACGAATTGTCACAAATGTTACTTCAGAGAACATTGCGCTTAAGAAAGCTCGACTCAAAGAACGCCGTTGTCTGCATTTTTCTTCTGGACAACGTTTCGTATACCTTAGTTAGTTCAGCTCCTGATTTTCTCAAGTAATTCTGAACATATACGTAGTTAATCCATTTCTGCAGGTTTTTCAGAAAAACGAAATGATTTGTTCATGTAAAACAAAAGTAACATCAAGTTCACCGACCCAATGAATCTACCCTAGAAGAGCCTCTCCACGAACACGACAAAAAGTATCTGTCGCTATTGCGAACTAGTAGAGCATTGTCCAGAAAAACTGAGGACGCCGGAGATGTCCTAGCTTCTCTAAACCATATTTGGTACAGTCATCGATTGCAACAATAGGCATTTGAAGACATTCGTGAAGAGTAGACGCTATGAGGGACATCCCTACACATTGCTATCCAACCTAGCGCTGCAGCGATATATAACAACATTCATAAGGATTGCTGTTTCGTTGCGTATGCTCCTCACAGTCCGCTTCTCATCCTCACTGGTACCCCATCTACTAATCAGCCAGTTACTCGATGATCCTTCAATAAATTATTCCTCCACTTCATCCATCCATCAGTTCATCACGTTGCCGGTCGACCACTCTAATTGTCTCTGAGTCTAGTGATCCGTCTACTCCTCACTCCTTTTTATTATCACAACGCGAACTTCGCCTTGTTCCGTTTTGTGCCTTCCAAAGAATTTGATTTTACGTCTTTGGTGGTGAGCACGGATATTTCATTACCGGTTTTGATTTAGTGGCCTTGCAGGAAACGTTTATGAAGTTGCATCCCGTCACTTGGGAGCCTACCAGTACAGCCACAACCACACACCACGACAACCACTACTCCTACGACTACCACTACCACCGCGACAATCACTACCATTGGGACTACCACTAACATCACCACAACTTCCAGTGTTGGCACTAACTCTACTAGTGCGCACACCTTCGCCGTTGGTACGACTTCCACAGTAACTGTGTCTGCCACCAGCGATACCACCTCTACAGAGGACTTTACGCAGCCTACCAGTTACCCGAGTTCAAGTGATTCACCAGGTGTCTTTCTGCTCATGCTCAACATCCACGCATGAGCTTTCGTTTTAGCGTCCGATCTACTTCTTTGAGAATGGTGCAGTAGCGCTAACTCCAGCCCCCAAAAATAGTGCTCCACTAGTGCGTTGTCGCTCATAATTGAAGCCGCAGGCCTTGACTTCCTTTGCATCCATCTCTAATATTCTCTACTGCATCAAAAGCTTCATTTCACAATGAAACTTACACGGTAGAAGGCATTAACGAAGTTTTGGAAAATAAATAATGCAGCACATGCATTGCGGCGAAAGATATACGTGAAGTAACTCCAGAATTCAGAGGACCGTCTTGAGCAGTTTGCTCTAGAAAGCAGAACACTTGCTCACTGCAACCGGCAACTTCTTGCACGATTGCGGTGCTAAAAGTTCGGTATTCTGCCCCAGCAAGTGAACTAGTTTTCGAGGCTCAGAGAGTGCTCTCTGGATCCTCAGAGGATAGTTTTATCCTTTGCAGATCCGGTGAACAACGGAGCTTAAGAAAATGTTACCTCGGAAGGAGTGAGGCACCCCAAAGCTCGCAGCGTAGGTATCCAGCAGCATCCACCCTGCGATACCCTTAAATCTTGGAACCTACTATGTCAAACCCAAGCCGAAGCAGTTGCCGGATAGCGCCTTCATACTTCTACGACAGTAAACAACGAAGGTCATGAAGATAGCGTCCGCAACTCTAGAAGCTCCATTTGGCAGAAGTCGGAATTGAGGTATCCACCCAGATCGCGAATGAGATCTTTACGCCACTTTATCTCTGAAGAAGTAAAGTTGATGTCGTTAGATACTGTCAAGTGGAGCAAGCATGTAATTCCAGAAATCCTTAATTCTGTTGTTATCTTGCAATCGTTGCCTTCCAACGTTCACTGAAAATAAAGCAGTCATTTTGCTAATTGATGAGTTCCTTTGGGATTGCATCCATGATCAGAAGGATTGTTCAGCACTTTCAGGGATGAATGAACCCTGCAAGCTGAAAACAATTGCGCTTCTTATGATACTTTTTATGTGATCTCAGGTCATCGCCATGCTCATTGGTGTGTGCACGAAACATCGTTACATCGATGTCTCTTTCTATGAAATTCTCTATGTTGAAATTGTATCGAATAAAATGTTAGTCCAGATGCTTCGTTTGACAGGCGTTTTGATCCGTAACGAAGAACGCTTCCTTGAAGGCTACCGGATGACGTCGGGTGAGAATTTCCGGATGTCCGTCCCGGTTCTGCAGGCAGATCCGCCACTTCGGCTCTGTCTTACATAAAAATCGCTCGAGGGCTTCGCATTCCTAAGATTGGCGAATTTTTATTGCATCAGTTCATCTTTTAACCCTCAATCAAAGGCGGGTATGTATGTAAAAAATAAGCACGAACTGCTATGCAAAGCAGCATATCACTAGACGTGATAGAGAGGGCCGCTCATGCACTTTGAGGAATGTTCTCAGGTGAGGGCGTTGGTGGTGGGGTGTGATTACTTCCTGGAAATAGTTTAGGGTGAGTGAGCGAAAAGCATCTATGTATGGTATTTTTCATATCGAAGGGTTTCCGCGCATAGCGGACCTCAGTGGTTGTATTGCAGATGTGGTATCTGATTCGAGTGTTCAGCCAGTGCTATTATTGGTGGGCGGAGGAGGAGATGCAGGTGTGGTCAAAGGGGTGTGTGCATTCACCCCTACAAATGTGTAGGCAGTGAAAATTGCTCCAGTTAACAGAAATTCAGTGATGGAGTCGGCTACGGGTTGAAGTGAAGTGAAATATAATGGCAAGAAGAGATTGTTCCATTGTTCGTGGTATAGAAGAGATCGACGCCTTCTCCATGTGTCTGAGTTGTAAGGTGTCCCGGAAAGGTTTTCGAAGAGGAGCTCGATTTTATACGGTGCGTGGGTGTGTGGTGTGCCTCTGTTTGTCTTTGGTGTAAAGGAGTTGATGGGGAGGGCACGTAGTTCCCGTTTCCAGCAGGTAAGTCTCTTGTGCATTACTTCGTTTGCTGTTTGTGCGAGCGCCTGAGAGAGGATCTGTTGTCGGTTATGTTTCTCTCTGAGCCGCCTGACTTCGATATGGTTCCTTTTTGCAAATGTGCTCGATAGGATGCGCAGCTTCAAATAATCCACTCTGTGTGAGTCGCATAGAAGCGGGTCATCTCCGTAGGATTTCGTGCGGCGAAGTTGGATATCTTATAGAAATTCCTCCACTATACCTTACACCTATTTGATTTCCCATTTACGGATTTTCAAAGGCTTATTTGTTCGCAGAAATAAATGCCCACGCTAATTGTATCCGTCTTATGCAGTTATTTGGTTGCTTTGAATCGATCGATTGACTGTAATTGGCGAACATATCGTCACGCCAGCGGATCGCTGATATCTCCGCTTATCGAGAGACACAAATCTTAGGACATTCGCAAAGACTTATTATAAACCTAACGTATTGTAGAGTAGGTACTTTGTTACTGCTAACTAACAGGTAACTTCTAAAAAGTTGGTCCATCGCCTCGTACGATTATATTGCAGGTTGACGAAGATTCACTCACTCGTCGACTCTACGTTTTCGCTGGTGAGGGGGCTTGATGTGATATCTCATCTCATGCTCAGCTATGCAGAAGAGAACTTTTACGGTTAATCACCTGGCAGAATAAGACCTCTAAAATGTCTCGTCTATGCTCCGAGATATTTTAGAGGTCTTCTTCTACCGGGTGATTAACCTTGGCGCATTCGCCAGAAATGTCGGAAATTCTGCAAGTAGCTGTTCTTTTTAAATTCTCTTTCCTTAACAGTAATGCTTATTGTTTTCGTCAGATATGTCCATCGTAATCTGCAGTGTAAAAGTATAAAAAATTGAATTTTCCGCGATCTCGCTGATGACTTTCCGGTTATTGCTGCTCATAGCACTATGAGGGGATGAAGAGTTCCCATGCAAGTTGCGGACAACTTCTTCAGATATTTTTTGAGCAACAATGTACTCTTAGTGTACCGATTTCAGGTTTTTTGCTGCCTTATCTATCCACATATAGGCGATTTTAAAGGTGTATATAGGTTACACAAATTTATATTTGCATTCGAGTCGCATATCTTTCAATCACTCTTTTGCGATTTCACCACCACATTTAGTTCCTTCAAAGGTGCTCCTATTGCATACGACTCCTTACTCAGTTCTACTTGCAAGAGGTTACTTTACGATGGTGAGTGGAAATATTTCGTCTCAGTATCGTCGACCTGCTCAGCCACCTTGTTCTACAGTCGCAGAGCTTTGCGAAAATCCTGATCCCACCATCGTCTTGTCGGAAAAGGAGTCATCTCATTTCTAAGCAAGTGTGTTTTCTGTCTCTCTACTCGTGGAGTTCCTTGCTTGTGGAATCTTTCGAATTCTCAACTATCGTTTAAATGCTTCTTTTTATAGGCCTCCAACATCATAATTTCCTCTTTTATTTCGAAATTAACATAAAGACATTTATGGAATTATGCAGGGATATTTGAAGGATATGATGAGGGCGATTGCAATTCCACCTCATTGGATAAGAAACGTGACTGCAAGGTGCTTGTTTCGAAGCGGTAATGTCGTCTAAGTCGAGTTCTTTTCATTCTGAAGGCAACAGCTCGACGCGTGAAGCGAATATTTCCGCATATTCGGATTCGGAGCCGTACAGCGACTATGGCGGTATGTGTATGCATTTCTCTGCAAGTAATACTAATGATCTGTGCTAGTGTTAGGCGAGCAATGTGTTCAGGGGAAATGCTGGAAAGGAAAATGTCCAAGTTCCAGAAGATCACAAAGATTGGATGCAGTACCGCCGACGAGGAACAGTCTTCGTTCCCGCTGACGGTGTCAGAAAATGTGTCATAGTTTCAGGTGGTGGCTATAATGGCTTTCCCTGTTCCGCGCTTCGCATCCTCGTCTGCTTAGCCAACATTTCCTTTCCGTTCCTCATTGTGTCGGAGTTCATTAGTATGTAGATTTTTGAACAGACTGATTGATTATTGAGGATTCGCCCCGAACAGCGACTACCGGCAAAAGCTTGATTTAGCGTTCAGATATGTAAATTTGCCGAATGTGGTTCCTCGGATTTGCGGAGTTAGTTAAAATTCGCCTAACTATGCAGATTTACTTGCCGCAATAGCAGAAGGAATTGTCGCAAGAACCGCAATTCGACATGCAGTTATTTGATCAGCAGATGCACAGACAAATGCAGATCTGTAGGGCACAACTATTCTGAAAGGGAGAGGAAGTGGAAGAGAGAGGTTACAGAAGTTCATAAAGGGACACAAATCCTTCCAGCTGCCTTGTTTATATTTATGGGTTATTGAAAAATTTCGTGGAATATTTCTAGTGTGGATCTCGAGTCAGTTGACCCGAAAAATGTTTTAGCTTATTGCTGACGGGACGATTGACAGCAAATTACTTGTTTTTGGGTGAGTCGATGCTGTTTATCGAAGTGAAAAGTTGAAAGTATTATATGGAATTCTTTTATAGTGGATTCTTCATCGAACTTGTCGTACTCATTTTCGGATGTTTCCACCGACTCGTCTGTGGATACTGCAATCTCCTATCCGGGTAATTCTTACCTGTGATAATTGTCGTCACGATATTTCGATTATGATGGCAAATCGTCATATGTGATTTGACCGAAATCGTATAAATGGACGTTCCTAGCATCTTTACATCAACGACCAATGGAATCTTCATTTGGAATTGAGCAGAGATCGGTGATTGTGAGAGACCATTACTAAGATTGCGGTTAACAGATTTTGCTCTGAAATATATTCCAATATTTTTGAGAGTAGTTTGAGGACTATGCGAATGAATTTCAACGGAACCGATGGATAGAGATAAAATTTCAGTCACTGATTTAGTGCTTGCCACGATAAATATTCTTTAATTGAAACATTCCTGATTACCTTGATTAGCGTTGTTTTACTAGCCTAGAAGCTCATTGTTTTCTGAGAGCGGAAGCTTTGAAATTTATTGTAATATTTGACGAAGTAAATGTTTTATTTCAATCTGCACGAAGATAATGATTACAGAGAAAGGAGAGAACAAAGAGTTATCTCTGAAGACGGCGAGATCGGAGGGCGGGGGCGATCTGGTCCTTTCTCTTAGTACGGCCTATACGGAGGGCACAAGTGGTAAGGTTTTTGACTTCAGAGAATGTGATACAATAGTTAAGTAAACTAAATAGCAATATGCATCTGGTGTTGCATCGTTGCCAATCAAGGAGCGTCATAAAATATTCTCAGCTGCTTTCAAGAATCCTTTTTGCCACAATAAATCTTCGAGTTATTATCTGAAGTGAACACTAAAAATGGATGATTCGATCTCTCTCCGTAAACGGTTGTTAAAATATTTCTAGTGCTTATAGAAGAGGTAATATTGATCAAGGAATACCATTATGAGGTTGATTTCTCATTCAGAACGAAACACTTTTGCGGATTATTATGTAGAGGTGGAAAAAGAAACTTTTATTTCATCGGGTAACAGCTTCATGTAGCTTTGAATGACTTCATTGAGTCATTAATTTTGCTCAACTCTAATTTTATATGGGCTTCTATTGAGCAATATTATTCTGTTGTATAAAAAGTGCAATAGCATGCAATGCTCGCAAAATATTGCCAAAACGTTTTAAGGAAAGAGAACATTACCGCGTTTAATTAGAGCTACTTGTAGAAGAATGGAGGGTGTAAAAATGTGATACCATCGGATGGAAGGCTGAGCTAAAAAAGGTAATATCGCAGATCGCAAATAATCTCCTAACGCCGAACGACACTCATCCCAAGAGCTTTCCTCCCACCGACATTGTTTTTCTTCGAAAAATGATTTTTACACAATGAGTATTTAGTTAGCCTGGTTGCCTTAGGTGTTATAAGGCGAGCGGTTAAAGTAATTTCCTTCTAGCGGGTTCACATAAATAGCTAACAACGTTTAATGCTAAATTACCCCTTAGCTGATAAGCTCTACATTGAACAGTCTTTTGAATTTTTTCTGTAGGAGGGAGGGGGGACGTATAGGGTCATTAGAGCATGGATCAGCACATTAGAAAATATTGTGGCATGAGGAGATTTCATTTTCATTATAGGTCCCATCTAACAGCTCAATTTTCCCAGCGTTATTGCAGCAATTCTTTGGGCATTCAAATGCTTTTATGGGAGCTGAAATCGGCTGTATAAATGCGCTTTAACAGCTATTGTTTTCCTGATGGGACAGTGCATATCCATCGAAAATCTCCATTTTTCTTATTTTCTGAAGAAACAAATTTCACTTTTATTGTTGTTATTATCATTCTTATAATGTTTATTTCATCGTAGAATTATTGAAGAGTTTAATTCATTTAAAATGAATAATCGCACTATTTGTTGAGAAGTTTCATCGTCAGAGAGCGCCACGTTCAGCGATTCGCCGACCGTCGATACAGCCAAAGAAGCACTTGCCGGTAGTATTTATTCATCTATCCTATAAAACACCGCTGCGTGAAATATTTTGCTTCTGCTGTTGTTTATTTTCGCCTAGTAGATAGCATCAGTTCATCAAACGATATGCAAACGTTCTGGGAGGGAAAGTGAAGTGTAAAACGGCATTTCGCCCCATTTATAAGCGTTCTTGTTAAACTCGAGACGGTGATTATCTAATATTCTCAACTTTAATTTAATTTTATTCTCTAAAGGTTCAAGTAAAGAAGCAAATTCGATAGGGTGTTATTGATAGGTGCATAGTAAGGGAAGTTAATTTTATTGTTGTTTCATGAGAACTGCGTTACACGGCTAGAGGTTCGATTGCAGCTTTATTGTCCTTTGTATTTATTGATGTAGCGACTGTTATGTTTAATTATCGAACGCTACAGATACGGTTAATTTCCTGTCGGGCATTTTACTTTGCATTCAATTTCTGGACTCTCTGAATTTATCAGTGTTATGCTTTATCATAATTTTTTTTATATATTGCCCCTTTCACAGAATGCACTCTCACTTCGGTCGGCGACTCCGCGAATACGGCCCGTTCAGTTGATGAATTCGGTTGGTCGTCTCTTCAGTAATCTTTCGAATATGGTTTAAAATATCACCACTGCTGATTCTCCTGTTTCGCGAATAATGAAGAAGAACAAAAACAAAAAAGGTAGTAGGCGTTTTTTTACTTTATCGATAACACTATCCACGAAATATTAGCGATTATCACTATAAGAGCGCCAGCATGTTTATGTTACCATGCCTCAGATGCGATTTTTTTGACTCATAGTGTTGCCTTCAGTGAATCGGTAAGTTGGCAGCATTTCAACTTCTAGCCGATAGAGACATGCGCTAATTATAGTTAGACTTTAGGCTACATTCGGTCTTCATCCACAAATACCCCACATCGTGCCCCGAAATAATTTTATACGCATTTGTAGCATCCAGGCGCGTTCGTTTTCCAGACAAACTGCTTTGATTTTAAGGAAGGTTGGATGCTTTTTTACCATGATGTATGAGAGGTGCGTTAACCGCTTCCTTTGCAGTGTTGCCGGAGCCCGTATTCTCCGACTATTCTCTCGAGCCATCCGAAACAGCTGTCGAGTTTCCAGAAGAGGACATTCAAGGTTTCTTGTGTCGCAATTTTATTCACCGTAGACGATGAGCGATTTGTGACTCGTTGACGTCGTTGAGCATCATTCGTGGAGTTACTCTTTGCTTCACTTGTCGTCTATGTTCTTGAAAAGGCCCACGTTGCAGTGAACTATTGAATAGCTTTATTTTTTGTCACGCACCAAATATTCTTTCAAAATTAATCGATATCGTTGTCGTTTATGAACCCTTTTAATTGTAGCATGCTTATGAGATCAATTTCGATATTTCTAAATAAAGAGGGCAATTAATTTACTTTTCTGCCGTTATAAATAATTATGTTTTGTTTCTCTGAGCCTCTTACGTTGTTCTAAATTTCGTCTGATCGGTTATTGCCGCAGTTCAAAGCAACGCTTTCAGAAACGGATACTCTGAAGACGGCTCGTTTGGTTGATGGAATCGGTTTGTTCCATATTAATTTTCAACTCACTTTGGTGACCCAAAGAGGGTTCCTTTTTTGGGAGTGATTGCAAGGTGCAGCGACAGAAAACAAATCCCATTAACTGTTGCTTATTTCTGTTGTAAGGAGTGCTCATCTTCGTTCTTAGTTGAATTATTTTAGTGTTGCCGAAACCGATCTATTCCGAATATTCGACGGAACCGTCTGAGATGGCGATCGAATTCTCCGACAAGAGCTTCGATAATTCAGGAATTGAGGGTTAGTAGAAAGCGTTCTTATTCAGTTCTGGTAATTTCTTTCGATAACTAACCCCAGAGCAACGAAAATAGACTGGCAGGAAGTAGGAGCTGTTAGGTAATTGTCAGATGCTTATGAATTGTTGTGTGGACAACCACGTTGATTGCTTTTTTGCAAGGGTTGTCGCGTTATTTATGAGTCCATATGAACATCATATAACGCAGTTTTATATTTCGATTACTGAACTAGATAATATGCGTATTGAGTGATTGGAGTATCGTAACATTGGACGTCATCGATCATGCTTATGCCAAAATCTTTGTTGGTTCGAGGGTAGAGAATGGAAATAAGGGAAGCCAGAGAGGGCAACTTGGCGAATAGACTGTTAAACGTTGTCTGAGAATGGAAGGGAATCATAGCGTGACGTTCTAGATGGGGGTTTTTTTGGTATCGCTGAAGAACAATGCAATATCCACTAACAGTTGACAAAGAGTGGCATTTTGATGTTTAAATGCGAGCATGAGCGACGCATAAGAGAATAGGCGACGTGAGGAATGGGGGAGAGGAGGGGATGAAAAACCCTTATAGTAGGGTCTCTCTGGAAGTTGTACCCGATTTGGCAGTAAATTTTGTTTGATAATACGGAAGTTCGCATTGAACTTTTCTCTTTTCTTTTTCAGATAAGTGCAATAGTGAACTCTCCACTGCAGCAGACGGTTTTGACTCTCGTTTGGGAACAGGTCACTTCATTTATACGCCTACGTTTACTTTTTATTGTCACGTATACACGGCATACTCTTACTGAGAGCTACAGGCTTGCCGAAACCTATGAATCCACGTTCTTTGAAGTGCTTCAGTTGATAGTATTCGGCACGTGAAGCATCATTACTTGAACAAGCACTGTAATCATCAGGAAATCAGCAAAGCCGGCAATTCCTTCTATGTCCCTAAATTTCAGTTATATGTCTGTTAACCTGATCTAATGCCAGCTTCTAACGTTAAACCCGTACCAATCATTTTGTAGGTCCATTCCGTTGAGTGGGCTAATTCCGTAGCATATGCATGGGCAAACACTTGGAAATCGTTTTGCCTGGGAAAAATAATATATGATGCTAGGGTTGTGCGCTAGGGTGATGGATGAAATTTACAAATCCTCGTCGCCAGAGAGGGAACCTTGTTGAGACTGGATGGGTCGTATTCGGTGATTAGAAGATACAGGAGGAGATCGCAGTGTTTCGTAAGGAAACGCACCGACATATTGTAGTCGGTGCTCACGCGTTGCTTCGTATCGGCCTCAGCCGGATACCTTGAAAACAGTTGTGGTGATACGTAAAAGATGACGGGCTTCTGCTCCACGTTCCATTTAGCATATGTAACTGTGAGCATCGTTAGAATGGGAAGGGGAGGGGGCAGATGGGATCGTTTACTTTCCGTTCGGCTTTAAGCACAGCAATCTCTTTATTTCCTAGACGATGAGATATTCGTAACGGATGTTTGAAACTAAAGAAATTTTCAACTCTCCTTTTATCTCCACTGCTGTCATTTTCTTATCGGATTTTGAAGGCGAATAGAATTCTTACCCTGTCTTATAAATCTTTCGCTTCCGTTCAAGGATATTGGGTTACTGCGTGGAAGTTTGCAGAAAAACTGAACTGTATTCAACTGCAGTTGTACGGCACTCTGGGGAAAAGATTGTCCCTTTGCGCAAAATGTGATCTTCTTTCACGCTTTATTCGAGCTTATATAAAGTACATTGTGTGATCGAGTATTAACTTTACAATAGTGGTTACCTACTATAAAGTCGTTAAGTTACGAATACGATCTCTGTGGTGTCACGTGGAAAGTGTGGAGCTCCTTTATAATCACATTTCTGGAACCTCGTCATACACATATCCTCAGCTTGTTTTAGCCTGCACTGAGCATAGGAAGAGATAAACGACCATAAATCTCCATCCTCCGAACCGCTCTCTTTCCTCCTTGTCTCAAATCTCCTTGTTTCCTGTTTGTTTGAAGTCATTACATATTCTCCACTTAACCATCAGTGAGAATGTCTTCATTTTCAAGTCTTCCGTTTATCTTTCGAAACGTATCGGTCATATCTATATCACCGAAGCACTTGACATTGCCACCAGCGCATCCATTCTCGTCTTAGAGACAGCGCAATTTCTTTTTTTTTTTCAGCTAAATCGATCGGTAATTCGGAATCGGAATCTGACGAGCCTCGCTACCCGCAAATCAATGCTCGCTTAACCCGCATTCCGCACTATACGAACGAGGAGTTTCACTCGATAATAAGTTTGTTATTCTATTTTGTTTTTCGTTCCGCTTATAGATCCACTCGTCTTATTGACTCTTCTTTCGTTCAGTGGCTTGAAAATTTAGTGTCTCATGGCTTGAGAGGCATTTATGCTGGAAATTGAGATTGTCCTTGGTGATTATTAATGAGGTCAACAAATATTTCATTATGAATCGGGGTGCGTGCTCGAATGATAAGAATTCCAAACAAAGTAGAAATTATTCATATATCAGTCGATCCCTTTCGCTTTTAGAGCTACCTCCTTACCTCTATGCGTTACTGGATGAAACCATAAGTGATCTTTGAGTCGGGATATTAGAATGATTGCCACCTAATGAATTAATGAAAGAATCCATGCAGAGGAATATTTTAAATAGGGCAAATTCCAACTGCTCCCTCATCGCAAATTTCCATAAATCGATAACCGCACAACTGAGTGGGTTATTTATTGTATCCAGATTGTTGTATTGGTTCTAATGAATGTTTTATTCAAGAACTTGTAGGAAATGCGTTCACCGACGAGTATCCCCCATCGGAGTATGTACTCAGCGAGCTCAATGAGAATGCAATCGACTTTAGTGCCGTTATCCGCAAGCCACAGGTCGGTTTCTAACTAGCGAAGAAAATTAATTTTATTTAGTAGTACTTCGATAGGTATTCTATGTGATCGAAAAGCCGACAATTATGCAACGCTACATCTTGGTTTACGAGTCAACGCGTTAACCTTAGTAACTTACTAACTTCCTATGGATGATCTCATTTTTTCTTGCTGAAATTCCTTTGTTCGTTTGTTTCGATGGAGAACTTCCTCCCTGATAATAGGAGGATCTTTTTCGCTTCAAATTGATATTTGGTGCCGGAATACACGTGCGAAGAATCGAAATGTTTCAGCAAGAAAACGAAGAAAATGAGGACGTCGGCCAAGTGTAAATGGAGGGCATCCAACTGTTGGTCACTGCTAACCGTCACAATCACATTTTATCTTGCATCGCTTTACCATCCCTCTGTTTGCATGACGGCCAAATAAAGATTTGGATTTTATGTGCTTACACATCGACATTAAAAAATGATTCCTAAGAATATGGCGCCTAAGAGGCAGCGCAACTTCTGTCACATGAACTCTATCGCATCGAAACCGTACCATCTGCCGGAATTGTTGCAACTTAACCGAACCCTTACCGGAATTCCCACTCCTTCATGAGTGTATTTGCTGCCCAAAGGGCTTCAGACAAGTTTGGTAGGAGTACTTAGGATTTAAGCCCACGTTTAATGGGCTAACCTTTGGGTGGTCAATGTCGAAAAAACGGCCTAAATCTGCACTCAGCATTTTGCCTCATTTCTCCTTTCCTCTCATAGCTTTGATGTGCGCCGCGCATTTTTATGATAGGTCGCTCTCAACTGATGCTTCAGGCAGTTCGCCACCCATATTTCAATAGCGCGCTCCCACTGCTCCTTCCTCCATCTACTGCGAGAACCTTGAATCACATCTGAAGTTTACTGGCGACTGAATGTTTCCGGAAGTGCGCACTTACTCGTTTTAAAACACTCATCATCCCACCCATTGCCGCCGTCTTCCGCAGAAGCTTTTATTGAGGTGACTGTGTTGGACCCGCATGAAGGCTTTTCTTAAGTCACAGCTGTGTAATGTGCGGCGTCAGTAGGTCAAATTTGAAACAGTGAAGCGTTATGAGGGTTGCTTCATTTCAACAGGTCTTCTTCAACAATACGTCATTTCTACTTACCCAATTGCCTGAATTTGGTAGCTAAAAGCATGAAGCCGAAGCCTATCACATACTCCTTTACTCGCCACCTAAAACACCGACGTCGTCAAGTCAGAAGCTCCACGTTGACAGATCTCCTGCACTCCTTTACTTTCCAAGAAGCTCCACTGAAGGATGAAAAGGCGCTTGGAAGGCGATGGAAGGCGATCACTAATCAAATATTCTGCGCCTTTTGAATAAATTTTAGAGTACGGCAGTTTCGAATGTCAGTCTCAGCTGCGCGTAAAGCTGGTCTTTTCTCCCTTAACCGTCTACGCTATGGCTATGAGCCTTTGGGAAATTGTCTGCTTGTACAGATCAAGGGACCGCTGGAGCTACTGTATACAGCTTGGTGCTGCATGGAGTAGATCATAAAATAGCACCTGTTATCTCTTTCTTGGAATGTTATTGTCCAAAGGGAGACGGAGAAAACTTTCTATGGATTTCAGATCGACTAGCCATAAAGATGAGCCTCTTCAAATGTGTATGGCTCATCACATCATATCGAGTATAATAAAGGTGACTCTCCCACACGTTTTATTCTTCGCCAATTATTTATGAAACCCACCGGTGAGGTGACCAACAAAACGACGCGTACAACGTTCCAGGTTTTCTTCACCTTTCCTCGAGACCATTCAACACTTCCAACAAATATGATTTATTAGAGGAAATAAAAAACTGCCTTACAAATATAGTGAAGAAAACGAGGCTATGAAGAGGAACCACATTTAATCAGCGGTTCATAATAAGTGGAATGACAGGGGAGGTGTGCGTCGAGACTGTGGGGATTCCTTCAAGTGGAATCTCGCCGCGCAACACCACCCACATGTTTAAGAAAAAGTGAACCATCGTGTGCAGAACACGGACACAACACTCCTGCATAGAAACAGTTGAAGTGAAGGAGAAATACGGTAGATAAGTGGGAATGTTTGCGGGAGGCAAGATAAGCAGCGGACGGAAAAACCGGTAACAAGATAGCAGTGCTCGATGGGAAGAACTATGGGAAGAACATCAGTGATGAAGACAAATACAGTGAATGAACAGTTCCGAGTTCCTCCCCTTATTCTAAAGATATCGCCACCAGCAAAAGAAACCATTACGAGGAAAAACTGCTCATCGAATAAAAGCCATTAGCAGCAACTCCACTTCTACTCTGATGCTTCCAACGGAATTTAGGCATCGACAACATCTCGCACCGCTTAAAACCCGAGAGTTAGTCAGCACTTCGTTAAACAACTAAAAAAATATGGGTATAAATTGGGCAGCAATAAAGCTATAGCAGAAAGCACTCAAATATGCCCAAAAATCGATTCCAAACAGTATAAACGGGAACACGCCAATTCTATAAGGCAGTCGGTTAATAAAGAACTGTAACATATGAAAATTACATATGGCGAGTGTTTCCAATGTTGATACCAGACGCCGTCGCACCCTTGTTCGAGCCCATTTGTAGACCAATCACGCTTTCACCGGCACGTAGCTGTTGCTCCGTCCACTCGCGCTTTTCTCCTTCCGCTTCCTGTAACACTGTTCTCTCATAGTGAACAGATCGGCGAAAAGGGTTTCTTCGAGATATTTGAATCAAGAAGGCAAAAAGTACTGGGCAAAAGTCCTGTAGCGTGCGCTCACCGTCGTAAAAGTGGCGCTTGGATGAATGCTGGTTTAAAGATACCTTCGGGCCAAGGCCTTTTTTGCCGAACAACTTTTCCGATTTTCGTGCGAGTGAGGCCAAGCATATGAGCACAGCATTCGGATCCTGCCCCTCGTAAAGATCAACCGTCTGGAAAAGCTCAGTTTTCGGTACATATTTGCCGGCGAACTCGAGGAAGAATGAGATGTTCTCCATTTGCTTGAACGCCATAGTACCTTTATTGACTTTCTTGACCGCTCCCGGCTCCAATGCGTTCGCCAAACTGAAATCCAATTCGGAGTCAACAAAATACACACATTGCGAGCGAGGAGTTCCTCTCTCCGAACAGTGGGCGAGAAGGCGGTCGGGTAGGGCAGCTCCATAAAGCATCGCCGTCAAATGCAGCAGCTAACGCTCTGAAATCAGGACTACCAACAAAATTTGGAGGAAAGTGTATTGGACATTCTCCTTTCACGAGTGACAACTGAAAGCAACCTCAAAGTTGCAAATAAGCCGATGCGAGAAGATAATTCTATTTGATGAAGATTACCCGCAAAGGACAGTGCCATCCTTGAGAACACGAAGAAAATTGTCAATATCACCGGCTCTCTCGAAGTTCATTCCACTGGTCGCCGCCACCCAATTGAGCAATTCAGCCGCCAAGTCACTATCATACTTGCCGTGAACCTTGCGTTGTGCCTCCAATGCAAAGCCCGATTTAGTCGCACGCTCAGTCATCCTCAGTGATCCACTTCACACTGCAATAAATTTGCTTTTTGTACACCCCTTTGACCCCGAAAACAGCAACTGCGGTAGAGGGCAAACTTGACATCGAACTCGCAACATTTCCGAAATAAGTTCTCATTTTGCCTCCTTCCCTCCTCCCTTCATCCTCCTCCTAGATCTTTCAGACCATAAAACCAACGTAAATGAATTTTCAAAGACGTGGTTCACCCTGCGGTCTCTCATCTTCTCAATGCCGATTAACTGAACATATTCGATTCGAAAAATGTGCCAGGAGGTTTGACGATGATGTGGAAACTGTGGTGGGCGCCGATTTACTTGTAACTGGCACATTAACTGAAATTCACCTATATCTTCCCTGACGTTTATTCACTTAAATGTTAGCAATATTTATCGCTCAGCAGTTGAGAAGGCCAAAAAACTCCAGCAACAATGAACGATGTCGGCAAACTGCTAATGCCACATTTGGAAGAAAGGCTCAACTTAAGGCAGGTTTAACCTCACCCGCCAATTAATAAGCAATATCGAGCAAATAAACCACACAGAGTATATCTGCCAAATGCATATAAAGGAGCATAAACAACGGATTAGAACAATTCGGCCAGGTTGTTGAGAGAGGGAAGAGATAATAAAAAGTGTGGCGGCGTTTCCGCGCCACAGCCAATAGCAAATGACGACTTTTATCGACAAAACATCACCTAACACTCCACAAGTGGTACCATGGCACCTGAGCATGCAAGACGTTGCCCCACACAGAAACCACCTCACATACCCACATCTCAAGCAACATTCGCACGCAACCACACCTGAACTGCCGTGCAACACCCAGCAAGGCACCGTCGAGCTCGATGGGCACGACAACTCGTTCGTACTCGAAGGCTCGAGGTGGGCGAAAAATGCGGCAAATACAGTACTTTGGAAATATGTGACACCGTTCGCAGTGAACGACTCGGGCAGCGGCCATCACTCACCTTTGGCGTAGATTGCATTAATTAGGGGATTCGAAAAGGTGCAAGAAGGTGCAGGCTCATACTTGCATGTTTGGGAAGATTTCCTATCTTCGATAGCTTTCTTTAGCAGTATTAAAGAGTTACTTACTTCCGCAAATGGCAAATGTCGGTATCGGAAACACTGCATCATAGCCACCAAAAGTTTGAAGTGGGATATCAGATAACAAACATTCGGTGGTCTATTCTGAACGACTCATGAATTAAACTACTGTAGATTGTTGATTGATGTATGTTATCGTAGGCGGCCGACTTTTCCCGCTACATTGTGATATCGTATATCCGCAACTATACAGTATGCCATCTAGCCTACCGTAGTAGGATATAAGTGTTTCAAAAAAAATGAGATATAGCAGTGTGAGGTTGCTCGCATACGATAGCCAGGAGCTCTGTGCAAAGAGGAGGTAGTAAAGGTGAGGAATGAAATATTTGGAAGGTAAATTACGGAGGAGCAGTGCACCTGCTTCAGAAATATTGCGAATGCTGATACAGCGGCTAATTATGGAAATGACTGCTAAGTCTGCCAAAAGAATGCGGTAACGATAGCATCGCCATCAAAAAATTGCTCGATTATGTCGAAGGGAATCGAAAGTACCACCTTCGTGAATAGATTCGTGGAAAGGGCTTGAGTGAGCGGAGAGGTCACTTGCAAGAATAGTTCGAGCGCTCTAGGATCGTGGAGGCGGCAAGTCTTGTGGTTCCAGTGCTTCTTCGTAGAGGTCTCACGATAAAACAGAAAATGAATTCATTAGTGTGGAGTGCAATACGCTCTATGTGATACTTCCCTGATTTAAATAATTATGTGACATTAGGTAGCCGATTCCCATTGCGAGCAACTTAAGCGGCAATAAACGAGCCTAGAAATGTGGAGTTCCTTGTAAGAGATCGTTGGACACTTTCATATAAACCAGTAACTTCCCGCAGAAATAGATCGCAACAGCAGAACGGCGAAATTCGGCGCATTCTAAGAACGGTGCATATCAGCCTACCGAGCTTAAAGCGATCACCTCCAACACCTATCTTCATGTTTCATCGCATCGCCTCTCTCATTTCTCATACAAATTTGTTCAGGTATTTCCGCATTTGTTATTATTCACCTCAAAAAGTTGAAATATACATGAGTCTCGTCCGGTTCCGTTACGGTTTAGCAATTCGTAGACGTTCAGAAAATGAGAGGTGCATTCAGGACTTCGGGACTGATCAATAGCAGTGATCACTGAGAGACGCTGTAAAAGAGGCTCTAGGAAAAGTACGCCATATCGACTGGCGCGACATGTAGTTTTTGTATTTCAGCCTATATGAACCACCGGTAAAAACAATGACAACGAGTCTAATAAAGCGATGTAGGTGCGCATCACATAATACTGAGTAGAACTTTAATGGTACTGAACGTTACGCTTTCTTTATTCGTTTTCTGTTGGAAGTTGGGGATTAAGCTTTGAAGCAGGGAAAAATCTCTGGAAATTCCAAAGATGATTAAGCATAGATCGAGTAAGACCCACTGACTCATCGCCTACATTTTACTGCATCTCCGTGCACGCGGCTAACATCTAACGGCACATGGCGTCGCTTTTACGGTTATCTTATCGCTGCATTGGTGCAATTTCGCTTAGACGCCAATCAGATTCACCTTCGCGCTATTTGTCGGTCATAAACAACACGAGCGCCCACGAACGAAGAGAGCTTCTTTGCATAGGCGGACTACAAGAGCTCTTCATGTGCTTTTACAGTCTTCGTGCAATAGAAGCCCATCTGTTTTGTGACTGATATACAGTGGTGAACACGTTGAGAGGCACGTTCTGTGGCACCTTGAAATATCTTAAAAGTTGCTTTCACTCAGAATTTCGTTACTATGACTGTGGGAAGTATCCTTCTTTTCTATAGCGGTGATAACGAGTTATCAGTGATCATCTCTCACAGTTTATTTTAACCTCACTAATTTGCCACATCCGTTAACGTGAGATATGCGAACACTGCACTGCCACTAGCTGCTATTATTTACTAGTCGGTGATCACTGATCGAACGATGCATCTGATGACAGCCGACTTCCTTTTGCCAGATGATTTCCCGTAGATGATTGACAGCCTCAAGGCGCGTTTGGATACCATGATGGTGGTTGTGATCTGGCAGCCGATGTCCTCTCCATCAGAAACCATGACCGGAATTCCTCACCTCTTGTAGTGGCCAGTGTGATGCTACTTGCTCATTGAAGGTACTCGAATTAGCGCTTTGATGTCAACCGATATCAAGGACATAGGCTGGGAACTTGCTCGAGATAGGCGGAAGCTCGTTAGAGATGTCTGTTTCATGCTTTCGCTGATGCTGTTGCCTTCTCAGACCATTTGCGCTTCCCGATTAAGGCCATGTGCCTCTTCTGTTCGTCTTCCTCATTTAACTTCGTAAGGCATCCTGATAGAGTCAATTCTATAAAATAATGCATATATAACAGCAATCAATATTCCAGTAACTCAGTGGAAGCAGTCGGTGGATGACAAATATTCACTCAGCAATGGTTTTGCATATTCGAGTATTAGCGGAGTGTGTTCTCGACCTTAATTACCTTCGAGAGTCACTTCTGCTGACACTTCGCTTACTGTGTCGCTAATGAATCTCTTACAGTAATCCATTTGGATGAGCACATACACCACCGAGGTGTCTGGTTCTTTGTTCAGACCAGGTGTTCCACGTCTGGCTTATGATCGGGAGGTCGGGGATATCCAGTCTCTAATCTGGATTTGGCGAACTAAAATGATCGACTAGTGGCCAAAGCTTTACCTAGAGCTATAAAATTGGACTAGGAGCGTCGGGTCTTATAGACTTTCAGGTAAAACAGAATGTGAGTGGTTTCATTCAACGTGCGAAATTCAGATGTGAAAATAAACAGTAAGCGCATCGTGCCTCTTAGTCCTTATTATTCAACCAGAAAATTGCATCTGAAATTTGCAGATATTCTATGGTGTGCAGATGTCCGTGAATTTAGCATCCTTTCACAGGAAGCTCCCAAGCGAGCAAATAACGTAAATATGAAAAGCCATGAATTATTGCCGGCTATGTCTGAAGCGAATGTCTGAAGGCTTGTCGAATGGACGGTGAGGTCAGGTGAAGTGGCAGGTGTGAGCAAAAGATGTTCGACGTTGCACGGCAATGAGTCAGATGGATGCAGCAATGCGTAGGAGAGATCGGCACTGCAACGCAGAGCGTCGAAAGGAAAAACATTCGGCATCGAATGCGCTCTCGTCGCGGCTTTTAGTGCCATCAATAAACAAATCGAAGGAAGCTTTACTTGCATGTCAGAGTATGTACGCCAGAGAGGCTTTAACTTGAAGGCATTAAGCTCGCTACTAACAAAACAATTCCGGTGGAGAAGCAACGCTTCGTGTGTGAGATAGAAATTTGTGTGGAACCAAAGCCGGTTGGTTTTCGTTCTCTCTTTAGGTTGGAGAAAGAGGAGCAGAGGGAATATGACGAATGATACCCCTATGGAAGGTGTTGTTTTGCAATCCTTGGTTATAGTGATCATTGGTTATACTTCCCTGGTGGAGTATGCTTTGGTTTAAGTTCACCACGCAGATCGCCACTTTACAAGTAAGCACTTCATTTCGACGAGTATTCCTTAGTGATTCTGGAAGGAAACCTCCTATAAACTCGTGGGAGAAAGCCTCCTCCTTTTCGGATCGAACACTGTTTCTCTTCATAAAACACAAGAAGGTTCCTTCGTCTTAAACATTACATGCAGCTAATAGAGCTGAACGCTTCGAAGCAGTGCTACCGTTCTCCCTTTAAAAAATTGGAGAGTTATCGGCAGTGATCATAAAATTGAACAGCAGGTAAGGACTTCATGACTCCACTTCATCTCAACGATCTTCGAGCGGAAAGCGTTCCTCGACTGAGGACTTGAGGTGGAGGGTGCAGCTGCTTGGGGTTCAAGGTCTCCTTCCCTTCCCCTGTTTTCAGTAAACCGCCTTCGTGAAAATGCAACTTAGATATACTCTGTGCTTGTTAGATATACTTTAGTCAGCGGCTTTATACTTGTCACAAGGAAGTTACTCAAATATAAGTGAGCGAGAGCGTTTATGACCGCGAGTGATAAGATCGCGGGAAGTGTATTAAAAAAATAATTCCCGTTGTTTTATGTTTGCTTCTTTGAGGCAATCAAAGATAAGGCCTGACATTCGGATCTCTCATCAGCTCCTGCGGGCTTAGATTACTTCATCTATTTCCTTTGAAAGCGAATGCACTTTGGAGCTAATACTTGAGACTGTATCAGTCAATCTACATCGTGGTTATTTGAGGTTCCGATGTCGTTGCGTTTCATTGCGCTGTTGGTAGTCATGTACATGAGACCTCATATGAGCTGGATTTCAAGACTTGCACATTCTCAGAGTTCATCGAGCCCAAAGTTGTCTCCGACTGAGGTCTAGAGATGGAAGGCACCATAGGGGATCCTCTCTTGTAGCCACGAGTAGGCACCACCTGTATAGTAGGGTCTCGTCGAGAACGCAGAATCAATATCAGTATCGTCGACCGGTCAGTGGAATTTTTATGTCTGTGAGCTTTGTGCACATCTCGTTTTCTTCGGAGTATTTTTTCGAGGTTTAGATCTTGCTAACCGATCGAAGGTTTTTCTCTTAAGATCCCACACAAAAGCAGAGGTTCCCACCCTCTTAGTGCTCCCGTCGCTTGAAAGTGGAGGTTGATTCGTGAATTTCTCGTTTATCGATGAATGTTGAGAGGTGTTGGAGGCACGAGTGGAATAAAATAGTCGAGAGTGATTTGCTCTTTAAAATATCGCTAGTGCAATAAAAGAAATATGCGCAAATGCAAATCACCAACGCATCGTTTGCCCTTCTCACTTATGTGTATTTTTGAGATTTGTGCACGCGTTCCTCATTCTCTTTTATGGCCCGAACGTGGAGTGGTCGAATTCCGATCTTGCCGACTATAAGTGCCATATTTGTTTATATTTTTGGACGGACTTTATCGTCGATTGCTTTTGTTTTGCATAGGTTATAAGCTCTCTGTTACGATCGTCACTGTCATAGACGCTGCTGAGGGATTTAGCCATTGGAGTATGATTTTGCAAAAATGCAAATGAAAAATCCCGGAAGAAATTCTCCCACTAGCATAATCGTTTCCTGCTTTCATGGATAATTTCCACATTGTGACAGGGTGGGTGAGAGGGCGAAAGGTGATAGGGAGAAGAGACTACTTGGAGAGTCTCGAGCACTTGACTTCGCTCTCGTCGGTCATTGGCAAGGGCTTTGAGTTTCTGGAATCTCATAAAATAAATAGCAGCTATTTCACTTTAATAATGGAGCTTTTTATTTATGAGATGTATCGTTCCTTTAATTTGTCGTTAAAATTGCTTATTCGTTCCATGGTGTCGATCGCCTTGTCGATCCCACTCGAATGCATTCGTGGTGATCGTTATTCATAGGGGAATGCACCGTTGGGAAATTGTTTCGCTTCAGATATTTCGTCGTAACGATGAATGCTGACGTCGCAAATAGACAACTCAAAGCAGATGAAGAAAATGGCGTCGTGTTAAACGAGATTCCAGACGATTTGAAAAGGTGACAGGATTCATTTCTTTGATTTGTTGATTTCACTGATCTGATTGGTTCGTCCTTTAATCGTTTGAATTATTCGGTCATTCGATGTGTCAAATATCGACCAGATTTATTGACGTGGCCGTGGGATTGTACCTTGGGCACTGGGCAGTTGATGGGATCTCTGTGGTTAGATTGTTTATCGATGTTGACCGCTTTTCGGAAATATTCGCTTCGTCACTCAGGTCTCGATAGAACCAGCCGGCTGGCATTGAGGGTAATAAAGAGGACTTTATGATTGAGTTGATCGGTAGGTGGTCTGCAGCATTGCAGGATGCGATTAGACACACCAATCTTGTCGAGGTGGATCAGCTGTAAATTAAGTAGAAATGTGAATGGGCGAGTCAAGTGATTGGAAAAATACCTGTGTTCAGTTATGTGAATTCCTTCGAATTTTCCAAAAGTTGAAAAGAGGTCGTGAGAGGATTCGTGTTGGCTCCTTCTGTGATCAGTTGGCTTATTGTTTAACCACCGAGGACATTTCGCACAAGATGATATGGACAGATAGGCGAGGTCTTTAATTTACAGCAAACCGCGTTTGTTTTTGTCCTCACGAAATAGGCGATATCAGATTGCTGTCCTACTCGTCAGCCAACAAGTGAGAATGTTTTTTGGCATCCATCTGTCAAAGTGCCGTTCAAGAAATGCAGTAATGTTGTAAAGGGCGCATATCTGTGCCAAGCATCGCTATACCCATATAGCCATAGATTCCTTAAACGTTATGCATTTTGCAGAGTGAATCGCTATCATTCTATTCCATGGCCTTGTTCCCCGCACCCATCCTATTCATCTCCAGTTGTTTTAAGGATTTGGCGAAACTACTATAGCTGAACGCTACGTTTTAGATTCGTTGCTTATATTGCGAAGGCGTTTTATGGACCGGAGTTCTATGTTGTCCTGCATTATATCTCTTTGAGCGCAACCATCAAGGAAGAAGAGTTACGCATCAAAACCACCTTTGATCAGCGTTTTCTACGGAAGGTGAGCGCCTCGAAAATTCGATTTGTAAACAGTTGAAAGTGGGAAGATAGGGAGACTTCCACCTGATTGAAGATATTTGCGTAGCTTAGAGTGGAGCAGATACACACCGGCTGCACTCTGAGCTACGCAAATATCCTCAATAATTTTCCATTTTGACCATGAGACTTGTAATCCCCATTTAAAAAATCCTGTCTCTAATGTATGTCATTGATCTAGCCATAGCTAGCGTCTATTCCTTGAATCGTTCCCAGCAATTGTTTCACAAGCCAAGTTGTAATAAAAGTAAAATAATATCATTTACTAATTTTCCAATTAGGAAGGAGGATTTTCAAGGGGAATTCCTAAGCTCGGAAAGATGTTCAGGATGCGATTGGAAGCACTGAGCATTTCTGCGTTCTGCCATTAATCTTTCTTTTGGAACTGATCCTCATTGTTCTTTCTAGAGGCCTCCTTTTGTGGTGGTTGTGTAGTTGCAGTGAAGAGATGTCGCCGTCTGTTGGGTGGGTGATCAGAAAGGCGAATATTACGGAGATAAATTTTGTTGAAGAAGTTGAAGTCACCAAAGGAATTCAGAAACTTCGAATTTTCCTGGTCGTTTTTGAGTTGTGCGGAGGAATGCAGAGAGTTTTAAAAGTTTATTGATCATTGAATTTTTTCCAGTAGGAAATGAAGACTCCATCGCCTCCTCACTTCGACCACTTCCACTGTATTAAAAGGCCATCAGTGAATATACCTATCGCCGTAACCGTGTAGTTGCTTTTCTTGTGACCATTGGTCATCTTTTCATTTTCCTAAAGGTCGTTTTGATGAGTTAACTTGAAGGGCATGGGTGTTGCTGGTGAAAAAAAGATTAAGTGGAATAAATATTTTATATTGATAGATTCTTGCACAGTTGAAGATGGACAAAATTGTAAGTGAGCGATGTGAAATGGAAGAGACGGATGGTCGTGTGCATAGAGTTGCCTACTATCATATCAACTATCGCGGTTTAATCAACGTTGTTAAATATAAGCTCGATCATATGAGGTTTGTATATTGTTCCGTCCTCTCTCATTTCATTAAACGTTTCTTTGTTCGAATGCTTTTCATCATCCCAGGAGAGTTCTTTATTTGAAAACCTACTGATGCTCAGCACCTTTCTTTGCGTGAATATTTTTGAGGATTGCTCAACATGTGGTACCGTTATTGGAGAAGTGGAGGAAGGGAGGGGGAGCTGGCGCTCGCTTTTGAACGGGAACGATTAAGAAACATGATCTAGCAAGAGGATAGTTGGGTTAGGAATGTGGCCAACAAGATCTCTAGAATAATTCTCGTCAGTTTTTAACTCGGACGGAAGGATTTAGGGAGGGGATAAATGGTGCGGGGGAGAGGGAGGGAAGGAGTATGGATATGTTTCCATCGTGCAAGTAATGCGCTATCGTAATACCGCTCGCGTAATTACTTTCTTTCCGTTCCGGTTATTTTCGCTGTTTCGGTGATTTCATTTTCGTTGCGAATCGAACTGCAGCAAACTAAGGTATTGCCCGTTGGCCCGACCAGTGGCCACGCAATGTGCGACCGACTCTGCAGTGTGAAGGCCTATCGGGGAGCAGGTAAGACTCGTTTAATGCAAGTAGGAAACCACCTGTCAACAAGTAACAAACAAATACACTCTGATCAGCAAACAGTACCGAAGCCCATTCACATCCTCGGCTGCGGCCCCGAAACCATAGAAAGGTCATAACCCACATGGGGGAGATATCAGATTAAGATCAAACAGGTACGATCCCACACTTTGTGAATTACCGCGATCATTGCGGCCATAAAACTCATTTGGCTGCAGCAGACCACTCGCTGACGCAACCGTATCTCCCATCCTCCCTTGCAGCCTAATTTGAATTCGTTATACAATCTTAATTTTTTAACACTTGTTGGAAACCACCAGATGTCATTTTTCGGATGGGGGAGTTGGTGTTAGAGGGTGAAATTGAAAGCAGTAATGTCGTGTTAAACATGTGTTTCCATGAGTCTCCAATTTGGTTAAAAACACGGAAATTTTTGTATTTTCGGGCAACTTTTCCTGAGGTTTTTTGAAAGTTAAACTTTCACAGTTCTGGTGTGATTACCTCAAGAATCTCAAGAGCCGAGTCAATATCTCTTGCGCCATTCACGATGAGACCTTGAATGAGGAATTGAACGTTTTCCTTCTCAGTCAGACCTACGGTGATCTCGTGGATGTCTCCTCTTCCTTGCGTTTTTTGTTCATTACGTTAATGGTGAGGGCAAAGCCCAATTGTCTTTCTCGATCATCTTTAGACGACGAATGGAAATGAAGGAAAATGAGACGATGTCGAAGATGTCCTATAAGTGCGTCGGATGTGACTACACTTATGGGGCCTTGGATATGGATAGAATATTCGACATAGCGACGAGCAAAATGAAGTGTTACCGTTGCCAGCAGGAAGTGATCGTTGAAGAATCGATTCTTCCCATTCAACAAACTCGGTTCGTTGCTCTATTGCCAAATCGGACCAATTTCTTCATGAGTATTGTATCTTTCACCTAAGGAATATCTTTGGCCAGTAGGTAATAATTGATTTAGATGTCCGTTTACATACGACAGAATGAGAGAAGCTGATTTCCTCGAGGGCAGTTTGACATAATTTGGCAATATCGGAATGTGGTCTTGCCGCCGTACCCTTTCTTCCTTTGCCACTTCTTAGTCGTAAATCAACGCGCTGCCTTCTTGCTCACAAATCGAACGTATTTTGCGGTGGTAACCACCGATGAATCCTTCTTATCAGTCCTTTTCACGGATAAAAAGAAACGAGAAATGGAGGATCGATATTAATCTCACATTCTGATCTCAGTGATCCCAGTGTTCCTCCAACTGTTCCGATGGTAATGTCAAATCGGACAAATGTAAGTGCACCGAACAGCGATTTTTATATGTATATAAAAATATATATAGACATATAGACTTGATCGTGTTATATTTCTTTCAGTCTAATGTGATGTCAGATGAGATTAGCGTCTATTATCCTTCGACACCCTTACGAATGACTTGCTGTGTTCAAGCTAGGAACAGAGAGTCTACGTCGATGGCAGAACGTTCTTAAAATGGGAATAACTTTTCTGACCCAACACCTGTTGGCGTTCCACTCTGGTGCGCCTTGTGACAGGTCGTTAGCTGCAGCTTGATTATTTTGCGAAGTGTTCATGCTGGATTTGAGGAAGTGATATACAACCTGAAGTATCCGTGGATATTCAGTCGTTTCAAGCGTTGATCGCTCATTCATGTGTTTCGTAGTCATTAATGCTTCTGGAAAATTTGATGGCCTATGTTATTTTCACTGTTTCCTCTGTTCGCAGTTTAGGTCGTCGTTGGCACGTTTCAACGACCAGATGATGCGTATCTTCATATTGCTCGAAAGGTTGGAAGGAATTCGATTGGCTCATCACCTACTGGAACCTCCAATTGGACCGGTCACCAGTAATCTTTCGAAAGGTTTGCCTAGATCATATTGAAAAGGAGCCTAAGAAGTGAAAATAATTCAGAGTTGAACGTTTGTTGAATGGGAGTTAAATTTTCCTCGTGTACATGATAGGACAAGAATAAGTAAAGGGACCCCAGTGATGCCATAGAATGCCTATTCAAATGACGCCGTCTGGAAATACGAAACACTATTTGATGAGCGTCGGTGAATCGGCTGCTTGATTTTCTGTGAAAGAGAAAGTTGTGGAAGAAAACTTCATGCCTTACAAATAATATGGACTTGATTTCGATATCTTTAGTCGTATTTTCTTGCGGTGGGGTGTTATTCTTGCGTAAATAAATCGTAGGTGGTGATTGCGCAGGGTTGATTGCGTCGACCGTTCAGGTCTTCGCATGTGAATAAGACTGCATCGATGTCTAATATGTAACGAAGCAGTCCCCCCACTCCTCCCCCGCTCCTTCCCTTTTCCCACAACATTTTTGCCCTTTCCGCGCCATTGAATCGCTAGTAACTTGAAGTGTCTCTTTCGATTCAAAGAAAGTATGCAGTGGTTAAAGACTGAAGCTTTTGAAAGCATTCCGTTTTCGTCGTTAAAAATTGAGATGAGATATACTTTTCGTAATTCAGACATCACTTTTAGTTGAAAACGAGAAGAGCGTTGAAATGAATGAGCGTGCATTCAATGGATCAGCGTCGATCACTCATTCAACGATGCAGCGGGGTGACATAACGATCCATATGGAAGATGAAAACACCTCATCGAAGACCGAGGCAAAAGAAATCGTCCCGTGGCTACATAATGCAATGCAACCCTCACTTTTTTTCGTGACGGTAACTCTTAGTTGCATTCCGAGCTTGATCGAAGAAAACCCTAAAGCCAGGTAAGGGTTGCTTGATAGATTCCACAAGATGCATTTATTTATTCCAATGGCTTACGTGGCCAAGAAATCAAAGGATCAGGTCATAGAAAGGTGAAATCAAGAAAAGAATACGAAGGAAAGTGGAATTATCGCCATTGGATTGAGGCTGAACTCTCGGATGTCGGACTTTTCCAGGAGGCAATTTGAAATATCCATCGTTGGGATAATGGCAGTCATACACTGTTATCGCTCGGTTAACCTAGCTGTGACCATATTTAATTCCGGCTCTTCGTTTCGCTCAAGAACCGCGAATTCTTGTTTTCTAGCAGTTTCCTTATGTTGTACAGCTTAAGATGGATAGTAAATTGTAGTGATAGCCGATCCATGGAAACAACTTCAGAAAGGTATGAGTGAAAGTGTCCTATATGAATGAATGCAGCAAGGCGGTAGAATAATAAAAGCGGTTATGAAATGACCGAGATAAATGAGTACCTATGTGCAGGAAGTAAAGCTTTATAAGAGAAGTTACGTCAGCGGGAATAATTGCAAGAGGGTGTTGAAACAGTCGGCGCTTGCAAGTTGTATGTAACTGAAGGCAATAGAAGGACCAGTTAAACCTAACCTGTGAAGGGATAGTTAGGATTTCTTCCCTTCATTACCTAAGGTAATGCGCTACACTCGCAAAAAAATTGGAAGCGATGTTTTGTGTTGTCATTAGTCTCATAGGAATGTCGCCCTCAACGCAATGCAAATTGCTTGGATGATGAGGTTGAGACTATAGACCGCTCTGCCAGTCTCAGTCTCATTAGGCGACTAGGCGATCGACTCAGGGAAGTGCCTTACCTTCCTTTGTCTTAACTCGATCTTCTCTATTTTCAACGTCAACTTCACCTTAAAGTTATTAGAATTGTACTTCTCAGAGTTTTGCAGAGGTTTAAATGAAACTGAGGCATTTTATAACTGCCACGATCTTTTTTCATTTTCTGCTTAGTGTTCAAAACATTGTGCAATGTTTTGCGATTTGGTATTTTTCAATTGGCAAATCAACCCGCAAAATCATACGGGAATGTCTGATGATCTGTCTTGAGTACCTCTTATCGTCCGTTAAACCTTCAAGGATGTGCATATATAAGTGCGAACAATTATAACAAGTTTAAGGAGGTTGGAAATTCACGAGAAAATATCAGTGATTCGATGAGTCGTTCCACCAAGAAAGGCGATGTCGATTCATCATCGGAGAGTCCAGCCGTAACCGACATTGAGGATCTTCTCATGAGTGAATTTAAAGAGGTTAATTTCGCTCTTTTTTCTCCTCGTTTATCTTTGTAACTGAGAAACAAGGTGATATTTACATAACGTCTTTAATCGTACTGCTCCCTGCGGACGTCTCGCTATGACGCCCTAGGGGAGACGGAGGAAGCGAGTAATACTTGAATCGTAGCGTCTCTTTCCATGATTAAAAATGATGGACCGGTCGTTTGAAAATGGATCGTATGAGATTCTCCGTGAACGTTTCAGCGAAGCCTTCGAAAGGATTTCATCTTTTTCCCCTTGTTGACTTCCATATTTGTTTAATTTGCGGTAGTTTCAGCTCCTGAATTGAAAATTAGACGGCAAATGTGTCAGTAACGGTGATTATGCGGACGAAGTTCGATGGCGATTATTTGCATCTAGACGACATCAAATTTCTTCACCACATTTCGTTGTGGACTTTTCGGATTGTTCTTCTGTTTCGACTCAAGTAGAATCCTCAGTCATTTTTCTGAAAATTGAGGTGAATGCTCTTGCAAAAAAGGCCTGCGGTCCCATTCAAAAAACGTATATCGTTCCATCGAAAACGCGAACCGTTCTATCGTAGTGCGGTCCATCACTGACTTTTTATGACGAGCGACCTTTCAGTCGATCTTTTGTCTGGTAATTGAATCTTCCGTTATTCGTTTAGGAAGAGAGACTCCGGCGCTGTGTAATTTCGCCGTGCATCATAACACCTGCATTCATAAAATTCAGGACGTATCATCACGTAGTGTGGTCGAACTGAAGAAAGAGACCGTCGACTGTGACCTGATTTCGGAGGGCTCCGCGAGTGAAAACGGAGATACGATATACGTGGAAGGTAGACGATACGATATCGATGAGCTAACACCTGAGCTCGTGCTTCAGATGACTGCAGCTGAGAAGGAAGCGTATGTGCGCATTACACAGGAAAACTTCGAATGTTGATCCCCCTCTGATCATAGGATTCATTGCTTTCTTGAAGGTGTTTTGCAAAACGGTCCTTTTACTTCATGTGACTCTTTTTTTCGTACAAAATCGTCTTCATCCCACCTACCTCGAGCACTGTTACTGCCCTCTAATCTCTGACAATATCCGAAGATGTTTGCTTAGGCAATAAACGATTAAGCATTGCAATCTGACTTTTTTAATCACCGTCTGGATCGGTGCTACCATTTTTGGTGGTTTCATTCAGTGGTATGTTGTGCCGTATTCTAAAGTACACACGATTTGTTTTTGATCTGTTCTCATGCGATGACATACTTTCTTCTGGTATTTTGCCCTAGTTGTAGGAGATGGCATACAAAAGGTCGAGTGTGTTCCTCATCGATTGGCGTTCTTTGATTTCTTCCACCCTCCGAGTTTGTCAGATTCACTCCTCCCGTGTATTTCGTTGCGGGTTTTTCATACCGCCAACGAATGTTATACTTAATTCCTCGTCTGCTTTTGCTTTACTCTGCCCTATGCGTTCGATAAGTTATGATTGCTGAGGCATTCAGATGCTTGAGGGAAGGAGATTGTGCGTATGAAACTTCCTCCCCATCAAAGTTATTTCAGAATCGCTGCACACAGGTTCCTTTTGTAATTAGACCTCTAATGAGATATTTGCCCCATTATTCCGCTCTTTTTTCGGGCAAATTTTAAGTCTCTTTCGAAACTTCCTTGTTTGCCTTATAAAGAATTATTCTGTTTATAATAACTGCATCACCATTCACCGAAACGAGGAGCTAGTCTCTCGAGTTCCACTCTTCCGCGACTTCTGCTCCCAGCGTTCACCATAGAATCGTAGTGGTGGTTCTTCCCACCTGTTTTCGGCCTTCCAGATGGCCGCTTTCAGTCGCGTGGTATCTCTTGCATCAGGGGGCAAGTTTGCAGGCCGAGTCCCATACTCCAGTTCTCTGTCGCAGTTCTTCATTTCTTGGTGATGTCACACACCCTTCTGTACATGTGGACCATGGCTTACAGACATAAAGCATTACTGAAAGCACTGTCGTCCCGAAGATGTCTTTGAGATTCATCAGCAATCTCTGATTTGCTAGCACAGTAAGAGTGTTGCTGAAAAAGTTCGAGCCCCCTCGTCTTCTTATGAAATCGCGGCCCTGACGTCTGAGAGAAATGAAGTCCGTCACTTCTACAATTTTCACTAATTGCACACCTTCCACTGAAGAGATGTTCTTCAACTACTTTTTCTCGAGGAGGTTCATTTCCAGGGCCTTTTCTTTGGAGAGGTCTGCCACTTGGACGTCTTGAGGGTTTATGGCAACAAGAGTATAATCATGAGAGAGATGAGATGGCAATTCATCATCATTCGTAGTTCCGTTGTAATGGTTTATATTGCTAAATACTCTTTGCAGTGTTACTGGGAAGAGTGTCTCCTTGTCTGACTTCTCATTCACCTCGATGTGAGATTACATCGTCGCGGAGTCGAACATCACTTTTACACGCTTTATTATTGAGTTCGATGGCGTCAACTTATGCTAGGTGTGCACAGACTCGTTGAAGGCATTGGAAACTGCGGTTGATTGTACGGTGATCGGTAAGGACGAGACTCATTGGAACTCGCAATTCTTTGCTTTTTCTCCTTGGAGGATGAGGACATCGATGTGGTCGTGTCCAGGGTGACCTTCATAGGATGTCCGCTGTTTGCCGATTTCCACCACTCCAAAAGTTCATTTCATGAGCACTCTGGCCAACAGTTTCCACAGTATCGGGAAAAATACGATGGGACGATAGCTCGGGTTTGGGTTCGGGATCACCTTTCTTCAAAGGCAAAGTTTGTGATGTGGACGAGGCCATGTGGGATGGCGACATTTCTCGTCTCATGCAGATTGATGTGCCATATGAAGCTATCGGCTAGCGACCAACCTTTGATAGCTTCATCCCTGGAAACAGGTCTTACGTGTAATCTTGTTTGCTTACTTTGCTCGACTGTTTGCTGATGATCTTAAAAAATTTCTTCCATTTTATGATCGCAAAAGCAACTCAATGTATTCACCGAATAGTCGACGTTGAAGCACATAAATATTTTAAGCCTCAGAAATGGAGTGTTGCAAAGTAAAGGGGGGTTTCTTCTTCTGTAGATGGTTCCAGTGACCCTGAGGTTGCAGTTGACTCTAAGTTGTGGCGGAGGTTGCGGTGTTCCGTATCGTCGATGGCTCACCCAGAACGAAACTTCGCCTTCTAGAAGAAATATGCCAAATAGTGCTGAAAGGTCTTCGTACCTTCCCGTAACCATTTTCAAATATCTCCGTGGAGTGCCGTTACCCTGTTTCTCATGTCGCAGTTTTTGAAAGCGTCGAAAATCATCTCTCCCACTCTTCGCAAGTTTACCGTCGCCCACACCAGCGGATCACGGTTGCATATAGTGTTATATGCGCCATCTTTTCTCACGTTCTGCTCTCAGAAGTATTGTACTTTCCTCCTTCCTTTAGTCGGTGGGAACATCAATTTTAACTTATCAGAAGCAGTGCATTACGTGTTCCACACAGTTTCTGGTTCCCCGTCCTACGACGTTGGGATCCGTTTCCTGCTCACATCCACTCCATCTCTCAAACTTCACGTTACTGCCAATCTGGCGTACTGGACTTCGAAGTGTTTCGTGTCTGTTCGCCTGAACGTGCCATGTCGTCCTTTTCAGTTCTATTTCCTCTCATCCAGTGCAACTATGCACTTTTCCTGTCCATGTTCGAACACTTCAGGTGTTTCTTACATTGGAAGAATAATGTTGCCTGCGGCAACGAGTTGCTGATCCTATTAATCCTTAACGGTTGGATAACAGGAGTGGGACGTTTTGCCGTCACTAGGGTGGTAAAGTCGGGAAGGAATTTATAGCGTCATATTCGGCGAAGAAAAAATGGAGGAGGATGTAGGGGAGGAAAGAAGGACGACATAAATCGGGATACAAGTAGCGGTTGAAGAAAGAGGAGGGGGTCCAGGGTTGGACGGGCAGGCAGTTATCTGTTTCTGTGATGAAAAGTGCTAGAGAAATGCAGTATAAGGGGAGAAGTCTCTAGGCGAAGGTAGAGGGGCGCCGCAGTTGAAAGGTGGAAAAGGTATGGGATGGACACTGAGGATAAGCAAGACTAGGGAATGGACCCCTTCACCTCCTTTCACAAAATCTTTCGTTGACTTCAGGATATGATTCTCCCTCTTCCTGGAATCTTCAGTCATAATAAGGCTTATAATAGTATCGCGAATTGTAAAAGTCTACCGATACTTTTCGCTGTTCAAGCAGTGTGCATAGATGGTGATCATTGAAAAAAACCGCCTGAAAAATTCGCATCACTATGTTAAAATGCACAAATACGACAGCGAATTCACGATAATAGGAGCCGGGTTTGCTCCTATTTGCTCTTCGGAGTTACTTTAAGAGTCTGTGTCAAGAAAGGCCCAAGAATGCACAAGTATAGTTGCAGGAAGTGGGACGGTGTTTTAGCACGGCAAGTTTATTGTTTTGCCATGAGGATGTGCGTGAGACAAGCTTCGTTCGTTTCGTATTGCTTGCGGTGTTTCGGAATATAGAGACCTCTTAGGATAGTGGATAGTCTTTTCAACCCTTCCTTAATCGTCCCCGGTGAACACAATAAATTGGAAATAATGATAAATCCATTGTTTTGTGGGAGGCATCTTGTTGACTCTGATCAAGAAATGAGTCCACTTCAACTATAGTTGAGAGTATGCTTGTCACACATTTATTGCTAGGTTCGCGTCGAATACGCAGTGAGTCCCAGCACGGCACCTATGTATTTGAGCGTGTGCTGCGATGTGATGGGAGGGTTGTGGTCCCCGCATAGCTCACTTTATAAATTTGATAGACTTGAGCGTTAACGGCGTTGTTTTATACGTATTTAGCACTTAATGTTGAATTGTCCTTCTATAAAGAAGGGGAAGTTTCTGTGTTTCTTTATGGTTCTCTGGATGAGCATCAAGGGATGGGAAGGAGTATTTGAGAAAATACGCATTATGCGACTGTTTTCGCCACTCGGCAATTGCAGTGAACCGTCGATTCGGCGTTATCGATTCGCAGATCCTTCGTAGGATTGCAGATCGCGCCATATTATTTTCCCAAGTCTCTTTTCTTTTCATCGGTAATGTTGATCGTCGATTACACCAAATAGCGAAATTCGGGTTGTCCACATTTGTTGTATCAATGAATAAACGGAGACTTCTTACATTTGAACTTTTCAGAATGTTTGATATCTGACGAGTTCGCTACATCAAAATTTCAATCTTTAAAGTTCTCTATTGAATCTATCTTCTCTTACGGCCAGCCTGCCCTCAAGTGGATTTTTGTCTCACCTAAGGTTCAGAGGAAAGTCTCATTTTATCCTCTCAAAACGAATGGAAGAAGGGAAGAAAAATCGCACAAAGGGTGCTGGATGTATGACATGAAGCCGGGATAATGTTATCTCAGTATTAGTGAAGAGTCCTCCATACCTCGTATAACTATGGCCGATTCGAAAGAGCAGTCAGATCCGGAGAATGAGTAACAGTTCCCCTCGTATCCGAAGTGGCGTAACACATAAGATGCATGTTTTATTTCATTTAGAACTTCTGTGATCTTGCAGTATATTTTCTTTCGTTTCATATACCTCCTTGGACGTATATACTTATTAATTCATATGTATATTTTCCTATGAAATTATTCAATAATGTATAGAGTTACTTATTTATTCACAGTGAAATTACTCAGTAAACTGTCGATTTCGGTTGCAACCTTTAAGGATATTCAAGTGGCAGTAATTTCCCATCGAGATAAGGGTCGACTTGAACCGCTTGACGTATATATTATACTTTCCTGATTTAATATTTGATCTCATCGAATTCTCTCTTCTGTGCGTTTAATCTATCGATTGGCCCACTGAGGAGCGATAAATGCTGAAATATGTGAATAAGTTTTGAAATGATGCATTGGGAGTGCAATGTTACAGCTAAAGGAGTGATCAGCCTAATTGGTGTGGCTGTAGTGGATGTGACCTGAGGTGTGAATTGTGTCTTGTGTTCGGAGGCGTGGTAGTGGCGGTGTCCTCAACGAAGTTGACGTCACGTCGGTGACACAGTGGGGACATCAAAGGCTTTGGATCTCATTCACCTGTTATGACCTTACTTTCGGCTTTCGAACGTCCCAATGTTATTTACAGCTCTTGGTAAATAGGTGGCATCTCCCATCTCTCCTTCCCCTCTTTCAGGAGATGCGATAAACATTTTCTAAAGAGCATGACTCAGTGGTGGGGATGAGGAGGGAAGGGATCTCCCACCTCACGTGGAGCTATTCATTGTTCGTTTGATGCAGTCCGGCTGCATTTTCTCGTGCATCCTGCATTTTACTTGAGGGTAACCTTAGTGTGGATGGGACTGTTGTTTTCCCGAGAAGGAGATTTGGACCAATCGACGCAACACGAGGAGCTGCTCAGTTGGGCTGCTGAAATAGTGGCACGGCAACGAGAAACACAACAGGCCGACCAACGGAGTGATCAACACAATCCCGAATCGGGAACTCGTGTACAAAATACCCATTACTTCGCTTCACTAGCCGAACTTCTCAGGGAACTCCTTCACGAGGGCGAGGTTCGCGCTTCTTTGAATAGTTCATTTCCCATTTTTATACAGTTTTAACGGTCAACTGAAATCATTCAAGCAAAGTAGAACGATTGGGTCGTTTTCTTCACTCAACTCGAGGTAAATTTAGTACACTAATTCACCAATTTCAGGACATTTTAATATTTTTAGGGGACACCTTTAAATTTTGAAGATATCAGACTGAAATGCATTAGGTGGTCAGCTAGGTAGACGATGAGACCTGCGTTGAGGTGTCAAACTTGGCACCATCGGTGCTTTTCCATCACCTCTCTACCTTCTTTGTCCCGTTGAATGTTGCACAGAAAAGGTCATATCAAGACTCCTCTCAGTCTCTGTTTTCAGCGATGATTTTTTATATATACAGTGACCGCACCAGCTGCAGTAATAAAATCCATCCTATGATCACTTCCTTGCTTTCATCAGTGCTGGTCTTGTTCCACATGAGTAGAGATGTCGGTTTGTAGTTGTGGTTTGTTGTGCTGTCGGCAAGCAAGGTTGTTTCCGGTCTAGAATTTATATAGGCGGTCGTTTCCTTTGGAAGATGAATTGTTCCACCCAGTGGGTAAAAATTAAAAGTGCACGCCGTAGCAATATCCTTCTAAGAACGTAACGATTGAATGCTCCTGCTTAGATGCAGTATTATCAAAGCAGCAGCAAGTATTTATGTCAACGATATAGTGAACGGGCCGTCTTTCAAAGGTCAAATCTTACCCGTCCAGCTGTCTCACAGATATGCGGAGCCAAGTTATCCTCTTTTGAAAAGTTGCTTTTATAGGAAAAGTAAACCTTAAACATGAACTTGTTGAAGTTGCGAAGGATTTTTTGTTTTAAGCGAGTATCTGAAACTATCGATAAGTTGCTCCGGTCGACATAGGAATGATACATAACTCAATGATGGTCGAGTTTTTCCCTATGGTGGTTTACGGATATGAACTTCCTGAAATGATTTGTTCAGAAAATCAGCAGCTTTTCTTAGAAATTACTTATTTGGACCCGAGTATCTCAAATGTCCAGCAGGATATTTGGCAGCATTAAGCTCGGATACAGTAGTGCTGTCAGTCTCCGTCATATCTCGTTTGTGTACCTTTCAGAGCTTGTTAATTCAAAGAAGTTTCGGTTGTTTTTCTAATGATCTTATATGTTTGATTTAAGAGGAGGAGGAGAAGGAATGGTTCAGGCCAAAAGCGGATCTAAGGAAAGGTTAAGGTTAAAAGGTAGAATGAAATCTGAACAAACAAGATCAGTATTACTTGGGAATGAAACCGAACTTAGATGCATCATTGGCGAGGTTAAGGACTGAAATTTCCTAACAATGTTCGATGTGCTGCTGTTACTGTATAGTATGGAAAGATACAGCACGTCTTAGCTAAGCGTGCAGATAGAAATTATGTTTCGTTGGCTTATCTAATTGGCAGATAAACTTGCATCCGATGAGTCGATATCGTGAACTGAACGAAGGACCGATGCAGTCATCTGAAGATGAAAGTGAAGATGGTGAATATCTGATCGGTCTTCGTGGTAGAAATGCGTTCGAACTGCAATCATCCACGAATGACGAAATGCGCGGTGATAATGAACGAATGGGTCGTCGTGATATATCGCCGACTTCGGCAAATATTCCCACAAACTGCGAGGGAAATTCAGACAAATATCTCAACGATGTTAGTTTTGTTTCAAGAGTTTCTATTCGTTCTAGATATTAAGGTGATAAAGTATATTCAAAGTATTTCATTTTTAGTTCATATTTTCCCACCTCATCATTCCATTAATCGCTTCAGAGGTGGTTCTTTTCCCGTGGTGGATTAGAGTAAATACTGAAGTTGAATGTTGACGTGGTTGAGTGGTCGTAAACGTTAAGAAATGCTGGTGTCAGTTGCTGTTAAATCCCTCGTTTGCTTTTGCAGGGGAGGAGAGGAGGTGGGGCGAGCCAAAAGCCATGAAGCTTCTCACTACTGTTCTACCGATTACAATGATTATAGTATAGCTCCAATCTTGGCTCATAATTGGTGAAAATAGTTGAAAGAGTTTTCAAAAGTCCACTTATCAGGTTGGAATATCAATAAAGAACGGATTTTTACAAGCTTGAAATTAGAAAGAATACAACATTGGAATAGTTACTTCTATCCTTCTATACTTTCGTTGCGTACGGCGATGAGTCCAACCTCAGAAAGTGTTTAGAAAGGATTATTCACTGATAATGAAAAGGCGTGTAATTAAGACAAAGGTGATTATTATCGACATCAAGGAGGAGGATATATTGAGGGGAAAAATATCGAAGATGCATTTGACACCCATGGTAGCAAACAATTCATGGAGGGACCGTTATTTTCCTTCAGATGGTTTGAAATTAACTTTTTTCCCGTTTTAGAATTTTTATGTCATGAAACCATTTTAAACCCATTTAGACCATAAAATTTCTGCTTTTGAGGCAACTCTGTTGGAAATGGTTTTAGTTTTTATGAGTTTATTGCTGATTGCAACGTTACGCTCATAAGCTGAACAAACGAGATTCCATCCGTTTTGATCTCCAAACTCTACGGATAATTTCCTAGTGACATTGGTACGATTCTGATATGAAGGTATCTTGACAGATTTAGTTGCCAGAATATGCAGTCTGCAAAGGTACAAGTGAAAACGGTACGTTTGGAAATTTCATTTTGGGTGGATAATAATAGCAATAGCATTGGGGACGTTACATTTTCTATCATTAGTGGAAGGTGTTGCATGATTTGTGTAGAACCGAGTCTTAACGGTCATATAATTTCATAATTGAATATTATTTGTTTAGCATAGAAATCCCAATTCTGATATTTTACATCTTTTGTAACCTAGTAAGGCTACTAGATCTTACACTTAAGATTTTCGAATGCAAAGATTCCAGAAAAGATAAGCAGTCGGAGAATGCGGAAGATGTGCTGTTGGTTCATTTCTGATGGCAAGCTTTAAAACGCTCGAATCACCTCCAGATTTCATATTGTGAAAGAGATGGTAGCTTCAGACATTGAACATATTATTTTCTATAACCAACTGAAGCTAGGTCTTCCAGATGTTGGCAACTCTAAGTTGTGACGTTTGATAGTGACTGGCCTGATCAAAGAACGGTCATCTCTGTTTATGAATTATGATGGTGATTGGAGCTTTTTAAATCCAAAAGGACGATAAGCTCGGAGAAATCTCGGTGAAGATTTTGCTCAAAAACGTTTTTAGCACTTTCATGTTTTGGAGTAGCCTAGACATCCCAGAGCTGCATCCAGCTGCGCAGTCAGAGAAACCTTGCTTTACAACAAAATTCCTCAGCAGATTCTGCAGTTCTTTGAGAAGTGGCTTTGGTCTAGGCAGATCTGTGGTATGAAATACCGCATGGCATTTGCATATTTAAAGCTAAGCGAAGGACACTTGACACGTTGATATTTTTTGATAAGAGGTACACTTAGATGATTGCAGAGTCGTGAATACCTTTTATCGGAGATAAAACTACATTGTGGTGCATTGGCGGGTTGGATGGGTATTGAGAAGATGACAGCAATGCGCGAAATGGGCCTACTCTACGGATGTCGTCGACGATCGGGTAGACCAGAATTCTCGAGGTATCCAACTCGTGCCGCATTCTCTTCATTCCAGCGTGCTTCCGTGAGTAACCTGTAAGGTTTCCTTTGCTTTCCCTTTTTGTATTATATAATTCGGTGGGCTTTTGTCGTTACAGTAAATCCTGGAAATGTTGAAATGCCTTAACCAACTGGCCGTAAGAGATTTAATTCCAGCTTTGGAATTTTAGTCTATGGTTAATGCTTAGCAAATATAACGTCTTCTAGTATTCGCTAACAGTGGAAATTTGTTTCATTTGTGGAAATTGTTTACAGGGCGCTGTTTGTTTGATCGACGCGTAGCATTCGTCTGTATAATATTGATTTATTGATTTGGGAGGTTTATCGCTTGCTATACCAATGATAACGAAACCCTATGGCATAAAAATGTGGTCAGGATAGAAGCGTCGTTTGGACATTTTATTTGATATTGATTGTCGCGTTGAACATCTGGATTTAACGGTTATATGTGAGTGCGGCAGTTTCTGCTGGTGAATTCGCTACATTTGAAGAGGGTCGTTTGAAGTGGTAGTTGATGTTGGAAGTACTCATTTGCATATACAGGGAGAATAAATAACAATAGTTGCTACGCTGCAATGATTTGTAATCTAGGAAGCAAGCAGTAAACCACTAGGGTATATATATGTACTTTTTTGGTCATCGTTGAAAGGATGCCACAACGATTTATATTTGATGCTTAAGTGCTTTAGTTACTTTTCTAGCCTTTGATGGGAACGATTAAATTTCCGCCGGGAGGGGGAACTCACTTACTACGTTTTGCTAATAGAACCGCTGTTTTTAATCAGTAATTTCGAGAATTTTTAAATCGATTTTGTGGACACTCCGAACATTTTCAGATTTTTCCCGAATAGAAGAAAAGTGGTGGAAAAGGTTCGCACGAAAACATTTTGTTGTCAGTACATGCCAGATGGTGATGGTCTTTTAACTGCCAGTCAAGGTAACGTATTGTTTATTAATCGCACAATGAAGTGTTCGGTTAGACAGGTAACGAGAATGAGGGAAGGAGACGACTAGCATGGTGGGTAAATTTGTCACTAAGCCTTCATGTTTTGGGAAGACACAGATGACACCAGCTGAGGTGCTTGCTGGCGTAAGTGAAATTGAAATTCGGTGTGTCTGCCTCTCACCGAGGAAGTAGTTACTTGATGCAAGGACGTGGGTATATACAACTATATTCAAGAAGGAAGTGATCAGTGTGTGGGAATTTAAGTAATGGGCATCACTCAATTGAGCAAATGAATGATTTTGTAGCTCGCAGTTCTGTGGCTTATTAACGCTTCACGAGATCTGCTATCTCTTAAATTTAGTAAATCGAAAGCCGAGGTAATAGTCACTGTATTCTTAGTATTGCCTGACTTGGTCTAAAAAGGAAATCAAGTGTTTCATCGGCAGAAGTTCGACATATGTTGTCATCTGCGATCGTTTCGATGCGTATGGAGAGTGATATTTGTGCACGAAGGAAGGCAGGGATTATAAAAAACGCAACTTATATCCCTCGAATGTTATGAATAGTTTCATTGAAGATGAAGTGATACGACTATACGAACGTGAGGGATATCGACAACGGTATAAATTGTCGAACTGCTTCCAGGCGCCATATGTTGGTTGGAGTATCCTCGATTTGGTTGTGAGTCCGGACTCACGTCATTGTGTCTATTGCACGTGGAGTGAAAAATGTATGCGCAGGAACGTTTCGCTGCTTCTTTAGGAGGCTGTGTTGAACGAAAATGTTTGGTGAGAGAAGAACATTGGCCGTTCCCACGGGTTGCTGAAATAGATGGGCAGAGATGATGTTTTTTTAGATGAAAGTAATGGTGAAATGTGATTGTTTTTTCTTCTGAAGGACTTTTGCCCGTCTTTGCTTTACTTTTATAATGAGATAGGGAGGAGAAGGGGAGGTGTACACAACGCGCTCTGCATTCTTGCTCTCTCCTCAGGTTTTTAGGGCTAATTTTATGAGCACTTACACAACTGTAATGTCAGTAATGCCAAGGATAAATCCGAGTGTTATGTCGAAAAGAAATTTCGAATTGCGTTTAAATATGTGATGGATTATTTGTTGATGGGAAGAATTTGGTAGTAGGAAATTTTCGGAACGGAACTGTTTTTGATGAAAAACTACGTCCTGTGGTGTTTGAAAGATCTGAGGTCTTTCTTTTGAGGAAAGGACGCAAAAATCGACGAAAAGTGGAAAATCAATATTTTTATGGAAGAATACACATTACATGTTCTTTTCCAAACTTGATGTGTCTCTGGAGTCATTGCTAATGACTTTTCATAAGCCTTAACTGCGTCAGGTTTTAATTTAGGCTTGTCGCAGCGAAGAACTTCGCTGGATGTTACCTACCTGCCGAGAGCATAGAAAACTTCAAGCGCCACACCGGCGCCAGTTCAAAATTTCCGAAGCTTTGAAAAATGCTCACTGGAAAAAGGAAGCGATGTTATCGCGTATTAGATGATAGTACTAGGGGATAAGCTTACATTTTGTGGTGGAACTTTGTCACATTAATGTCAGCCATTGACGCATCCGCTAGTCGTGAAGATAGGTCCGAACTCGAATGCCATCCTTTTTTGACATTTTTTCTATGGCGATCACGTGGATCTTCGTCCAATTCGACGTTTGCTAACTGTCCCATTCATTCTTTTCGAAGGTGAGGGAAATTAGATGTGCGAACGAAATCTTCCTCTAGTGATGAGAGGGAATATATTACAGTTAGGGAAGGTTCATTAGGAGAGTGGAATATTAACAGGACCGCTTTCATCACAGTGTGGGAGTCGTTTCAATGCTAGAAAGATTAAGTGCCCTACAACGGGTGAACACAAAATGTAGAAAACCTCTGTTTCATGTTTCGTTGGTGAAGTATGCTGACTTATTAGCAACTGGTTGTTGTGAAACCACTATTACAGTATATCAGTGCAGTCTAGAGGCAGATGTGGGTGAGGACGATCGCTGGACTACTCTTCATCAAAATCACGGCGACGATTTCGGAAGGTTCTTTATTTTTTCCAGTTCACGAAAAAATATGGATTAGAGGGAGGGTCATTTCTTATGGATTTCCTTATGGATTGTGTTGCTTTTATGGAATTATGAGAACATGTTGATGGTGTTGGTGGGTTAGAAAACATTTTATGGACAGGAAAGATGTTTTGAAAGACTGTAAGGGAATTATTTTGTTGTTTGGCTTGAAGAAGTCCATATTTTGTTCGCATCAAGCAGGAGAATTAGTCATGATCTACGCTTACATCTAAATATTTCTTCAATCGTTTTGCTTCTTCGACCGATATGAGTTACAGCGATACAAATATAAATTTATCGCATAATGTTTAAGGTTCGCCTTGTTTTCATTACGTTTCAACTTCGATGGTACAGAGATCGTCAGTGCTGGGTCGGATGGACGTTTGTATGTATATGATCGAAATTCATCGTCGAATGTGCTGAGCGTAGGTTTTTTGAAGAATTCATTCCTCCAGCAATATAGATTTCATTTGATATTATTTGCTTATAGAACCGGGGTGCGAAAGCAGCTGTGATGTTTCATTGAAAAGTGTTTTTTTCATTATTGCTCTGTCTTTATGAAGTATTTGTTCGTTAAAGTGCTGCATATAAGCGTGCTGCTCGGAGAGATCACACAAAGGGACCGTTTTCGTCATTTTATATAGAAATGGCAGCGAGAGGCGGCTTTAGATGAAGTCTTTCTATTTCCGAACGCATGTTTTCGTACTTTTGCGATAACTAGTTTGATGCGGTGAGGGATTTTTCGATGGGCTAAAAGGTTGAAGGAAGGGAAGCGCTGATGAAGTCGAAGAATTGCTGCGCGACTGGACCTGCGTTGTCTTCTGCTGGAAACTGATTTAAGGAAGAGAGCGAGAGGAAGTGGATTTCCTCAGGCAGTTTAATTAGTGTCGGCGAGAAATTGTGGTCATTGTCATTTCACAGTTTTATCTGCCCCTTTTAGTCGCTATCTACTTCCCGTTATTTGGTTAGCACTTTCCATCTTTGAATGAGTGTAATTGGTAATGAGCTGAATGTTTTAACTGCGAATATGACTATGCGATTACTAATGAATGTTGCATTTCTAGATTCCGGCTCACGAGGACGATGTAAATGCGGTTTCTTTTGGTGATACATCTCGATATCTTATTTTTAGTGCTGGAGATGATGGGTTGTGCAAGGTTGGTTTCTATCATCCCTTTGATAAAGGTGCAGTTTAAGCTTGTTTTCTGCCTTCTCCTTCATAAAGATTTAATCATTGAGATAGTAAACAGGTAAAATTCCATGATTTGACATGCTCGACGGATGTGTGAGATGGAAACGGATGAGAATTTTTTGAATATATTTCGAAGAAGTGGGAAGCATAGTGATGAAATACTGAACTTTGTGAAGTGTTTCATTTCATAAGAAGGTTTCGGGATTTCAGTGGATGGCGTTCGTTTTGGCGGATCATTCATTGTTGGTAAAGTGTTGATATTAACATAGTGTAAAATCGTTGTCGTTCATATATTCACGTTTCTCTACTCTACTTTTTATATTGATTAGTATTAGCTCTTAATTGGCCGATATCTATCATAGATTGTGCAGGTTTTGATGCGAAAGCAAGTTATTTCTTCAGGAAGCATATTGAGGAATTTGGATGCTTTGCTTGCTTGTCCTTCCCATCTTCCTTTCAAAAATTGGCATTCAGTTTTGAGGCTTAGAGACACTGCTACCTTGAAAGTATCCTGGAATATATAAAGCGATTTTGAGGACACGCCTTTTTTCTCTCATTCCTCCAAGAGAGAGCGGCTTTTCCACAGCCTTTAATTTCCTTATCTGCTTGAGGCTGATAGAGGTATTTTAGAGCCAGCTTATGGATTCAGGAGTGTTGATATGGCAAGACATATTTGTACAGAGATGAATTAAGGTGTGGGATCGTCGTGCACTAGGTGACGACCATCGACCGGTGGGCGTTTTTGCGGGACATCGTGATGGCATTACCTATGTAGATTCAAAAGGAGATGATCGCTACCTGCTGACGAACGCGAAAGATCAAAGCATTAAGCTTTGGGATATCAGACGGTTCTCTTCTGCGTCTGCGCAGGTGCGTCCATTTTTGTTAGGGTTGGAGCATTTGTAATCCTTCATGGCTATATTCTCTTCTCTTCTTCCAAGAGATTAAAAGTGAATAATTACTTGCGAGAGTTTCATACCTTAGCCAGGTGGCATTTTGGTTTATCTCATTTTATGTTTTTCAGTCAACGTAATCAATTATGAGATATTTTTTATTGTTCCGTTGCATGAAGTAGGGATATTTTTGGCACATTTGGGAAGAGAGTGGGAGTCAGCTGTCGGAGGTTGGAGATATGGATGCATGATAATGTATGATCATTGGTCGAAATCTGTTCACTAAGATATTCGTGGTCTCGTCGCCCTTTTACCCTCTATCCTTCCTCTCCATGCTATCGTGGTGATTTCGTTTGTCGTTGTCACCGATGTTGTATTTTTATGTGAGATACTCAAGGATTCATACTGAATGGCAGTGAGATGTAAAGTTTCTCGGTTGTAATTTAAATATCCTTTCATTTTCAGAAGTGCTGATTGAAATTATATATTGAAATTTATTGGGTGGTGACGTTGTTTGAGTGGTAAGGAAATTGAATGATCTTAAATTTGAGGAGGAAACCCGTCGAGCTGTTTGCCAACAAAAGTGGGACTACAGGTATCAGACCGTGCCGCGCTCTGCGAATTGGTCTGTCCCACTCAAAGGTATTTCTTAATTCATCTCTCTGTGTAGCTCGTTGCCGCTTCATTACTATTTTCCATGCACGTATGGTGATAAATACACGGGAATATGAGAGCGTTGTATGTGGTTATCACTTATAAGTCGCCACATGTAGTACCTCCTGTTTGCATTTAATTATCCTCCTTGAAGCACTTCCCTTACGTCACATGTAAATTGGTTTGGGGGTTGTTGGGTTTTTATTCGTAGTAAGCAACGGAAACTGCAGGATGTTGTGAAAAATAAAAATAGCTCTTTGCTCTCGCTGATACATAGACCAATATTTTCGGCTATCGTTGGCAGTCTCATGCGCTAAGTAGATGAGTAAATGTCGTGCAAATGAGGGGGGGAGGGGTAGGAACTAGTAGACTTAACAAACAGAGCAATGGAAACATCGACGGTTATAAATCCGGTATAATTGATCCATTATAACTGTTAAATTGCTTGTAGCGTCATATTACTTTGCTGGCAAACTGAGGTCTGTAAAGAAATTTTAAGCTTTTCTGCCGCTGTAACTATATTTACGCCACAACTGTTAAAGCGGTTAAACCGCATTTCACAGCTGTGTTATAATTAAATGTCGTTGTGTCACCAATATGATCGCCTTACACTGCTTTACTCTTATTTTACGCTGGATATTGCAGTATGTGGGTAGAGCACATCTTTACTGTTTCAAACACTAGACCCGATGAGCTGGTACATCATGTGTTTCAAGAAATACAAGCATTCGTATCATTCGATCTAGAAAGGCTTCATTTGCGCACCAAAATGGAATATTTCTAGGTGATGGATCTGTGCTAACATTGCGTGGTCATTCGGTATTGCACACACTTATAAGAGCGCATTTCTCACCGGCCCGTACCGGTCATCGATACGTATATACGGGTTGTGCACGTGGGCAGTGCGTTGGTATGTGATCAATTGGCAGAGCCGTTTTTGAAACTCCAATGTGTTTATGAAAGTGCTTTATTGTTAATTGGAAGATGAGGGAATTTGGAGGGGTTTTCTCTAAAAGAGCTCTGAAAGGAATACGTTTTCTTATTCATAGTCAGTATGCATTTATAAATCTGTTTCTAATAATGGAGGGGTGGCAGAAAGTTTTGGGAAAATCGCAGATATTCATTATTCCCAAAATTACCGTCATTCAAGGATGACAGACTTTTATTGCATCAAAACACTTTGGATAATTTGTTCACTTAGTCGACGACTTGCAGAATGGAGCAGTGAGTTGAAAGGAAAATAAAGATGGAAACGGCGTTGTGCGTATGTTCGTGGTGATAAAGAAATAGATTAGCTCCGATGGGGAGGGGGAGGAGTTGGGCGAATGTATCGAGAAGACTATAGCAATTTTTGTCTCAATTTTCTTTGTAAATGGTGTGAACGTTGCAGTATACGATATCCTAAGTGGGGATATTGTCCATTATTTGGATGGTCATCGAAGCGTAGTCCGTGATTGTGCGTGGCATCCTTTTGATAATGAGATAGTTACCGCATCAGTGAGTGTTTTCCTGTTTATTTAAGATGTCCTGAGTTGTTACTTTAAAATGAGTTCAGATTTATTACTGCAAATTGGTAAGAAAGTAGTGAGGAGAGCAAATAACGTTTATCATGATGTTATATGAATAATAGAACATAAGAAAACAGGGGTTATATAAATATATGAAGTTAAACAGGCATTGTTCAGCCTCTTGGATCCTTTCTTTGTGTGCATCTCCAAACTCTTCTTTTTTATCATCTTCCTTTCGATCTCTCCCTCTCAGGCAGTTTTGGTGGACAGCTTCCAATATTCTCATCCAGAAGATACTTCTGGGAAATCATTGATGTGATAGTTGTGGTTACTCGCTATTAGAGTAATAATTATGATAAGCTGCAAGAAATCTGCACTGATTTCTCAACCACGAAAAAATTAATTCATTCTGTGAAAGAAAAAAACGTAAGAGGAGTGAAGTGCACACGGGAAATGGAGATGGGAAAGTACAGTAAAGTATAGCGGTTCCATTTCTGACATATTTCGTAAAGGAGATGTTGAATCGCGATTTACACGTGAACGTTTTGCTGTGCTGCTGTAGTACCTACAGTAGATGAAGTTCACTATTGTGAGCAATTATGAATGAACACGACCACATGTAGAATATGGTTGTAGATATTGTTGAATGATTATGAATGTCCTGACAGAATGAAACAACGCGAAGAAATGAGTGGAGTGAAATAACTGAATGAGGGGTTAATATTTGTAATTTTTAGTGGGATGGTATAACAGCTATATGGCGATACGACGAGCGGATGGAAAAGAACGTTAACCCAGAAAGTTGGGATGAACAGCCAGGGATGAGGAGACTTCCGATGAATATTATGTTGTGGTGCAGCCGAGGAGATACAACGTTAAAAAGAGGTCGGCGAGACGAGCCAATAAGGAGGCTAAAGTACGCAGGTTAGATCATTCGCTTTGCAGATAGGTAGGAAATTCTAGGGTACATGATCGTCACCCATCGATCGTTCAAAACTAGGCAAGATTGGTGCCAATCGAGATCACTGATGTTTTTAGCAAAAGTGATCTGAGTAGTCGTTAGTTCAACGTCAATGATTTTTTAATGATTGCGTGATGATTAGGTGAACAGACTGCAGTATTGAACAACTGATGGGAAGATGTAAGAAGACATATAAAAGAAGCAAATGGTAGATCTTGAACAGTATCTATTGGAAGTGTTGAAAAGGTAATTGTTTTGTTGAATGTTTTCAGGATATTTTTTGATGCTGAACGAGAGAAGTCTTAGTGCCCAGAGATTTACTATTCTGAAAAGAAGGTGGTGGATTTTCTCTGAAGAAATTGGGAAGAAAGGAGGGAGGGGATGGGTAATCATGTCATTTATGAGAACGGCCGAGATCTAGCAACTCAAAATCGGTAGGTTATTTCATTGCGGTTGGTAGGTAGATGTAATTCATCGCTTTTTAGTAGGTTGATTAATATCTTTATTAGTTTCTCTTTCAGACGGTAGTCGACGAATAGTATCAAGTGACGTGTGTATATTTCATTGCCACAATCAAGACGGTTAATTCAGTGTTTTATGAAAATATGTATATAAACATTGTGCATTATTCTATTCTTAAGAACCGCTATTAACCAATTACACTACCAGTTTTTCTAAAAATTAAAAGTTCCACTGTGATATCTTTTCGATATGAGCGGTCTTCAGTGTGGAGGTCGACGATGTTTTGCCCTTCCATGGTGATCGTAGTCGAGTAATGCTGTTCACTTAGCACTGTCCACTTTCGTATAATCGGCTGTGTATTATAGGAGTAATGACAGGCAAGTGTATCTGCAGAAGTGTAGCATTGTTAACTTCGAGTTCTCCTCAGCTCGGTTATTATTTTATTTCTGTGTTATCAATTGTATTGCGGAATGTTAGCTTCGAATAACTGCGTTCCTATTATTTTGCTTCTACCGTTGATTTCTATTGAATTGAATAAGGGAGAAAATATTTTAACTGCTTTTCATTTTTAAAAGTAACGAGTTCTCATTTGATATTGAGAGAGAAACGAAGTCGGGTTCTCCAATGGTTACATTGCTTATAAATCAGCATATCTCTTTTGACCAAAGGCAATTTTCTGTCTTTAGCGGAACGGTGCCAGACAGCTTCTTTTTACCGGTTGCAACGGTAGAGCGTCACCGGAGATGCGAGTAGATCTACCGGAGATCTACGAAAGATCAAAAACAACATTTTATTGCTTCATTATTTCCGGAAGTAATGTAATTCGTTAACCGAATATTTCATCCTGAAGTTGTCCGGAAGAAGTCGTACGTGGCTGGTATTTTGAGGTAAGATCCAGGAAGAATAGAAAAGACAGTTAGAGAAGTTGTTTAAACGTCTTTCTCACTTATAGCCTGCTCAGTGCTGTGAATGCCCTTAGGTTGGTGGCTCTGATGTGTTTAATCTAATTGTATGTGATTTTTCACTTATGATGTAATATTTTCGAATTAATGGTACGCCGTTACTGTATCAACGACGATTGACTAACTGATAAACAGGTATGAGAAATCAACGATGACATTGTGGCCGATGCATTAAAGGTCTCTTGCAACTGAAGACTTTAAACGAGGTCTGTTTGGGATACTTCAGAGCTGAGACTGGATCTTCAGTACCTTACTCTCACCTGCACTTTCTGAGTTATGGAGGTACCTTTAGAAGTAACTTCCACCTTTAGCAAATTGAGCAGTGGTTTGCCGTCAGCATGAAAGAGCGGTATTTCTGCACGGTAACAGTACTGGTGGGACATCAGTGGAAATGTCCGGAAGGGCGTTTGAAATGTCAGCAAAAGGATATTTTTGCTACAGGTGTTTAATGTTAAAGGCAACGATTAAATGGCGCAACGTGGTTTATTGCTGATCGTTGGGAAATCTGTCAGTTCCAACAAATGTCAAGGTGAAAGAGACATGAGGTGACTGTTGAAGTGCCGTATCTGCAGCCAATCTATAAAGGGTTACACCTTTCCCAAAGGTTTCAGAGAGGGCATTCATTTGGGGAAACAAATTCTGTTGAGTGGGAAGAACTGCTCCTGAGGATTTCGGCAGATTGCAGCAGAAATGTGGTCTATTTATTCGACAGTGAACATATATGACGCTGATTTTTGTAGAAGTATAACTACTCTACAGTAGTGGTGCTCGTCAGAATAAAAAATTGCTTGCCAACATAAACAATATTCGCCTTAGGTGTTAGTGATGGGAGAGGCGGTTTCTGCGAGTATATTGTCTTAAAAGCCGCTGAGGGAGGGTTTACTGAAGCGAAATTTTGTTGAGATCATACTATGTGCTTTTTAAATGTTTATCATCTAGCAGAACGGTTGCATGAGGGAGGAACTCTTTTGCACTATAGCGAATGTTTGCCGGTTGGCGTCCATCAGTAATTTGTGCAACACACCGTTGAGGTGCAGTTACTAGTCGACTAATCTTATTAATGAATGCACTAATGAATGTCTCAAGTCGGTCCATGTGCGGTTAATTTGATCGAAATGAGTGTGCGTGAAGTGGTGGTGTGGTCAGTGTATTTAATGTGATATTATCCAGGTAAGCTTGTTTATTTCCGCTGATTCGCAGCCACATAGATGATGCGGTCGTCGCCATATACTTGACTCAGTCGGGACTCATGATGCACAAGAAAATATATTCGAAAGGAAGATTCAGCAGTTGCGCTCATCAGCGAAAGGGCAGTATTCGCCCGAATGCGATATAGTGGCGTGCGAGCATGTCGCATGAGCGTTAAGTTCGTAAGAAGAACACCTTTCCGTTCACCTAGTGTTAACGGTGGAGGGTTCCTTAGACACATTATGTGGAGGAGTGACTACAGCAGAAGCGTGAGCTGCAGGTCAGTCACCTATTGCCAACACGGTCTAAAGCTACATATTTTCTGCATTGCCAGAGCTATACTTATAGGAGCGTCAGATGGTACTCTCATGAAAACTGTTTGCATAACGCATTAATTAACAAACCGGAAATGGTGTATAAGTTTCATTTGACATATATCGAAAGTCTGATTCACGAAATCTTCAATGGACTTTAGTTCCTTACACTTGTTACCTATACAAGCATAAGGGAGTGATTTATATCTGCCTCATCGACTCATAGTAGACCGCCTTTACGATATATTCAAAGGTTTGCTGATAGACGCTGCACTAACAATGATGGAACATTTCACATATACACACACACACATCTCAAATTGGCATCTATTTTCTAATTTCACTTCTTTATATTGCCATATGATATCTGCACATTAGTTCCAACAATTGACTTTAGCATTTTGTGTTCGTATTTCTTCGCTAGAACCTTTCAATGACCTCAGATGTTATTCATTTTCCCCAGTAGGTTCCACGATCAACACAGATCACAGAAATATCGCCCTACCGGCGTCACTACTATGCTGTCGATGTGGTTCGGCATCGACGCTTCGTTTCATCGATCATTCGCCGTGTCAATAACGCATCTTTTTTTGCTTTTTAAGTTAAAGTATAGGAATTTTTATTTCAGTGTTTTTGACGAACGCAGCTTTCAAACTATGACGGAAACAGACTCTAGTTCCTATAGTCGTTCTTATTTAGAGCTTTGCTTGGCCTATGACGGACTTTTCGTTACGTTATCTGCCCACCCGTTTTGTTATATAACTCCTCATTTCCGCTTTAATACAGTCTTCAACATGATTTTCCATAATATCATTAACATATTTCCTCAAAATATCCTAACCTCCTTTGTTTCAACTTACCGACAAATTTTGCACGAGCATACCTATATGTGTCGTTACCTATCCTACTATTTATCTCACAATCGATTATAATTTTCTCTCATATAAAATCCGGTACCCCGATCTCTATGGTAGTTTTATCTGAGCAACTAGGTACGTCCATAATCAGACGATATGCTTTGCGGTGGAGGTATTTTAGAAGTGAGTGCCATACTTCTTTATTGCACATTAGCGCTTGATGTCGTATTATCGTTTTCCTCACGCAACTCATTTCCACTGACTCTTGGACTGGAAGCTCTATTTGTGGAACAAGCAGGTGGAATACGGCGGTAAAAGGAGCTCGAGTTCAACCTCGGAAGTTCGCTATTTTGGGAAAACCGGACTGTGGCGATGAGGTAAGTGCTACTCTACGCAACTTTCTTATTTATTAAGATGGCATTTTTCTTAGTATATATTTAACTTATAGATTTCTTCCTTTTTTTCATATCTTTTTCCATTTCATATCATCTCCACCTCTCGATCTCTCTAAAGGCAACTAATTTGTCTATAGAACTACTCATTTTAACGGCTTGTGCATACAATCCTGACAATGGTCGGCGCATAACTCGGATATACGCGTCAAGGGTTAGGTATCGGGACGCGATCAAATTTTGTTCTTATAGCTAATCTACTCGAATCTTATGTTTTAACATTTAACTTCGTAGCAGTTATCTCCATTGGTTCTATATTTATGCTCGCGAAGTTTCATTTCGCCTTAAATTTTCCGTCTTTTTCAAATTCAGTTTTCTGAGAGCAGTATATTCCTCTCCTCTTGATCTCCGTTAATGTTCGATACATATATATCGGACTCTCCATTACTAAATTTGCGTTCACTCATTTGTGTATAACTTATCCAACTGCATACCCATAAGCTTATTTAGTGCTCTATTTGAAGAATTCTTTTGCAGAAACGCAATATCGTTTCATTCGCCATCTATTTGAAGAAATGCATCTGGAAATGATTCATAGTAGGTTTTCATTTATTTTCCCTTGAATTTCATCTTCATAGACATTTTTTTTTAAAGTTCTGCTGATAGATTTGATTTTTCCCTCTACGGAACAAGAGATATTAATAAAAGTCCACATAGATATTGGTTTCTCTCTTTTCGAATATCTTAGAAATTGACGAAGTACCATAAGAGCGCATTTATAAGCCCCCTTATTGTTGAATATTCATGTGAAAAGAGTTGGAAATCATTGAAAGTACTCATTGATGTGTTTCACTCGTCGATCCTCATAGACAAATCGATTATCGACGAATCGATCGTCACAGTTGTAATTTCTCGTTATTGATGCAGCTATGAAGAATTTCTATTAAGTGATCTATGCGCGATTGCATTTATTCGTCAAATTCTCCCACAATTCGAAAGATCCACTTTGATCAAAATCTTTCTTGTGGCCCACTGGAATAGTCAGTTCTATAAACTTTGATAGGTTGCATCATTGCATAAAACCGCATTTTTAATCATCACGATAATCTATCATATTTGACTAAGGGAAATGTCATAATTTTCCAGAACTATCGTAACTTTCCAGAAATATCACAATTTTCCAGAAATATCACAATTTTCCAGAAATATCATAATTTTCCATTGCTTTTTTATTTCAAAGGTACTTTTCAATTGTATTTTTTATTTTATCGAATAGATTGCCAACTTTTTGATGAGAGAGAAATCTGAACGATGGAGGGATTGAGAGCTCTCATGAATTGTTTAGATTATCAAATGCAATGAGAGATCGCACATGATATTATTCATCGTTTCAACAAGAGAGATTACATATTGAAGAGGAATAATATAAATAACGTGTTTGGTAAAGATTTCTGCTTGCAAGTTATCGCTATGGTTAATCGAAATATGATGTGCAAAATTGAAGCGTTGTTCACGTTTCCTCTCTTAAACGAAACTTTAAAAATTGCTGAGAAAATGTCTCTATGTGAGTTTCATCTTCGATGGATATGGAATCCTAATTTTCGATCATCTATTGATCGCTTTGAATTGCTTTATTCACTATGTATGATTTAAGGATGAATTAAGGATGGATTTAAGGATTTAAGGATTACAAAGCAAATTAGGAGGGTGATTGGATGATAAAGTGAGCGCAAAGGTGATTAGTGTGATAAGGCAGCCAACATTAGATCAATGAGAATATAGTGTGAGCAACGTTATTGGATTCATATTGAACATATTGCATCCAAATTTCTTAAATCGGTGGGTGATCTTCTTCAAAATGCACTATTCTCGTTAGGGAATTCAATTCTGTAGTATTAGTTTCTAAGAGAGTCACTAAGAGGCATATGTTATATCCATCAAAAGTTGGATTTTTCTTCCATAATTGTAAGAAAACTTCCCTCATTATTTGAAACCGTACACAAAAATCCCAAGTGTTTCCATTGATTAATGGTGATCGATGGAGAAAAATGCATTCTAACAGACGCTCGAGATCACTCGCACATACTGCACTTCATAAGCTCGTCACCATCAACAGATTCAGGTAGTATGGTGTAAATCGAGTCAATTGCACAGGTACATTTATATATGGGTGCACGTCCACCGATTAGTTAATTCACTTCTTAAATCCATTTGAGAGCACAAATTTCGTTGGTATCTAATCGATGAATCTCTAGAACGACTGATGGGACCCACGGATAGTGGACAGACAAACAGCGTCTTCTATAAGTGGGGATATGGCTTTGCATTTAGAAGAGCTTATGAGGAAGTATATCACATGGCATTCGTCGAAGGCACGAATAGTGTCTTGGCATATAATGTGGTCGGAGCGCAAAGAATCCTCATGGAGTTGCATTTGTGGCCTGTGCTTCTTTTCAGAACATCATGTCCAACAAATTTTGAGTGGCGTAGAGATTAAAGAATTGTTTGCTGGAATTACTGCGATACGCGAAATGCCATCAAGTGGCAATATTTTATTGAATATCTGTCTGAAATACCTCTATATTGACTTAATATTCGTCAATAAACAACGATGCGTAGCCATATTTCAGAGGTTGGAAGATACATCGGCCACGTCCGTTGAAAGATACATCGATTGAACGACACATCGACTCTCGACGATCACCTGGCGGAATTTCCCGTCTGCTTATTCGTTCTCATCCTACGCCTTGGAGGCAGCAGTGGTAAAAATACTAACTTTATTTCCTCTTTTCGAGGCTTTTTTTGAAAGCAACTAAATAAGCATTCGAAAAGCATCAGTTAACTAAACAATCGGTTGGAAGGGGCAATTCCTATTCGCTGATTGCTGCTTAGGCGTTAAACTTTCTCGTTTAGAAAATAAAATTGGATATACTGAATTGAAATGAATTAGACTGAATTGAACTAAATTGAAATTAATAAGTTTCGAATTTCGCGTTGTTACCCGCATTGCTGACCAGAAGTATATTCGCTCATTCGAGCGCATTTTTATTTGAGTCTTTTATGCTATAAGGTGAAATAGTTGTTGCAACCGTTATGTGGAATCACTCAGTCTGTCCCTCGCGAGAGTTAGTTTCGTATTAGAGGAAGGATTAAATTAGTTACGAGGCCGGAATTTACGAATCTAACTATATATATTTCTTTGTAAAATATTTTTATATGGGGTGAAAATAGGGAGAGGGAATCAACTAAGTGGAGAGGTCCGATTGCAGAAATTTTGCTCTATTATAGTGTTGCTGTTAGAAATAGTGTTTTCTCTGGAAGATGAGAAGCCTATTTCAGTGGCCGTTTTGTGCCTCTTTATTTCAGTTTACTGGAACGCACCATTAAAATAACGACTTAATGACGAGAAAGTCTTAGAGAGGAGAGAGAGGGAGGGAGCAACGGAGTGTCAAAATGATGAAAAGATTTGGTGGAATGAGAATGAGCGTAGTCGAATCTCTTCCCACTCGAATAGGTGTGAAAAATTACGAAGTTTTCTTGGATTGCTCATGTGGAGAGATGTTTTTTCTATAGAGAAATGCAAAAAAATATTCGTTGAAAGATATTTCAGCGATTCTATTTATGCTGAAATTCGTCTATATTCTTGTCTGCCTTATGATTTATTTCCTAATTTTCCTAATCTTTTACCTTAAGCTATATAAGATCCATACTATCTTATTTGATTTGATAATTTGCGATGTGTAAAATATGAGCGGATCCGATGATCTTTTGCAATTTAAAGAAAGAAAACCCGTAAGCGCTCTTAATGCGATAATGAATTTCCGCTTAAATTGCCCAATTTCATGAAGATTGCCAGCAGATTTGTTGCAGATTTGTTGAAGAAAGAGAAATCTCAAACATTGTTTGTTTTATTCTTCATTAATCGGCATAGGTTTGTTAGCTTTGTCGAGAACGCTTTCTTCGAGAAATTAACCATCACGGATCCATAATGCATCGTTATCACTTCCATATTTTAGGTGATTTCCAGCATTTTCCAAGCTTCTATCGTTCCACGCTGACGATTTACCTTTCTTATTTTTCCTTCTGATATCATTTTTCGCTCACGTGTAAGATGTCTCCTTATAGGTCGCTTGCGTTGTTGATTCGAATGTTAGCCGTTCACTCCACTAGCTCACAGGTGCGAATATCTCAAAGAAGAATCATCTGAGCACAAATCGACCGCCATCATTCGATATGTGAAGAATATCAGCAAAGCTCTCAACCATTTCCATTATCGCTCACCCCACAATGAGGTGAGTAGTGAACCTTTTGCTGCATTGCAACAAACATATTTGATCTCACGAAACTGTACAAAATGTACTCTTTCTGTGTAATGTAATCTAATCGACTGCGACTAACTATTTCTTAGTTGTATGTAGTTTTTTTAATTCATTTACTTCTTAGGGGTAAAGATTAAAACTCTTCAAAGAGAAAACTCTAAGATACCCCATCTAAAGAGAAAACTCTAAGATTTCCCCCTGCGTTAGGTTATTCTTCCAAAGGATTGGTAAATAATATGTAAATGAGCTCTTTTTACTTTATTAGCTGCATTCACTAAATGTTATTGAAGCAGAATTCTGAGTCATACAATCCTCCAACGTTCGCCGATTCGATGCCTTCTGCAAGCGGAAGTTGAGACAAAAAGCAAAACGGATTCTTCACATGCCATATGGAAAGAGATTCCGATACTGATATGGGGGCAGATGTATGAATTGGCGGGCGGCAGACGAGCGCAGGAACATCGCCCACTGACGTTGATATTTTGATATGTCGGTTTAAAAGCTCACCCATTGCTGTTGCTGGTTCGCTTGTCGTTCTCGGCGATACGTCAATGCGCTCTCATATAACAGACATGGTCGTTGTCTTACTTATTCTTGATACGTCACCATTGCGCCTCCTCCACCTTCGCGAATCCCCTTCATATCGTCACCTAAAAGATATTCCTTATATATTGATTGCTTCAAATTGTTTCCTATCATCCATATTGATAGAGAAACAAAGGAAAGCTTTTTTTTAAATCTTCGTAGCCATAAATTCATAATTTTATGGAAGGCGTAAAGATCTCGATGGAATGGTCGGGAAATTCCATCATATTCCTCCTAATCCATACGGCATTAACAGTCACAGTTGCTCATCGTGAATGACTGTTATGTTATCGGCGATCATATTCTTTTTTCCGCCCTTCCCATAACGCTTATTCAACGGCTCATTTAATTCCACAGCATTGTTGCTTGCTCTCATGATGATTAAGAGGTATATTTCAGTGAGCGTGATAAATCCTACATATATAAATAATATATGTAGATATGGATAAGTGCTATCTATACTGCTTCGAGGGCAGTTCTTGGCGCAAGCATTTTCTCGTTTAGCCCTACGACTATGGCCGAACTCTTCACGCGATCGATCATCATTTAGCTCATTAATTAGCATAATCGCCTAGTCTATATCCACTATCTGCGGGAATAGCTCTTCGGTCATCCGATCGCTATAAGAATCTCAACTTTTTTTTGCATAAGATACATAACAGTTGCCGCATCGTCCTAGAAACACGTCGTAGGAAGGTGTTGTATGGGTTGTTGGGGGTCGTTGCAAGGGTTTCCCACTTTCCGTTGTCATTAGTTCACTCCTTACTTTGTCTGCCAAATTACTCGTTTTATTTCAGCGTCCTAAGATAGAAAAGTGGAAGTGAAGAGGGATAATGTAGATCACGAAAAGAACTAACCGGACACAAGTGGTGAGAGAACTCTCCGAGAACAGAGTGTATATATGTGCAAAAGGCGGACATGAGCGAACACTAGTGGGATCTAACTCAATTAGCACACAGCCGTTGTACTGTGGTTCTTCGAATCGTATCAGCGCTCAGTGTCTCGAAATTTGTTTTTATGACAAGAGAGCAAAGGTGCTGCTTCCTCACGTCAGCTGATACTTTACCGCTTTATTTGTGTTAGAAATGAGTGAAGCACTGAATCTATAGGATGGGTTTTCATGTCCTCAGTTTATATTGCACTAACTAGTCGTCCTCTTCGGTTTCCATAAAATGAGACTACTTTCAGCAACGTAAGCAATGAGAGCACAGCGAATTGTGGCGGAGTCAATATCAGCATAGCTTTCAAAGCAGCTCACTTGGGCGCTTGTTTGTGAAGGCACCTAGGGCAATCGAGCACCCATCTTCAGATGGAATGGGAGGAGAAGGTTGCGGTGCGAGACTTACCGTAGAAAACGGATGACCATGTTAAAAATATGACACATAGCGCAACGCGAAAGTAGCGCAGCGTGGAAAAGGAACATGGGAAATGCTATGGTGGAAGCCGTCGAGTTACGCAGATTGCTCTCAAGTCATAGAAGGGACGGCAAATGAGATGAAGTGAGAGTACTCGCGCCGACTGTAGAAGTTAGTTGAGAGCGTGAGTGGGTTGGTTACTGATTGCGATGGTGTCGATGCAAAAGAAAGCAGAGCGGAGCTCAAATTGGGCAAAATTGCTTTTCTAAGACAACATTGTATTCCCCAACGAGATGCAGATTTCAAAAGTACTCTTTATTAACTATACAACGAGGTAATAGTTAATGGAGAAGTGGACGTCAGTCAATGACTAAAGGCGAAGCATTGACGCTTTCTGAAGTGAGGGCAATCTGCTTTGGATAATATTTATCCTTTGAAATATCCAGTCGATAACTTGTTTTGCAGGTTGGAACTATATGTATTTCACAAGAGCAGTACCAACAGCTCCACCATCTCTGATGCTCTGAATTCTTTAGATCCTCAATTAATAGACGTTCAGTTATAAGCGCCTGTCGCACCTATCTGTTGAATAGATTGAAAAAGAACATAGGAAATCGAGATTTTGAGGAATCGAACATGCACAGATTTTTTTTGAATTCATCCGTGTGATCTCATAATCGTTGATGGACTCAAAACGAGTGTAGAGATATAGCAGAGATTCCATTCTCTCTGACTAATATCGTGATTGATGCATCGATGGTGTTTATAAGTTGGGCGAATAGATAAAAGGTGTAGGACATCCAGTAGAGAATCTCTATCTCGGAGGCTCATATTATTCGATGAAGCCGTTGCCTTCATTCCCTCTACCATCAATTCTTGATACGTGGGGAATGTATTCTTCTCCTCTATTGCTCCTATTAGCGTCGAAAGGTGTTAGCGGAACCCCAACCTTCTTATGACGTCTTTAGACACTGTGCTTGATAGTGTAGGTTATTTTGCAGTTCAGGAGTGAGGATTGCTCGAATTACTGAAGTTGAAGACTAACTTTCACTCGTCATGAAGCCCATCCTCCAACTGTGGACGGGATTCGTCTTTCGCTTAGGTGGGTTGTTGCCGATTCTACGTGGACGTTATTTACTTTCAATATACTTGCCGCTCGCGTCGATCGTTGATGATTAGGATACAAATATTTTTGCAACTAAAGGAAATGTGACAAGATTGCAACGGAGTCTTATCTTCACTTGGCTTTTTATTCTCATTAAGTTGTATCGTTTCTAATATGACGTCGCTAGGGAAAGTTCAATTATGGAAGAGCTGCTATATAATGAAGCTGTGAAGGAAGTTAAGTGCGGCGATTTGGTGTTCGCACAGTCCCTGCCTTCTTTCGTTGCCTACCTCTTAGATACCATTTCTGGTTATGTATTCTGAAGTTAAACTGGGCTTTCTGATTTTGATAATAAAAAGCTGCCGGTAGCAAGAAGGCTCAAGAAACTAACATCCTGTAATTTTATCTATATTCTATTTTTGGTGAATATATCGAGTTATATTCAAGTAGAAAGTTGAGTATGAAACTTCAGTGAAAACTTCCCTTAACAAATGGACTAACTTACCACTCAGTTCAATTCGCTTTCATTTTCAGAATTAAGTGGTGTATATTTCCATGTTAACGATAATCGATATAATTCGCACTGTTTTCTTCCAGGACTTTTATTCCTTACGACGATCTCTGCTCTATCGCTCAAGCGATATCCCGAGAATTTTTACGTCTCAGAAGGTGAGTATTTGTTATGGTGTTGTCATTCGTTAGAAAGATAAGATTAAGGAAATATTAATCTTCGATCTTAATTTTTCATTTAAAAATTGCGAATTCTCATCAGAGTGCAGCTTACTTCGAGATGGAGGTCGAATTGGATAATGTGGCCTAAATGTGATATATTATTCGCGCTTTAACACTCGGAATGTGGAGAGAGCGAGAGAGGTATCTCATCTGTTCATTAAAAGGTAAATTAACAACTTGAAATGTGAACCTTTGGATTCTGACAAGTTGGAGAATTTTTAAACAAAAGCAACGTCATAGCGAGAAATGTGTCCGTTTCGAACGATATGCTTCGACCTCGGATCATCCAACTAGTGTTCACCGATCGGCGATCTATCTCGATCGGTGTCGAAATGCGTCGTATTGTCTCTCATATGTAAATCATTTTTGACTTGTGGTTTATATCTTCCAGATGTAAAAATTTCTATCCCTTCCTTATGGCCAGTCGATGATCATTTTGACTTTGTTCTGAGATAATTTTCAGGTAAATAACATGACGTACACTTTGATAGTAATTGCATTGGTTTATTCATTGCGATGCTAAGCAATCGAATGTTAGCTTGAGAAACGTTCGCACTTTTGCTCGGTCTACGTTTATACCTATGAAGCAGCGAAAAGCAACGAAAATTACTGCATTTAGCTGTAGAGCTGTGTGTCGATAAGAGTGACGGCGTATACAGTTTGGGATGCATTGCCGAATTTGTCGACTGTTCCCAAGGACAGTCTTTCGTGATGCGTTGTGCCGATGGATCTGTAATGGACGGCGACCAAGGGGAATGCGTCCCGAGGTTGGTATTTTTGCCCAATGGCCATATGAGGTTTCACACTCGTCGCACAAAAATGTTCTTATCGGTTTCTTTTTTCACAGGAGAGTTAAATTACATGCAAAAACAGCTTCATTAAGACCAACATTATAGAATATGAAATGCGTTTGGGTGAAAACATTTGATATAGAAATAACAGGCTATAAGCTAATGGCTTTGACATCTTAAATCATAGATTCCCCCTCTATTTATTCATTGCAGAATGTCGGAGGATGAGAGGAAACGGCCTAGGTGTTAAAGTATGCAAATATCACCAGCGGATCCTCATAGAGCGAGAGTTTTTATTTTTTTGTTTGCTGAAATGCAATCCATCGAGATGTAATCATAGGAAATTTGAATTAATTCGAGTGGATTCATGCGAGTAACAAACATAATTCTATATTCCTGGCGCAGAGCAGTACGCTTAGATTTTTGAATAGTCGACTGCAACTGACAGAAGCATCTGGTTCGACCTTACAAATTGATCAATGTTTATGCTTGCTTCTTCCTAAGGTTTAGTGAGCTTACTGTGTTGATTTCCAATATTTATGGGTCCGTGCACATTGAAAATATATTCGTGTAAGTCTTCAGCGTCCGACAAACCTTTTTTCCATCTTTTGCAAATTCAGTTTGTGCAGAACTCTGTCTGTATGACATGCTCACCGTGATTTCCTAACCGCTGTCGAAAACCCCCTTAGCAAGGCGAATCATAAATTTTGGACCACAGAGCCCCCTCCTCCGATTAGGTGGGAAATGCACACAGCTTGTCCTCTCATTTCCTCTCAGTCTTATAATAGGAGATTCGCGTTCACCTTTTTCTAAAATAATATAACATTAGCACAGTCCCTTCTAACTAGCCACGAAACGAATCTCCTCCCTTTCCAAGCGAATTCTGAAATTTGCTGCCACCAGATTTCAAAGCATACAACCGCATTTGGCAAAAATATACCCGGTGGGCTCAGCTGCGATCCTATCTCAGAAAATAAATACATCAGTTGCGGCCTCTATCTCAGACGAGTTGCCATAGGTACGCTACGGGGAACCTTTCAAAAATGGTTCTTGTTGGAGCTTCCCACGAAAATGATACGGCACAAATGAAAAAACGATGTGAAAAGTTGCATAATAGAAGCTGGCGATTCCCAACTTCCCTCCTCCATCGCTCCTCATGGGAATCCTGTTTTCTGCCGGGGTGGGATTACCATCCACAAAGACCGCCCTCCAAATACTGCAAACAGGTAGGCTTGCATTTCTCGTCCACTTACTGATGCAGCACAGTGTGTTGCATCCCCAACACAAATGCACCATGAAATCATGGCTAAGAGGAGAAGACCACTTTTCATTATCCACCATGAAAGACACAAGTCCAACTACGTGGTGTGTGCATGACGCAGGTAGAGCGATATGTACTAATCGCGGATATCGTCGAATGCTTCAGAAAGGCCCTCTATTCTACAGTCTTCAAAGATCGTATCTTGCAGTTCTATTTCTTAACTTTAAAAGTTCTGAATTCTTCTGTTATTTCTACTACCCAGTTATTCGACGATCCCTTCTACACAAGTCGTAAATGGCTGGGCTGATTTAGGCTGCTGTTTTAATTGGAGATGTTTCTATAAGGTTGGTTCAAAAATCTGTTCTAAGTACCAGGATAATGAAAGCTGCAGTTTAGAGCTGCTTCGTCGATATGTCTCAAAGACGGCAGATCGCTCTCGGTGGAGTTCGTAATGAAGAATATCCCCAACACGAATAAGGATGTCTATCGATCGCATCCTGGTAGTGAATTTCTTCGAATATCATCATTTATTCTTATTTTGATCTGTTCAACTATCCTGAGGCAGTCAAGCCATCGTGTTTATTTTGCTTTCTTTGGAGTCGAATAAACGTATAAGGATAAATTTCTCGCTAAATGAACACTTAGTGAAAGAAGGCACACATAGGTGTCGTCTCCATGTTCAGGAAATTTTTGCATAAGCCGTGAATTAAGAGCATTCTACGAAAACAATTTAAATGAGATATGACCAAAGCATTTTGGTTTCTTATTGGTGGTGAGATATGGGATGTATTTTGGGAGAAAATTGCAATTTCGATGTTCCCATTTTGCTCGATGGCGACCTTATTGAATGAATTTCAGTCAGTTATCGAAGCATTAGTGCTTTAAATGGGTAGCTTCAACTCTATCAATGTCTAGACATTCGTCAATAATTTGGCCATGTACCATTTGATCATGCCCAAAAGCGGAAGGGAAGCACCCGAAATAAGAAAACCATTGATTTGTTTCTCTTATATTATGAGAAATGCTGTTCCGATGATGCGACCGGCTATTTTTTGTAGGCTTGTTGCGAGAATATCTGACTGTTGAAAATATCCAATACCTTATTTTTCAGTTCGAAGTGATTTTTGTGCGAAGCGTATCAATGGCAATTATAATATTGGCTGTACGTCTGGATTTTTGACATGTGTAGCTGGAGAACCGGTCGCTATGGAATGCCCCAAGGGGATGGTGTATGATGAGGCTCTATCGAGATGTGAACGCAGGTTTGAGCATATCACTTGATGGCTACGACGTTTTTATCAACCAAACGTGAAACATTTTCAATCCTCTCTTTAGAAATTCGTATCGAAAGAGGGAAGAACACAGCTGAGGATTTGCAATAAATTTAAATGTAGCAGTTGCTTGTCTGCGGAAAAACCTCACAGGCAAGTGTTCAACGCATTTGCCTGCAAGCTTCGTCGGGAGTCAGATTGCTTGCTAAATGTGATATAAAATAGGTGATTACAACAGCGGCACATGAAATGTTCGAAGTACTCTCGTGTATATCTGTTCGAAGAGTGAAGCTCGAGATAAGTGAAACATTTGAGGTATTAGAATTATTTGATTGACATTGTAATGACGGGTTCATTGCATAATAAAACGATGTGTGCGGATCGATCGCTGCGTTGTGCGGATCGTTTTGGGAGCGATCAGTCTCACATACACCTAGCAGAGCAGGGTTCGGAGTGGGCACTCACATCTTGATACTTAAAATTGGCATCACTGTCTAAAGACTTAAAATATGAAAAAATCAACTTTATTTGTATGTTTGCAGCGAGTACGTAAGAGTATGTGAGAACATCGACATAGTTCCATCAAACGAAGGTCGACCATCGAAGGACGTTTTCCGCGGTATCTTTTGAATTCTGGGGTAACCTCCTCACACAGTGTTAAGTTTCTTCAATATAATTTAGCGTAATAATGCATCAACATTGCTGTTTATCCATGAGAAAGGTTTATATGGCTTAAGAACAATGACGGATGAAATCGTGAGCGAAATTTCTTACTTATTATGGATAGAGAAAGAAGTTGACCTCAGAAGGGGACGGAAAGCGGATAGCCCTTCATGCTCTCGTGCATTGTTCGACATGAATACCCATGAACGCGACCGGATTTGAACGAAAATTGTTAGATAGCAATTTAACAAAGGAATATCAAAGGTCTTCTCTTCCATTAGCCGCGAAGTCATTGATAACCGTCGTGAATGCCCAAACTTTAACATTTAATATTTCTGAAATCACTCGTTCCTTCCCATAATGCTCGATCTGTTGCGGGCACGTCATTGCACGTATTCCTTCACTGTACTCACTGAGACGTTTCAAGTGATGGTGAGAGATCGACTTCGAGTGGTCATGTAGGGGGCTGCTGCTCATCGAGGAAAATGCTATCAGAAATATTTCACTGCTAGAATAAATGCTAGTTAATAAGTAGGGAATGTATGTCACGGTTGTGAGTTAAAGCGAATTTTACAGCGTTTGTCCGAAAACATCTTCCGACATGCACGCATGCTTACTTTGCTCTACGAACATAGGATAGCTGGAAGTGAAGGCATTTGCAAGGGCACTTTTCTCGTGCAGGACGCGGAGAGAGGAATTGAGATCTCATCTAGATATGCTAATAGAATGATGGCAATGAAAGACTAATTGATAAAAATGTGAATATTCGTGCTGATTAGTAGTTGCAGTTATAGACTCCCGTTTTCTGAGCTTTGCATTCATGCACATTCTGCATAAACGCTTCAGTTGGTCGTACTGGGAATAAAGATCGCGCGGATATACTTGGATAGTTTAGAGCTGAATTTTCTCACCTTATTCATGTGCAGTAGCATTCATCTCATGAGGGACGGTAGGAGAGCAAGCGAAACCATCAATTTTCTATCGTCGCCCGTCACCACAATGTCGTGACGAATCTTGCTTGAGCAGAGTGATTACTCTCACCATCAACCATCCCATATCTGCTAGTTAGGTCTCACGAATATAATCGGTTAAAGTCGATCAATAATGCTGACCGAGAGAACGTCAGTACATGCAATCGTCTCGTAGTATCGATGTTATTTGAAATGTTTTTGCTGGTCGATGGATGATCATATCCCTTTCCTAATATAACGCTTATTTTGCTCTTTTTTCTGCATCGACCAGAATTTCCATGCGCTAAAGAGAGACCAATGCAGCCGTCTGTGGAATTTCAAATCGAAATTCTCAATGAAAGAGAAAATCATAAGCGTTTGAAGTTGCAACTCGCTGAGATGATTTTTGAAGAGCATTTTACTCTTAGAGCCTGCAAGGATGCACCACATTTGCTTGAAGTATAAATGAAGTGCTTCTGTCTTTCGTTCTGTTTATTCGAGTGGATTGCATTATTCGCGACTCTTTCCATACCATCTACTGCACATTCCCTATGTTTTTAATCGGTTTTTAAGCATACCGATCATAGTTGACTGATGGAATTTCGAGTAGCGCTTTCTTGGTTTTCGTTTGGTTTTTTTTCACCAAATACGGTTTTCATTTTCTCACGGTTCCAAACGAAGCGTGATTTTACCAGCCACACTCGATTGAGTTGGCTGCAACCGATGACGTATCCGATCGAAAAGCAGCCGATATGTTTGAAACACGTTTGGTTTCTTCCGACGTTTCGTTGTCTCCAGTGCTCTCATCACTCATCTGCAGCGGGGAAAAATTGGAATGAAAGGCAGTGGTACTACATTCCCTCAATTAATTGAGAACGTTTTGAAGCGATCGCTCGAAGGAGTTTCAGATATATCCATAAAGCTTTTTGGAAAAAAACTTCCACCTAATAGGAGGACTAGCCTGGTGGAAGGCCGCGTATTTTTCATGATACACTAACACCGTACAGATGATGTACCTGCAACGTGAATGAAACGACTCTTTGAATTCGAAAGATATCAGAACCTTCGGAGACACTAACATCGTCTTTCGAAGCCAGCAGTTAACGATGTGGACCATTTATGCTTGGTTTTTTTCTAGTGGCAGAATTTTTTCATGATTACAGAGAGATTACAAGTATTTTGTCTAAGTCTGTCCACGATCATGCAGTTTCCTCCGTTCTTTCGTTTAAAATGAGCGTCACACTTCTGTTTTCCTTCGTTGTATCCTCATCCGCAACATTCCGCCGCTTAAGTTTTCGCCGTCCCTATTCCCCTCTCTCATATGCGGATTTATATCACATGAAGTGTTTTGAGCTGTGAGACACAACGGGAAAGAAACGGTGATTTCGAGCTTAACTACTGACCTCTTACATTCGACGATCAGCGCTAAGTAAAACTATGAGATGTGCTCATTTCTGCTGATCATGAAGTCGTGCATTGCTTGGCAGAATCCAGAGACTTCTTAAAGCGAAGAAAAGGCATTACCGCAAACGTAGTCATCATTCTACAATAGAAGCAGTGCGACATGAGGTCATACGACCTTTCTCTGTTGCCTCTCCTTCATAGTCGCTTTGTTGAAGGCTTTAGAAGATGGGAATTCCAAAGAGTGCATAACTAGTGTATCGTTTGATTAAGCTTGCTTCGTAGATGGTTGAGAAGATCTTCATTTCATTTGTTGACTAATTTTTTTTGGAAGGGGGGGGACAGTATAAGTGGAGCATTTCTTTTCAATTCCGTTAACGAACTTATCGAAAGTACAACAAACTGTTGGTGCTTGAGATTATATAACGGGTGCTTAGACTCGGTGAGCATTTCTTGGCCATTATTGCTCAACAAGAAACCTCTACCTCAGCAGAAATGTTCCCAGATATATCTATGAGGCATTCAATTTTATAGACACTTGGCTCTTAAATTCTACATTCACTGGCCGTGAATGACCGATTTTTTGTGACCAATGTCTCACGACCAAATATAAGTGGCCAGAAATGGCCAGTGATTCCACCGTGACCAATATAAGCGCGCAGGTTTGTTTTGTGAAATCACCTTAGAGCAAGATCCCTCACCCTCTTTTCTCATCATGTTGATGTTTCTTGTAATATTGACCCACTATCTTTTCTTCATCCTTCATGTTTCTCTTTTATGAACAGACTTCATTGGTATCAGCGTCCGTGCCAACTCGCAAAGCGCTGAAGGAACGGAGTATCGGCATTAATGATGTGCCAAGGGATATGCCCTTTAGTACTTATCGTTGCCTTTTTTAGGATTGGAAGGGTCGTAAATTCTAGCGGAGTGCTATGAGTCGGCTTGAGGATTGTGCAAGGTGAGAGTTAAAGAGAGTAATTGTCACCTCAGTTATGTCATCTCTGGCTCTATGCTGGGAGAGATTTTTCTCAGAGGGCTTCATCCTCGGCATTCATGAAGAAGGTTGAACACCAGACGATGCAACTATATTTGCAGTACAGCGCCGAGTCGCCATGCGATCGGTATCGGATAGTTTGATATTCCCAACGACACTGCCGACGAGGGCAAATATAGAAGCGACTCCATCCGATCATGGTACTTATTATTGAAATAAGCTGTTGAGGTGGTTTATTCAATAGGCATAAACTTTCGCGTCTTTTAAATACGCTTCACTGGTGACGATAATTGAGTGAGTGCCGCCTTATGTTGTATCAGCAAACTCAGAAGTGAATTCATCGTTTTCTGTTTGTGAGGTGGCCAAAGGAAATCAATGAAATTTACTCTGAAGTATGGAACGCGTTCTTTTAAAAGGTTGCATTGAAGAAAGAGATTTTCTAAACGTTTATTTTCGCAATGAGTCAGTATAGACGTCACTGCAATCGCCAACAGGCTGCCTTAAAGGTTTCACCACTTAATAACGGACTCCTTGATCCTAGATGGCTACTACAATCTTATCTTTAAGGACCGTTGAGCATCAGAAGACGCACTGTTTTGCGGAGTCGCTGAATAAATCTGTGATATCCCAAATATGTTTGTGAGGTGAAATTCTATGCCGATGCTTAGAATTTGTGGATCACATTTGTTTTATTGTTTCCAGAGGATTTTTATTCAGAATTTGCGCGTCCAGACTTCTCCTTATCTGCTTAAACTATCTATCCAAACCTCTTCGACAAAATAATTGGACCTTTATTTACTACCTCGTACTTTATTCCCATCATTACGAGCAGAAACTCAACTTTACCTATGAGAAGCAGCATTCTGGTCTGGTGTCCGTTGAGTTTACTTTCCCAGCTTTCCGATTTAGAGCTGTGCAGAGGACGTCCAAGCGGACTCTATGCAAAAGGCTGCTCAGGTCAAGTGCTATGGTGTACCGATGGTGTGGTGACCGTCTTGTCATGCCCGTTTGGTTTCCTCTACGAGCAAAATTCCCGCAGATGTGTCCCCCGGGTATGCTATTTGCATATAAATTTTTCTGATTCCGTATTTTTCTTTTAGGTTTTACATATATGTGTATATATATTCATCAGATTCGTTCGTAGAGGTCGAGTATGATCAAGCAGTCGGACACTAAAAGTTGCTTGATGAGATTGCGATCGTGCGGATCGTTTCGAGGTTTCAAAGTGTTCAAGAAGTGCTTTGTTCTGTTGAATGAGTTATTATTGAAGGACTCGTTCGTTCTTGCCTATAATATGCTGAAAATATCATTAATATGTGTACTAACAAAATTTTGTCGACCCCACACGTTATGCATATTTCCGACTTATTATCGATCTGTTAAGTTAAAGGTAATTGCTTATACGATTGTTAAAACGATTTTTACAGGGGTCACTGGCGGAGTGCCCACCGGAACTTCAACCAGTGATATTTGCACCGTCAAGCACAGCCTGGTGGACCTTTCCATCAAGTGAGCCAGGCACGGTCTCCGAAGGTAGAAGAACGGACCCACTAGACGAGAGATCGAGTGCTGATCCAAAAGAACTGCCATCTCCTGATAACATCAGTGGGGCTTTCGTTCTTCATTCGCTGAGAGATCTTGGACATTTGATAGGGCCGGGATGTTTGCTGAAAACATCCACTTCATCTCAGAAAATATTAATTCTTGATTGTACAGTCAGCCCTGCTCTCCGCTCCTCGTCATTATCAGTCTTGATGCTAATTTTGACATCTGAAAGGCGTATTAGCTAACCATATGTCGGCGGTCGATTTTATTGCTTGTTGTGGTCTTCGTTTACTAAGGCGTATTGGCATTCGGATCGCCTCCTCCTATAAGAGGGAATCTATGGGGATCTCATCTTGCTCTCTAAGGAGATCATTGCATAGGACTGCTGTGAGCGTTTTGCTTTTGCGTCTGATCCCCACCTAAAGGAATGTTAAGTGTGTCTATTGCAAATACCGATTAATTCAACATAAAAAGTCGTGGAATCTTTCGTGCTTTATCATGAGTTCAGGTATTGCATGCACATCGTTGCGTGATGGAGTACATCCGGAGGGTTGCTCGAAGTTCTTCGTTGTATGCATTGGCCAGAAAGCAGTGGTCAAGGAATGTCCGAGCACGCTCGTTTATGACATCATATCGGGTCTTTGTCTCTTGAAGGTTCGTTCATTTGAAGCTATAAAGCATTAATGCATTTTGTAGGTTGGCAAATGTTGATATGTGTGTGCTGATATAGTGCCCAAAAACTTCAGACCTATCGCTGTTTTTTTCAGATAAAAAACCGTTTGTGAATAAGTTTACGAGGATATCGATAAACAAAGTTTCTAGTCCTTTTGGCTGTCTTTACTGAGGTAAAGCGTATGTTAGCACGGCTAAAGCGGGCCCCGCAATGAGCAGCAAGAAGGTGTCATCATACGCTGTGATGAGAGAAAACGATTTGCTATGGTCAAGCGTTCTGGAACACATTACTCTAATTACTCATTTGTGCCTCTGTCGAAACCTCGAGTTTCCTTGCTTAAAATCGGAACAGGAGAAGAGCTTTCATTTTTCCTCCCATCTCTACTGCGCCGGAACAAGATTACTTTTTCCATTAGAAGTTTCTTGGAGTGCGGAGAGAAATTTTTTTAGAGATGGGTAATTTAATAGATGGAGGAGGGGTAGTTCATCAGATGGAGGGAGGGGAAAGATACTTGAGGCCTTAAGGCACATTTTTTAGTTCGGTTCAACCTTGATGAGTACATGTGTTTGCTAGATGGCTGGGTGGACTTGCTTGAAGCGCCCTAAAAGCTGAGTGTAAGCGCAGCTTAATCATGCCACTGATTCGATTATATGTGATACGAGTATTATTTCATTGTAGAGCGTTTATCCTATTCCTTTCTCAATTTCCGCTGGTTCCTGTTGTCATTTTAATCGCTAATGAGGCATATTCTACCCGCATTATGATATTATGATTGCTGCCTACACCTTTACTACTGGTATCTTTTATATGACTATTGTGGACTAACCACAGCTCATCAGACAACAGTCTTTTCCTTCTTGATTGCATTTGTAGGTGAGTTTTACACAGATTGAAATGAAATCATTTTGTAAGATCTCAGAGTGTTTATAGATCAAATCACTCTCGTCGAAAGCATTGCACCGAATAGAATGTCCTATGCAACAGTTTGCATCACAAAACATTATTTGGCCACTATCCCCTTTTTTCTTCTTGGAGATCGTTTAGAATATGTTCTCAACTTGCCCATTTTCATCGTTCATTTCCATAGAAATCTCAGCCGTTAATGATGAAAAGTTTCTTGGATATCGTTGTGCTCTTTCCATCTTTTTGCTCTTTTGCATTTCGCGTTCATTTATTCTCAGTTTTCATTCTTTCCGGGAATATTTCATCGGATTCCGAAGTACATCCAAATTAATTGTGTACATCTGTATTTCAAAGCTCAAATGTGAATCTAAAATAATGCTCCTTGACGGACAGGTATCTTACCTGTGAATTAATTGTGGGTGCGAGTTTCCTGGCGCCAAGCTAAACTGAATCGGATTGTCAACGATTAGAATTTAAGAGAAAAATTTCTCGTAATCGATGGCCAAAAGCAGCTCCATGGTTAATCGATGGCCTCAAAACACAGAATTTTTGCATCTGCATTTTTTGTGTACATATATGCGTATTTCGTCCAGCTGAGTGATGTCTACTTTCGATATTAGCAGTTGATGCACTCCCATATCACACTTTTGATTTGCGATTGTGTTTTTGAAAGGTACATTTTTTTTCGTTCTATTCGATGGTAGGTGATCAAGGTATGTTATGCTCCCACTGACAAAAATTACTTTGGATTCTGCATATCGCCTTAATGCTGGTCCAAACTTAGCCGGTACATTAATAAGGGCAGGAAAACACCCTTGCTTCTTTCATTTTTCATCTTATCGACTATCATTCTGTGCGAGCTGTTTGTTTATAGAGATGCTCTATAGTCAGCCTTATAGTCTTAGATCCAGATTTTCCTGAAAAAAATGTTTTTCACATTCTGTATAACAGCAAAGCTCAATCGTTCACTTTCTTAGATTTTATTCGTTTATATGAGCGTCATCTTTTAGGATTCGGTGAGTTCATGTGCCGAATCGTCAGTAGTTGGGAGTCGTCAAAAAGTGACAACAAGCGGCGAAGCTGATACCAATATCTCAGAGGAATCAGGTTGGTGTTTCGATAATCAGAATTCCGTCGCGTCAGTGGATTTGATCTTTCTTGTTTACATTCATTCGTTTTCGAGAAAAATTCTATCAAAATTTATGTGATGCGAAAAGAATTTCATCAATATTTGCGTTATGCCTAATAAAGGGCACATATTGGATCCGTTTTTAGAGATATTCTGCAAGGATCACGGCGATGGTATTTACGGAGAGGATTGCTCATCTCGATTCTTCGTCTGCCTCTCGCATGAAGCGCTCCGCTTTAATTGCCCAAATTCATATGTTTTCGATTCTTCTGTGTCTCATTGCACGAATATTGTAAGTTCTTGATGGAAAATTATTTGTTCATTCAGGACGAATCAATTTGAACCGTCATTGAAATATAAATGGGATAGCTAAGTTAAGCTCCTACATCTGCTCAGACGTAAGCCTCGTTTCTGCAGTTTTAGTACCTCTATGTTTCTTAATACCCATTTCCTCCTAACACGGTTAAACTAACTTTCCAGGATAAGGTAGCGCTAAAAGGAGTTTTTTCGGTTTTCTCTTTTATTTTGCTCTTCATTACGCATCGTCACGGCATCTGTATACAGACGTCTTAGATTTTCGAGGAAAGCAACATTCAGCTGAAATTATCTGTGTGAATGACGCAATATTTGAGATGCGATGAAGTCTATTATCGTCTTCTCCTACTCGATATCACAGTAACTTGAAGGTTGTTGAAATTTGTGACTTCTCGTTCTTCCCTCTTAATACGCGATCCTGCCTCCTCAAAAGAGAGTAGTCTCTGTGACTTAGCCGTGAGAACGACACTTCCATGCAGTGGATTTGTCCAAGTGGTTATGCAACTATCATCTCAAAAGCGGCTTCACCAAGAGAAAGAGTAGCCACCACGACGTCCATGCGTGAAAGCATATGGAGGGATATTATCAGTGTTATTTTGCCAACATAAATCTTAGAACACGTGGTGAAATTAGCACCATAAATGTCTGTCATATACGTTGTAAAGTTTAGCGCATCGAAGGTATCTTCCTCTGCTCTGCGACTCACACGTCTAAAATTTCAGTAGCTAAATCCCATTGCCAGCGTGAGCATGTTTGAGGGAAAGAGAGAACAAAAAATCGCAACAGATATCGACAGTGCATCGATCCGTTTTGAGAAGTCGCATGTCTGTTGTGGAACGCCCATTCAGAGCACACCCGATCTTCGCAGGTGTCTCTTGAATCCCGCATGCTCTTTAACACGATCCAGAAGCCACAGGAGAAACAAAAGAGTGCCGGAAGAGAGACATGACTACGATGAAATTTCAATTTGCGCGGAAGCTTTGAGAGATCGATTTAAATGACGCGTCAAAAAATTTGGAACGATTGCTGAATGGTGCTCAGTCAAAAATGATAAGTATATGGGATCAGTAGAACACAGAAGTCTGCTGAGCATAGCACGCTTCTTTTGCTGCACTGTTCTTTGACCGATATTTGTGTTTATCTTCGATGTGATCACCAAAGCGGGACTGTCCGTTTTCTCAAATGAAGGAGCACTAAGCCTCTCTTCAAAGTGCGTAGAAATAAGCAAAAATGATCTGTTGATTCGCTTTAGAGATCCTGTTTCTACCACGATTTGTGTTTCCTTTCTTAGAATCCCCGCAAGAAACGTTCATGACTTGCTCTAATTAACCTATTATCAAGGTAGTCGCTTCTTCAAGAACATTAACCGAAGTCTTTGCAACAACGAATTTATTGTTGAACATGACATGCTTAATCATAAACCTCTGCACCCATGTTGTAGTTTCCTCTTCACTCACAGTTCTTAAGTTATTCTCGCTTTCAGATTATAACGTCATCCTCATTCCCAGGTTATGGACATCTCACCTGTCTTAAAATCCTTTTAAGCTCCACTTGCTTATACAGGAGTTCTCTCATGTACCTTAGTTTGAGTCTTTCAGTAGGGATGCTGGTTTAAACGCTTCTGAATGCACGGACGTGAATGGGAAGAATTTGCTGTAGCCGCAATCGATTTGCCTATGATAACAGCATTCTTGTTTCGCTCTCTCGATATTTCCTTGCAACGAGTGCAAAACAGCAATACTGGTTGAGAAGAGGAGTGAAATATTGTGCCTATATTGACATATGGCTTCCAGATATCCGTATCAGCATGCACAAAAACGGATTTTCGAAATGAGACATCAATGAGCGAGTCGTCACTGGCGGATATGAGTCAGTTAACTAAAGAAGTTCCATTTGAATTTCTCGAGGACGTGGAGCCAGACGAGGATCTTCCGGTAGCGGTGTCGTCATTGGGTGCAACGGCCCAGGAAGTGATGGTGCTGAAAACATCTGATGAATCTTTTGGTGAGCTTCAACTTCGTTTGGATCCTGAATAGAAGAGTACGAGTGAGCAGAACTCCTATAAAATAAATGCGGGAAAACGAACGCAATTCCTGCCCTTCGTTTTTTCCTTCTTCGGCCTAAACGAAAGAATAAAAGAAGAGGGGAGAGAGATGCCGACGGCGAGTAGAAATTCATTTTATCTATTTTGCAAATTCTCGAATGCATTTCAAGGATCGGCTTGTACTGGTATGCCTGATGGAGCGATATCGCTGGGATGTTCGACTGACTTCATCATTTGCGCTGCGGAAGAGGCTAGGTTGCATCGTTGTCCATTCGAATTGAAGTACGACTCGCAGTCAGAGATGTGCATTCATGAGGTTTTGGCCCTCTCTACATTCTTATGCTTCTTTATAAATGGGAGAAACATTGAGAAGCTGCACTATCCACCGCGGAGTTCAAGTTGCTTTCTCTACATAGCCTTTCTGATGTGGTCTCGGATCGCATTGATCGCACATCAGTGTTTGGTTTGGATGCGCGAAATATGCTATAAATTCCGACTAGTGGGAACTGATATTTGCCTCTGCGGGTGCTTTTCAAGAATGCTAAATATGTGATTTCCACGAAGTTCTTCAATTTTTCGCTCAAATTCATCCTCAGTCTCAGAAATGTTTCCGTATCGTGTAGGCTCTTGATTATTCGCGTAGTGTTAATCTAGTGTGCCATTCAATATGAGTGGAATATATGTGCAATGGAATCTGTGAAATGAACAATAAAACCTCATGGAAAAGATTTACGTGAACCTCTTTCAGAGAGATACGAATCGACGCCTTTAAAGTAGCTCATTGCAATATTTGATCATATTTCATTACCGTTTTGTGTGATATTCATTTTCGGACTCATCTTCCTTGGAACTTTTAATGAGAAGGATAGCTGTCATTATTCATATAATTTAATGGGTTTTGTTAAATGGAAAATGAGCCTTGCAGATAGAAGTAACAGCATGCATCGAAGGAGCTGCAGACTTGTCGCTGGTTTCGGGACGCCGGCGTGCCTATGCTTCAGCAAATGTGAAGCAGCGATCGATCGACACAGCTACCGGTGGCAGCCGAGTGGGAGATGTACTATCGGACCGTGTTAAGGACAGTCTCGCTATTCTAGGGCCTACGAATATGACGATGATCAGTGAAAGCACACCATCGTTATCTAGCCAGTCTCAGTCGGCTATGTCGCCCATTATTTTGTCTTCGGTGGGAACCAGGATGGGTGATATCGGCGATACCGGCGGTAGACGTTACACAGTGCAGGACGCTAGTATTCTGCTGCAGAAAAGCGTGAAGCATGAAACAGCTAAGGAAGAGATCGCAGCACTAGCTCATGATGGTGCTCAACCGGATACCCAAAATACTGTGATTGAAGAGACATCTGGAGAAATCCCCATCACGGCGTCAACAAGCCCCTTTGAAACACAAACTGTATCTTTTGCAGGCGGAGAAATGAATACATTGGTACCCAGCGGCAGCAGTGCGAAGAGCCACTCTCGTTTGCCGAGGACATTTACGACTGAAGCGATTGTTTTGTCGCCGTCGAGCTACCAAGCGCCGACACTCCCAACGGTTCTAGAGCACCTGACCGAATATGGAGTGCCTTCACCAGCCAGGTTAAAAGAGCAGAGTACAGCTGCTTTGTCGATGGCTAGTTCTGAATGGTCTATTCCAGCTGGAGTGGGAAAGGTTGAAAACTCCGAGGAATCTGTCACTGAAAACGTCATGTCACAAAAGGTGCAGGCAGTTGAGGGGCAATCAGAAATGGGAACTTCAGCTGTGCTGTCAAAGAAGAATACTGCTGCAGAGTTGACGACGGAAGAAGAAATTAATGGCAAGGCCATGGAGAGGGCTGATATCAAGTTTTCAGTGGAGAAGGATGCAATTTCGGCACTATCCGATAGTTCGGAAGCCATGGTGTACATTGATGAAGTTGTCAACAAATTAGAGAAAGAAAGTGTTGAGGCTACACCGGTTACGGAAGTTGCCATTGATGGTCTTACTGCAGACGAAGCTGAGGTACCTGCATCGGCATCAGGGGAAGTAGCATTGCCTTCCGGTGATGAGGCGTTCTCGATAGGAGGCACTACCATTGCATCATCCGCCACCTTGGTTGAGCCATTGTTCTCGTTGTCTAGTTCATCTTCTGATACCATACCTGCTGCGATTGCAGACGAAGCAGCGACGCTTTCGAAAGGAGCTGGAGCAAGCGAAATCCCACTTCAAGCTGTCTTTGCTGCAACGGCCAGAACCGGGCAGGTGGCAAAGGAAGCAACAGTCCATAGCGATGAACAATTTTTGCCTTTTGGAAGCATTCCTACGCGGACAGTGGCAGATGTTTCAAATGCACTTGGTGGTCAAGATGTGAGTAGCGTAAAGGTCACAACATTACAGTCCTTAGGAGACCGTACTTCGTCGCACTTACTCGATGGAATTATGTTGGGGTTACCAAAGATTCCCAGCACTGAGCACGCAGCCGTCACACCACCAGCGAATTCGATGCAGGCTGACGCTACACCGCTTTCCTTAAGAAGAGATTCCTTAGGGGACACCGTTGGAGCTACCTTGGACGGTCAGGGATTGCTGGGTTAGCTGTCTTGCCACTAGGTCGAAGGATAGCAAACCCTTCGGCAGATGACGATACGTCTGAATGGCGAGCTGTTGCCGCAGCAACACTAGGAGAGGTCGAGGCGTCGACCACTATCGCTGCCAATCCAGTACAGTCGGAGTCGATGACTGTTGTGAGGGATTGGTCGGTGGGATATTCACTGGCACCCGAGGTGGTCTCATCGAGTCAGGCTAAGATGGTGCCTGTCGCAGATAACAGCGTCTCGCCTGCGGCTGGCCTCTCCACGGAATATGTTGCATCACGGGTGGCGGATCGAGCACTTTTGGCTGATGAGTATGCAAAAACCACGCTCATGCAGATTTCGGCCTTCCCGTCGCTGGCTCTGCTGATACCTGGCAAAGACAACGCAGTATCATCTGCACCGAAAGAAGAGGGAGATTTGAGTGTTAATACTGTCAAAATGGCTGTGGAAAATGGTACTGTCACTCCAGTAGTGGAGAATTCCGCAAAGTTATTGCCCAGGGAGGATTGCTGCGTTAGTTCTGCAGTTGAGAGAGTCGCTTCTGATAGGCCGAACATAACAGTGACATCTAGATATGAGGCGAATAGGCAAGCTGGGATGGAGAGAATCTCGTATCCAGGCAGTGTTGATGGCAGCGCTGGGCTGCTGTCGGGAAAAATGGCGATCCTACCAGGAACTGTTGCTGAGACAGAATCTTTGCTTGCCGCTGAAGCAGGTACCGATGTTACAGCCAATTCGCTGGGAAAACTTAAAGAGGCAGGTCATCCTGAAGTATCTCCTCTGGATACAGCACTGTCAAAAGGTACTTTTGCAGTTATTTTCTTCTTGTTTTTGTTGTTGTCGTATAGCGGAATTTTTCGAACTTTTTTTGTGACCTCTACACGTTCAATATATCGGCATGGGGGAGAAGAAGGTAGAGCTGAGGTGAGATTAATTTCCTTGCATATATGCGCTTTGCTGTTGATGATAGAATAAGGGGGAAAATTTTGCATCGAATACGATAATGTATTGGTGTACTGAAGAAGGGGATGGATGAATGAGTTCTCGAAGATGCTACAAGCAATAGTGATCGTCGAATGGTTCCTTAGTTGCGGGTCGCTTCTATTGCTACTGCTGAGATCATTTCTGTATGATGGGAGAAATGTTATAGCATTAGGATACTGCTCTTAAAGTCGAAGAAGTCATGCAAATTGAACAGTTAACGGTGTCGTTGCGTATTTACTGTATGAGTGAAATACTTTTATACGTTCATAAAGCACTTCACGTAGGGCAAATAGTTAACAAGCCCCAATGAGACGAGACAGGAAAGAGCCAGTACGTCGCATGTACTTATTACAGAGCCCAGTGAAGACAGGAAATCATCAGGTGGACAACGTTTGGATGAGGGAGAGGGGCACTCTGGTTTTCTAAATTACCGGCTGACAGATACGGCATCCGCGATTGGAGCTTTGGTGGATGGAATAACTGAGTCGTCACCGCTAGATGAGCTTGTTGACCTCGAGGCTGTATATGAACTTAAACATGTAAAACTTGAAAGGCCGGTACAGGAGGGTGCATCGGCATCGACGCAGCCATCTGATGTATCGTCAGGCAATTTCCAGCCTGTAGGGATTCGAATTGAAGCTATGGGCAAACCAGAAGTTAACGGCTCTTCGGTGGAAACACGTGCTGAAGGAAGAGGCCCGCAAGCAATGCATTCGACTAACGCCTGGCAAAGGAAAACAGACGCTTTTTCAGCGAAAGCGTCGTCTGCAGATGAGAGAGGCGTGGAGGCTGAACGTTCAATTGGTACTGAGTTCGGAACGGAGACATCAGGCAGTATATTGATGAGCACTGCTTCAACGGAAACATCGCATAGTGAGAATATCGATGGGGAAGGACGATACTCGATTGCTCCATTCTACGACGGCGGTGATGTGCTAATTGTCGGAGATTCAACGAAAGGGTCCTATCAGCGGGAGTATCACTTGGGAGCGGAAAATTTCATTGATTCGAAGTCAGAAGTGAGGAAGGCTTCAGATGTGACGGCGTTCGCTGTGAGCGGTTTGGCGCATCATCAACCGACGGCGAGCGCGAAAGCTGTTGTTGTCCCTCTTCGGACTAATATACGTCGAGGTAAGTGATTTCTACCTGAGCCGTGCGACAATTTTTTCCCAACCACATCGTCGCAAAAGAAGCTTTGTCGGTTGCGAAGTATCGGCTTCCATATGTGTCGTTCATCTTTGCTTCATTTGTGAGGAGAGTTAAGAGTTGGCTGATTTGCATATTTGTAAGCACTTAGTAAACTCGTTTTCAGTGAGTTTCCCTGTTTATGTTAGAGCTGAGATTTGAAACAACTCCCTCGATAATCTCGATTTCAGTGAGTGCTTGGTTATTCCTTTAAAGATCTACTTACCTACTTCGTTACTCATTCATATTGAATTTGCCTTCGTTGGGTATATGATTGTCATTTCTGAAGTGCATTTTTAGCGGTGTTGTGCGGCTCAAATATTTGTGATTGCATTCCATGTTGATGTTTAGAGTTTTCTTGTATGGGCATTCCTGACGGTCCAAAGGCTATTGGATGTTCGTCCGATTACGTTGTATGCCTTTTTGGTAAGACATATTGGCTCAAATGTGAGAATGACCTGAAATTCGACGAGGATACACTACAGTGTATGGCAGCGGTTCGTATTTATTTATTGATGCATCGAATAAGTCGTCGTTTGTTGCATTGTTGGTTTATTTGCTGTCGCGTTTGCCATCGATTTCCTAAGAAGCTCCGTTGAAACGCTTTTTATGAGCTCTGTCGTCATATTCGGTGTAGAGTCTTAATAGTGAATAGGAAAATCTATGAATAGTCAGTAGTTATGGTCAAAAAGAGCGACTTGCAAGAACGACTTTTCGGCATGAAAAGAATAACGGGAGATCTTTGTTCCGCTGCTCCCCTCCGAGAATTTATATGTGGCCAGGGTTGGCATGGGCCTGTGAGCGTCACATTTGCGCAGTACAACACCAGTTGATCACTGATCAGAATTCTTCAGTAGCAGCTTAGTACAAAGAGGGTGATGAGTGGCAATCTGTGAGGACCACCTTTCTTGCTTAAAGAATACTGCAGAAGCGTTCACATTGCTCAAAATTCGTTTATAAGGCGAACATAGCGGCTTGTGCAAAGCAACGGCATGATGGAACGATTTCAACAACGCCCATAGCGAAAGCGACTTTTATGGGTGAAGTGGCAGAGCGCAAGAGTGAAGTCTCTGGTATCCTATCATCTGCTTCAAGAGAAGTCACTTCGACGAAGAAGACGGCAACGGCAGTAGGCGCCGATGAGCTTGTAAAGTCGGCAATTCCACAGCCACCCATCGCGAATCATAAAGGTTGAGTTTTCTGCATTCATATTCGGCTTTCAAATTTTCTCCTTCCAGTGACCTCAATAAGGTATTTCCGCACTTTCTTAACTTTCCCCTCTGGATGCCTTCGCATTCTATCGTCACATTCTTGGAGTCATCTGGTTGCAATACTTGGAAAGAATGAAGACACATTTGTTATGGTATCGGCGATCAGAGCAAATCTATGTTTGAAACATTGTAGAGACGACGGCTATGCTGCCCAGTGGACAAGTATTCATCACAGAATTTGGATGGTTTTGCTATGTTTGAAGTTGAAAGCTGCTGAGAAAATTCTTGTCAGTCATGCCGTCATCGTCGAGCTCGCTGAATGATCCAGGCATGCAAAAACTTCCTTTAAGACCGGCGCAATTCGAAAAAAAGTAGTGAGAACGCTAGAAAAGCAGAGGGTGGCAACGTATGCTGAATAGTCTGTCATGGAACATAGCCCAACACCTCGCCGCCGTATTATTTCCACTCTGAGGTATACTCGTTTCATGAATTTAGGGAGGTGGTTTGTTGGATAAAAGCAACCGAAACATTCGTAATGGTGGACCTGCGTGGTAGAAAAGGTGCGTGCAGGTGTGGCATGGAACGTAAAATGATAGTGCCTTTGTTTGCTGTGTTGCCGAAAACGGTATTCTAGGCGTGTGGAACTTGCATTTGTGCAGCGTGAGATTTCAGAGAAATGAGAAACATAACACGAGAGTTTTTTGAAGTCGGTTGTTTGTATGAGAGTTTCTTTGTATTCTCTGGAGCCTAGGAGTTGTTGCGTTTCCTCGCTCAAATTAGAATCTTTTTTCGAGAATGCGCTTAGTTTTTCAGAATTTTTTCGAAGGATATGATGAAGTCCACCAAAAATTATTATATGCAAGAAATGCAGCAGGTTGGAACTTTTAATTCTCTGCCATGTTGCCGGATGTCGTTTGGAGTTTTTTCGGCTGTCATGATCCTCAACTTTTGTTTTGTTGTTGCGAAAGGATCAGTGCGTGGACTGGTTTCCTCCCCCTCCCCTCCGCCTATCTGTTATCTTCCTAACTGAATCATTCATAGCGAGTAACGTCTGTATTGACTGGTAACTTCAGTTTCTTCTTGGCCGAACGAGGAGAGAGGGGAAGCTTATCCTTTCGCTCCTTCCGGTTTTCGCTTCATTCCTCTCACAGAAACTCATCTTTTTTCTCCACTCGGTTGTAATGTTGACTAGTTTTTGTTTGGATAAGTCGGTTTTGATTCTTTTTGTTCGACGCGCTGCTGTAATATTAGTCAAAAAATTAGACACAACGAAATGTGCGCATTGAGAATCATTTGCATTCTTCACGAAGATGAAGTCTGCTTTTGGCTCAGTTGCCCACTTCAGGGTCACACATTAGACACGTCAAACAAAAAGTGTCGTCTGATGTGATGGCAAAGAGGAGAGAAGGTGGGAAGAGGGGAAAGGGAGCAAAAAAGTGCAGCGGAGCCCTTCTTTTCGCTCCTCCTCCCTCCTCAGCTATTGAACATCTTTGGATCGTTATTGTACCCGCTGCTATGCGTTCGTGATATTATCACCGTGAATCGCATGAAATTCTTGCAGACTCAGCATGCAGCGATCTTCCCGATGGCATCTATGGAGTTGGATGTTCTCCGTTGATTTTATTTTGTATTCTTGGAGAAAATCGTTATGTGGAATGCCCCCGGAACCAAGTATTCGACCCTGTGTCACAGAAATGCCTTCTCCCTGTTAGTCCATCCTATAGATTTGTTTAGTCCTTATATGAAAGAAAAACCGTGCAGTACGAAGCTTGTAGAGAGAAATTTTGTGGAACAGTGCCTGTAAATCGAAGCACCGTAGAATCTCGTCACTTGGAAGGATGCATTGTGGAAGCAAGTCTCCGAGGGCTTCTCAGTGTCGGTTAAATATTGTTCGAGTCCAGAAGGGGAATTATTGAATGAAAAGAAAGCAGTGATTCAAGTAAGCATTCAATGAGAAGGGAGGTGAGGATGCGTTCTCATCCGTTCATGACGTTCCCATGCATCCATCTGCAGGTCTGCGTTTGAATAGACAGAACAATGCATTCATCCGCGCCGTTAGGGTTTAAGCTCTCTTCTTTTAAACGTATGACCTTTTAATCTTCCATAGTTTATTTTATTGACCTAGGTAATCCTACACGCTTCATATTTCTTTTGTACTACTGCGAATATATCCTCTTTTATTTCCTTTTTTCATTTCATTCAGCACAAATTGAAATTTTCATCAAATAACGGCTCCAAATTTCTGTTGGTCAGTCCCATGCTCCCAGTCACACCTCATGGGGTCATGTGTAGGAGCAACGAAGATGTAAGGACAAGATTTCGCGTTTATGTAGATGCAGATCGCACCTGTTCTTTGCTCACCGATGTTGCCTATCCAGTTTACTTATTCCAGAAATGCAATTTTTTTGAAGCATGCGTTTTCTCTCGTTGAGAAGTTTCATTTGGTGATGTGTGGAGGGTCAGGAGAGGCTGGGAACTTTTATGAGAAAGGATTGGTAATGTAGTTTTAATGACATTGCTTTTAAGGATTTTGTATTGTTGAAGGTTTTACTTAACAGTAGACGGAAAAGTGGGAAGTGATTTTATCCTTGCCTTCCTGCAGTGGTTTGTTCGGGCTTGCCGCCAGTCACCACATGCTGCGGTGGAAAATTGGTCCACTGGCGTCTTCGTGGAATCGGCCTCAGTGGTAAAGTCTGTCGACGACGATGCGCGTAAATCTTCTCGCGTTCGAACGACCGCAGAAGTTACAACTGAACCATCGATATTACCACATGGCAAGTGCTCATAGAACCTGGATGCAATACAGATGGGGGAGGGGAGGGGGCACAGTCCTCCTCAGAATGGATTACAGCGCAGCTAAAACTTATCCCTGGCGAAATCTCTATCTTTTTATTCCGTGTCTCCAGTGGGAGGGAGGGGAGGGGAGGGATAATTTGGGGCTGCTATTATGGATTGTAACTACGGCAGGCACGAGGCATGGTTCTTAGATTAGAAATTGGGCGGAGGCAACAAAGTATTCATGAAGAATGCTCTATCGTTGACGCTGGCTTGTTTCAGTGATGTTTTATATGCTGTTTAGTATGAATGTGAACTGGATATATTAATACTGAAAAGCTTCGAGTTTGATCAAATATGTGTTTGGTTCATTTATCCAAACTTGAGTGTTCTGAAGATTGTTTCATTATCTTCTCGCAACCCGCCTTTACAAATACTTCCGTTTCGTCGTATATCTGTGAGGCCTACCGATTATTGCATGCGTTTGACAAGTTATATCATGGCTTTTGCCTTCCTGTGCGTTTGGTTTGGTCGCATGCATGTCAACTCTCGTGTCTGGCTGTTCAGTGACAAAAGTGCCATATCCCAAGGTGATGAATGTTTTGAGGTGCTGATGAAATGTCGGCCATTTTTTGAGGATTTTTGTAGCTGAGCCATTCAAGGAAAAGATATGAACGAGCATAAATCACGACGTAGTATAGGATTATTAGCAGTTTTCTTCGGGCATGAAATGAATATTCAGTCCAACGTTTTTTTCGACGTGTTGATAATCCCTGATGAACGTGTCAGGTGGTTCTAGGACACGAGATTTGCCGATTGTCTTCAGTGCTTCAGAGTTTCGACGATTCGCATTTTATTTTGGCCCAGTATACTTCACATCTGTGAAATGTGTACTTGCAGAATTGTTGGTGTATATCGTAGGATTGTTTCAAGTGCTTTTATTCTCCCCTTCGACTTGCCCTTCCTCATCTCTTTCGTCACTTCCCATGAACCCGCTGTCTGTTCATCTCTTATCTGAAGGTTATTCAGTCTATGATGCACAGTGATCAAGAAGGTAAGCAATTGCCGTGGGTTGTAAGAGAGAAGCAAAATTCTTCATTGAATTGATTGCTTGGACATTTTCGGCGAAGTACTTGATCTGAGATTTTATAATTCTATATCCCTGACCCATTGTCTGGCAACTTCGTACTGCTTTTCTGTGGAAATTTTTTGTAGCTTTCAGAAGTGCCGGCCAAGAGCTTTGAAACAGATCGTGTGGCAACCGTTCCAGCCACTATCGCAGTGGAATTGACGCAGAAACCATTGAATGGTTCAACGCTTGGATCATCAAGCAGTTCAACACTTATGTCGTCAACTAGCTCAGCCATCAAATCATTAACAAGTAGGCGGTTTTTTACTTTCGCAGTCTTCTTGTTTTTGACTTTTTACTCGCAAGGATACAATAAAACGCTCATATATCCAATCATGAGTGTTTTTCCTTCGTGCAGATAAGAGCAGGTGAATGATGCATTCTGGTTTATTCCAAAAAAGTGCTCTGTGAGGACGAATTTTTCTGTGTTTTGAGGGTATTGGTTTATTTTGTTCCTCTTCCACTGTTGTATATTCAGATGCGTTCATCGTTCGATTCTCTAACATTTGACTAATAAAATCTCTCGTTGGCGAAAATGGACGGTATAGCGGTGAGAACTTCTTGTCTTTGTTTTTTAGTTCTTCGGCAGTTCCATTAAAGTCGGAAGGTGAAGTTGAAAAAGGTGTATGCATATATTATGAGAAGTTGCAAAGATGCCGAAGTTGCGTGTAGGAAGCGGTGGTTTCAATGCGCATAGCGTTCATTTTTCTCCATCATGAGAATCCACCATCCACCCGATGAACTGTGTTGTTATGATCGCGCTTAGCCACTCTCATAGGTTTTCTTAAATTTTCACTCAGAAAATTAAATCTTCCATATTCTTTTTTGTCTTCCATATCTTCCATACTCTCCCAAAATTAAATCTTTTTTTGCCTCATAATTTAGGCCTTTTCAGCTATGATCTTTGATAGCATTCTTAGATCTGGTAGGTATTTCTGTCGATGAAAGCTCATCGCAAATGATGAATCCCTGAGATTCGCTTATTATTCATATTCCGGTTGCATGCTATTTTTGCGCGATCTTTCTGTGATATTTTGTTTCTATTGCAGGCATGAGCTATGTAGTTACATTCACTCATGCGTTGTTCATATCTGTTTCGGTGATTCGTGATCCTCTTTTTTTAGCCATCTAAATGACGGAATTGATTACCAATGCATTTCGTATCATAGATACCGACTTCACCGCTATTGTCGCGCTAACTTAATGCAACTATAATATCGATGACATCTCTCGAGGCTCAAGGCTCTAAAACTGATGATGTATTTTAAGTGGCACTGCTTGATAGATTTTATTGTCAACATTGTGGCGTAATAGTGACCTCCGAATGGAATTCGTCGGTTATTCTTGGAAAAGGTTGTGAGGGAATTGAAGAGTGATCTTTTTCAAACCAGGGTACTATTTAGTAGGAAGAGAAAGGACGGGGGACTGGCGAAGAAAGAAGACACATTTCCATATCTTTAACCTCCTTTTCCAAACCTTCCGCCATCCTGTTCACTTTTGCATCCATCCTTCTTCTTTTGTCTTCCACCGCTCCCACGCATTCCTCCTCCCTCTCATCCCTTCGTCGTCGCCGCGTTTTGGCAATGAAAATCCAATTGCACACCGCAGAGTTGGGTTGATGGTTATATCAAAGGCTGTAATATTCATATTAAAGGCTTAGGCAAAGAGAGAGGATTCGTTTTTGTGTCTCAGGGAGGAAATAATTGAAAAGGTCTAGGGATGCAGTATGCAAACACTGCTAGCGACAGTCGGCACATCGTGTGATCCGTTTCTCATGTGCTATGTGCCAAATGAGAACTGCTTTTGCTATATGTGACGCTTAAGATATGACATTGAAGAGTTCTCGTGCCATGGACGTGAGGGAACGTTCTTCGTGGTTGGCTGCTCGTCGGTTTATGTCTCGTGCATGGTGGAACCATACGGACTACGTTTTTGTCGAGATTCGTTCGCGTTCGACCAACAGTCGAATGAATGCCGTAAGAAGGTATGCAACGTATTTATTTTTGCTTTTTCGGATTTCTTTTCGCCTTAGACAGAGTGTAATAGGTTTGGACTCCAGTGAACAAACTTATACCGTAATGAATTGCAAGAGTGCTCACCTCGGGAAGACAAGGGAAGGCGTTCATTTCCCATGTGCACAAAGGGCCTCTTGCAAATCTCGTACTTGCTATCGCATCTCTTGATAAAGTCGTTGAGAGTTGAAGTTGCTTTGAGGATCTTTGTGAGTGGTGTGAGGGAACCGCAAAAGAAACTATCGCCGTGTCGTTTTATAATATCATCTGATAATAGGGATAGGTGTTAGGCTCAGCCACATTCATCCTTATTATTCGTAGAAAGAAGTAAGAACTGAACTTCCTAGAGAGATATCTTCGAAAATTTGTTTGGTTCCTTTGCATTTAATTTAAATAAGTTATGCATTGAATGAACTGTCAAATATCGGCGGATCAGCCCAAGAATCGTTTCGCAGAATTTTTCGCAATCGAGGTGAACCTTTTACCATACAGCGGTCGAACGAAGACTTGAGTCTCAATACTCGCGAAGATTTCGAATTAGTTTTTATTATGACTGACTTCCAGATGAGCCTGTGTGCTTTCGTATGGGGCAGATAAAGCGTTAAAGCCATTTATTCGTTAAGAATTCTGTTTTCCACGGAAAAGATTATGATATTTGGGCTGTTTTACCGTTCAGATTTAGTAAAAATTAGCGGAATTCCTGTTTTTTCGCCGCTGCATTTTTCTCCATTTTTTCGTTCCGATCGCTTTTCACGTTGTATTTCTCGAAAAAGAAATTTTTAGAAGCGACTCAGTTTTTGGCTTCATTCCATATAAAAACTTCTTTACAAGATAGCTCGTACATACTTGAGAGTCAGCGAAGATGAATTTGTCAAATGCGATGGATTAAGTATGTAGCAGAGGATGGCTTTCTTCGCCGCATTCACATTCTCGATAGGTGACGAAGGAAGTTGTGGCTTTAAAAGAGGGAAATAAGTTTATCCTCAATCTGTATGCCGAGTAAGATCAATCGAAATATGAGGGCAATATCTCCCACACTTTTTGCTGATCGTTAAATCGTATACGATCAAGATACCGAATATTATTTAGGCACTTCACATTTTTTAGACATTTGTGGGAATATGTGATCGATTGATTAGGTAAATGCGATTTCTGCCCGGTTGGCATTTCCAAACTCCATACAAGAAAAGTTGGATTTACCACTGCGAAGGGACCGGCGATCTCGAATGTGTTCGATTAAAACCTCTATTTCTTGTCAAATCGCCGATATGCACTTCTCACGATTGGCACTGCAACCATTTGGTGTGAAAAAAAAGCAGTATTTTTCGGTCGAATATTCGAGCGGTAATTCGGCTAGTCGCTTGAAAAGTACATTGGTGGGATGTTCTTCCCAAGGGACGAACAGACTTCTAAGCATTCTAAAGGCTGAGTTTGAGTTTCGTTGGGTCCTTCATAAAGATCAAAGTTCAAGTGCAATTTTCGGCTTTGACATATTTTTCTGTTGAGGCTAAGACTTAGGCTTTTGGTTGAGGCTTCCAGCGCTTAGGTTCGAGGTCTTCAATTTGATATGGACTTAGACATAGTTTTCGGTCGTCTTTTGCTCTATTTACTGCTTTCAGTTGATTTACTTATGAGTATTGGTCAACCACTGGTTTATTTCAAACCAGTGGCACAAAGTAAGCGCGGACTTATGGACAATATGCTTTAAGGGATCTCGATTGAAACTCCTAGCCATTTCCTCTCCGTTGGACGGTACTGTTGAAAAATGCGGTTCAGCCACAATTTATTGGAAATTTCTTAATGCGTACTTTGATATCAGTGTTTCATATTGTAAAACTGGTAATACGATCGGATATTAAAGGAAATGATGTTGCATGAGAAGCTTCCCAAAAATTAGGCTAGAGAACGTGTTTCAGAGTGCCGTTAGTGCTTGTCAGAAGACAACTCTCGATGTTAAAGGAAAGGATGAAGCGACTACGGCAGCTACCTCCAAAACAATAGAAGAAAAGGAGATTGACAAGGGGGCAAGGATGATTCCGAGAAGGAAAACTACAGCGGTTGGCTCATTGCGCGATAGCAGTGAGTTTTTATTTGCAATGCTTTCGTGCATATAACCAGTTTGTCGGAAGCCTTCCGTTGAACAGTGTTGAAGAGGAGATGGAGGACGAAAATAGCTATTAGAAGTGACTATTTTTACCTTAATTTTGCTGTAGTATCAGCTCTTTGATAGTGTTAAGGCAGTTTCTAAGGGAATTGGCGAGCAGTCAGTTAGATAAGACAATGGAGAAACGAAAATTTTGCTTCTTCGCAGTAGATATGCTTGATCGTGTGACGATTCGATTCGACCTAACCGAGTATCACTCGACGATTTCCGATTCGTTTGTCAGCGAAGATTGCAGATATTGCCTATTTTCATTGAATGATCATATTCTTGTGATATATCCTTCTAATTCTTTAAAGGATTGCTTGGAGTTCTGTGCATCTTGATTGTATTTGCCTAATGCGTTGCCCACCTCCTTGTTAACGAATTGACACGCTGACTTTTTTCTTCTGCTTCTTGATTAAGCTACTGAGCCGTGAGCAAATTCCGCCTCATTCATCCACATATGCAATAAAAATGAACTCTTGGGGAAGAGATGTGAGTATTCCCAGTTCTTGAAGTTCATTAAATGGCTCTGAGTTGAAGCTGTGGCCTCGCAGTTTAGGCCTGTTGTCTTCCATAAAAGAGCGTCTGCGTAGTTAGACTCCATACAATACGCATGTTTCTGTATTTCTAACTTTTCACTTGGACCTCCATGAAGTTTTGCTGCTGTGACAGATGATGGCGTATTTTCTTCGCACTTTAGGGGAAAAAAGGTTTTTCGAAAATATTCTACGGCTAACTTAGAATCTGCTGTACACCTCAAGCGGTGATATGGACGGAGAAAATGTCCGTCTGATTTCCTCCTCTTTAACTTCTCAAAACGTTGGAGGAGAGCAGAAAAAGAAACGAGCGAAATTTCTATGAAGCTTTTAGTGGCGAACGAAAAGTACACATGTCTGGAACCATTCCCCATGTACAAAGCTTCTGTTTCAAGGTAGCATTCTTTCCATCTTTTTTCGTGCTCTCTCCGGATTGAAGAGGTGGATGGGGGGGGGGGGGGAGGAAAGGGGGAAGTGGTTAAAACGCGAGACGTATGAACCTCAGTGTACCTTGTTTATGGAAGAAATATTAATGTACTGAATCTTTGTTGGCAATTTACCTGTGTCTATCTCTCAGACAGCCTGCTCCTGGACGAGATGAGAGCTGTGGGAACAGGGTGAAAAATACATATGGTATGGAACCATAATGGAGATCCAGGACTTGGTTAGAACTTCTTGCATCTGCCATCTATCCCTGCCGTGCTCAGAGTGAGGTGGAGCATGAACTGTCAAAGGAATAGATCGATCAGAGAGACAGCACGCAGTTCTGACTATGCAAGGATTTTTTTAATGCTTCGTTCTATCAAATGTCCATTCTCAGGATCTTCATGTAGAGGCCGCAAAGATGGATATTACAACATCGGTTGCTCCAGCAGATACTTCTCTTGTCTAGGGGAGAAGACCACTATGCTACAGTGCGACCTTGGACTCAAATTTGATTTTGTCACGGGGGAATGTTTGGCAAAGGTTTGCTGCTCAATTCCATTTGAAGAATACTTTCTTCTGATCGGTTTTCCAAAAGTCTTTAATTTTTTTTTCTTATTTTCTCCCCATATTTTCCAAAATGTTGTAGTGAGTTTCTCCGGTGTTCAGTGAGTATTTCACAAATATGTTCTTATTGACGTTGCCATTAATCGAAGCCGAATATGTGTGTGTTTGCAAAGGAAGTAATTAATTCAAGGGAATGAGCATGCTACGTTGATAATTCTAATGACAGCGTGCTTAATATATGTTTGAAAGTTTTGAAATGTGAAGTAGGGATCAACGTCTTGAAGTCTTCTGCAGATATCAGTGCTGTTGTTTGCTGCAGATGGAACTTTTTTCTTCGTACACTTCCGCTTGAAATCATTGTTTTATATGTCTGTTGCTGAGGTTAACAGAATGTCATATAAAAATAGACTGCATGCAACTGAGCAGTAGCAATTCCCGTAAATCTCCCCCTGTCACCTCCCTTCTAACTGCGTTTTTGAAAAGCATTTCAGTTATCAGAGAAATAGTAAATGACCTACGAACATATGAAGTTTGGGGATGTTGGATGGAGGTTAATTTCAGATTAGCTGAGGTGTATGCAAGCGTGGCAGTGAGCAAGGCTTTTTAAGGTTGTTTTAGTTTGCACAATGTGTTCATTCATCAAACATGTCGGCATAGACGCTAAAATGTTTGCAGACTACAATTCTAGGAGGTGCTTATCGCTGCATATCGCCTTTAATTGGAGAGGGGAGGATGAGAGAGGTGTATGCGATGGAGAAGGCTGACTGCCTTCTGTTCTTTTAAAGTTTTGAGGTGAAAATAGTGAACTCTCTTCAGCGATATGTGATGGCTTGTGGTGGAAGGCCGAAGATGCCGCCAAAGTATGTTGCACCATACTCGGGGAAAAGCGCCACTGTTCTATCCGGTGAAGCAATACAGAAGTACGCTGCAAAAATTTCGAAGCGTTCATTGGCTGCCATCAACGGCGCATTGAATATCGACCACTGTTTGTTTTGTTTCCTACAGTTCTGCATGATCTTCCTCCTAGAGAAAAGGAATGACGCGGCTTGGTGTCGCTGTCATGAAGTCTCATCAAGTGGCTTTGACGAAGGAGATGAGATCCTCTGCGAATAATTTTAAATATGCATTTTCTTTGCGAGCAGCCTGGTTTGAGAGACAGAGACACTCAACCTAGTCAGATATTAGGTAATTGCGTTTTGTTACGTTATTTCATTTCAACAAGAGAGTTTAGACAATGGAATCATCATTTTATTTTGCGTTTGTGATAGGACTTTCGCTTAACAACTGTTAAAAAGTGAGGATAGAGTTCGTTTACAAGCTGAAGTTGGTCCCTTTCAGGAGTACGTCACCAAGCGAGGTCCACTGACTACATGAGTACGGATTCAATCGAAGAATTTGCGACAGTGCAAAAGAAAGTCGTTATACTGGCCAAAATGGGCTCTTCCATTCATTATGTGGTGCTCTCTTATCCTATCCTGTCATTACAGTTAGCCAAAATATGTCATTGAATTCGAATGTCCCGTGTCAAGTTCTCTTCGGTTCAGTGAGCGGCATGCCCATCGTGGATTCCTAGAACTATACGAAATTGGACACCATTTCCAGAGAAAATCACATGTCGGAGATTTCGTGCAGGGTTTTATCGCATGCTGGCATCGTTGTTTTAGCTGGAAGTAAAGGGAATGGTGCAGAATTTGGATGATGTTAGCGGCAATCAGCAGACCAGTGATGGAGCGATCGCCTTAGCCATCTGCAACTACGGCGTTAACTTTTCGACTCATTGAACCACGATTATACGATTCGGTCGTTGTTTTTCAGTATTTTATGCATTCGTCACAGTCAGTACGGTTGAACATGGTCATAAACATTTGCGGTGTAGTGTGGAGCTGAGTCGTTTGCAATTTCCCACCTCACAAGACGAGGCAATGCGAATTCTGTCAGTAGGAGCCTCATGGTCATATCGTGTCGATGCCGATATTGTCAGCTTACGTCGGTTCTTTTCGCCGCCTGCAGATGCGCATTAAATTAATACAGTTTGTTGGTTGTAAGCCTGCAGCAAGTTTTGGCACTAATTTATTAGTTGTAGCTTACAACATACTGTGTACGATGCTGTGTCAAATGTCTCTATCCTTTCCACTCATCAATGACCGGACCCTACCGCATTTCGGAGATCTCGCAAGACGCGAAGTCACTAGTGCTTGATATGAAACTCACTATGTGATTTCTGTTATGCCGGGTAGCACTTTAATTTCTCCCTCAGCTTCCCAAGAAGTACCGTTGCTTCAACTTCTGAAGACCTCATTTCATTGGCGCTCCGCTGCAAGCTTAAGCTCGACGCCATTAAAAAAAGGAACTATTCAAGCATAATTGCGCATGTGCCGTGCTAAATGTATGGTCATGGCAGTTTTTTATATTCCATCAAAGGAAGCATTAGAAGACAAGAGGGAACCTCGGAGAGATTGCTATGAAGTTTGCAGATGTCAAATGCAGCATGGTCCGCAAACACGGGAACGGAAACATAGTTACCATCATACTCTTAGATCACAATCAAATGCAATATTCGAGATCAGACAAGGGGACTCAAAAGAACAGATCTAAGAGTAGTCCCAACCATTGTACCTATGATTGCACTCATAAGAAGGGAATCAGTCTAGCAGGTTTCTCTATGGACGCTGTCCTGAAAATAAACATTAGAGATCCCTTGGCTCAATTTTTTGAATGACAGGAAACACATTCCACGAGTAAATAGCAGGAGAACGAACCCACTCCTGTGTGATGCAAATCTGAACCCGTATCACATCTCTCGTAGAACTGGCAACCAAGCCCGTACCAAAAGAATAAATTGAATATAACCGATTAAATTCATCACCGAGAATTCCTGTCAGCTCGCTAACACCCTCTGAGATGTGCGGCCAGTCCGCGCCGACTATTGCCAGGTTGCAGCGAAGGATATAGGTTTTTGACACACTGATTTGTCGGTGTAGCACCAAGGTTACTATTATATTATGCTGTTGGGGGATTGTTGCATATCAATTCCTAGAAAAGCCACAGTTGCCTGTGTCACTTTATCGCCGAGCCACCACCTATTCAAATGTCTCGGTCGTTCTCTAAGAATCCAGTCATGTGGTTTTTTTGACGGTCTGCGGGGATGTTTCATCTGCGGTTAAGTAGATATGATGGCATCTCACTCAGAGATCATTAGAGATCGGATTTCCTTCCACCGTTAACTGAGTGAGTGTGTTGGTGCACAAACGGAATTCGGTGGGAAGTGGACGCATTTGAAGGATATCGGCCGGTCACCCGCCGGAGGCTTTTGGTGAAAACCGAATCTCGATTGCTGCCGAAAAACCAATCCACCGGCAGTTCCCAGCTGGTGAGAACTACCATAAATTTCTGCCACCAATCGGAACTGTGTAAACAGGTATTTTTTACAAGGTACAATAGAATCATATTTGTGAGCACATCTCCGCTCCTCGCGATTTCGTCCCACCAACAGCAGCAGATGTGTAGCCACTTCAGAATAGTATCGGTGGTTGCGACCATGATATAAAAACAACGTTCAGCCCATAGAAGGATAGAATACTGGTAGTAGAATCAGGAATGGAGACCTTCCATTGGACAAGCAGATTTACAGGAGAACCTCAAAGCAGGAAGGGGTTCTGAGATCGAGAAACGAACTAATTCAGCAGTTTACTTATAAACGATTATAACATGAAGGTTTTGACGAATAGGTCAGAAGCAGAGGCAAAACTAGATCAGGACTTCAGCCAAATAGTGAACCGTCTCAGAAGTGCAAATAAAATTAAATGGCTCTAAAACAACGCTTGACAGATATGAAATAAGTTTAGGACTGAAAGGTCCATCTCGGGAAACAGTTCACAACCTAAGTAGAAGTACATAGTGATAGCGTCGAGCGACCTTGGCCTCATAGGGGATGAACCTTCACATCTCAACAACATTTTCATATCATGTGAAGACTGTCGCATCGTTATTCGCAAGGAAAACGGCTAGGTAACAGTCCCCGGAGTTTAGTGGAAACTTCTCAACTGTTCTCCGAGAGTTTTTTGAAGTCGATAAAGATTTGAAGATACAGTTTACTACATCGAATAGTACGGGTACTTCTAACTAGCTAAATAGTGCAGATGTTCCAGTCAGGTCATTATGAGTCAGGTCATCCAGTCAATCAAGCTTCGATAATTATGAGCACTTTCGTGCCATTACCTGCCACTTTAATGGGTCATTGGCAAAGCAGTCAGCGTAATTGTCACTGATGAAAACAGATGTATTGTCTCCCCCAACCTACTTAGCACCATCGTAATGCATCTCCAGTGCGGGAATTTAGTGATTGCCGGCTCATAGAACGCATCCATTATTAGGGCTTCTTGAATTCCAATCGTGAATGCCCGCTAGAAGTGCGTCCACAATTCCAGAAAACCTCATATTCCTTATCGTTAGACTGCTTTCACAAACCTCAGAGACGTCTCAGCGTCTCCTGGCATCAAATGTTTTGTCTCGTTTGATTTTTTCGTCGGTCGTGACGCTGACACTCAGAAAGTAAACGAGCAGCGAATCACCGCAGTTCTCACATTTGACCTTTTCAGTCGTTGCAGGCAGATATGGTGGTTACTTTTTCTCCTTTATTTTGAAGTCAGCACACTCGTACTTCATCCCTCTTATCCTTCTTTAGGTTAACTTCCTCTATAATTTCTATTCTCTTCCGACCCCTCCTAATTAAAGATCCGTGCAAATTCTTTTGTTCGAATCTTATGTAACCACCATCCAATGCGATATTTTCTGTTGCCATCTTTCAGCAAATAACCACTTAGTTCATGCCTCATCTTTTGCTCTCGATCGCTAAGATGAATTCAAAGTGCTCTAAAATGCATTGGTATCAAACTGGCTATATAGTCTCGAGCGTTCAACGCTGGCTGACCGAAGTGATAAATGGACACATTAGTGAAGCAATATAATCAAAATATACTAAACAGCACAAAGCGGGAAGAAGAGACCACCAAAAAAATAACCAGTAAGCAACGTTCTGTTTCTTCCTCCAACAGCGCCGATTTGTTGTTAGGAGTGCTTACTGTGAGCGCACTACTGTACTCGAAGGTCTTATATTACAAGTAAGCAAGTGAACAGAGCCGCCTGAATAATCCAAGTTGCTTCTTTAATGAATTTAAAATCCTTAATTTGCAACTGATATCCTAACCCAAAGCCGAGAAGCAGTCGTTTCTGATCGAAGGAGGCATCGTTGCGGCCCCGAATCCCTCCACATGTTTAATCGTTAGCATTTTCCAGATGGTACCTCTTTCCATCTTTCGATTCGCTGTTACCTCTTCCGATACAAACAGTGTTTTCACTTGAGTCCTTCAATTGCTCTTTGTGGCTCATTCATCATTTCTCATTTTCACTGCACTCACGTTAAGATAATCCTTTAAAGAAAATCCACTCATCGATCATGATCGGTTAATAATCGACGGAATATCATGCCGTCCTACTGATCAGATTCTCATTTTAGGAGTGCGTAGAGCATTAAACAAGAGACGCTCGACTTATGTTTTCAATCACCCAAAATTGACCTCTATGTTATATATTACGTGCATCCCCATAAATATTGTCCTTTTTCATAAAACACCATGGACAGCCTATACTCTCCAAGTTAATCATAGCGATTTTTGAAATATACTCTTGCAGTTGCCACTCCCGTTTCGCAGCAGTTTGTATCCTGTCATCGTGACTGCCACTGCTGATTGCACTGGCTTTCAGATCAAACTGAATTGTGGCACTAATCGTGAGAGAGGCAAATATCTGCCCTTTGGGCATTCCGCAAATAAACTCCACCACTACAAATTGTGTGCGCTCCAGAAGAAACCTCAGTGATGACATGTTCTCGATTGGTGGTGTGGGAGGGTACTACTGTGGCGGTGAGGTTAAATCAGGAATTGTAGTTCGAGCAGCGAAGTCGTTTTCCGTTTCGTCCGGTATAGCATCACATAGGCTTATGAGTTGTTCGATTTGCAGTGGGTGTTTGGGAAGTTAGTTGAAGAGGCGAACGCTTTCTTTCGACAAGTATTCCTAGTAGGTGCTGTTTTTAATGGGATATTGCCGTCGTTGCATTCGCTACGAGTGACTGTCGCATCACTAGCGCAAGTATTTGCAGCCGAGGCCGTCGTCTTCAAAACACTCGTGATGGGAAGAGCGTGGCTTGCACTGGGTCTAGTGCTTGTTGCAGTTGTGTTCGGGGCATTCGGGAAGTCGGAAGATTCGGCGGTTTCGAGTGGATGCGACAGTGATGACGGTGATTTGTTCACTGTTTCGCCTTTGTTTAATTCTCCTTAGGTGCATTGCCGTGGCCGTGTATGGGAGGATTTGTTCCTTAATCAAGACGCTGTTTTCAGAATGATCACTTACTTGTCAAGAAAGGTTGCTTTGTGGGAAACTCCGAGTTGTTACCATGCCGCTCTTTTTCATTTATCGTGTAGCTGAGAAATCCATTCCCTTTTTTCGCTGGTTTGCCGTGACGAAGTGTTCTGTTGAAGCCGTATTATGAGCAGCTGTCAGCGAGTTGGATTCATTGTCGAGTTCTGTACAAATTCGAAACCAGTGATGCTCTTCGAAGCTAGGATTGCAGTTCCTGAAACAGGTGATGTTTCGACCGTCGGAGCTGCGAATTCGGCATAGTCGTCTACCTTTTTCCTTGAGCGCCTCAGTGAGTCGCTTTGTTGACACCGTTACTTGCTGGGGTCGTAGTGGCTAAAGATTAGTAGCGTGCCGTATGGTTGATATTTTTGTATATTTCGAGCGTTGTCTAGATAGTGCATATTTAGTGACATGCAAGGAACAGCCGTCGCCTGGTGAGGGCAGCGAAACCACGAAGTGCGTTCCGGCGAAGAGTTGCTTCACCAACGACGATTGTTCTGGAGGTTTGGCTTAATTGAAACTGAAAGTAGGTAAGAATATCACCGATGGCGGCCTAGAACGTAAAGTTCCTTCACCTGGAAGATCGGAGGGTTGATTTGAGGTTTTAGGCTTTCATACTACTCGTTTCGATGTTGATCACAAAGGTAATCGGCTCTGTGATGTTAATGAAGAGGCAGTTTATTTTAGCGATATCTGACATTTAAGCACACTGTGGCCAGCAGTCGAGTGGGATCTAGCGTTGGACATCGGTACACTTCATGTGTTTCGCCACCATCGGTGTTAACTCATTTCATATGGTTCTGTTGGAGGTGGTCTATGTTTCATTTACAGTCTTTCTTTTCACTGTTAAAAATTCTCAGGTCCTTTCACAGGTTGTTAAAAGAAGTGCACGACTTTGATTGAGGAGCTGAACGCATAAATGCCATCTATATATACTTCTAAAAACTAATATGGGAAATGGTTATAGGCACTTGTCTGGGAATCGCTCTCGGCAAATGTAACTGTGGTGCGTGTCCCCCACTTGCGCAGTGTGACGATGACTCGGATTGCGGTGGTCTCAAGGGCGCTTGCAATAACCAGACTTCGCTGTGCGATTGCGACAAGGGTTAATTTTCAACGATATTTTATGCCATAGCAGTGCTCTGAGTAGGGTAAAGTTTTTTTGCAGTAGTGTCGCAGGATACGATGTTCGTGGGGAGCGGACACAGAGATTGTGCCGATTCTCAGACGTGCTGCCGTCAGTGAATTAGTCACGTCTAAATGTAACTTTTCTTGTTACGTGGGGAGCGGTCTGCTTGAAGTGGGAAATTAGTCCTTGTTGTTCATAGTCAACTTCTGTTCAAATCTTATATCAAGTCACTGATCACTCGAGATGGTAACAAGTATAGGGAGCATAAAGGGAATATGGTCGGCGCATAAAGGGTATGTTGTCCGCTCTGTATTCTTGTCTAGCTGTGAATTTTGATGAAAGATTTTTCAAATGAGGAAGGTCATGTGGTCCTTGTCGTCGAATTTCCAGATGGCATGAGTTGGGACAAACGATTGTTAAGCTTTTAAATGAAGGATAGCCTAAAAGGCCTCCTCTAAAGTCATGAACGTGGGAGGCACACGAACGTAACCTTGCAGCCACAAATAACTGAGTTCATTTGCTTCAACGCAGAATTTATGGTGAGGTGAGGGTATGCTTATTTGATCTTGAATCTGCAAGCGTTGGGAGTGGAAGTTCTAATTATTCTGAAGTGGGTGGATTCGCCGCCACTCGATTGCTTGGGAATCGATATTCTTGTGCCAGTTCCTCAGTCCAGTGGTTTCAGGCTTCAAGTCAAATGGCTTCGAGTCGCATTTCGACGCGTTGTTGAAGTTCTGCAACCAGGAGGACTGTGTCCCAGGCAAGGACTCGTGCTTCGGTCTGCCTTGTAACTCGGGTACATGCGCATGCTTTTGAGGCAAGTCGACGAACGCATCCTAAGCCCTCAGGGTTTTCATGACTCTGCGTAGGCGTAATGGAAATGCGGCTGCAGCAGCATATCTTACCTCCCTCTTTGGTTTAATTCCCTGTAATATTGTTTTGAGTGTTTTATGATTGTAATATGTTTCGCGCGTTGGCTTTGTCTTCGTTTCTTTCGATAAATGCTTTTAGCTCCATCTACGCCTATACTATGAGGCCAACCGACTGAAGTGCCTCCGAGCCTCTGGCTTTATCGCAGAAGCTTAGTTGTGGTCACGGGAATAGGCGACACTAGAAGTGACGATTGATGAGATGATGTGGTGAATGGTTCTCGGGTTGAGGTTTGCATATAGGGGAATTTCCAAGTACTCACCCACAGCGCTTCGCTCTTTTACTCGCATTCGCTCCGAGTAACTTTGCATTACATCCGTTAGTCACATTGCAACTGAATGATATGTCACCTGTTCGCAAGAAGTGACAGTATTTCGTTGTTGCTGTATCACCGGCATAAAAACATACACCTTGGCCTTGGTTAATTCCAGGGGAAAGGGTGAATCAAATTGGAGTGCACCATGCGGATCTAGATCACTTCCTCTTGTGACGTCAGTGTGGAATCTATTCCTCCAAATCTTAAGTCAGCAAATTCAGAGACTTACTGAAGATAACCGGAGGTGCCGTCGAGGCGGAAAATAAGACAGAGTATAAAATCGCTGAGCGGTGGGTGCTTGCGAGAGCTGTGATGGGCTCGACATGCTGTTTCCTGGTGATTTTCAGAGGAGTAAGCAGTGATGAACGCCAGGAATTGAGGTGAATTAAATTCAGCGCCAACTGGGCAGTTGATCGGGTCCTTATTGGTTAACGCTCTTGGATAGTTGGGCTAGCTTTGCTACGCACACGTTCACGGCAAAAATCCCCGCTAACTGAAATCCTGAACGACCATGTTCAGTCACGAACTGCGCTTCAAGCCACCCGCAATTCAACTCCTAGACGCAACTCACACTCGATCCGTTTTGTTAAGTGCAAATATCTGCCTAAAAGATGTTCCGACGGTTTTGCTGCCAATCTGAATGTCAAGTAGCGCTTTCCGGTGAACTAGTTAACTCTGAATGTGGCTTTCTTTTTCTTCCTTTTGAGGTGAGTCCGGTCTTTCGGGATCGGGACTATCCAGATTTCATGAACAGGGCGTGAAGCAAATTCTTTTTCTGAGTCCGAGAAAACATAGGAAACACAGGCAGGCACACAGAATTGTCAAGAGCCGAAATATCCAAGTCTTGTATCGGATTCTGTGACAAGCATCACGTTGGAGCAGTGCACCATAGCGGTCGTATGGCATGTTTTCTGTCTATTAAAAATAAACAAGCAGTGGTAAACATTTCCTGAATACATGCGTGTGTATTCAGAACAATTTTATATAAGGCACTGGATGATATCCTTTCCCCCACCCCCTCCATCTCCCTCCTCCCATCTACCTTTTGAGGGCTATTCCAAGGCAAGCCGTTCCTCTCCAAGGAATCTCCAGTGAGTGCAACATTTTTTGCAAATTAAGCGTCGTGGATCTCGTAACATAATTGTTAAATATATGCTCAGGTAATCCGCCGGATGTAATGCGCTCGTCTAGTTATGCTTTTCCTTTCAATAAAAATGACGCATTTCTCGAAGAGTGCCCAGTCAGAATCGACGAACTTCCCAGCGTCATGGACGTGATCTAAGAGCTATGAAAAAATCCACTGGTAGATTAAGCAGTGAGATCTTGCTTCCCCCGTCCGCTCCTCCAAGGAGATACCTTCCTTCGTCGTAAAGAGTAGGACGACCATTATTCCAGCCTCTTGCTGTTTAATCGTCTTTCCGGACGAAATATCTTCTGCTGCTTCGTTCCATACTCTCGAAGGTTGCCGTTACCACTGCTTTGCTAAAGAAGGGCGCTTCAAAACGATACGTGCATTTTGTAGGGCGCTCATATTGTTGAAGATAGAATCGTCGGTCCTGGAATCAAGATATACTTGCACTTGGATTTTGCAGTTGAGTCTACAGTTCATCGAAGTTTTTGTGAAGAATGGCTAGTTGTATTGTGTGTGTACTCCATTGCAAATGCATTGAGAGAGTAGTAAAACGTGCACTGTGAAGTGTCGTCTCGTTATGCAGTTCTGCATATAACTGTTCTCAACATATCTAATGGGTGACGTGGAAGAATACTTGTGCGCTATTCCATAAATTGCTCTTTAAGAGTTATGCATCCGCTTAGGGGTGTTTGTTGTGGAAGCGCTGATCTCTGGCTGTAGTTTTACTGGGACTTTGTTCCAAAATTACGGAGGTTGCACATGTTGGTCTGGAGTCCGTCATCCCTCCTGGAGTCCGTCATCCTTCCAACTTGATCTCATCCGATCTGTCTTCTCCGTTCATAGTGCGCTACGGCTTTTGCGTAGTTGTTTCATGTCATCGTATTGCATAATTGTTGTTGTTTACAGGTAAACAAAGAGGTGTTGTTTTCATATTTGAATTATTGCGTAAATATATTTACTTGTATTGTTGTCTGGTTCCTTGCCTTTGCTGGAATATTTATGCTGCAATGCTTATTGCAGTTCTTTAGTGTCAGAATTTGCGTAACGATCCTTCTTCGTATGCGTTAGTTGAGGGGTGGATTCTCGCCATCGGATGAACCAAACAGCAATCTGTAATACCACAGTTGTCCGCTCAGGACATTCAGGACATCTGGCGAAACAGGGATACCCGTGAAGATCGTGCCCCAACCCCCACCTCCACGCTCCTTCAGTTCCACGCATCACCAAGTGTTTGCTTTTGGTGACAGTAGTCTCAATGCGGCAAAAAGTGAAATCAAATTTTTGAATGGGAAATTCGCGAAGCAAGAAATACTCTAAGGGCGCAATGCAAAGATGGAGAAAAACGACCGTTTGGGTGACGTCTCAATGTAAGTTGACTTTCACCAGCATTGCTTTCACTTGCTTCGTAGTGATCGGCCCATTCGCATTTGAGCTCTGTGTTGGGCGTTGGTCTCGTGTGATGTGAGGATGGGGATGTGGTGGTGGTTTGTGGTGATTGCATCCATCGGGTTTGGTTCGTTTACGAGAGCTGTATGAGGGTTGTGTTTTGGTGGGGTTTTTTTCATAAGGAGTGCACCCTTGTGTTCCCTATGCATTTGTGTTGTAGAGCAATACTGTGCGCACCGAAAATGATAATAAACGTATGAGAAATGAAGGATATAGTTAGCGTCAGGATCCAGAACACTTAAACTTCTTGTTTTTTCTAATATGATACGCTGAATGGAGCTTGATTCGGATAATAAGGCATAGGTAGAGCTTGAATGCGCATTTGAAAGTTATTTTATTCAGCCATTATTGGTTTTTGTGCTTCGGGTGCCGTAACTGTCGAGCCGAAGTCGAAAATTTTGAGACGCTGAGATTATTGTCACACGTCCTCGTTAGAAGTTTTCCACCATCGCAGGGAGTAATACACTTCCGAGTCTTCGAATTATTTCTCGCTTAGACGAGAGTCGGCCTTCACAACGCGCTTATAGGTGTGGCATGCGAGAGATAGGCAACTAATGTTCAACGATAAGATAAAGATGTCCTTAATTTTAGTACTGCTTGCGATGGAGTTGTTAGCAGCTAGTTGCAGGAGATTGTGGGAGGGCGAGAAATTTTTGAACGATCATAGCCTTTATTTAATTTTTGAGAGCAATAAAGGGTTCCGCTCTGCAGGAAATAAAAGCACATTGGGCATGTTCACGTTAGGGAAGCTCAGTGATAGATTTGATGCCCCCCTCCTCCCCGGAACGATCCTCGCTGTTGAGCGGGCCCGGGACGGACCGCCAGTAGGACCAACTGTTCAAAAATCGGAAGGAATTCTACCTTCGACATCACCGGGAATCTTGACGGAGATATGAGCGTTTTTAAGTTAATCGATTTCGCCTCGACAATGTGGGCCGCAAATAGATCAAAGGCACTTTGATATATTTTCTAAAAGGTAGTTTCCCTCACTTCAGACCTTCCCACTTTTTGTGGGTAGGTAATATGACGAACGATGCTCATTTGTAACTTAGGTTTCAGCTCAGGTTCCGAGCAGATGTTGACATCTTCAGGAACGGATTTTTTTCATAGCACCATTGATTTCAGGTTGTCTTCGCGAGACAAAAAAACAGTTATTGACATGGCAGGTTACGAAGAAGAAGGCAATATTGACAAATTTCTGGATGACCTGTACGAAACAGCCAAGTACCTCAGTGAGCACAGAGAGAAGCTGGACAATCAAGTACTTCTAGAAGAGATGGTGAGAACGGCCGAAGAGCTGGAGCGCAAGTCGAAGTGCACCAAGCAAGTGTGCGAAGAAGTGTCTGGTCTGATTGCTCAGGAGGATCCTAAATTGGATCATATGAGGGGATTCTACAAAAGGAGGTTAGCACCTTACTACTCTACCATTAAAATTTGACATAAAACGTCGATATTGAAATGCTAGATTCGTTCAACTCTTTTAAATGAGCAAGCTCGAACCTTCCAGTAGTTAAGACTGACATGATGAGAAAATGAATGGTAGGAGAAAAAAAAAAGAGAGATTCTGTATTTCATCCTGTAGTTAGACGCAGCCACAGGGTTAATTGCGATTGAATGCAGTCATGGTTGTGGTCGAGAAGGCAACCCTGTTAATGCCAGAGCTGTGATATGTTCCTTGTTTTGTCTAACTAACGAGCTCAGAAGTCGGATTTCGGAAGATTCATTTCATTGCTGATTCACTGATAGAGAATTTGTAAAGCATTCCTCCCCAGTTATTTGAGTACGTCTTGTAAGTTTACATGCAGAACTTGCACGGACTGTTTTATGTTTCTTGATTTTGGTGGTTTCATGGATTTGTGTGCCACGAGCTGTAGTAAAAGAGGAAGCAAGGTCTGAGCGGTGAGGTAATCGTAGAGTGTAATAGGAGGAAGAAAAGGACGGAAGGGAACGGGATGAATTTATCAAGACTGCTAATGTTATTGTGTCAGTTTGGTGTACTCAAGAAGATGAAGGGAACATGAGTAACATGCAATTCTGGATTGAAAGTGAATACGTGTGAAGGCGTCATGACTTCTGTGGTAATACAGGAGCTTTACGTGATATTTATTGTTCTTTTCGCAATATACTGATTTCTGTCACCTGTTTTTTAGCCCTTTGCTGATTGACTGTTTAAAGATTGGACGAGCTAATGGATAAGGAAAGGCAAGTTCCGATCGAGAGATATGAAGCACTTCGACGTGAGCAGTCAGTGGTTACGGAACGTCATATTATCAGTGATGTTGATCCATATACGAAGAAGAAGATCAGAACTCCACTGCGTAATGTGGTAATTCCCTGAGATAATTTTCATTATTTCACCTTACGTTGGCATACTTCATTATTCTGGATGACTTAGTAAGTGGATGGCTTGAGACAAGTGCCAAGTCAGGGGTTGAGTTTTGTCAGATGTTACTAGCACATTATGTTCCTCAAGTAACAGGGGTCATGCTTGAAATGCTGTGTTTTTAGAGATCCTTGTAATCCGTGTGCAGGTTCGCTTTCCGCCTAGTTTGATTCAAGACTCTTTTAATTCTTTTCTCTCGAGAAGAAACTGTAGGTTGATGCTTGGGCCTTAAGAATACACGGAGAACGAAATATTTGTGCGGGAAAGGGTGCGCGATCGTATTGGTGTGGCTGTAGTTTGAATAGTCTTCGTTGCTTTGTGGAGTAAAAATATTTTGGATTCGACTCGGCGATGTTAGCGAAAGGAACGATGATGGTAGCGATAGCTCTGCTTTGAGTAAGGTCGGTGAAAACTAATAACAAAACAATAAGAATGCTAGTGTAAAAGGGACAGAAAACTGAAAGCAGAAAGATGCAGCATTAACGGAATCTGTTCCATTGCGTTCAAATCGTACAGGGGAAAGAAATCAAAATGCCATAAAATAACGGCTGGATATTCAGAAGTTTCTCGCCGACATTATTGGCCTGAAGAGATTCCAAAAATGAATCGCGTGGCATGTGGAACTGTGATGAATGAAGCTTTGATTCAATTCGAATTCTTGACGTCAGGTCAAATAGAAGCATGCGTTGGGAAAAAGCAAGCACCATAGCAAGCTGTGTATCGGGTAGACTTTGGATAACTTATTAGTAAATTAGCACTGGAGTACTGACGCTCCTGAGGTTCTGGAAACGTTTCCGGAAAGTGCATTTAAAGCATACCTTCAGCTGGCGTCTTCAGATATTTCCGTTAGTGTCATTTGCTACACTACCTGCATGCTGTATTCAAAAGTTGACCGGGAGGTGGCCATCAAATTTTTTCAATATTTTAGCGTAAAGCTCTCAGTATGCACTCATGAAACCTTCATCGAAACAAGGTTACATTTTCCCACTTCGGATCTGATTAAATAACAGGATGGCTCATAACATAACATTGTGGTATATTATTTCTCTTCGTTCCTTAGGTTGCTTAGTGAGCGGTTTTTCGATATGATCGTATTCACTCGCGAAGAGATTGATTACGCTCGCTTGATGCCGCAAGATGGTGAGGAGAATTAGAGAGTTTGTCCTGCATAATAAATTCGGGATCCATCGGTTGAAGCGGCAGTTTTTGATTGCTTCAGGAGAACTGCTGAGAAATAATCTGTCACGTCATTCAGCGAAGGGTTCACAATCGTAAAGGTCTGTAAAGGTGTGGACTTCCCTTTCACAGACTTGAGTTAGTACACAGTGGATGATGATGAGAAGATATTTCACAATTATTTCCATGAACACTGTTGAATAGAAATGTGGTGCCAGTGGGGTTGTGCTTTGTGACACCGGTGAAGGGTGACGTATTTTGCAACAGAGAGGTAAGCAAGGGACCAGCGAGAAGCTTTCAGTCGAAGATACATTGTGGTGAGAGCGAAAGGTAAGCCTATAGACGCTGTAAGAAATACGACCGCGGTAAATAAGTTTGCCATCTCGGAAGCCTGTGTGGTGACACCGACGTTGCGTTCATACCTCCGCTTTATGTAGGTTGTGACAAGACGATGTTGCCTTCGTATAACACATCCATGTAATATTGAGCAAAATTTTGGACGTGGCTTTCGGTACGAACTAGTTTCGCCTTTTGCTTTACAGGTTTATTTCTTCAGCAGAACGAAGTGTGCAGACAGCGGAGATGTATGTAATCTATTCATCTTTATTTTCCTTCTATAAGGTATGTTTTGTTGTTTTCAGCATTGTGGGCATGTATACGATAAAGAAGGTGTGATGGCGTTACTCCAACAATGTGGCGCTCCTGACCACAGACGTCCATGCGCGGTTCAGGGGTGTGAGAATGCTGATATCAAAATGGAAGATATGAAGGATTATCTCGAGTTTTTTGCGCTCCTCCACTCAGCCTAAACCATTTTCATATTTCATGTGATTAAGAAATTTTTTCCTGATCTCTTTGTATGATTTAGAAATATCCTGTCGTGGTGGTTTGCTAAAAATTACCCAAATTGTTTCGTTGCATCGAGGGTGATGAAGTGCTGCGATTGCTGTACTTCGACTGAGATTGCTTATGTTGTTCATATTCTCTTTGCCCTCTTACGTTCTTGATTTCTACTGCCATAGCATTCGAGTGCGTCCTGTGACAATTCTTTCGTCTACCTATCTTGTCGTATACTTGCAAGTGCCGGTCGTATTGTGTAGCCGTTCTATGGTCTCATATAGTTGTTTATGGGCGGGGGGACCACAGCAAAAAAGAGCGGACCATTTTAGTACTTTTTGAGGTCCACGGGCCGGTTGTTCCATAGTGGAATATGCTTTGTTGTCGTTTTGAAAAAAATTAAAGTCATTATTAACCTTATATGCGAAAGTTCATGGCAATAAAGTAGGGTAATCCTTCCATACCCGCACGAGGGGAAGGTGACCATCGTCATTCGCATCCTCGATCATTTCCTTCTGTGTTGTATTTTCATTGCATTTCCATCATCCCGTCATATCTCTCATTCTAAGGATGATTTCGCTCCTCCCTGACGGTCACTCTCTGCTGTTGCCGTTGTCATCCCTAGTGAACGGTATAGCTGAGTTCCTACCACTTTTCGTATGCGTACACGTGGCCGAAATGGGGGGCCATCCTCGGTGCACTTCATAAAAATCTTGAAAGTCCTTCACTGAGGATTTTATTTGATGGTTGCTAATGTCCGCGCCAACCGTTCAGCTGCTTCTACCAGCTATCCGAATTTTTCGCCCGTAATAGGATTCATGGGCACTGGCGGCGACTAGCGTACGGAACAGCAGCTGTACACGATTAAGCTGACGCGTACTTCCTTTCCATAGTAACCGAAGTCGTTTTTTTGCCGCTGATTCGTTTCATGTTCTGTGTTCATTTGTTGCGCAACAGAGTAATACTTATATGCAATTGAATATGTAGTAAAACGATTAAGTATTGGATTTCAATATGCAGCTGTAAGAAGGGAAGAATCGCATTTCAACATGCTGTTGTTTGGTACCTTGAAAGGATTGGCTAACACTAAATGCCAGTCTTTTCTCCGGATACCTCAGGTTTGCCAGCTTTATATAATGGCACCTAAATCTTCCTCTCCGGGCCAAATAATGTTCATGTTGGTGACTAAAAGTAAGATATCTGTAGCAGCAGTGCTGGAGCAGATAGTCGTGACTTGTTGTGTTTTAGAGGCTTCCGTACGTCGAATGAGCGAAGGGCACTCTGATGGACCATATTTACGGGGATATATTTGTGTGTGCGTGATGTCCGCCCATCTGCACTGTAGCTTTGTCTCGAGAACCACGAGAGTTAAGGTCTTTGATTTCTATGGTTGGAACCGCAGTCAAATGCTTATCAATTACAGGGGTGTCGGATTATTCAGCAGTTCCTAAATGAATTCACACTCAGCTTTGCACAGAAGCTTTCAGAACTTTGCTGCTGGTCTAGCTGTACTCTGCGGCGGTTATGTCCACACATCGCGACCAATTTGCTAAAGAGAGCGATCCATTTCTACGTTTGTAGTGCGGGCAGCTTTGAAATATGGAGCTTTTCTTGAGCATGTTTTCTTATTTGTGAGATAAGCTGGATCATTGGACCGGTCATGTCACAATTTGGATTGCCCAGCTCTAGCTCATGACGGAAATACCATTTCGTAATGGCTCATCTGGAACGCTCCTCAAATTTTCCTTTCACTACCGCATTGTTTATGAAGCATTTCTCACAGTTTTATGTGAAGGCATAATTGTGGTAGATTAACGAATGCATATGAGCGTAAAGCAAAACAAATCTTAAAGCCTAGTTAGATCCGAGAATATGTGGGTTTTCATGGGAAGGAAAGGGCGAGTGGCGCAAGCAGTTTTCTTCTCGACGCGCCACAATTAGGGCAGCGAGAGCCTTGAGAGGGACATTCAAGAAAGGAGCTTCCTAGGCCGCATGTTTCATTAAGTCTGGTCATTGCTTTAAATAATGATTCCAAAGGTACTAGAGAAGGGGAAGGAGAAGGGTGAGGGATATGAGAATAATTACGAGAGTTCAAACCACAGAGGCAGCATTCTGGATGCAATCGGGCGACAGTTTGATATTGCTATTGATGGATGAATGGCATGGGGCGGCATATGTGCGTTATCAGGCATTTTCCCCATCATATTATATTTATTCGAATATGTTAGGAAACTTTTCCTTCGAGAGCTGTGATTGATTTTAAAAAGCTTCCGGTCAATTGAACACTGCCTGCTTTCATACGTTTTGCAAAGTGTGCTTACAGCCTGCAGTGACAATTTACGGCTTGCCGTTCCATAAACCCTCAGGAATGTATTTTGTGCAGCGAAGTTGAGATCTAAGCTACGTTTTCTAGGCTGAAGCGTTTCTGAGCTAAGGAACACGATAGACTTCTTTAAATAAACTTGGAACCAACAGATGGGCCGAGATGATACTATTTAGTTGACAATTCGCTGTAGCCTGTGGCGTAATCAGGAAGTTACGAGGAAGTCTCATCTTCGAGCCATCCTTCTTTAAACTTTTTGAAATCCTCACTTCGTTTTTAAAAAAGGAAATGAAAAGTTGTCGTCACCGGAATGAGATCATCTCAGCTCATTTATTGGTCTCATCTCATTTACTGGTTCCAACGGAGGCTTTCGAATTGACCAGGTACCCCTTCATCTCATGTAACGGGAAAGGAACGACCTTCCCTGTGTGGTTTGTGCAGTGGCGCGTTTCGCAAGTTACGGCTTCGCTGATGTTGCAACACTTCTTCGTTCGGAATTTTCCGCAACGCAAATAGTGGAAGTAATGCCCCTCTCCGAAGCGAGTTTTTCGACTCCGGAAATGTCTTGTGACCTACTGGGTTCAAGAGTATAAGGGCTGTGGTAGTAGACGCACATCACCTCTTAGAGACGATTTCTTTGGAATACTTAGAGGGCAATGATGCTTGGAAGCGGTGTTGTAAATGATTGCCAGTTGTCGTGTCTGGCTCCCCACTACTTATGTGAAGGCACACGGAGAAAATAGAAATGGTTTACTAGAGAGCATCACAGCTCCCGAGACGAGTAGAGCAGCGACGAGTGGAGGAGTGACGGAAGAAGGCTGCCGACTGAAGAACTGACGAGTGAAGGAGATTGGCTCTGATGGGCTCAAGTTCCGCTTGCATGGATCTCAGATATCGTCAGCGGCAGCGAAGGTACACATAAGTCAGTCAGTGGCATTTATATGAAGAATAGTGGACGGAATCGGCTATTCAAGTAAAAGCGACTGCTGTAGTAAGAGGTCACAAGTGGATATCTTGAGTTGGCTCTTCGGCGCAGGAAATGAACTCTGACAAGGCGTGGACAGTAAATCAATTTTCTAGATAGTTCCCCTTATGATAGCTAATGGTTGGATCCTGAATTCGTCTGCCACTTTAATTTTTGTCTATTGAGAACAGCAACTCCAGGACATGTTACAGAACGTTTATCAATATTATCCCTGAAGAGCTGGTACAAAAACTACACATTTACTTGAAAGGTCAGCTAATGGGACCGTCAAAATGGCAACAGCCTTTACTGGATAAACGGCATAAAGTTTTACTTAGCATCTGAATTTCACAATTATTGTAGAAGCTTATATGACGAATTTTATACAGAGATGCACACATTTTCTCTTCGTCCGTGATATGCCATAATGAAAGAAGAGCGATTAACGAAGTGATTTTATATTCTGCACCATTCCATTCCACTGAGGACACATATTGCGGCTTCCCTTAAGCGGATGTTCACATCGATAAAAAACCATCATTATGCACTTGCCACATCGTTAAAAAAACATTTACAGTAAGTGGAGACACTATATACAAATGTTACCAACTTGGCGTGCAATGAAATTTCTAGCCTCTTTCCGGCAGGTTAGCGTCTTCCTTACATTCACTTCTCTTCAACTAGTACACTCAAGAGAAAGCAGACATGCTTCAGTCACCACATCCGGGGGTAATCGGCATTGTGGATTTCGACCCGAACGAACTTTCCCTGGGAGCTTGCAAGGACCCATCGTAGTGATGGGATACACGATAGTGAAATAGACGTATTACGACTGCATCTCGATGAAAATGTTCGCGTGGAAAAGCGAGCATGTGAAACTAATATGTTCGTTGCAGTTGACATCGCGACTCTCTTCAAGCAGATACATCGCGCATCGTGCATTCGTTTCGTCAGATAAGACGTTATAACACTCGCTGCCGTACACACATTCAAACCAAAAAAGCAATCCGTCGGCTATGCCACTCGAACAAACCGATGCTTCAGAGTGCACATCAACTTGTTGCAAGAAGTCCGGTAACACACCTGCTTCTGTTGGGAGTTCCTGAAAAGACTAGATACCGCATTTCCCAAACGCAGTTTGACCACATATCCCATTTCAACGAAACATTAAAGCAGCTTTTTTATTTTTCTTGTTCCGTATTATCTCATGGCTCTCGTGAAGAAAACGTACCCTCCAATAAAACGTCAATTCAAGCAGGCTTCCCTTACGCTCGCGTTGCCTAAAAACAGTTACGAGTATTTCTATTGTTTTTTTTTTTTAACTTCTGCACTTTTCCGAAATACTTTCCAGTTCCTCCCGCTCTCTCCCACCGTAGATATTTCCTTACTTCCAATTCCCTCGAAGCAGGAAACGAAAGGGAAACTGCTGGCCCCTGTAAATTACTTTTACTCCTTTTTCATCGCAGGAATGGTTTGCTGATACACTCACTTCCAATCCCATACAATCTGGCGCTAGCAAAAGCAGACTTAAAGAAATGGGAAAGAAAAGAAACTAACTGAGTCGAAATGAAGAGTCAACAGATCGAACGGTCTCGAAAGTTGCGAATAGTCTAAAGTGGACGGCTGAAAAGAGAACAGATTCGAAACGGATAATTTGACCGGTTGAGCGGCTGAAGAATAATTCACGTACTCGATGAATACTAACATTAACAGAACAATCAATCAAAGGCAGCTTATTATAATCGAATTCATTACATATGACATTTCGAAATAACGGTTAAGAATATTTTCGACTGGTTTTGCTAATTCAGCTATATTAATGAGAGCTTTAATAAAAAGGCAAGCCTAGTCGGAAATTTGCGGTCTCTACTGTATGTTAAAGATTACTAAAGAATTTGGCATAACATTTCCGCCGAAGCATGCAACAAAACCATCTCTGCTAACATTTGAAATTAAACGCTTGAAGCAATTGAAGCAATGAACATTAAACAAAAGTAACATCAAAGGATTTATAGAAGCACCTAAAAATAAGCAATTTCCGCTATAAAGCGGCGGAAATTTGCGTACGAGTCTATAGACGACACGGAACGATGGCCTAAATTGCCTACGATGCTTGTTGCTAAGCGACTGAAAACAAAGAACAAGGATACCTCAATGTCGTAATAGTAAGATATGGCGAGTTCATCAATAACGGAGAGATCAACACCTTGGTGGGCACTTTTTTGCGGTTTCGAACGGCATACGATTTTTGGACAACCGACGAGTTGTGCACGGACACGAACAATGGAAGGGATGACGATACCAGCTGGATTTCGCACTTTCCATTCGACGATTCGATTCAATGAATGTTCACAAAAAGTCCCCGCAGATGTGATGGGCCAGCAAAAGAGAATATCAGCGCCACATGGGAAACCTCAAAATACACCAATATATAACGTATCCTCAACAGATGGCTCTTATCGTCATGATCACGATCATGTGCACGATGATTAACGCCTATTTAACCAGGACTGAAATGCACTAGAATTTTACAACGTTAAAAGCAAATCGACAGTGAGCACTATACGTTTTCATGCCAAGATGCTGTCAATTAATGACAGCCGCTCATTTAATCAAACGGCAACTAAGCAACAAGAGCATACTTCCTTATAATCAATCAAGCATCGTACATATTAAACAGGAGCGCATATAAAACAGAGGGAAATTAGAGCACTAGATAAGTAACCATGAAAGCTTGCAAGTCACCTATTTCAGCTGGTCACCTGGCACAATGTTAGGGCGGGCGAATTTCGTCAAACACAAGTCTATGCTACAGAGCGACAGATAAGAATTTACTGTTCACGACTGCTGGAGTAGAGATCTTTGTGTCAGAGTTCCTAATATAGGTCACCCATACACATATACAGTCTATATATACATATATATATATGATGCATACAGTATACAGAAGGTCACTAATGGCAACCGGGCTTGTGGACACTCCAACTTCCTTCAAACCTCTTGGAAACCTTTTTTATTACATATCATGCCTTCCGTGCCTACACAAAGTTCATTGTTGGCCAACGTCCGGGAAGGAGAACATGAAAAAATTTGGCAATATTTTTCTTCCATGGTTATGTGCCATTTCCATCTACATACACTCCGACTCTCTTCTGTCTATGACTTTAGGGGAAATTCTTCTTTTACAAAGTGGTACGGCGCGGTACCTCGGCATGTAGCATGGACCATACCGCTGGAAAGGCTTCTTCCCCAGCAAAATATGACAGTTAATCAAAACAGACCAAACCATGAAAGTAGAACAGAACAATACAGACGAAAGTGATCTTTAATCCCTTGTTTTCACCAAGCCTGACTTTGACTTATCTTCACATTTTAATCTAACCTAGTACACTGATTTATCATATTATCATCTACTTTAATCTAGCCTTATATCCACGTCCACTCTAAGACTTTGATTCAATCTATCCCCATATTTTGATCTACATTCAGATTACGACCTACCCTGGCCTACCTTCACGCCTTGACCCACCATATTCTTTGAGCCAGGTTCACGTAATCCACCCCATACTTTGATCTCTCATCGCATTTTCATCCATTTCAGTCTACCTTCATAATTTCGTACGATCTGATACTTTGATGAACCATAATATTTTGATTCGCCTCTTCATTTTCATGTACGATAATTTGGGCTCCTTTCATATTTTGATAGGGCTTGAGATGAAATCTTTTTTCCATTCTATATATCGCTATAGCAGCTGTATAGATGTAAGCAACACAATAACGCTATCGGTATGTTGCAACGTTTGAATGTGTCTACAATCTTCAATTTCCATACCATTCAATCCATCGAATGTGCGAAGTATACAACGCTGTCGTGTTTGAAATGCCCCAATGATCTTTGGATAGTCACACATTTGATAATAGCATACGACACGATAGTTTTCATTGAAGGATGCCAATGAGCCGGATATACTTGCAACACCAGTTATATCCACCAGTGACATATCACCTCGCTCGAACTGTGTTCCTGGTTGAATCAGCGTACTCAAACAACGAGCAAAAAAGCGCACCAATAGACTGTCATTGAGAAATAAAAAGTCCGTTGAATGCAAAATAACCGTGGACACAGCCGTAATTTCATGTTCTGTTTCCAATACGGAAGCGTTCTGCTGCTCGACTTCGATATCCTCATGACCCTTGGCGATATCGCAACCTTTTTCTTGCCTATTCTCGTCGTTGTAGTTCACTTGTTGCTTGCATCCATCGGATGCCCAACTGATGTTTTCTTCACTCCGTTCCTCTGAACAGAACATCGACTCATCCACACCAATTTCAAAACGATTGCGTAAAGGATTTTCTTCTGAAACTGAACGATTATCTTCAGGATGCCAGACTCCGTTTCATCATTCATTCTGTCGTTCTCTCGTGCAGCCGAATAACGTACAATCTCACAACACAACCGGTCACGATATGTATCGACACGGATACGACACTGACTTCCATGCATCGCAACAAAAGGCTCTTCGACAGGATATATTGCCTGCTGCCAGCAGCTGTTGGAGTCGACATTGGTCGATATAACTGGCGCGCCAGGAAAAAGGAAACACCTGAAAAAAAAGTGCTGCAACCTTACTAAATTACCTCGAATGAATTTACTTCTCATATATACCATTTCTTTAGTAGAAGAGAAATATCCAGCAGCTCACTTGCTCCCTTTCACATGCAAAATTATAATTATATATGTAGACCTGAAAGTCTGACGCATGCTCTATTATACTTTAATGCTGGAAACATAAGTAACTGAACATTACATCCGCTGCGATATTCAGCCAAAGCCTTCGGAAAAAACCTCTCACTGTCAAAATCACTCTCCACATAACCCCTCTCTGCAAATCTTCAGAAACCTATTACCTCAAGAATCTAAGAGACTAACGGTAATAACAAAGCTTATCACGTCTTTGCCAGAAGAATAAAATAAAGTTTCTGCATTTTCGGGATAATGAAATAAATAAAGATTACTTTTCTGGACATAATCTGCTATAAATTATAAACGCGAATAGATAAGAGAGGGGATAGGTGCATGCATATTTTTTGGGAAGAGGAAAGAGGAGACGAAAGAGGCTCAGAAGTCCCACCTTTCTCCTCTCGAAGCACTTGCGTAAGAAATAAGAATTCTTCTAAAATGCCTTTTCATCTACATAAAGATATGTGCTTCACGTCACTCCTCTTCACGACTACACCTTTCTCAAGGACTGAAGGTTAGTATTTTCAGATATCGACCACAATTCGTTGCACTACTTTCTGTCGATCATATAACATAAGCTAAGCAACATTGTCCTATTGGCCGTTGCAAATACTGCACAATAATGGCCTTTAATGACAAATCGGATCTTACGCTGTACAGTGCCCCCTGACTACGCCTGTGGAATGCATCGCACAATCTCGTACATTTAGTACTTCCAATCACAACAGGTTCCGGAGGTGAAAAGGAGCTTCGGAAAGAGGAAACATCTGGGGAACAATTAGTTCATATTCTCACTGCGCAAGACACTTTCGCTCCATCTTCCCTACGATGACCTCACCTGCGCCAGGGAAAACAGTCAAGGGCATAATGAATTCTGTGCAGTGTCACTGCTCTGAACCGGTACTACTACAACGTTTGATAGAAGGCAGCAGAGCGCTATGAAGAGATAAGGCACATAGTAATAGACATCCATGGTAAAGATGCTCAGGCAGTCCCACTGGCAATAGCAGCTTGGTCAGAGAAACAAGCGATTCAGATTATTCAACTCCGAGAATTGCTTGCGTCCAAAATGAACTAATTCCATACGGGCCGAAGAGACTGTGACTGTCCCATTGCCAAAGCCGTCATGATCCAACAAATTATGGTCGTCAACTCATCTTGACCCTTTCAGAAGCAAGTGTGACGAGATTTTTCATTGGAGAGTCCATCAGGCAAATCAAATTAACACGCCCTCAAGTACCACGTGAATGAGCTCAGGAAAGGTGGAAAATTCTGTGAAAGAAATGCTACCTGAACCAAATCATGATGGCGTGAACGCGCCCTTGTCGGTTAACAACAAGATTGTGTTCCTCGCACGTACCACTCAAAATGCGTTCCAGCTGGGAAACGTCTTGGAAGTCGATACTCAAAATCGGCACTGATTCGCTCAGATATTTGAAGCCACCTTTCAGCTCGTTAGCGTAACAACACCAATATGGTTCGCATCCCTCTACCAACTTCGCTCCTATAATATTCAAGAAACAACTTTATTTCTTCTAAAGTCGCCTCAAAGACGTTAAACTCAGATTCACTCATAACTCCTGATAGGTGACGGTTGCTAGGGTAAGTTTTAAAAAAACATCCAAGTTATGAGCGGAATGTTCGAAATGCAGCGAACCTCTAACAGGACATCTTTTCTACCCACATCCACCTAGCTTAGTTTACTTCAATGTCAATGATTAAAATTTTGGTGATAATCCATAATTGCCTATAGCGAAATGAATGTTAGTTAGACCAGCTACTTAAGCAGCACCAAGTCAACGTACTCATAAGATGCTCGTCTTCTGAAGGGAAAATTCTTCGAAATCGTTCTATTTGTTAACGGGGAAGTTTTGAACGGCACCTATAGAAATGAAGAGGTATAAGACTCATCTTCGGCTGCCAGACGCTAAACTAAGGGAAATCATAACAGTTCTCACAACAACGCAAAATGAAAATAACCTCAGTTGTTCGCTAACTGGGCACTGAGTTTAAAATACCTGGCTCCGTACGGACATATGGTGAGGTGAACCGACATCCCTTTACAATGGCGATATGCTCGTCTGTTATCGCTTGGCACTCGACGAGACAAGCGTACACAACTGCCTAAAATAGATGCCTTCATATATGACACTTGATAAGAAACACAGAATCGATGTAAACAAAAAAAACTTCCGACCAATTTCAAACTTAATACGGTGCAGATTGGTAACTGCTTGTTAGGATGTTCATCTGTTACAGAAATTTCTTCTCGCATTGCAATTTTTACTTTCAAACTCACCATCATGAGAAGTACTCTCAGAGAAATGCGCGACAACATAAGGGAACCAACCAACAAGATTTCACTAGAACAATTAAAAACGGACACCATTCGGAATGACAGACGACGCTGATGACAACAAGCGTTGATGCGCATCTAGGAGCGTCGAAACGATGCCCTCACCCAATAAACCAGAATCCATTGTTTCCGTCACAAGGACATCCGCCTGAAAGTGTGGTCCTCCTAAACTATACAATAACCAATGTTTCCCTCTTATTTGCATCTCTTCAAATACCCTTATTATCTTAAAGTGAGCGCGGAAAAGCAACAGTGATGCTGGCATGCATGCATATTCCTGCTTACACATGCCGAGAGAATATTCCCGGAAAATCAGCGACAACCGGTGAATGTCCTCTAATTGAATCACGTACTGCTTTAAACTCGATTTTGAAGCAAAAACTGCACGTTTGCAGCGTTACGCTGTTACTGCGAATAATATCAATCTTCATGTTATTTATGCAATGTCAACAACATTACTGCAGCATTAAATACTCTTTAGTCTTTACGTCATCGTCGTAGTGATTCTTATGCTCTACATTTAAATGAAAAGCGGAAGCCATAAAACATTCCGAAATTATTGAATTCAACATTAAACTATATCTGCTGACACATCATGATGGATTCAGATTTACGAATATGCTGCAATGAACTGTTAAGATTTATGGCCAGCGAAATTCACATCTGAAAGTTCCCCGAAGTGCAGCCAAAAATGCTGCAGTCCAGAAAATGAAGTCGATCAGGCAACGCATAGTCCATGAATAAACGTAAGAAACGACAAATGAAGATTATGAAGCATTTTGACGTATAAAGCAAAAATGTGTTAAAATAATCAGGTCGCACAAACACTTCCACTGTTTATCGCACGAGATAAGAATGCGATACTATCGTCTAAAGTTCACTGCAACATCAACACTGCCGTTGATTTTGTAAAATCTACTTAGTTAGTCACTAGAGCACTCAATATGAGTAAACGTCTCCTCACATCTTTTCTACTTCCACACACATAAAGCTATAAGGTTGTGTGACGATTCGGATGCTGATAAGTCAATGCAGCTATCGGCATTTGCTCCACCACAATCCTCCCGATAAGGATACTGGGTTGTGTGTCTCTTGCATGAAGCCGCAAGCGGTCTGATCAGAACTCGTTTACAACTGATCTTGGATGGATGAATAGGCTTTTAATGCTTTTGTTTAGCGATATGAAATAACATCTCAAGCACTTCTTAAAATTTTTAGATATTGTCCCTTTCTCAGAGCCATTCCCGTGAAAACGGTCAAATAACCTTTTCTGAATTCATATCGTCACTCGAAACATGTGTTGAGTGCTTGTTCATTAGATGGACTCCAGTTCCCGCAGTCACACGCTCTGCCAACAGACAAATGTTTTCATCGACTTCGCAGCAGTACACACTCGATGAATAACTGCAAATATACAGCCTTTTTTATACGCTAGATTACAGCGACAGAAACTACAGCATATACCTTATATTACGTCAACCTGACGAAGCGAGTTTGCTTCCATGAGATTCGCGATGACTCTCAAGTACCTAAGACCTCCTTAAGAAAAAGACATATAAAAGTTAGAAGAAAAGCACATCACTTGTTTCTCACATCTTCAGACAAAGCAACAGTTCATAAAATACCAAACTTTTATTGTCAATTAAAAAGGAGGTGACAGTTAGCTACTCACAGACATGAAGTGACCAAAACAGTAGTGCTGAATTTGTATCGAGGTACGTATGCATCAGTCTATATAAATGATGCCGTCTTTGTGGACCTGAAATGCTAGAAGACGCGACTAACCTTTGCGCAATCATGCTTAGAAACGCAGTGCCAGCTCCAATATCAAGAACACGGGCGTTTGTTCTCTGCTCCAGAGCCAACCTTATTGCTTGCGCGTATGCCTCATTGCGAGATGCATCATTCAGCATTGCCCAATGCCACTGGTCCATACTGCAAAAATCAGCCTTGTGGTTCCGAGTAAAGCTTCCCAGGTCAGATAAATGCTCAATACAGAGGCTCCTTTACATATGTGCTCACATAATCCACGCGAATTAGAACTCAAATGACTCTGCTTGTGGAAATAAGATACTTCCACACAATTAATCCAAGAGGAAGCGAGATTCACGCCAATAATGTGACTATAAATGGGAATGGAATTCACAAGATGCAGAAGAGACATGAGCGGAAATCAGAAAGCTCAACTCTCTTTGCGGAAATCAAAGTATTTGCTGTGTTAATACGTCCGCCGCCTTACTGCCCAAAGAATAATAGCTGCGCGTTATCGGTCTTCAAAACTTCTTTCCTATCAATTTTTACGAGCAATCTAAATGGGAAATAAAAGCAATCTAATGGAGAGATAGACTCTAGCGTAAGCAATTAGATTTACGACAAAAACACTAACATATTTGATTTGATATTTTCGCGATTGACAAGTGCATGAAGTCGCTCCTCACGATCAGTACTTGTGCAAGCACGACATGCCACCTCGAACGCCTCCAAATAACGACCTCAAGTATGCCAACTGCTTTGCAAATTGTTTGAAAATCATAATGAGCGAATAAAATGCAATAAAATAATTCCATTATGGGCAAGTCGATAAGAAAAACCACGAAGAGAGAAATATTTCATGGTGAAATCAATTCTCTGCATCGTTCTATCTTTTCCCATTTATTCGTTTAAAAATCAAAGGAACAATGAAAGCGATATGAACATCAATTAAATCACAGTGCCAAGGAAATAACCTGCACGAGGAATATCTTTAGTCTAGCACCCTGCTCCCTTGCTACTTCTGAGCCTATTAGCGCTGCCACATCAATCCATAAAAATGCGAGAATAAACTTCTGCTTTTTACTATGCTGCCACTCAAAACGCAGGTAAAAAGTACGCTAGAAGTTTCAGCCTATGGAAAAGCGATCATTTTCATCATAATAAGAAGAAATGAAGGAACTGTTTCTCCTCTAGTTGTATTTAAGCGTCGAAGTGAAACGTAAAAAACAAGAAATCTCACCAGATGAGAAAAGAAATTCAGCAGCAACATTGAGGAGAGCACACTCATCAGGATATAATTCACGACTCATTGTAAGCACCGCCAATTTGCCTCTACTCTGACCCGCATCGTCGCGAAGAAAACCCCTTAGAATCTCAGTGAATTCTTTCGCATATTTACTTCGCTCAGATGGACAAATCCAACGTAGGACTGATAAAAAATGAAGCAACGCGGTATCGAAATCACCCTCCGTTGCCGCATTCCTTGCCTCCGCCAGTGAGAACCTCATTTGTTTACTGAGAATTCCACTGAAAAAGAACCAATATTTCGACGATGCATTTAGGATCACTGCTAAGCTGGACAACAATCTCGAATAATATTGCGACGAGATAAAGAGTGGAAAACATTTAAGCCTACTTCGCATTAAACTCTATTCTACGTTTGTTAATTTCTTCTATCTGTTTCGCATTTAACAATGTGAAATTCTTCTTTTCCTTCCTATTTCCCCGATTTTTATGATGGCAAAATAAGAATAAAACCTCACGTTTATATAACTATCGACTCGAGCATTCACTTCCAGTGCCGACGTTCGATTCCGCAAACAGGCACTCCGGTCCGATGTGCCTCATACGCGAATAATATAACACTAGAATCACACACACGTAGAGTACGGGGTACCAACCATATCATACAATGAAGGAAATCTAAACGAGTAATGAAAAGATGCACAAGAAAATTGCTACCGAAAAAAAGGTCACAGTTAAACTCGGTCCTGGTAGCAAAGGAACATGGATGCGGCTTGCAATCGAAGACAGGAAGTAAAAGACATAATTCAAAGAAATAAACAACATAACGGGAATCACGAGGCAGTAAATCCCAGTCCTAAAAAGACCTTCAGGAATTATTTCCCAGACTATAACCTTCCGGCGTTCATTCTATCGGCTCCTCGATTTCAGCAATATATCTTCCAGCACAATTCTGCTTCTCTTACTCTTCTTTAATAGTAACATTTTTTTATTGGGTAATCTGCTTTTTTTAATAGCAATATTTTTATTGCTAATCAAAAGATTTCATTATCAACTACTGAGGACTCTAAGCTGAAAGTATCAGAATTCGCACCGGCTTTTCCCCTCAACGCAGTAAAAAAGAAAAGGTAAACGTTTGAATGAGAGAGATGAATCGGAGCATCCGCTGCAATGCTTCACTCTGATCCTAATTAACAAGCGGCAATTAAGGTGGAAAATATTTCATACAAAAGGCACTACTTTTCTAATCACAAAGCTCAATGCTTGAAGATGATGCACCTTCTACCTATTGGCCAAAGCTACGCCCACTAGTTTATGGCCAATATGAAGACGCTTTCTCCATTGACTTAATAAGGATGAGGATAAAGCCTCGAAGATTTGCAGGAATGAAGCTGGACTTCAAAGAAGTCAATCACTCTTGACGTTTGTCACTGAGCCCGTTTTACCTCCATGCTACTCATCAAACTACTAAAAATCGCAGAATTCGTGTCACTTCTCCTCTTTGGACGATGAGATGAATGCATTAGGCCAATATCCGACAAAAGTAAGAAAGAGGTGCATAACTCGCTCGTCCGAAGACATGTCAACTGCAGAACATTGTTTGGCTGCTACATATGCTCGAACTTCCCCTAAATTCCAAATCCTTCGATGCAGCCTCTGCTGCGAAGCTCAAAAGCATCGTCACGTCTTCCGTGCAACGTCCCACCCTCAAAGCAGCTATTAATCTGCCTCTTAAAAACGGAATTTTACCTCCGCCGACCGGGAAATAAAATTCTTTAGATTATAACATGAGGATACGAATATGTAATTGCTGGTGATAATAAAAATGCAAGAGATGTTAGTCTTTTCGAACAATTGAAGTGGGACAAACCAAACGGAGAGTCAAATTTCAAATTCCCTCATCTCCCTTCCCTCTATGCTGGCTTCACAGTTCCACCAGTAGAATTAACTGCCCCGTCTAAAATTTGGTAGGTTTAAAAAATTCGATTTCTGCAGCCTCTTAGATCGGACTTTGAAAGCAAAACCGAAGTTTAATGGCTGCGGAGAAAAAAAACATAAGAGATGCTGCAGGCACAACTGTTGTAAATAATATCACTGATGGCGAAACGCATCCACATAGAGGCGCTGTCTTAGCACCACTCCAACATCCTATTCCTCTCAACCCCTCCCCTCGCCCTCTCCGATCGGCTACGTTTTCTGGCATTCCGATAATTAAATATGATCCGTCGTTATCCACTGTTAGTACTGCTTGTGAAAACGATAGATGAATTAACTAATGCGGCTAATCGTGAGTTTAACACGCAAATGGGCATCTCTAACTATGCGATACGCTCCATCTTTCCAAGAAGTTTTGTCCATTCATATGCTAAAAAACAAGCGAGAGGGGAGAGGGGGGAAGGGAGGGTGAGGTGACCCTTCGCTCCTGTTGTCAAGTAAGTGACAGAGGTCAATGCGTGCTCGTACAAACAGAATGGATCCTATACGAACAAACGTACAAATCGAACGAGCCAATATTAATGCACAAAATTCGGAAGAAATAAATAAGACCTCGAGGGGTGCTCGAAAGCGAGATATATCAGTTAACACAGCCATACCTCGATTAATTAATTACTTCATCAACGGACTTTTTAACTTCAAACCATAATGCACCCCATTCAACAACTACATATCACACAGTCTACACACATCACAAAACAATCACTATACAACACTTTACATATTGCACGATGGCGCTCCAGTGCTATAGCAAGTTGCTCTGAGCGAACTTTTCGCATTTGTGAGTGTGGGTGGGGGGAGGAGGGAGGAGGCAAATAGGGGATGGTTGGAAGGAGCTGAATCGTCAATCGAAAGAGGGAGAGGCGGGCTCATTCTGAGCAAAATCCCAAGAATATGAAGGGGGCCATCATATTCGTCAAATCATCCGTACATTCTCACTGAAGTAGGATAAAACAAGACTTTTAAAGTTTCCACATAATCAACGCCATATCTTCCAGACATTGGTGACACAGCGAATTTTCATATGTATTAGTTCCATTCGTGTAAATAAACGTGCATAGAGATGGCCAAATTCCTAAAGGAATCATAGCAGTTTTTGGGAAAGCATGTCACAATTGACCAATCTATTTCGTACAGTTATATCATAAAAATTATATTACTTTATAAACAATTGAAGTTTTCTGCAGAGACTATTTCACTAATAACTCGATGTATTCATAAGATGAATGTAAGGTAATCCTGTCTTCGATCACTCAGGTATTAGTACCAGCATTCGTGAAAGCAAAAGGGCGAAAGAGGTCGTTCCACGCTATGCATAAATTCGCGTTCAGTGTTCTCAAAACTGAGTGCTCGAATCCTCGGTATCATGCACGTGACCCCCCTGCCAACTCGTAAAATTGTGCGGCTCTAAACGACTATTCAAACATCAAAATCAAATAATAGGTTAGCATTCCTCCATACTTTTGTCTTCAATTCCTACGCTCTCTTAATGGTGCTAACTTTACCTTTCGAAGTGATCCTCCGAATTCGTCAGCATCGAAATGCACTTTACGGAGATTTAGTCCTCTGTACTTACTACTCCTCCCCGTCCCCCTTTCTTTATCGTTTGTTCTGCTCCACTCCCACCACAAGGATGAATCTGAATTAATGAAGCGACTCAGCGACTTTTTAACTCTTCAACGTTACAAATTGACTGAGTGAAGAGAGTTTTGGCGACGAACAATGATAAGAAGGGATATGGATCAGATAGGTTAAGATAACATCGAAATCGCATCCAATAAAATCAAATCGTTCCTCACCTTTTTTGCTGAGCTACTTATCTTTGATTTGCTTACTGGCAGAAGGTAAGTCTTTGATGAACTTGTTATCGGCTTTTTTCTTAATGTATTCTCTCTCCTCAGCATTTAACATATTCTCGATGCTGCGGGTTTCTCGACCATCCCAAAGTTTTTTGATGACATCTCGAGTCCGACTTAACGTAGAGTCGATGCCCACCAATAAAGGATTCTCATCGAGTTCATCCCAATTCTTAATCAAATTCAGTGCCCTTCCATATTCTGCATCAGTTATGACCATATCATCAGGTGGGTATAATGCTGCTGCGACATAACGGCATTCGGCGTTGAGGAAGTTGAACGTCGCCACTGCATCTTCCTGTCAACCATAGCGATCATACAACAACGCTTTCAGCAGCAAGGTACGGGAAAGTTGATGCAAGAATGCGCAAACTGAGCACTTAGAAGCACTTGCATATGATTCATCTTATCCCCTAATTTGCCCTTTACCTTCAGAATGCCTCTTGTCTCTTGCACTGCTTCCATCACTTATCACTTTCATTACAAAAAACTGTGCAGAGCAGTTTTAGACAATACTACCCTCAGTGCCATCCTGTAAGTGCACGCTCGATTTGGCAAACCGTAAGTTGGCATTTGTGAATCATACTTATGAAGGGCTTATATTGGTGCGGTTTTTACTGAAACAAAACGTCTGATCTCACAGCTTTACAGTCCACTGTTCCCCGTAAATATTGGGGTCGATATGCATGATGCTCACCCATGCTATAACATGAACTTCTAGAAAAGAAGTCCGGTTCGAGTGGGATATAGCCACTCCACAAAGGTGAACAATATACAGCTAGATGGCGAACGGCAACAATTAGCTCATATGAGGTATCATTTCCCTTCAGCAAAACGTCTCTTTTCTATAATATAGGCAAAATCCCGCTCATTACACTAATCTTGCCAGTGAAATATTTAAAACTTCATCTACACCATGCATTAAACGAAGCACTGTCCCGTGTCCGATCTCAACATTTTGCACACCAAAAGACTGCGATGTTCCATAACAACTCGTATTTTATGGGTTGAGGATACACACAGCCATCAACCAATTCAATGGTCCCTTAAAAAACAGTCAAATGAACCAAACGGCATTCTTATTACACAGCATTCGCAATAAATAACCTAACTGAGGTTACTTATAAAGCAGAGGAAAATTGAGGAGAGAAAACACTACTTACGGTATTCATAATTTCAAGTCCGATCTTATGTTTGATGAGAACCGGTGTTATCCTTCTCCTCACTGCATCAACGTTCTTCTGATCTCCAGGACCGACGACCAAGACATCAAGTTTCGGCTCCAATAATGTAAAGAATTCGATCGACTGCTCATTTATATCCGCGGGTGTTAACACACGCCACGAAAGTACCGCTTTGGGAAAGATCGCAATCGGACCGTAGAGGAAATCACCGCTGATCATACGAAAGCCCATACGACTTAGACCACGAATACCCATCTGCTTACTTTCGAGCATCTCCTTTGAAAGCAACGAGACGCGACTCCGAGGGATCAGATCACTTTCACCTAAAAGCCGTTTCTTCCAACTAGAAGTGGAACCTGTAACCAAAATTCACCTTTATAACCAATACCAGCACCACCGCAACCCCTTTCCCTACCTCCAAATATAAAAGGCCCGAGAGCAGAACAAAACAAGATGACATCAGTAGCGAAATGAGTGCAATGTTGAGGTGACGGGACAAATAAACTAAAGAGCTGATGTGCCTGTGAAAAACTGCTCTAGTTGAATTAATTATCCAAGATAACAACCAAAACCGAACGATCGAAGCTGCTTATGAGCTCGATTGATCTCAATGAAACCTTGAGGGCTCTCATAAAAAGACAATTCTTTACATGTTGGCGAGGGGATGATGAGGAGAGAAGGGGTTCGCTAGAAGAAAAATATTAACACGATGATGTGGACCAAATCATCGGAAACACGTATTCCTAATAGCATGATAACTCAGTTCTCCGCACTGCTCCATAAGCGCGGCAATCCTACGGACGTGCAGCATTTCATTTCAACTTCGCCAGATGAACGATGAAAATAATCTTGACAGAGCCTTCGAACGTACAACCTTCAGCTTTGCGGGTGGCTAACGCTAAGTCACTGCTCATAACCTCATCCATAATCACCACTGTTTGCAACTCCACTGCAATTCTTGCACACAAGTGATGAAAATAAAAAACCGTGGTCAGTTGCGTCCAGAATCCTCCAGTAGCAGAGCGCCTCCATCTCGGAAGGTCGCAGTCTTGTGTCAAACCGTCGGATAATACATTTACTGGTTTTGAAACAATGATCCCTCTAAACGACCAAACTGGCTTCAAAATAAACTGCAAGCAGTGCATCACATACGGATCGTTCATTCTGCAAGACTTGAAGATCTTCGCCTAGAAGTATTAAAAGGATTTACCCATCTCAAGTTGGAAGCACTTGAAGTACAAAGAGAGAAATGAGACGCACCCATAGGTGTGAAGTGGTAGTCGGTAAGAACACCCGTGTCATTGCGACTGGAGTCTTTTGAACTGAACCACCGTCGGGTACAACGTCGTAGAAATGTCGGACGCAAGCCCAACATTGTGGATTTACCTAAAACTTTCAGGAGAAATCTAATGCCTGAAATGAACATGCACCAATAGATCTTTGAAATATCTGAGACAAGAACACGGCCCACAAGGGCTTCGGAAATGTCCTCAAAAAACCAAATTCAACATCCCTCTTCAACACATCCGACGCGTCCTTTCTCCCTTTTCACCTCCCTTGAACGAGCATCTATGAAGGTCAATAATCACTAAAAATCCACTCTTCTTATTTAGCGAGCGTACGCTTCATAGAAGTTTTCCAACGAATATCGTTAAATTTGACCACGGCGCAAAACACCCCACTTAGCATAAAGCACAATATGGACCACACCAATGCTGCAACAATCGAGTCGAGGATTTTTACAAATGGCCGTCGGTGTAAGTTCACTCCGCTATTGTGAATAGTTGGTTAAACAACGCTGGACATATATCGATGCATTTGTATATTTCACCAACAACTGTGCCTCAACAGAAATTCACGTAGAAATTCGATGCCAACCGTTCATAACGCATCCATCATGCAAACAGAAAATATTTTACGACAACAATGTCCTCAGATCCTCATAAAGTCCTTGATAACCGCGCCTCTCTAACGCAGCTTCTTGTCTGGTAAGTTCCACTCGATCCTCCAAAACATCCCTCTTTGCCTGGCCTTTTCCAAGAAACAAAAACGGTCCTCCCTGTCTCTCACAGCCAACTCTCGACAGCAGCTATCCTGCATTCTCGATTAGCGCCCACTGCATTAACGTCACATCATATGATACCTCTGTAATAGGATACCTTCGCACTCATTTTTCTGAATCTTCTGCGCCGCAAACAAATCAACGGTGTTGATCCCAAACGTATGTGATACCAGCGGATCTTTGTGATTCACCTCCCACCACATCCATAATGAATTTATATATTTTCAAATACAAAACGGCGGTTTAAACGCCGAGTAATCACTATAATGATCCCGAAGGGAACTTTTATTCAATCGCTGTCAACCACAATCAAAATTTTATCAAATATTCCGCAGAAAAATTAATAGATGGCAGACAAAAACGATAATAACATATAAAACATCTCATTAATATAAGGCATCTCATCGAGCGAAACGACTTCGAAATAACGCCGAATACGACCTCCTCGAGAACAAAAGTCAACAAACTTGGTCTTAATAAGGAGGACGTCGCTTCCCAGGCAAAGAGGAATTGCATATCTGGAAGGCTTCATTTCTGAACCTCACAGCCAGATTAGCTATCATCGAAATTTTATTGTCAGTCCTTCTGCTTACATCACATAACCGATCTCCGTGTTTCGAAATAACTTAACATCCGATGCGATCAAGTTAAATCGATTGAAATACATGCAGTGATCAAAGAAGTGTTGCCATCAACGACATTCTGCGACGAAAGTTTAAATAATTGCATAGAAGTTCCCAACCTTTCTGGAAAATGGAATGTGGATCATCGGATGGGACTGCACTGTGAGGGAAACCTGTTGCCGAGGGTTCGCAAGTTATTGAACAAGACAAAAGAATGATCAACACTACCTGAAATACTTCAACGTAATACAAAGTAGAGGGAACATTCTCAAGGAGTAATGCATCATAGAAAATGCGATAGCTTTGATACCTTCAGCTAATTAATGACGAACGCAATAAAGAAAGGCAGATGAAATAAGGAATGCGATATGAAAATATTCTCGAAGTGACATCACTCTCCGTCAACCTCGCTCTGTAAAATGCAAACAGTACGAGCCTCAAGAAGTGAACAGATCCCAACCGAAATACTGCAAATATTCAACGGTTCTACGCTAGGAAACGTTAATACTAGTAAAATGACAAATAAATAGACTGTGGAACAAATAATCGTTCTTTGGGGAACGACCGTCGAATTTAGAATACTATAAGCCACTAAATAAATCATGAAAAGATGCACTATGATACAAACCATTAGGAAGTCAAGTTTTTTAAATTGTTTTCTACTAAAAAATTCTATCCGTTCACCAACCTATCCTCCCCTCTCCCTCTCTCCTCCTCCCATCCCCATAATCAACGGTCCTTCCCAAGGAATGAAGAAAGGTCTCACTCGTTCAATTCTTCATCATGATTGCTTTTATGATATCCAAACTCTCCAATAAAGAACTGGCAAATGATTCGGCACTGCGCTCATCCTGAAAACAATCGAAACTGTAGCTGGATGAAACATATTTGTAGATTGGACCGGATTAGCTGAAAAAAGGAAAGAAACATCGATAGTTATATTTCCGAAACGCCAGTCAGTTCTCAACGTTCAGATTGAGATTGATGTGTTTATTTCAAGCTTCATATGCCTACCTAAACCACCTGCAGAAAAATTCTACCATCAACAACTACTAGACAGTGACCCCAACTCCCTCCTCTCTCTCAAATAACAGTGCGCTAAATAAATTCCTAAATTCCTAGCATTAAGCGGAACAGTGATAGTTTTCCATATCAATAAAGATACAGAACCGTCAAGAAAGACAACAGATATTCCCACCACTTGCCTAGACTAGATGCGTCGTAGCAGCTCAGTACTCAATATTGTGCACAGTTTATAACGGAGTCCATTACACTCGATCATTAAATAACTTTGAAAAATCAGTGCAAAACACAAACCTTGTACGAGGAAATCACAGCACCAAGTTTCGAGCTTGAGACAACGTATCCAATCCCAAAACCATCCCGAACAACCGGACCAAATCCACCGAAACAAATCGTGTCTGTGGTAAGAGTTGACGTCGATATGATAAACTTGCTCAAGTATTTGAAATCTGGATGAGAAAATAATGCCGGTGGTTTACGTCCAAGTCGCTCCGCAGTCACTCGCAGTCCCATCAGATGACGATCAAAGCCTTGACCTGCAATCATAACGATTCGAAGTGAGCAAATAAAATTTATGCTTATTGCTGTTAACGAGGTAAGTTATTATATTCAATTCCCTTGAAATAAAAAGTAGCTTCCCTTCGAAAATCCAGTGAGAATTCCAAAAAAAAACAGAGATATTAAGAAATGAAAATCTATTCACCCATAGATGCCTCTTTCACAAGTTGGCTGTGCACATTGGAGCACTCGACGAGAAGTTGCTTTGAGACTGCCGTCGAACTCTTCTCAATCGCCAACACGGCATCGTGAGTCGCCTTTGTTGCCGAGCGCATACACTCCGTTCGCCCCTATAAATATCATTCTCTTATGATTTTCCTCTACTAATGAATAGCTTTTGGTACAATTTACGATTGAGATTGAGGTTTTAGCTGCAGCAAACAGACAGCTCAACTAAAATAATCGACAGCCGAGCATAGGTGCAAAGACCTCCTACCTGTACGAATCATGCTGGTTTTGTCTAAATCACGACAATATTTGGTAAATTCAGCAGCAGGGAAGTATTCTGCAACTACTCGCAAAAGTCCTTTGAAAGAACTCTTTCGGCTGTCATCTCAAAATCAAATTAAATTTCATCATTAATTAAGAAAAACTTCGCAGCATTAATCAACAATGGTTCAGAATTTTTATTGAAAATCTCAGAACTGCTTTACAAAACTTAAATACCTTAGCCACAAGTGGCCTCAGGTCATATTCGACGATATTCACTTCCCTCGTCTCACCTCGAAGGTATGAATCCTACCTTCGCGCACTCGCACAGCATCACGCAAAACAATTGTAAAATAAACCTTTAAAAAAGCCGCTGTGCTGCATGATTCATACGTTGGTACGAAGTCCTTGTAGAGCTTATAGAATGCAAGTTGAATGGCTAACTGCATCACGGCATCAGGCGACAGTTTCGACTTTTTGATCGAATCTCGATTTAGCCCAAAGTATTCGAGAATCCCGAATTGAAGACCCGATGCTGCCATAGAATGGTCACGTTGTGCTTCTGCGATCGCTGACTTCAACGAATCAGTCAGTGTGAATTCTGTAAACAACTGATTTATCAACACACTTCCCACAGAAGGAAAGAAACCCTCAATTGCTCCCAGGATAAACACGACCAGATAGCTGAACATGCTTTTAATCACACATAAGGCACTCTGTACTCTTTAAAGAGAACAGAGATGAGGAGATAAAATGAACTCCACATCAATGAAAAAAATGCAGATAAAAGAAAAAACAAGTTTATCTATCCGCAGAACAACTTCACTTGGGTGTGGAATATACAGTTTCAAAGGATATGCTAATAACCAGCTGTGTACTAAAATAATATTGGAACAATTAGAAAATATAATAAAATAAGTGAGTGCGTAATAAAGCAGTCGGTGTGAATAACGACAACCAGCACTATTGATAGGAAGACTGGTGCCATTATGAGCGACGAAATCGCGAAGACTTTTAAGTTTTAAAGCAAAAAGAAACTCACTGATTTGGCGACAGTGTTTGCTGATATCGACTGTCGTATCAACCGTTTGCTTCGGATCCACAAAGTGGTTTTTATTGGTATCACGAATCGATTCCTCCATGAGCCTTAAGACGGCGACACCGTCACCCCATGAATGTTCGAAATTTATAGTCGCTTGTCCTTGCGCATCCACTATCAACTGGAAGCATTTATCGAACCACCTAAATATTGTTTCTGATCACATTATTACTTGACTATGTTAACCGCTTAAAAACAATCAAAATAAGCGTAAAAGATTAGCTGGAGAAGTGAATCGCACTCAGCACCAAAAACAATCAAATAAGCGCAAAAATAGATTCATATTCACTCGAAACGATTGCTCTTTAAGAACGTTCCATTGAAAACTCGCTCTTCCGACTCTCGCAAAGAATCGAAAGAAATTTCTTTCCCGTGTATACATTTCACTCTTTCAAAGAGATAATTCGACTGTTTTGGATAACATGCAATGCTATGAGCTTTTTAAGTGCTGTAAATGCATCTGTAGCGGTTAGGGGCTTCAGGTTCTCCGATACATAAAAGATATATGCGTGCAGACACAACTTCGCTACAATGCGTCGATGACTATAAAAACTTGAAATTGCACAAGAAGTGTATGCAATATATTTGCTGCTCTTGCAGTAGACTGCTCAAATAGTTACCAAATATTCGCAATGAGTTCAGCAGAAAACCTCATCTTATTTAGCAACATTCTAATCACTTTATTCGGGAACTTCTTGATCAGTTCAGCAGGTAACTGGGAAAAGTACAACAAACAGCACAAAGAGAACAATAATTACATAGCGCTGAATCACACTGAAAGAAATGTTCTCGTCGCGAATCGATAAACCGCACTGCAATATAAACGTAAGAGATACAAAAGAGGATAACGCCGTGAAATCATACATTCGACTGGAAAGGCCAACCTATTTGACGCATCATCCCCATATAAAAAACTTCTGATGAGCCTTTGAGGATCCTCCGAATGCAGTGAATCGAGACACAGCGCAAATAGAGCGCTGTCGATCGTATGCAAAGAGGCCGCATTTTCGCCCATCGATGACAACTCTTCGCGAACCTGTGAAATAATCCTTTTTAGTTTAACCGAATGCAACACACATGAACTGCCTCATACCGTCTTGCACTTCATCGCACTACTTCGCTAGAATAAAAAATACAACCCACCCAACAGGCACTCTTCCTCAGCATTCAGCAACGATGTGATCTGGCATGTCATCGCTTTTTTCTTGGCTTCACTTGAAAGTTGGCTCCTTCAGTGTAAATTTCCTTCAGTAAAAACCCTTTCCTTCAAGGTTGAGATATCCCCCAAAGTCATTCATAAGCTTATTTTGAAGCATTACAATATCCCTACGTTCATATGATAACTGCTATCACAAGCAGGCATTCCCTTTCTAACTCTCCAAAAAAATTAGAGAACTTTAGTTCCTACGATGTTCCTAACAATCATTTGTTTTGAGGGAAGCAAGCATCCAAAGGGAAAGAAACTTCTTATTCCTTTGAGAGAATTTTAAGGATTTAATAAATCTTGCATGATTGATCTTCATTAGAATACTGAAACTTTTGGGCCCTATTCATCGTTATCAAAACACCCCACTTTCTCAGCGCGTAACGTCGATTACTGCATCTAATTCAGAAACCCTAAAACTTACAACGACACCACCGCAACAGTAGCACGAAGAGGATCACCCCTCAGCTATCCCATAATTCGAATCGGCATCGAATGTGGCCACCTTTCTGAGGAATCCCCCACCTCGACTGTGACATCGAGCGAAACTATTTCCGGGTCGGATATGAGCTCAAGGAAATAAATTTTAAAATAAACAGAAATGTGCATTAAAAAAACAAGTTAATGGAAGACTTTTCTTACCAAAAAATGTATTTTAAATTTTGCTCACCTCAGCCCAGCGATCACGATCAAGTGCCGTTAATGAACCAACGCATTCATTCGCTTTCAGTTTTGTTGTCGCATCCGACAAAATCATCGCCAGACATGCATGTACTTGTTCAGGGGACACTAGCATTCCTGAATCACACACCATGAATCGTTACGTTATTCAATAAAAGATCTTCAAGGATCCTTGAAGGCACATCTCACGATATACCAAAAGCAGCATCAGATTCCACCACCATTTACCACGTCGCATTCCACCTCAAAAAATCACAAGTAAAATATCGATACGACCACAAATGCACCCGCTATTTGCTTTCCTATAGCAAGTTACTGCCTTGTTTAGAAATAAATGCAACAGTCGCAAATATTACCGTTGCTGTCGAAAAGGTCGACTGAGTAGATTTTCCCAGCTCGCAAGACGATGAAATGTTTCGGATCCTTACAATGAAAGAGTCGATCCTTTCCCTTTTGTGGTATTCTTGAACCACCAAACAAAGAGCTGTACTGACTCATATCAAGAGGAAAAGCTTTGAACGCAATCGCTCCAAACCAACTCAAACTTGGCGGTAATGTGCTGCAAAATGGTTTCACATTCTCATTAATAACGTTCACCTCAATCAAGAATTCGCCTATATAAAGCTGTTAAACATCGGTGAATTATGCAAAAAATACGCTAAGAATGGAAAATTCAAGCATGTAGAGCACGTCGAAAGTCCTCTCACCAAGAATACTGCAATTTGCTCCATCCTCTTCCCCTTAGAGAAAACTACAGCACTACCTACGATATGCATAATGAGTGCTGCATTTTAAAAAGAAAGACGTTCTTTATGGAATACAAGTTGCTAAAGAAGCCGAAATGCTACATCCCCAAGATGACCATATGACAGAAACGGATAAAGAGAAAGATATCACTGAAAAGCGTCTCCAGCATGGATGCATGACAAAACGGACAACGAAACCCTTCATCCACGAATGAATAAGCAAATAAAGAACTCGGCAAACCTTTCAAAACTAAGAATAAATTCTACTCTGAGAACAGAATAAGGAAAATCTACAAAAGACTAGTGGGTAAAAATGGACCTGCAAACAGTGCGGAAAAACTTCGTATCGGATTTTTTCGGCTCCATATGAAACACTTCCGGCTCCAACAAACACGCATCTAATGAACGCTTCATCCTTCCATATGATAGCACAAAATTCGTTGCACGTGCCAACTGGAAATTCCAAGATGAATTCAGCTAAGGCAGAATTGAAACTTCTATGACAACTTTACTTCCTCAACTTTAAGTTGCTTTTGTTGTTTATTCACAGACACATCGTACTTGCACATATGCAATCGAAGTGTATCAGAGGCAACGGTGCTTAACCAACTGGTTGCTCGTTGTTTAAAAAGCGTATTTCAACCGCCATCATTCCTTATTGATGAAACGTCTCACCTTCACTGTTTGAGAGCAAGGACGGATGTAAAAAATAAGGCGTAATTCTGGTATACTAATTTTCGATGATGAAGGTAGAGATGACTAGTGGGGAAGAGAGTGGGGGAAGGGAGGTGGGGCAGCGCAGGGAGACGATGAACAGTATGGTCGTTAGTGAACTTCCGTTTCTATCGATCAAAAAGTTCAGTTTTGAAAATGCCACATTTTCCTTTCATTTAATAGAGAGAAAAGAAACAATAGTTTCATTGCATTCAGCGGAAAAAGAAAGAGACCCAAGTGGAAATTCATGAATCTTCATCTGCATACACCTTGTTTCAGAAATGTCGCCGCAACAGTCCTAATACTTCGGGAGGCAATCCTCGGCAAGGAGGGGAGGAGAGGTGGGAAGAGAGGGAGAGGGTAGGAGTAAACAAATGCTAAATTGAGATATAAACAAATAATCGAAAATCATCACATTCCTTCACTGCTATTACAACTATAAGACACAAAAAATGCCTAGGAACTCACCACATTACTTCTTGAACAAAACAGCTCCTTTGAAAGATAACAAGAAAAAGAAAAAACAGAACTTTCTGTGAACATTCTTGGTCCTCCCAATGGAAGAATCCCCTCGCTGAGGACCACAGTTCAAATGGACGCAAAGAAAAAAGACAGCCTGCTTTCTGCTAGAAATACATGTCAATCCAACAGCGCAATTAAGATATATGAATGAGGAGTTACGACCCTAACAACAGTTACGTGTCGAGAGGTGTGAGGACGTATGAGTGGGATCGGGCCTTAACTGGTCCCTCCAATGGCCCACAGAACAGAAGGACTGGAAGTGGCGCAATTGGCAGCCCAAACGGTGAGGCGGATCTCAAGACTTGAAGGATGTAGGTACAAAAAAACACGGATTGCGTAGGTACAAAAAACAATCGGCGCAAATACGAATCTCTTTTATACCTTTTCCTGACTACGATTAGAAGAGAAAAGGATATATGAACCGAAATCTTCGCTTCTCCTCCTCGAATGTCATACAAAAGATTGAAGCATTTCTCTGGGTGGCGGTCCCTTTTATCGACCGGAAGAACAATGGTCTTCATTTTTCTTTAGTAGCAGATCAATCCTCTCACAAAACACTGAAGCGGAAAGGCATCAATGAAGCTAACCAAAAGCAAATAGCTGTATAGATAACGCGTGGCTTCCGTTTTTTACGTCATTCCACCAAGGCAACTGTAAAATAATGTAGCCGCAGATGGCAACGCAAAATACGGCGGCCTATCCAATGAGCACTCCACCACCGGCTAAAGCAACTTGATCAAACACAAAAGCAATGGCATACCTGCCCGATGTAAACTATTCTGGGTCAGGCGAGTATTCGATAAACGAGTGCAACGTACCTGATCGTTGTAAACCGTATCCGGGTCAGGTGAGTACGTCATAAATGGATTGTAGTTGATCGGACAAGGGACGCGATCGCTTAAATACATATCGAACCACGGCTGCGATATATAACTCGTATGCTTGTTAAGTCGATCATAGGCCACCAATTCTTTTTGCAACTCTGGAATATAGCTATTAATTATTTGTAAAAATTCGGCACGCATACAGATGGCAAAGTATTTCAATCTTCGAAGCCGAAAATGAGGTTCGGATTCTTTTTTCTATTCCTCGTTTAAATTTCCATCGTTTCTCTTCTATTCGGAAGCCGAGTTCTAACTGCAAAATCGATTATGGCGCTTTCAAAAAGGCTAAATCTTTGGGCTTGTAGAGTTGAAAATCTGCAAAACACCCTAACATATATCATATTTATTCGAGCAATACAAAACCCCTCTATCACCATTGAAATCGTTGAATGAAACGTCACCTCTCTACGAGAGCAATTCTTATGATTCGATCTATGAGCGCTTCGGCAACTACTCGATTTCGTTGATTTGACTTTAAACTTGATAAAAGAATCTCATATGAATTTCACATCCACCAAAGAAGTGATTCTCATAGGATCGATCTCACTAATGCACTTACCTCTGATGTATTTAGACAGATAGCAAGTGAAATTCCCTAGCATTAACGTGTTTCGTCTTATAACTTCTCATAGCTTCAGAAAGAATCGATCTTGCTCTGAAGGGTCTAATTTCTTAACCAACTTCATATTTCAAATGCTCGAAATTAATCAGTCGAGGAATTTTTTATATATAAGCCTCCCAACCAACAAGACGCACTTCCGCCCTTCAAAAAAATTATGTGAAACCCTCGAGCAGTATGAGATTAGTAATTGACCAAGCTTCGCATTAGAAGCCGAAATATTTCAGTCGGAAGGGCATTAGGTACAAATCTTCGAGCTGAATAATAACCATGAGGCAGAGATGCTGTTAGGCAAGGCATATGACGTTAAGCGCGGTGGAGGATGCTTGCCAACACTGCAACAAAAAATCTTCGCTCACCCAATGGGCATGAAAAAACTCAAAGCAAAGCACATACGTGGTCCTTCTGTTTTGCGGAAGTCATCGACCACCGACTTGAGTCCCACAAAGCGAATTTCATGCAGCACTGCCTCGGCTGCTGCTAGAAACCTCAAATTCAACGAGATATTTTGATAACTTAATTCCATATGTTGAGAAAAGCGTCTGAATTTACGATAATCGCAATACAACGAGACTGATATACTTATTGCCATTTGTTTACTTTATTAAGTATTAACAGCCCCCATCAAAGGTGAACAGAAGATAGAGAGGTTAGAGTCGAGAAGAAGACATTCATTGATCCATCGAACGGAACGCTCACTTAGCGACGATTCATCGGACAACAAATCCAATTTTACGGCGAAATATAAAATCCTGCCACCTCGTTTATACTACTTCTTCATTTTACTCCCTCCTTTAATAGTATCATATAGTACTGATCCTCCCTCCCCCTTCACCAATTTCTTAAAATGACGAAATGAGCAGCGATAAAGATGATAATGTGCAGAATGCTGAGAAAGATATTACAGAAAGAAGAAAGAAACCTTTCACATGTTCTCTCAAGTTTTGGGATCGGCAACCTTCTCAAGCTCTTCTGGAAGTGATACGAAGGTATTTCACTCTTCTGTAGAAACTGATACGCGTCACCACTCAGTGTGTGCTTCCTCAAAGAAAACATTCACATTGAAATGTGAAACAGCGATCGAAATATACTATATCAGATGTACACTGTGAAATAGTCAACTTTAACAATGTGAGTGTCAAAAATTGAAATATTGCCTTTTATGTCACAACATGTGACACTATGGAATTGCTCAGAACCCTATTGACCTTTGAACTTCAAGCGATCTAATGACATGTCGGCTATGAGTGCAATTAAGCAAATGCACCACCTCACTGCTAAAATCGAACTCATAAACCGGAGAGGCACTCAATCACGTAGAGAGTGGGCATTCTGCTCTGACTGAAGGCTGTAAAAGCCGAAATTCTGAAATGAGCTCTCAGAGTAGCGTACAATAAATATGACGCCAGCAAACCGGAAATTACAAGCGCACCTCGCTGCTTTAGGCACTTTTATTTGTCCGTCAATATTAATTCGCCTATGCGGTTTAACATTCAGGACGGGGTTTTGTACGCACTAACGAGCAACTTCACCGGAAATGACCGCCACAACAGCGAGCTGATTACGGAGCACACGAGTTTAACTGCACTTCTGAACATCCCTTTCGCCCTTCTGCGGTATCATGAGATTATTGTCACTAGTCTCACTACTTATTACTATTAATGTCAACTAAACATAGATAAGGGTTTTGTTACTATTATTATTGCTAAATTTAAGCTCACAAAGGTGCGGTGCATCGTAACAAGGATGAGCGTTGAACAAGCACTCGGCAGCCTGACATTCCCGCTAGCTGCACACCACCACACAGCCTTAAATGAGATCGCTGCAGACCACGGAAGGAGCAGAAATCCTCGTGATAGTGGCGACAGTCGTAATTCAAACAAAGTCCGAAGCTCTGAAACTATGTCGCTCGAACTTAATCATGATCAAAGCAAGCAATTTATGCACATGCATTGACTATCTATAATAGAGGCATTATTTGCTGCAAATTTTGAAGGTACTACGATCATAGGAAATATGAATGGAACGCCAGAGGGTTACTTCGTTTCTCTGCACCTCAAGTTATGAGGAAATGAAAAAATTCCATTGAAAGAAGAAGTAAAAAGTTCATTTTTTTCATCGTTTCATAAGAGCGCCCACAGTTAGGAAAACTTCAACATTTTCATACACTCTGTGATCATGTAACCTCTCTCCTCCGAACCTTAGTAGGCAACCCTCTCCTCCCCTCCCCACCCTTCAGAAACGGAAATTAGGTGGACATCTGCGGGTCTTGCCGAACATGCACAAACCCATTACGTGACAACACCCACACCCACAACACTGCAGCATTACTCGAAACTGGATCGAATCTTCCATCGTGATGTTCAAGTACAAGAAGAAAGGCCGCTCAACTGGTCGACAGCGTTTTATAAACGAGCAACGAGACACCACAACGAGGTGCGCTCTTTCGACCATCATGCAACTGGTGTACTTTGGTGTATGTTCTTCGATTGTGCGGCACCCAACGTTCATTTCGATAAAAAAGAATACCATTTGGCAGGTAGCCGGCGTTGATCGCAATAGTCGACGCTTTATAGGCATTGCAGGAAGAAATATAAGGCAGTTGCTTCCCTCACCTCCGATCTTCCAACTCGCTCACCGATGACTTGATATCTTTTCCTCCATTTCAATCTTGCTGAAATGCACCATATCATCGCGTTTTCATTCGCCACTCATCGTTCCTCCAAATAGGCGGAAAGCACCGCAAACACTCACATGGAGGCTTTGGTTTAGCCTTTACTCTTGCACTTGTGTATTTCAATTTGCCCCCCCTCAATAGAACAGCCTCAACTCTCCATTTCGTCAACGTAATCTGTGAATGCCGGTCATCACCGCTGAATTCTTCAGGCGAGGATCCAGAAGGAATCGAATTATTTAATCGTGATGGTTCAGTGCTCGCAATTTAAGGCACGTGGTCGACAATGCAACTCATCGATAGGGGATTTTTTGAAAGAAGCACTCCAACGAGAAAGTGGAGGAATGCATCGCGGTGTGCTTTCTCACTTCACAAAAATGATACCTTCGTGCAATTGAGCAAACCACTCATACAAACTTATAAAAGATTCACTTCTGTTACTTCCACCCGACTGCTGTGAACAAAAACTCACCCACAGCGGGATTTCTCTTATACTTAAGTGCCCATAGTTTTTTTTTACAATTTCAGCTATCAACGTTAAAAGAAGTCGTAGATGAAAGGTGTATGAAGGCTCGTCGTGTACCCACTAAAATACTCCTTAAATTATAGTCCGACCATTTCCACCAAAACCCACTAACTCCGACTCCGGCCATCCGGACTCCTCAACAAACATGCACACAGACGCGCGAACGTGTGTGATGCACGTATGCACATCATGATCACATAACAATGATGGACCCTTGTCGCACATACATTTCAGGACGTATATTTGAGGCAGATGCGTAACCTCGCACTTCATGGAGCAGGCAACGAATAACGGTCGTGCCACAATATGTCTTCCATCGTTGCTCCTGCACAACCTCAAGTCGTGCGGCTTTTCCAAATTTTCGAGGGGACGAGGAGAAGAGATGTGATGTTTGCTGATATGTGCCCGACACAATCCAAAAAGCAGATCCATCCCATGGAAATGTCTCTAAACCTACGTTCCTACATCGCGTTCATATGCAGTACATTCGTGTAGTAAAAAACAGTAACCGAGCCACCGATCAGATGAGATCACTGAAGCGATGTGAACAACGTCCTGGCTAAAGCTATCGTCAACATCATATTCCGCGCTTCAGTCAAGCAACACGAACTTGCTTGACATCTACCTGTAAGCTGAGACCTCAAGGGCGCAGCGAGGTTAAGCAGGTCCTCACTGCTGTAAGGGGTGGAGAACTATGCGCGAAATCGGCAACAGAGAACAAAGCTCTCAAACCTCCACATCGCGCTCAGCCTCGACCGGTGTCTGTCCCTCTCTTAAAGTTTTCATTTCGCAGACAAATTCGAGGAATCTCAGCTTCTTTCACATCAAGCCGACATAGACAAAATTTAACCCGTCTGTTATCGATTAAAGTACCGAGGCAGTCTGAGTACGATGGAAATGACCGCTTCAGCACCAACGAAGTTGCTTCAAATTCTGGTTTGGCTGAGGGAGAGGAGAGAGGAGGAGGGATGGGGAGCGGGCCTGGGGAGGAGACTACTCTTTGTAAGATGTCCAGAGGACAGACATTTTTGAACCGGACATGCGAAATTCACTGAAAACAATTGTTTTAAACAAAACCCGTCATTTCCTTGCTTCCCCTACGTTCATCTACACTCGTTTAACGTGTTTGTATATGTTTCACGACTCATACATCGCAGCAGTAAACCACTCAGTATATACGATTCATTGATTGCAAACTTTCACTGTGGCTGTCGAAGAGCTCCACATCAATAAAACACCGCTTAATTCATGTCTATAAGCGTTATCTTAATGACGGGACCCTCACCATCTCAACAGGTTACTGCGCGTTAGATTAGAATATTACTGATGCGATAACCCGAAGAACAAAGCAATATTTCAGTGAAGACTAAATAGAGACATTATTGCAAAAGACGGTGGAGAATGTGGCCAACTCTCTCCGAGCATCCCAAATACCATTGCAATGAAGGTGTGGATGCCCGAAACTGTAGAACTGTTTGCAGTGCAAATACAACGCCGCGATCGAATCAATCAAAATTTGACACCATTTGCCACCTGTCGAAACGACAACACTGCCTACGGCTCTGAGTTCTTTATTAAAGAAGTGGCAGGCACTTCACGAACGGAAATGAGTACAGCTGAAGAACAATACAACGGTAGTCGAAGTTAAGCGGAGACATTATCGGGTCGGTGTCCGACAAATACTGAGGCACGAATAAACAACGAAGAAGGAAGAGTCGCTTATTTTCAAGCAATGATCAACACACATACCTGCTTCACAGATGGAGGAGGCGGTGGCTTAAATGCTCTATCCTTCATAAAATCTCGACATTCAACGATTCGACGGTATCATGTCTTAAGAGGAAAATACGTCGGCGATCACGTCCCAAAATACTTCCTAATCCATTGTGAAAAAGTAGTAAACAGCCTCGTTCCATCAGATACACACTTATTCTGATCAATATGAAACACGCATTTGAGCAATTGTGCTGTTCAGCTCAACGATATTTTAGGTGAGACGAATTCCCGAGTGAAGAAACAAAATGATTTTGAGGTTGCTTCGTTCTACTTACGAAGAGTAACTAAGGAAAGAATTCTCAACGTTTCAGAGTGTAAGTCTCTTCCCTAAGGATTTGCTCGGAAATCGCCAATAAAAGCTATAAGCTATAAACTTTCATCCAACGATACATTAAACAGCAAAAAAATGGAAATTCTATTGTTACATCTGACGACTTCACAGCACAAAACACGTCAAATAATTCATGCAACTTCTTCACTCCCGATTACAACGTATGACACCAAAACCTGCGATATTTACACAGTGCACAACGAAGAAGTAAAATGAAGCTCCGCTCCCACTCTTCTTGTGTCGCGAAACATTATTCCTTCCCAGATCCACTTCGCATCTGAATTTATGCAACTCTAACAAGTCAGAATAAGAGACTTTTGCTCAGGTAACATGAACATGTTGTGACAGTCGGGAATCCTTTCCATTTTACGGTAGGGAACCACGTGACAGTAGACCACCTCCATCGCACAAAAGCAGGTAATACCAACCTCAGCAGCAATAAAGTGGCTAAAATCCTGCATGCACATCCTCGAACGAGCCATGCTAAATGTGCTAATGACCCACGAAGAGTACCTTAATATAATAAACCCTGCAAGATGAATTGGTAGTTTGGGCCGTGACATTTTCTAGGACGGTTAGAGATGAAACACAAAGCTATTTCACCACCTGCAGACGTGCCCAACTGGATAATGGAAACGATTACCTGCTGGTTCATTGCGTTGGCAAGTAGTGTGTGGGAAGTTCAGACGAAATCATCGGCAACGTGGGTGAGTGCTGATTCAAACGAACAGGAAAACGATTACCCGCTATGTCGATCTCATATTCGCCTTTGTTGATATACTCAGGTGTTACTCCAAACTGCTCGTTTCGAATATAACCTATGCAAACCTGCAAGTGAACCAATCCTCATCTATCTCCTTAAAAGCTTCTGAAGAAACGAGATGAAGGATTATGTGAAGAAAAAAATATAGGCGAGATAAATATGAGGAAGATGTGATCGTAACTTAACACGTCGGATCATTATTGCGCAAAGATTTCTCTAAAACTGCGCAGAACGTCAGTGGCGCTTCGCCACAATATGAGAGGTTTCATCGAGAATAAGAACAATCAAATATCGATCACTCGACTTTCATACCTTACAAGATATGAGCAAACAAGAGCAAAATCAAGTGCCATGCTTTATCTCGACCATCCCCCCTCTCCCATTAAACTTTCAGCTTTACCGATTCTCCTCCTTTACCAATCGCGGTGAGGGAAAATTATGAATTACATTCTTACATGCCTGATGCATTTCATAAACTTAGCGCATCACTTTTGAACCTCAGAAACAAAAGAGTAACCTCAAATTAACAAAGCTTCTCGAAAACATTGGAAAAGCTATAACCTAAATGTTTGTTTTGAGATAACATGGCAAGGACACAATTTCCGTCGTTCACAACATTGCAGCATCCTCCCACAACACCATTTGCTTTGAATTTTTGATAAACTGCTCGACAAGTGGGTTAATTCCCTTCCGTACTGCAAGCAATATAAGAAAAAAGGACGCGAAGAATATTGTCCTCCCCCTCAAACATAAACGTGCACGAAGATTTTTCAAACGAGCAGTTTTTTCCAAATTTTCGTCTGAAAGACTTGCATAAATCTACATTCAAAACATGCCTGACATCCCAGTGTGAAACCGTAAGCAGCAGAAGTTGTTCTTCCAACTGGCTTGCCATCTCTGTAAATCACCTCTCCACCTTGTGGCCACGGATCGGTTTCCATATCGTGCCGATCCACCAACAACTGTACGAAACGTTTTGAGATCCCCATCTCGTTCTGCTTTACAAGCGCTTCTTTGCCGAGGAAGTCTTTCTAAACGATATCTTCCACCGGTAAAAGGTGCCGCCAGAAGCTACACAAAGTGATTTCCCTAGCTGCATACAAATCTTTTTTTTGTAGTGTCCTCAACTAACGCCTCACTATCTCCTGGCGAAAACGACTTGGCTCAACGCTAAAAGCATTCACTTATACTATAACTGAAAAAAGGAGTACTCACATCAGAAAGAGAAGAAGAGAATACACTCTTTCTTCCTTTCAAGCGCGTCTCTCCGAATCTCCCTCCCGAATAAGGTATAAAGCAGCAGTTACTTTTGATAACATCTATTTCTGCATATTAAAAGATATTAATCAACCCTCCCACCTTTGTTACACAGCTGTCGATGCGAGTTTTCGTGATAAAATAGGTTGTACTATCTTCACACCGTTCATCTTCCTACTAATAAGGTCAGGGGAAGAAAATTCTGGTAGGAAAAGTGCGAAGAAGCTGCACCAGGCCAAAGTTGAATAGACAACGAAAAGCGAATCCCAACGATGTACTTAGTGAGGAAAATACCTCCACAAATGGGTAAGTGTACTCTATCGTACTACCTCTCAAGTTTCTATAGGAAACTCCATCATAACGATCGAAACGAAATCATTAGGAGTTCTCACCAAAAAACGAACATGAAGTTTACCTCAAAACTGACTCGAAATGATCGGCCACATTCATTAGGTGTCACTGTCGCGTTAATGTCCTGCTGCCAATAAACGTAAAATTTCTCAATTCGAAGTTGTCTTAGAGCGTAATAACTGAAAAACCTTTCTGATTATCGGAACGCTACAAGGTTTCTACAACGGCAGAAGAAGGCGATCTCCCCAATCTGAAGAGTACGCCGATAACTTTATTTCTCTTTTGATATCGCTTTCATTTTGGAATCTGCCATCACATGCTCACTTCCTCCTATCGTCTATAAGCACGGAGACAGTATGGTAATAACAATTTCTCGTCGTCTATGTAGAAGTGTGAAAGGGGAAGTGGGGAGGGAAGGGGGAGGAGAACAATGAAGGAAAGAATGCACGTTTCCGGTTTTCACGAAGAAATATAGCAGCCTCCCTAGCACCTAATGTTGCATCACTAAAAACATCAATGGACGCGACAGTTCATATAGCTAAAACTGGTGAGGAAACAGAATCAAACGAAACAAGCGATTCGTATTGTTGGCAGATGATGTGATACCGAGCTGACTAGAAGATAATCATGATCTGTATCAAAAGCGTTGACGTACCGATATGATGAGACCGTCGACAAACAAATATCGCAACACATGAGACCAAGCGAAACCTTACCCTGCATGCATTAGACCATATTCGTGACCCGCGTCCACAATGAGTTCGTATACATTCTGTGCCACCTCAAAATATTCCTCACATCTCCAAACGATGCAGTACTTAAATAAAATGCTCACCCCCTCCAATAAATCAGCAAGAAGCAAAAAAACCTGCAGTACATTCGCCTAGAAAGAAATTCCGGTCAAATGTTGCCAATCTTAGTAAAACACTGCATACGCTATCCCAAATATGCTTCTAAGATATTTAATACGACACGACGACGAGTCCTGCAACCAGTCCAAAAAAAAGAAAAACGATGCACAGGACGAATGAAAATCGAACAAGAACTTGAAATATCACAAAGGAAGCTTGCTGCTCAAAAAAGGACGACGATATAAACTCAAAAAGGTGGATCTATGAACGCCAACTAGTACTATAAGAACAAACCTCGTTGGGGATATAGAGTACCCAACCCAATTCGCCGCAATGTGAAACACTGATCGCTCGAATACCCGTCGCAATGCCCACACTCAGTTCCTGAAAAGAATCCAATACACCAAAAGCACATTTATTTATTCAATGAAAAAAAGCCTATCATAAAGACTGTACCAATAAAAGAAAAGATGTCCTAGACTGCAAATGATACGGATATAAATAAGGCAGCGAGGATGGAAATCGGCTTTCATTATGCTCACCTACGTAAAACAGCTCATACAACTTACCTCCTAACAGAGGAACATTCATCTCTTCACTGAGACGCTTTCTTCGCCGATGAAAATATGAATGATTCAATGAAATGTACCGACTATGCACTGTAAAAAACCTAAGGAAGAGAAGGAAACTCAAAAGGACAGAATGAGCGAAAGAATACGAGTCGGGAACAAGGCAAGGAAAATTTACGCAGCAAAAAATATGAAATGACTAAGGCTTAAACGAACCAGATCTGCAAAATCTGCTCCTACCTTTGACCGGCTATACACAGTCAATCACCCTATCTTCATAAAAGCTGCGTTAATAGGAAGCTTATCTGTGACGTATTCTGCTCCGAAGTGAATTCGCGAATAATATAAGCCGATCGACGATAAGCGTAAATCATCTCAAATTAAGCTAAATAAAAACAGTAGAAGTAACCTTGAAGCGGAATGAAGGGAAATTCGACGAGGATATGGGACGGCCCGTTATATCCTGCATAAGATAACGCGACGCAGGGCCAACCACATCCAGAGCAGTGTAAAGGCCCGTCACATCCTACAACATCCTACAAAGCTATGTAATGCTAGCAGCTGTTTGAAGTATTTCGTAGTTCCACTCAGAAGCGAAATGTGGAAATGACGAAACACCTTCTCCTCCCCACCCTCTCCGCAACTCGTCTCATTCCAAATCGTTCCACTCTCTTTCCGGGACATCCGTTCACGGTTCTAAGCTATCTGAAATATCCTTCCAGGAAATTTCGCTAATCAGCATAACCATCCAGCACAAAAAAGGGTGCGCCATAACATATGATAAGCCACCAATTCAAGAATCACAACAAACTCACAGCATCTCCCATAACTAAAATAGTGCATTTAGCCTGATTTGCAACTGCTGACCTCCAAAGAGATTTGCTAACGACTGATCTACCTTAAAAGCGATCAGTTGTGATGAGTAACTTTTAAGGTCGCAATGATCTTGATGATCTTCATTTGTGCAACAAATTGCAGGTTTCGCCTTGACGGGGTATCTCCTACTGTGAATTATTACCTCCCCATGCCTTCGGGATCACATTCGACAATATAAATAGACAGCGGTGTTTTCCGCTGAGCTGTGTGTCTGTGTTTCGCCATTTATCGTCGGTACTCTACATCCTATGGCTCTATTAACCGATAAGCCTCACCAGGTCGCAAGATCATTCAAAACTTTGCAAAAATTCAAAGTGAGGGCATACCTGAGAGGTTACATTATGCTGCCATTTGAATGCCCATCTATAGAACCAATGCTGGAAGCGTAACTGCTGCACTGTTGGTGCGACGACAAAATAACTGAAACATATGAACGCAACGCTGCACTGCCCACTGCAAATACATCAAGAGAGTAAAAACCGTCAGTAAAATTGAGAGACGAGTTATTTTTCTCGAAAAAACTCCCCTTAACTCACTTGCAGAATAGCTTAGACTTCATTAAATGAATGAAATTCAACAGGCACAAGTGTAATAAAGTCTTCCTGAGATTTCCCCACAGAAAGACAAAGCTTTTTAGATGAAATTATGGAAACATAATGAGTTTTTATTTGGCCGAGTTCAAAGCGAGAACGGCAGACAATATCTGAATATATTAGGTGAAGGCTATTTACTAGAAGGACCTACCGATACAAGAAAATTCCCATCATTTGAACGCTATTCTGAATATCTGTTTAAAATAATTCATACCCTCAACGCCACCAAACAGTCACCTTCATAAGCTGCAAAGCTTCATGAGTTGCTAGCCACAATCGAAATCCTCATTCTCTCTTCAAAGGAGAAGGTAGCGTGAGAACGGTGGCGAGAAGTGTTGCAATGGTCATTTATGAACGAAATTTTCTTCCTCCATTCATCCCCTCCAAAGTACTCCCAGCCATATTCGGTGCAACTAAGGCAGTGTGGTGGCAACTGCAGAAACAATTAAATAAGAAGGAAACCATACTGTTGTGGTCCAACCCTACTGACTGTACAGTCGATGACATAACCGCCCGCTTCATTCTGCATCCCCGTGTATATTGTTGTTCCAACTGGCTTATCCACGTCTGCCGAGCACAATCGTTGCATGTGTTTCACCGCGTCTCGACCCTTTGAATATATTCTAATTTATATCCTTGTCAACAATATCCAGAAAATTACAGACATGATCAGCTAGGATTAAGGCTGAAAGGTGGCTGGCTGTGAAATGTGACGTTGAGATTTACTAGAAAGTAATCGACGAAAGCGCTGAGGAAGTATAACGTTATTTTCTATCGGCTCGATCTTTGAAGAGGAATAATAAGGAAGCTGTTCTTTAAAGAAATCCGCACATTCTCGCACCGCTAACTGACATATATCGATAGTGCAGTGCTGGCAATCATCCCACCGCAAAACAACTCCTTAAAACGTTAATACCTAACTTTTCGCGACTTTTGGCAATACCCTTACGGCTCGAAACTTCCCAAGCACTATAAGTAAAGATTCCAACTCTCCTTTGAACGAATGAATTATCATAAAGCTCCATTCATGAATCCACCGTGATGAGTTACCCTCGATTACATACTTGCTGAAAGTTTTAGGAAACTGTATACCCTGAGATCCCCATGTGAATGAGGCCTTGTAGTACTGAGCTCACAATCTCTCCGAAAAATTTTCATTCGTTTTGCAACCTGGTTTCGAAACATTTTCGAAATGTCACCTCAACCTAGTAAGTCTAATTCGCTGGATATTCCATATTTGATCGTGAAATTGGCCACAAACGAACCGTTACTTAAACAAGTAGAATACTCAGAAGCTAGCGAACAAGAATAATCATCCATTCACTTACGGTGACTTCGAATTTAGCAAAGCTGGACAGATCAATGAGACCGACTCTTTCACGGCATGCCTCGTACTCTTTTGCAACACGATCGAACCATTCTGGTTTGCCGATCAACTTGTATTGACCACTATAGAGAATATCTCGCTGCTCTAAAAACAAGGGCCACTTTACGATAACTGTCTGTTGGTGCTTCGAAATAGAAGATGTGTTACGATGAGAGATGGAACATACCAAACATTTTATATGACTCTTTCTAAAGGAACTCGTGCTATCACAGTGAAACTGCTATAGACTCGGTTGCTGAGTTTGACTTCATCTGCAAACATATGAGCTGCCCTTCTCTCTCACAAATGAAAAAAGATCACAACAAACAAGTCGATTCGTACTAATATCTCGTAGCCTTCATTCAGATTAATCACATCCGACCACACCTCGGCAATTAGGTTTATTCTCTTGGGAAACTTTATTCACTAGGTCTTCCAAGCTCTAGACACATATTTCGCAGCAATGATAGCAAAACATGTTACAAATGAGCTCGAGCTCAGTTAATTTACCCCAAAAACAACCTTCAAACGCATGCAAGCAACAACCCGTTATAGCACTGCGAGCCCACTTGTACAAAAGGTTTGATTATTGCCGCCACATACTTTCCGGGTCGAGGGAGAACCATAGTGGTCTCTCGTAGCCCATCACCTCACCAAAGATTGCTCCTGCAGCCTTCAGATGGTGGAATATCGGAGACATACGAAGGTTACGAGCCGTGTGATATTGGTGATACTCGTAGGAATTCGTAAACAACATCCCTGCAATATTATAACGGGGTAATGGGACTAAAACTCATTACAAAAGATAAAATGAAGTGCGGTTCGTTAATCCTAATCAACAAATATTTTAAGCAGTTGACCGCTTGCTGACAATGAATTGAAGGAAGGCGATGGCTCTTAAATGTCTGGTCTGCGCACTCAGGAGGATCGAGGAGGGAAGAGAGGCGAATGAGGACTTTTCAAGGAAGAAATGACGATCGAGGTCCCCTGTTGCCAAGGCTGATGGTCACTTGCTTTCGCCTACGACGTAAGGCACCGATACGTTACAAGCTATCCTACTCACACCTCCAGCTGAACATTTTACTGCAAGCAGTGTGAAAGAACCTGGCTTTGCGCTGACGTACTCCTCGGTAACCGCGTGGCTACAACCGCCAATCACTTCCCCTCAAGCAGCCGGCAACTCGCATGAATGCTCAAATAAAATGTTTTCGGGCTTCATCTAACGAATGCTTTATCGTCGTAAGTTTGGTACACGGAAGGTCTTGTCGGAAAATTTACGCCACCTCAAAAACTTACATCTGTTCTAGGGCAAGACCACCATCAACGATAACTAGGGGCTCTTATCTCTGAATCATTTCTCTGTCTATCGATCGCCTAACAGTCTTTAAAGCCCGGATAACCGTCTGCTTTGCAAACGGCTTCAATAATGTAAATTGGTCCGCAAAATTAGTTGAATCTGATGGGCAGATGGGCACTCACACGTAGAAAATTAACAAAACAGGAAAGCTTTCGCCATAACGTGCCAACCAATATTAGTGGTCTATTCGCCATTGGGTTCATTTCCAGTTCACTCACAAATTTTGATCATCCCCTCTTACACAGACAGGCTTGACTAATTTTTCCTCGCAGCTTTAGAACACTCATAAACGAGGTCTTTTTCTTTCTAAACTTGAGCTTGCTCAGATTCTCTCGCAACACCTTCCGACTTTATTGAGTACAACGGAAGTTAAGAATTCTGCACAACCAACGCTGAATGTCAGCAACGCCAACAAGATGATTCTACACAACATTCCACCTAATATGTTGAACATATCTAAAAACCGCAACAAATGAGGAATCAAAGTTAAACGAAAACAAAAGGGCTGAAACGGGCAGGTGAGTAGGGAGATAAAGAAGGAACAAAATGGCTGAATCACGTCCCAGCAGCCTTAGGTATGAAGAAGAAATGACCCCATCCAGATTTTCGCCCCATCTGCGAACACAACTACGACATCAGCCTGCGAGCCTTGAATCGTACAGCACGATGAAACTATCCTTTCTCATAGTTGTTGCAGCTCATTCTACAAGTTACAATCTAAAATCAGCTGAACCATTATTCTAAAATCTTTGAATATTGCCCACCTGCCACCTCCGGTATCCTCTTAATTAGATACTGTGGATGTGCGTGTAAATCCACAAATCGTGTTACTTCCATTCGCGAAACATCCACTTTGGGCAAGACGCCGCACACCATATCTGCCACAATATCACCTAATCCAGCAGCCATAGCAAGACCCTGACCGCTAAGGCCAGTGGCCACGAAATAGCCTCGAGCCTAGAATATTCCATCTTGTTCCACCTCAAACAACTGCAATACAGGGCGCAAATATGATGCTTATGGATCGGTAATCCGTCAATAATCAGCTTGGTAAATTACGTTGCTTTATCACGACTTGCTTTATCATTTATGATCACTTGCCGCAAATTGACGCTTTTCTCTTAATACGCTATATAAATCTTAGAGAAGAAACATAAACAATTCATTTCATCACTTTCAGATTTTATCTTTGTGTAGCCTTTTTGAAGAAAACGTGGTTTTTTTAAATCGAAAGCTTCGGCCCGTTAACACTGTTTCACCAACCTGCGCAGTCTCGCCGATAACGGCATTCTTATCGGGAGTATAGGATTCGGCACCACAAACAAGGTTGCCCACTTCCACTGCGCCCAATGATGCGCATCGACCAATGAGAGCTTCTAACGCTGGATCTAAAAGAATCTCAAAATTGTTGTACTGTTGCTCTTTACTTGGATTTCTTAACGCCGCGCAGCATATTCTTCTTACTCTCCATTATATCTATCCGAGCAAGAACTACGGGAACGAAAACTCGTCAATTCCAAAAGGAAGCCCAAGAAAGCTCCCTATTGGAGCATCGACGATAACTCCAGATAGTTTAGAATTCGATCAAAGGTCAGAAAAAGAGAAACTAGCGATGAAAAATGAACAAAAAATTAGGAACCTCCGAAGTCATAAATGCAAAATCTTGGGACGAGAACACTACTTCATTTATAGGGGAAAATATATGAGAGAACAAATGAAAGAATGTTTTTGTGCTGAACTTTGCTGCATCTTTGTCACTTCAATTTGCTTATCATTTATGGAATTTAATAGAAATCTGAACTGTATAAATATGTAAATTCGGCACGCCAACTAATATAATGAATTATTAAGAAATTAGGTGTTAATAATAAGCAATTTGAGAGCCATTTTAAGAATAATTTACAGAAAATTCGTGGTGTGCCAGATTCTAGGGAATTTGATGCCACTGACGTATTGTGATATCGCTTAAAGTGCTACCATTCTCGGAAGAGCGTTAATATTTTTTCTTCTATTCCACTGCTTCGTTGCAGTCTTCTTTATTCTTTTCTGATGGAAGATTCCTTAGTTCCGTGGTCAGCGACCTTCTCTGACCAGATATCGGATGTTGACACAGATGCCATCGCAATGAATGAAAAGCATTCGTCGACGACTGAGAGAGTACACTAATAGAGACAAAGCCAATCAGCAGAATCTGTGGATAACACAATTACAATTTGAAGTGGAAGAAAAGGAAACAAACAAAATTTATCCCAATCAGGCTCTGGAATGCTCCAATCGGCGAGGTCGTCATGAGGCAAATCCAATGGCTGACATGCTTGCTCGCTGAATCCTGCACAAATCGTTCGATATTCACTTGCCCGTATGAAGATCTTCTCATCGACATGTGTGAATACTAGAAAAAAAACAACTTTTTTGATCTGACATCGAAACATTTCACTTTTGGACTCTATGATATTTAAGATGAACAGAACGTCCTGCATTCTGCAAACTTCCTCCTTCCAACTGAAATGTCTCATCTTTCAGCGCAAATAAAAGCGAATCGTATCAGCGGTGAATTAGCTCAAGTGCACAACATATAGAATGCTTCCTTTAAAATATTGTGCTTTCTATTTGTTGAAATAAAGAATATCTTTCAGGAATTTATTAAGCATTCAAAGTTTTGCTTCGAAGCCTTTTAACACACCTTCTACTGAATGAATAGAACAGAATTTAAACGGCATTAAAGGCGTTTGACAGTTCAAAAGCACTCACTCGGCGTGGAGTTACCAACGCTGGAACTTGGCACTCGATGCGTTTGCATATAAGTATAGGTGCCTGGATAAGCGGCTATGCGTACTTTCTGTGCCGGCAAACTCTTCACCATAATCCTTCCACACCACTGAAAAATATCGAATAAATACACTGATATTTCTAACTTCATCTGTCGAGACTTCTGGTCGACACTGTTATCATAAATTCATACTGCCAAGAAATTATTCAGTGACGCTCCACCTGCATGTCATCCCTACCGCAATAGGAACCTAATAGCACCCCTACCTCGAGAGATCTATGAAACCTCAATATAACCTCATTACATTCAACACTTCGTCCACTGCCCATCAACAGCGCCAAAAATGAGTTGTTTGAGCAACTATTTCATCGACTATGCTAGATAAGTCAGAGTTGCATGTGAATTCCGAGCAATTCTCCAGCGTGCACAAGTTGGAAGGAAGTTACACACCTGATACCTTCCCGCCGATAAATACCATTGACTAAAGGGTATCTTCGACCTCATATCTAACATCTAACATTATATGAAGGTAAACAAAGGAAAGGGCGTCATTGTTCCCACCAGATGACAAATCATTCGTACGACCGCGTTGCCCTCGCCGATAGCCAGCTGGCACATACTTTAAGGTATTCTTACCTAATACAGTTTTCTCCAATGTAAACTCGATATGGCTTTCAGGAAGGATCGTGGCCTGGCTGGGCTGCGAGCAATTCGCTCATCAAACACTAAAAGATGAAGTAATTCCTCAACGTACATCCACATCGCTTATAAATAAATAGGAACAATAAGTAACCAGTAAAAGAGAACATAATCAACAAGTGGGGAATTCCAGCTGAACCGCAATGCAGCTTGAGCATTGTTTTGATTGTTACAAGCATAAAATATCTACCGCCCGGTACCATTACCTGGACGACTGTGGAAAGAAGCACTATGACGAAAGAAAGAGAAATCGGCACAAAAGCAGAAGAGAGTCTTCTCAAACCGTACAATGCCGGCAGCATCAACGAATCTATCCGTTTCAATAATCCCACTGTCAGTGTTCACCGCCTGCACTTCACTGTTATCTCCGAGGATCACTTCTCGCACCGCACACTGTTCAAATATTTGAACACCTCAAATAGTGCAGATTAGATCACTGGGCCAGTAAATGCAGATAGTACAGTCAGTGCATAACCGCGGATGCGCATAACTGCATAAAGCAAATCTCAAACTTCTATCAGAATCCGAAGGCAAAATCCCATATAACTGAGATAAGCTACTTCCTGATAAGATCCGTTCTAAAAAGGCAATGAACTCTCACAATCACTTCCAAAAAATGAGCACCGTACGAATCTAGATAACACGCGTTTGAAAAATAAACTCGTGTGAGGAAAACCACGAAGCCACTATCTACACGGGTGAAAGTTAAGGACAGAGGTAGGCCTGAATTCAGATCCCTTCAACGCCGCCAACTGTTCCCTCTCACTTAAATTTATTTCGATTTATACACCAAACCATTAGGGGTAAATTAAATATGACGCAAGCCGACAACATATCGAACTGTTACCATCGCTTCTATTTTGAGGCATTTTAGAGTGCAAACTAACTCGTTAGTTAACCGCGTCGGTGCAATTCTCCTATACGAAAGTCTGATAATGAATCGATGGCGGATCGCTATTCATGATATAGTAAGAGTTCTACTGGTTTAGAATCGAAACCAAACAAAGAGATTAGAAATGCTATGTATCTATCATAACAGTTAAACAAATAAAAATAGTTAGTGAATAAAAATAAAACACAATGGAACAATAACTCATTAAAATACTACCAAGTTCTTTGGCTCGTTCGGCTAGTGCCTGACACAGACCGACGGCGTCAACGGACAAATCGTTCGGTGACAGCAAACCCAACTGTAAAGCAATCCTGACTTTATTTCTCAGCAGTCTATGAAAGCATTTCATAAAAATCCGGATAGTGAGAGCAAACAAAGGTTCGTCTGCGATATGCATCCTATAAGGAGAGGAAATACGAAAGGAAAAAAACCACCTAATAGGAAATATTCTGCAAATTTTCGAAAAGGGAATGAGCAGTACGAAATTGAGCATGCATTCAATTTAGTACGTGTAATTTCCGGCAACTCAAAACTTAGCAGTGACGATTTACCGGAATGAGGCCGAAAAAAATGTTTTAAAAAGGTTCCCGCATTAGTCAACCTTTAACTATGGGTTCATGCCATTGGTCTCTTATTCCCATCAAAGGCTGCTAGAGGCGCGTTGGCTGCAGAACACGGATGCCAACATTATTCACTGCTGCAACCACATGAAACATCCTTCACCTCCAAAGGCACGCCTACGCGATTTTAAGCGGGTTGGTCTCGGAGAACGCCGTCGAGAACAGGCTGCACAGAAATGTCAGCTTTATGCTTACACACCCAAAACAGACTGCTCCTCAGACGTCAAATAGAAAACTTTTCCCGAATTATCCAATCCGATGAATATGAAATGAAAACTGCAACGCAAAATCTGAGGACGCCATAGCGACTGTGAAATGGTCACAACAAAGAGAGAGATCAGTGTCAATGTTTAGGGTTGCTCGTAATTCCTTGAATAGATTCCACACAAAACAGCGATATAAGGCCAAAGATGTGTGCAGCTCGGAGACCAGTCCTTGAGTGCCAACTGGCAAACGTATTACACAGATTTAAAGAATGAATACAAGCCTGATGCTTCTTACGAGTAGTGCCTCTGCTTCAAGAGTAAAACGGATTCTTACATATCTGACAGCAATAACTTATGTGCCAAAAATTGTAAAAACCAAAAAAGACCTATGACGTCGCGTGGGAAGAACGATCGACAACATCGGGAATTTCAATCTGCTTTTAGCGGCCACTCAAGCTAAGTTCAATTCTTGGATGGCTGAAAAAAAGGTCATTCGGTACAGCAAAAATGATAATTGCGGTTTTGCTGCTAGTGCCGTAAGACAATGGAATAAAGAGAGAAAAACATCATCTTTACAGGAAATCAATTAGGTAGCAACAACGGCTATTTCCATAACATAGGTAGCAAACGACTTTCAGCCAGTTTTAAGACTTCATTTTGTGTTTTGAGATGCAACAACCAGTCAAGTCAAGGATATGACCACTTGAAAGCATCGTATCCCATTTCCCATCAGTGAAGACTTTCTGCAACGGCATACTTGCGCCGATCTTTACCTTCTCTAGTTTAACAGAATAAAATCAAAGAAAGAGTTAATTCAACAGGAGAAAACAAAACAATGGAGGGAAGGGCGGCGGAATAAGTAGAAAATAACAAAATAAGCGACAAAATTTACACAAATTGCAAATGCAAATATGAGAAAAAGCATCCTACCCCGACGTCTTCAGTCTGCAGCACTGGCCACCTATAAAGCAGCTCGCCAGGGTCGTCGATAAGTTCGGCACCTTCGTTATAGAGTATCGACCTCGAGTACATCCGCCTTAGGCTGATCTCGCTAGCCTGCGACCGGGCCATATACAGACGACCACATCGATGGAAACCTAAACGTCTCACTTTTGAAAATCTATCATAAATTGTTTCATTCATAAGCTATGACTTGGAGCTCGCGATGAGCTACATCGGATGTAAAAAAAAACGATTCTGAAAGCAGCGCGATGGTAATGCGTTGCTGCTCTCATCAAATCCTTTCCGCCTTATCCCGAAAAATGGTGGAAGTGCACCCTGCCTGCCCACTTATGCAGGCCACCAGGTGACTGGATTTCAACAACTGCCAACGAAACGAGTGTCAAAGTTCTAACCTTTCTGCTTGCTTCCTTCACTCGCCCATCACAGTTGAAGTGACAATCATAAAGTGCAAGTGCATGACCACACAACTGACTGTGACCGTCAACCTCGAAGATAGAACCTAGTTTCCACTAAGAAAAAGACATACGGAAATTTGAAGTGCTGGCAAGATCGGCGTATAAATCCAATGAGACCTTAGCCATATACTGCTTCGTTGGATCCTGCCAGTGCATGGGTGCCGTTACAAGACCCGCACTCACACCAGTGGCACCACCGCATCCTACGCTACAAGAATCTCATTCGAAAATTCATAAAAATAGGTAAACGCGCACAACAAGTGTGCCGACTTTATCCGACACTATGTTGCAAATGAAACGGGAAAAGGTTAAAGCGCTATAATTAAGAGCGAAGATAAGAATATTACGAACACTGCAGAACTTCGGGAAAATTTATGGAAAGGACTGACATATTCCTCGCTTAGAATGAAAGTATATTCACTTATTCCAAACGTGAGAGACAAATGAGCAATCTACGATCAAGGATCAGACATACGATTCGATTCGTGAGTTAATCTGATGAGATGCCTCACCAATCTCGCTCAAAGAGAACGACACGCTTGCCACGTTTTGCCAAATGATAGGCGATAGAGGTGCCGGTGATTCCACCACCACAGACAACCACATCCGCACTGCCGGCTGACTTTCTGAAATCCGCTCTCCTAATGGCTATTTACTGGCCACTCAGTGAGAAGCTTTAAAACACTCCGTCAAATTAGCGCATTTCGGCGAAACCTTCCCTCTCTATTGTAAGCCATACAAAATTGATTAGAGAAATGTTAAAGAAGTATTTTAAAAGTACCTTATCACGAACTTATAAACCATCTCTTCATGTTTCTCAACTCACTTTCATCAACCACTTTCACTCATAAAAATTACAGTCGCTGATTTACTTAAGTGAGCATCCGATACTTCATTTTTTGGTTGTCTCTGCTTAACAATGAGATCGCTGCAGCTGCGATTAGCGGAAACAGGGCAACTTATTGGCAGCAATAAAGCATTTCCAAAGGAATTCAATTTGTGCGGCAAATTATTGCAAACTGACTCCAACAGGTTAAGTTGCAGCAGATGCGGCTAGCTTGCTCGTGACCTCATCATTGACCCAGCATTTCTCAATGCATGCTGCACCGTGAATATTCTTAAGAAGCAAACTGATAACATGACTTCATTTCCCATATCCTGTCAACGGTATAGAAGGGCATTTTTAACGTTCTGGCAAGTCGATTGGTCAGCCCAGGAAGTATCGCAATTTTTAGCGAATTTACGCCTTTCTGCATTTCAAGTTTCGAAGAGGAGACCCAGACCGCGACGACGAAAATTTCTAGGATCCCCTCAAATCACATCATTTTCTTTTAGGTTCACGGTGCGTAGATGTAGAGGAAAGGAGCATCTTTATGCTTCTCATATTTGAAGTATTCCCTCTTTCGAATCTCTCCCTCCTCCTCCCCTTTTAGTACTTAAGTTTATGTACTCGAGCTCTAATGAATTAACACGAATAAACTGAAAAAAACGAGTAAGGAAACCTGAGGTGTTCCAAGTACAACCATTGGTATTAAAAAATTATAGATCAAAGAGAAGCGTACGTAGAAGAGGATGCATTTCTCGTCGGTTTTATGAGAACAGCTCGAGCTCGAGAGATGTGAAATAATGCAGCTCTGAGATGACCCATCATTGATCGAGGAATCTTAGTTGAAACGCTAAAAGGCTCTTCGCACAATCCCCTTCGACGACACTCGTGTCTCTGCCGTCCTCAGAGGTGGGGAACACAGCTGCATTCACGGGCACAGCACCGTCTAGAAATAAGCCAATGGTGCACGATGAAATACTGCGAAGCGACTCGTCAAAATGCCTCTCGAATGCATCGCACACACATCCGCTCTTTCAACAACAACTCGACTACCCATATTATATGCTCGTAATTTAAACGAATGCATCAAATAGCTGATGAAAATGCATACAATACGGCAATCTTTGTATCTTCAAGAGTCCACCTTTTCCTTATATAAAAAAGAAATCTATATACGACTCGGGGCATATATGAGCGATGGGAACGATGTCAACGTCTGTTTTGGCGCTTGCGCAAGGCTCCTCTATTGCACAGAACTCTCCCCTCGATGAGTGAAAACCTCAACTCTGTGAGTTACGATTACGAAAGCAAGAGTACAAATAGTTTACTCTACAGTGTTTATAAGCGGCCCAGTTTGTAGCTCCCACAGCTTTGTAACAACGACTGCACCTTCGAGGTGAGAGTTCACGAAAGTGCAGCTCTAGTACAAGCAGCTTGGAGAGGCCAACACCAGACATAGAGCGAAGCAAACAGGGAGTGTCCGTCATCACTCAGCACTATCCGTCATCACCCAAACCTTAGATGCAGCTGAGGATTTACGAAGACAGCGAAGGCTTATAAACGAATAAACGGGGTGAACAAGTTTGAGTCATCCGGACGAAGGCAACTTGAGTATGCATTCAAAGGAAAACGACCGGACCATTAACCTGGCTGCAGGCTGCAGGAGGTCTTCGGAAACAAACGAGAACACAGTGTACGTCGAGCGGATGCAACAACCAATAGGTGACTGGCAGCAACACAGCATCTTCGACCGACGACTATTGCCAAGGAGCTGTTTATACAACAGAGCTGGCAACAACGGCGACGCGACCCCTTTTCTACCCGATGACTGAGACAGCCATAACCACTAGCAAACATCAACTTAACTACATTGCAAAGGACTCGACCTCGGTGCAATAAGAACGTGAGAGGATGCGATAGCACAAACATGCAGGCAGAACAGACGTTGCGGACAAAGCAACACTCACGCTGCCTCTCTACCTACACCTTTCACGTCTTGAGCTTCACCTCGATGTGTGCGAAAGTACAATCTCTTCAGCAGTCACTTTTTATCGCTCAAACATTGATGAATATGCGACGCTGGAAACTTTTCAGAACGTTTCCCTTTATTACTTCATAAACAGATGATGCGATGAGAGCGTGTTTTGAGCTCAACTTCGAGGATATTCCATCAGAATGGGGATGGTGATATTTGGAAGAGGAGTGATAAACGCAATCGTCGAGAAACCTGAGGTTCTTCTCCAAATTCATGCTTCAAACTTCTCAGATCACATCTGCCGTACACTTGAGAGAATACAACAAAACGCTTTCAGGAGAGTGGGGACTCTCATGGCTTAGTTTGTCAATTACACACATGGCAAACTAAACGCCCACATCCGTTACGGCTATGCACTTGCTACATCTCGGGGAGAAAATAGATAGCATAGCGTCACTTCCTGCGAACAGGTACTCCTTGCGAAAGCTCGACGAATTCAACACAGCTGTTTGTGACCATTTTTCGATGTCATGAATACACTCATACAACTGACCTGTAGGAAGTATAGGCGGACCTAAAGACCACCAGAGCCATGTGGCTCAAAGGATCACTGGGTCAGCTCAAGATGGAGTGATATGAAGATACACCTATTCGCGGTGAATGCAGCGCCGATCAAATAAACAAATAAACAAAACAAATGAATAATATTAAAAAAACAGGCGCAATGAAATATACTTGAAATTCTCTCCAAATATCCATGGAAAACTCTGCTGGGTTGAAACCCTTCGTTACAACCAAATTGAAATGTTTTTGTTGCGAAGCGCTGTCGTCAAAAGAAGAATCGGATCGTCCCTCCCGGCATTCGACAGCTGCATCCGAGCGCACACAACATGATCTGCACTTTGAAAGCTCGGTGCACACTTCACCGGTGTGAAGCTGCCCGAAGAATTTTGCTCGCTTTCGGCTTTTCTGAGCCAATTCGGCTGCGTCAGCATAGAGGCTTCTGTATTTCTTTCGGCTAAAATTAAGAACACCTTTCGAAGTTAAATGCCGCAAGGTGACCAATCGGCTTAGATCGATCCCACTCTGCAGTCGATCGTTTTAACCACAGTATTATCAAGCATCAATATTGTTGAAGGATTTCCTTCAATAGCGAAATCACAAAGCAGACCTCTTGTGCTCTATGCGACAATTCGTTTCCTCAACCAATAAAAACATTTATATTTCTTCACCTTCACGTTAACAGCACATAATTAAAACTAGCATATGCTTCGTGGTTAGAAAACAAGCTGACTGCATAAGCGAGCATCAAAGTGTTTGCGAATATCGAAGGGATAACTGCTCTCAACTGTACCCGTCGGGGCTGCTTTTATTATAAAACTAGAACACCGATGTGCCCTGCGAAAAAAACAGCTGTGAGGTCTCCCTCGACAGCGCGGCCGTGGAATGCCCACCCCATTAACTAGGGACCGCTTGTTCATTTGCCCAACTCTTCAGCCCCACTCGTCCCTAACACCTTTCGCAGTCGCTTCTGGTCAATTATTTCTTATTGCCTTACTGCCTACGTAAGCACATTTTCATTCGCCCTACGGCTCAATGTATTTAATATCATATGTGCCCACCTTTACGGGGAGCCAAAAAAGCCCGAACGACATTAGTCATGAATGAATATATTGTTCACACTGCTGACCAATGAATCAAGTGGAAATTACTGTAAAATACTATACGTAAGCTTCATTCTATCGTATCATGCTCACCTCGAATTGACCTATACAGGGTAAGCAAATTGAATCCAACCGATATTCAACAATACATAAAACACGAGGGAACCAAACTGTAAAAGCAACGAGTCTTTGACTCCAATAGAGAGCTCTCCATCACCTCAGCGAAATGGGCTCTTTGATCGCAAAAATGCTCCACTAATTCAAAAAAATCGTCAACAACGAACGACAGATTGCTCCCCTCCTCTACAAATGAGAACATTTTCTTTCTGTTAACTGATTTGCCGCCCTCATTAACGAGCACTTTCACCGTCTTTGCAGATGCACAGCAACAGAAGCCTCCCTCGACATTCATATCTTTCCTTTTTTCTATTCAAATCGACGTTCCCTTCCTATTCCCTCTAATGTTACTGCTCGTTTCCACGTAGCCAAGGCGGGACAATATTTAAGAGTGTAACGAATATCGGAGTCATTATCACAGCAGCAATCAAAAAGAAGTAACACTTTCGAGCAAAATGAACGGTGAAGCAGCTCATATCACAAATTCAACTTACGGCAATGATCACCTATGGCTTGATTTTTTCTTCACCTCAATAATAGTGCTATTTAAAGCACAAAGTAAACTGCGTGGAAGACACATCGATGGCAAAAAACAGGGAAAACTCAGGAAACTGAAGGAAATCTCTGCAGAAGGTACAGCCAATACATCCTACATCTGCATGTTCCGTCGTTGAAACGTTCAGCAATACTAGAGGAATACGATGACCATCCCTTCACATTCCTAGACGGTCACTAAGCTCTGTGAAGGCACGTTTTGCGATCTTTAACCCTAGAAACACATCCTTCGAAAGAGCAAAACATTTAACCTGAGGCTGCTTTTCATGTTCGTTCAGCATGGCTCATAAGCAGCCTAGTGTGACATCATCGGCTCTCAAAGTCCCAATGATACCACCAAAATGGATAAGGATATGCTTTGAATTTGGGAAATTCCTAAAAACATTACTCTAAACCTGCTGGCTCCCTCCACAGTATCTCCATCCATGTGGAGCTCGTTAACAACGTTGCAACAGGCAAGCATCCCATTATTTACCAATGCCAAACGCACGATAACCTAAACTACGTTTTCACTAGGGTTCTATAATACGCGCCGATCCTGTGTTTTCGGCAGGGAGGGAATGGAAGAGACCCAAAGATGAAAGAAACCAAAATTTTTCTGACACAGAACCAGGCCACCGCCTACTACGTGAAAAGATAAAATGCTTCCAAGCTTTTCAGAATCACCTATCCCTAGTCATGAAGTTCCGAAAAAAGATATTCTTCCACTCCTTTCTCATGTGGATAACAATGACATCATCTCCCTCATTCAAAGTATGACACAAGATACAAAGGAAGCAAGAGCCGAACATACTCATGAATGGAATAATAATAACCACGCAAAAATTGAATGAATAAATCGCTCTCTATACAGCTATAATGCTTCATTATAAAAAACCATCATGGCACAATAAAAAGACATAATTAAGCGGGAAGTGTTCCTCGAAAACTTCGACAAGCACAGAAGAACGATGAGGACATGATAGGTGCTATAGCTATCAATAAGGAACATCGAAAGAGAATAAAACGAATATTGCCACACTTACCCGGTCATCCAAATATTCAAAATTCATCGTCCAAATAGGCAACTGAAGCACTCGCGCCACTCGTAATCTCCACCATCGACCGATATCCGCTGATTTGTGCAGACGATGAACGTGGGACACCATCAAAACAACGAGTTTTGTGAACGCTGATACAGTCTGCTAATGCAGTTCATGGTTGCAGAAGGTGGAAACTCTCACAGAACAAATACGAATAAAACATTTGAAGAGCGATCAGATCACTGCAGGAATCAGACCAAGCCTCAACATATGAATCGACAACAGGTATGCGGAGCTGGTTTGTCACTGTTTTTAAGCGGTTATACGGCATGCGAGAATGAGTAATGCTTTCAAAAAGCCTATAAAGAGTTCTGCCTGAAAGTGCCAGTCAAATAAGGAAAATATTCTAGAACACTAAAAAAAACGCCTCTAAACTGCCGAGGCTTTCCCGTGACAGCGACGGAAGAAAGAGAGAAGAGAAGCGACAAAAGTGCATAACTACTACCTTAATGTGGAACCATAAGGTGGGCAATTAACACAGAGGATTCGACCGCCCGCTGCACAGAAACGCTGATCAGAAGGAATCTCCCATACACTCATTGGATAGTAAACTGAAAACTCGTCCCAAATAATGTAACGAAGACCTTCTGGCACAGTTCAAGTTTCACCACGATTCGCGCCCCCTAAAAGAATGCTCAAATTTCTGCACTCACACTATTTTTCGTCCCCTCGAGCAATTCGTGTAAAGAAAGAGCAGCTCTGGTCAGACACATAAAATGAATTTAAATCTCTAGCAATACCCTTTCACTATCAAACTATGAGTACCTGCCGACAATAATAAGGGAATGATGAGTAGGGCAGATGAAATATATTACTTCCTCATTTCAAAAATAATCCCTGATTGAAAAGAGAGCGACTGTTTAACCATATTCTTCACTTCACATCCTTCACTTGGAATGATCCTTCTATCTCGCATAATGCTTATCAACTCACTGATCGTTGCTCATGTCAAATACGAGTGTGGTGTCGCACTGACAGATGCATTATGCAAGACTGAGCTTTTCAGCGTTGGCCATATATTATACAACGTCATTCGCTCATCAGAATCTGAAATGCAAATAAACAATATGAGCATAGAGAAGATCGGTGGACAGATCGACCTCTCCAAATCATCGCGCCATATAATTCTCCAGAGCAGGAGCGGGTCACAATCCACAGTGCAGCTTTTATAATTATTGCTTTGCGAATGAACAAGTAAAAAAATGAACAAATAAACATCTTCACATCGACACTGACACATGTACTGTCGCAAAGGCCTGCTAAAGGAGCGAACAAATAGGTGCAGGCAAAACAAACGGGTATCACACTCGTTTAAAACTCCACCAGTCATTACTAACACGTTGGGGATTCAAATAACGATTTTCATTTGCGCTTACGAATCGATTCCACGCAATCCTCTTGACACCTAATACTTACCTTCGCCAACAAACCGCTTATATACTTGCAATGAACCCCTCAAATTATGATAACACAAATAGATAAGGAGATGAATGCAGGTGAGGATTTCGCAGGAAAATTACCTCTACAAGAAATCTCGATGACCGTATTCTACCTTCAGTTTCCTAAAATTTAATGAATCACATACAAACGTTGCGTTCAGCACAATTCATTTTTTTTTTTTCAAATCATATGAGACTGAAAATAAACCTGCCCTTGACTCATAGCTTTACATTATCGATCCTATCTCTAGTCAGTACAAATATGGCTAACAGCAAGTGGCCTGAACACAAACTCGGCGAGGCATGCCCAATAATATGACTAAAACGACCTTCGAAAGCGGGTTCTGGACCACATCTGGAAACCATATCACAGGCCTTGATGACTCGACTAGATTCGGGCACTGCATTCAAAAGTTCAGCAACTAGCTGTCCGACTGGCTTCGATGGCCATTTGCGCAGAAGCTCACTTGCGTATTCAGCTACAAAACAATTTGCTCGTCATTGAAAAAAAGAAGCGGAATTGTGTGGCAACTTGCCAACTCATCTCACAACGACATCAGCTACTTCCCATAAACATTATTCAGGATTCCATCGCCCCTCCATCTAAACGATGGCTCTCGAAACTTTTACAGTATTGTGGTTCAAAGAGAACTAAACAACTGCATCTGATCTCACTTCGCGCAACCTGCGATACACTAAACGGTACCGCCAGAAGCAACTAGGAGAGGCGGTGCACTCAGTACCCATATCTCCCGGTCCGAGAACCTTCAATAGCGGGTGGGCTTCTTCATGAGTAAGCGAATTTTCAATAAAACAAACACAAAATTCCAATTTCACTAGCAAGATGTTACATTTTCCAACGAAACTTTGCCTAAGAACTCGATATTTCCATGCTCTTTTTAACGCAGCAAATCCGAATTCTTTTTTGACTCATCCATGGGAAGACCCCTCTCCAGGATACAACGAACACTGAGTTAAAAAAGTATGGATGGATAGGAATAGAAAACCAAAATCCCTCATAATACACAATGAGGTGAGCCATCAATCCACTCGACGTATTACAGCAGTATAGCGCGGCAGCAAAAATGCGCAACCGCATCACCGTGTGCCTCAAACGCTCATACGCTTGAAACCTATAATAGTGAGCAGAGAATAAAGTTCAATTTCAACTGAAACTTCTTGAATAAGAGTTTCTGATTCGTGCACGTCTTCCTCACTGGGAAAAGATAAAATGAAACAGGCTAGAAACAGAGCGAAATATTGAAGCCGACGACTTCTTAATGCCACTATATCCTTCCCCGCAGATACAATTCAAATTTTTTGTGATACGATGGGAAACCAAGCGGCTTATAGACATCACCGACGACAAAAACTTCATCCAACAAACTGAACGTGGACTGAATCCAGCAGTATTTCTTATCTGCCTCGGGTAACACTGAAATTTCAAATTTCAGCAAATCGAAAGCGATGCAAGCTGAACGCTTCCATCTATTCCCTTTTTATTGAACTACATCAAGATTCTCAAATACGAACGGTCTGTTCTACTTTGCTCAGTATCCGTGTAAATAACAAGTAAATGAAAGGAGTGATGATAAAAACAATGAAGAAAATAGACTCACAGAACATTTTCTCGGAGGGACACAGATCGGGGCAATGCGCAAACACGCTGCACAGCACTTCTTCGTCCGTCATTAAGTATTCGGATTCATGCTGCCTTCAGTTTATTAGCGTAGGTAATCTCTAGACTGATAATCAAGACAACAAAAGAGTCATCACTTCTGCATTACACCCCCCACTAGTAGAGGGGATGGGTGGATGCTGCCTCATTAACGGTTCTTTTAAACGGCAGCAAACTTGAATTCGTGTCTCTGTTCTTGAAAGCTGCAAATCTCTGGCCACATTCCCCTCTCCCCTCTCCCCCTTTCCAATTCCCACCTCTGTTACTTGCAAACATTCCCCAATCTATCTGCGATAAAGTTAGAGAAGATCAGATGGTGTCAAGGAATTCACAATCTTCGACAGAATCAGACCACTGCTTTATGGAATATTTATTCAAAAGTACTCCTAGTTTCAACACTCGATCAGCATCACAGCAATAGCACTGTGCGTTGTCGCAGATCCAGTCAACACAACAAACAAACAAAAAACGCACCTCTCATTAACAGATTATCCACAAATCCATCAAGCTTCTAAATCACGGACCGACCTTCAATCAAACGACGTCGTCAATTTCCTCCAGCACATCTACATAGAAACCGTGAATTCCCCAAGCTATCACCATCAACAAGTCTGACCACGATCTTCGACCTCTTAACGTTCAACGCTGAGCACAATCTTGTTCAAATGTCACCACAAATAACAAGCCATCTGCAAGTGCCCGCACACTAATTTTTTTGAAATGTTGCGAAGTGAATGTGAATAACCCCATTAGTGCAAGAATGGAAGATAAAAACTATCAGCGATTTATGCTTCGAATATGCATTCATACAAACTAATAAGATAAAACGTACATTGTACAAAACTTGTCCTTGCATATTCCATGGAGTTCGTAGTAGCACAACGGTCGCATTGGATCAAGCTTATTCGAGATTGAACGATGCGTTATCAGACTGTAAGGGAAAGTTGGGCATATCCTGGAAATGACAAACGTTTGTTTCATATCTTCCTTTGCCACTTAACTAAAGGCAAAGCAAACGAGGCAGTAACACACAGCTACAATTATGCTCACTCCAACCAACAACATCTTCGCTGAGTGTAGCACCGTGACAAGAGAATTCTTGCAAATCTACGAACAGCGACCAACTTATTCTGGGGAAATGGAAAATCCGTTAAGTGAAGCATCGAAATCAGCGATCTGACCACCCAATGAATCATATATCGTTTCTACCAGAATATTCCGCTGCATTTCGTTCAGTTACAAGTGCCCTCCATTCGAACTTAAGTTTCCTATTCAATACCGTAAACTGACATGGACTTGCAAAATAAAGGTATAATTCTAAATTCGTACCGATATCCACTGAACCGGAGAAGTAAATTATCTCTCAGCTCTGCGAAATTTCCATCATCATAAGAAACGCTGGAAGTCGAGCCGGAACAAAGTCCCATTTCAGACACTGTCGCTGCTTCGTTATTGCTTGTAATCATCATTTCCCTCTGAGACGACGATGTTTCTGAATGATGCGTAGTTCCGCTAACAGCATCCTCATCAAAATCCTCAAAACAAAAACCCCTATCATCTAAAAACTGCATCGCTGCCGGCTTTGGATTTGATGGTAATAAGCGACGACAGCGCTTATCTAAGCAATCGGCATCGCTGCAGCCTTGTTCTGCTGAATCCAACAGACACCAATTTTCCAAGTCTTCATCCGACGATGACCTTAATGCTTCATTTCTTTCTTCTTGAACCTCTATATTCTCACTGGCTCCCCCAGCAACATTAACAGTGAACTGGAGCTCTTGCTCAGGCTCCAGAATCATTTCCGCTTCCCTCTTGTCCAATGATTCTTTCGACGGAGTTCGCGAGACAAGCTCTTCAGTTCTACAAACCCCTTTCTTCATAGCAACTTTGCCAGATTCTGTCGACCCCGCATCCATATTTTCCAATCGTCGCTCGTCATTATGAGGTTCAGACCAAGTCGGAACACCGGTTTCTCCTGGATTCTCATAACATTTGTCTGTATTTAACTCTGCCAAATCAGCAGCACCGCTGTCAACTTCCTTGGTTTCTTTCTCTGCCAAGTTAATGTAGGACGATCTAAGGTCATCCACATCTACTGCTGCGACGCTATTTCCGCTCATCCGTCTTCTACATATTTCCTTGTTTCTCGACCTTTCGGCCGATTTCTTTTCAGCCGTTCTTCGACTTTCTGCCCTTCTTGCCTTCTCGCACTCTTTCTCAAAGAAGGATATTCGCCCCTTCACTTTCTCCAGATCACCTTTCAGCATCATCAGCTCAGAGTCCAAGAATCCGATTTCGTGACAGCATCGATATGCACGCTCCTGAAGTATGCCAATATCCAAAAACACAATCTTTCAACTTCAAATACAGTTACACTTGAGATATTCAGGGTGAAGGGATTTAGTGAGATTAAAAAGCGAAAACTGGACGGGGGTTGGGAGGCAAATCTCCGTGGTGGGACATATATTCATAACGGCGCTAAAACTCGCAAGATGATATGAAGATAAAGAGAAGTTCAAGTGAGCAGATGTTTGTAGTGTTGCGGTCTGGGAAAGAAAAAACACGAATCATTGTTTTAGGCTCACGGCTTTTCAAATTTTTCCACAAAGGAACCGACAAAAAATCACACTGTCCGCTGAATTGACGTGGCGAATATTTTCAAAGAAAATTTATGTTATTACCGTGCCGCAGACCTGTGAGAATTAGCGAGTTCCCAGCAAGGAATTCATTCATTCCAATTTCTGCAGAAACAAAGCAAAGCAGCAGCCTAACAATTCAAAACATTTTGCTCAGCACGTACCGGTGTTCATGGGAAATAAATTGCCTCTCGTAACGCACTAAACGAGGATTTTTTGCTCAATGAAGTAGGTGGGAGGTTTTTATCCACTCTACTGATATAATGGAGACAGAAGATCCCGACAAAAATGCCCACTATATAGCGATCGCGTTTGTTGGCATTCATACTGCGTTGCGCCTCTCTGTGCCTCATCTTGTTCTCGATCAGACGCTTCTCTTCCGCTTCCTCCTCCAACAATCTCTCCCACTCCTCCAGATTATGCTCTCGAGATGGCACGCAACTAATATCTGCACTCCGATGAGCGGCACCTCGCCCACTGCTTTTGGTCTTCCTGCAAAAAATCCACCTTCTGATTGCTGTTGTCGTTTTGGTCAATCCGACAATCTATTCTCGCGACAGCGAAGGTCGAGGATAAAAGAACCCTCTACGATGTACTCTGTTCAACGGGACAGACTGACTCACAAATTGTTATCACATACATCCTTTCTCCCTCAAATAATTATGGCCACCTTTTTGTGTTCGAACGCTTTCGAGGAGGCGCATCAGAAAAATCACTCAGCACCGTCGTTTCGTTGTCGCTCGAATTTGATCTGCGTTGCCTCGCTGATCTCTGAAAAAACGAGAGAAATACTTTAAAACGACGAGATTTAATTTTCCGATCCAAGACGATGGCCACGGCTTAAACCACGCCACTGTAGATCACGACAATAAACTATACTAGGCGATAAGCAGATGAGTTGAATGAAATGTGCCCACTGTGCGAAGGAGCCATTCCCATTAGTCCAAATTATGTCTCTTCAAATCTCATGTCATAACTCGGCTATATGTCCTGCCATGCACATACACACATTTTTTAAAGTAGTTCAAGTCTCCACTGAAAAATCCTACTCATGAATTGTGCTGATGCAGCGATAATTCCAGCCACTCGATCGCTCTGACGGTTCAGTTGTACCTGATCGAAAGTTCCCATAAAGGTTACGGGGATAGTAAAGCGAAAAGTAGTAGAGAATTTTGAAAATGAATTGCTCTCTCGCCTAATTCTGAGGTCAATGCTTAGATAAGAGGTGGCCGCATGCAGAAGTACGCTGATCGTCGACATAAATGCTTCGAATAGATTGAAATGCACAAACTGTATTCCATATTACTAAAAATACATCTCTCGCATTTTTTGAAACGAATTTAGAGAATGACAGTGCGAACAGCAAACGGAAGCAGAACTTCAACAGCTTTTAAAAACGTTCATCGACGATGAAAACGTAAAGCGGTGATTTCTTATGAAGTGCGAATACCATAAGAATCGTGAGAAGCATAAGATTTCGGCAAACCAACTTCAAACTGCAACTACGTTATAAAACTTTTATGTAAGAGGGAGGTGGGGAAGGGAGGGTTCGATGTTTGATGTTACCTTGAGCGCACCAATTTGCCACTGCTGCAACCTTTCCAAACCATATTCCATATCAAACACAACGCTGAGTACAAAACTAGTGGGTATATGCGTCAGAGAGAGAGGTCAGTTCAATGACTCCTTAGCAAATCCACCTACCGGTAATTACGTCAACGAAATCTGAGCACTGATCAACAGACAACGCTATATCCAAAAGTGAAAAACTAGAGAAACAAAAATCTAATGCAAGTTTCTTCCAATCAATCGAATAAAGGAGACAGGAAAGCATCGAAGTTCACGACCGAAGCGACGGCAAGCAAGTCTAATTGCGACTAACTCAGATTTGGTGTTTGCTAGTTCCTTTGATGAAGATGCAAAAATTCAACGTCACCTTACGTCCAAGGCGAGAATCCTTCGATGGGGTGACGACCGATCTAATGCTCCGTGCATTGCAATTATGTTCCAGGGATGATGAAGGGACAACCGCGCTCGAATTGCATTTACTGCAAATCACCTCTAATTACTCTCTCTGTTTCGCATAGATCTGGTCCTCAGCACGTCTGGGTTGACGATACTCTATTTAGACATTGCAAATATGTAGCACCCACTATGCGACGCCGTGAAAAAGTCACCCTCCCCTCTTGGGTGGACTGAAAGCGAGGGCGTTTACATCCGTATTTTTGCTCAATGTCACGGTAGGTCTGGTTTAAACGAGACGACTGCAAATGAAATCAAGAAGCCCCAAAGCTTCGAAAAAAGTTCCTTCAGCTTTGCCCCTCGTATTAGCTCTCAAATTCAAAAAAAAAAAACTAACACACTGCGCGATTGAAGAGGTGGAGCACGCTGTGCCACACCCGGAGAATGGATCGGCGTCGTAGAACCACTAACTTCACCCTCTTCGCGATTATTCAGTGCTGTCTCAGCTCCTTCTTCTAAGTGCTTCTTCCTCATCACCTTGAACAACAGATATATTCCTCACTGAGCAAGCAGCAGTCATTGGTACACCTTGCACTGGCACTACATTCAATAACCTGTTTCTCAAGACGGGTTAACTAACTCTCTAGAAGTGGATACAAAACAAGCGGGATGGCACATCCTCAGACAGAAATGGTGGTCTTTGTTGCACTCCGACTTATCAAGTCAACCAACAGTTCACACCTATACAACCAACGGAAGAGCATATAACAACACTCCTTATACCAACAGACTGCAATGACGCCCACCAAGGAACGGAATAAACAACATCAGCCTGCGGTGCCATTCAAATCCAAAAACTCCACGACAACGACCTTGGTCATTCGCGAGTGCTAGGGAGGCAGGTCATGCAAGCACCACCACCGGGAGAGGTAGACAGGGTTGGCACCGCCTCTAAAGTGCAGATGTTTACGTATGCAATGACTAGAAAATCAGTCAGTGTCAAAACAGCGATGACAACAACCGCATAACGCAAACACTGCAGAGACTGCCCACCACAAATATCGCATATATTAAAGGGTCTTTCTCGAACGCGGCCACACTGCTGAAAGACAGCCGTAGAGTGAACGCCGACCTGTTCAAGTAGTGCAGCTCTAAGTCTTTCAGCCTCGTCGTCAACGCTCGGCTCATCTGCAACACCACGCTTAGCCACATCTGTATCCGCCTCACTTGGAACACCACGAGGCACTGCACAACGTGACTGCGAATCTTGAATACGTTCATATACAACTTGTGTTTAACTCCAACTTATTTAACACTGTTGCAAATTCTGCAATTTCTCCAAAAAATTTGTTTTTTTTTTCTAAGGATCAGAGACTAAAGGGGTCCCGAGATACATTTTACTGCTTTCCCAAGATTTAAAAAATTACTCAGCTCCCAAGAAAGAAGATAAAAAGAAGTTGTCGTCTGTAACCATCAGTAAATAACTTCTCTTCAGCTGGCTTTTCATTCATATGCATTGCCTCAAAACTTGACACACCAAGCGCCTCCTGTCACCGAGTCCAAAAGAGGTTTACCCTGCTTAGTTTTCATCACTGAAGCTTATCCCTCAGCCGTTCAGCAAATAACCTCATCGATAACGATGGTACTATGCACAGTAGAGAAGAAACCATCAGAAAGAGGGAAGAGAGACGGCACAAAACGGTGGATGATGTTAACGAATTCTATGCATAAATTATAACTGCGGCGCTGGCATAACTCAACTATAAAAAATAACAACCTTCTTGAAATCCCTTTCAACCCCTCCGGCACAATTAAGAACGGCCTCATTTGAATAAAACCTCCTCTTCCATTAAAACAGTGTGGAATTTACAACCTCATATCATCCGTGAGAACAAGCCTCCTGAAACACTACCGAACCCCTCATTTCATCAAGAAGATGACATAAAACAAGGCCATTAGGATTTTAAATATTCCAACAACCGCTCAATTCGAATAGGCAGACCTCGACTCTTCCTCTGCTACCAATTCCGGGCTTGCACTGCTTCCCACTTACCTCTCTGACTGTTATGGAACTGTAGACCGCATGGAAATAAACGACATCACTATGAGCGAACAAGGAAGCGAAATTCTCGTTTTGTTCAAGTAGACTCACCTCGGTCACTATCAACGATATCCATGCCGACTTGCTCGTAATTATCACCTAAACCACCCTCCACATCCTTCTCTATCGCTGTTGCCACATCCTGCTCAAAGCGCAGTCGAATATTATGTAACGCCTCATCATACCTAGACGAAAACAATTAAGTTTTTGTCAGCAGTAACCATTAGAGATTTAAAGATTATTGGACGCTCGACAAAATGCTCCTCGAGCATATACAGGAAGATAGCAAAAACGAACAAGCCTGTGGATGGAGGATACATCTAACCTTTGCATTCGATAATCAAATGACATCGGGTCACTGTGATAAAGGCATCATACCATACCACGATTGTGATAAAGCACTAAAATGCTACGATCGGGTCATTCGGCTCACTATTAATAAAAGCATAAGGCAGACGGCTTTCCATCTCCAACGCACCAATGAGAGCAAATTTCGAGTTCTTCTCACACTGACGTTTTTTTGTCCAACTATAGCGCAATGACGTTAATTAGAGAACATAAGGGGACTGCTTGCATTTCAGATTTTTAAATGAGATTTAAGAAGAGGATGCAGACGAACTGATGAAATAAGGAATATAATCTTTAAAGCAAAGACCTCTAGCATTATAGACTACCATTCCACTAATACTACTGAAAAAACCATGTAGAAAAAACTTCAGAACAGGAAATTCCATCGAATTTTTGAGAAGTGTTATCCACCTCAAACCCACGTTCAGTTTATTCGACCACAAAACTCACTCATTCGACCATGCCAGCTCTCCTTCCGGTATATTTCCGTGGAGGGCTAAATGACCACCACAGTCACGGCGCGTGTCGTTAGCGACGGTGACCACCAATGGCTCAACTCTATTCATCGAAGAACGCCGCAATCCTAAACACAACAACCGTAATCACAGACACTTCTAAAATATAGGCTACCAGTTGCGTGCTGTGGTGTCTGTGCACTACTTACAGACAATGATATGCGCCCTGATCACTGCTGATATGTTACTGCCGAGTTGCATCGCACACCAGTACTGCATTTCACACCAAATTTTCCCTCTCGAGTCCTCTCGTAATCCGCCAAGTTTCTCAAAGAAGGATTCAACTAAGAAACAAGTAAAAAATAAAACCCCCTCTTCGCCCTTTCTTCCCATTTTTTTCTCCTTGTACAATTCTTCACTGAATCATGAAGGCATTTCGGCATTCCCTCTCATCAGTAGAGATTTCTATGTGACTCAAAATGAAACATCAAAGAACAATAAAGAGCTCACTTGATCCAAGTGAAATGACCGAATCCACGTCATGCAAAATCAATGGGGAAGCAAAAGCCAAAGATATCAAAAAGAGAGATATCAAAAAAAAGAGAGTGAAACGGTTGGAATGAAATCACTGGAATTATAAATCAGCCACCGAAGGGGTTTTTCTTTTATACGTTCCTAACAGTGTTTAATAGGGACATTCAACACAACAATCGATTAAAAGCACCGACAGAAAGTGAACTGACGATCTCGGAGAGAAGCCGTCCCACGTTGGCGCATTTTCTCAGGTACCCACCCTCTTTCAGCAACCGCTCACTACCTCAGTGTCCCCATCAAATATAAACAGGAACAGAAATAGACCATTTCTCCAAGCGCTGCTTTCACTTCATCACTAACTAACAATGTTGCGTGCCCGGAACAACACAACAGACAATCTGCCACCCTACAGACAATAACCCTCACATCATTGCAGTAAAAATTAACTAATAAGAGCATTGTTTTCAACATAAACTTTATCAGGTTCAATGATTTCAGTGCACCTTGCCTTGATGCTTTTAGCTTGCAAAGCGAACGTTATTTGATGTTTGACAATGAGGCAAGTATGAGAAGTGGTGCATGTTAAATATGTGAAGAGGAGCGGTGACAAAGACCATGATGAATGTGACCTCGAGGCTTAATCACGTGCAAACACAACAACTCGGGCAAACCTTCTCGAGAAGTCCGTTTGCAGCATTATTCGAAACAAAACACCGATGAAAGTGAATCTCTTCGCCTTATGGATGGACATTGAAAAAATCAAACATATGAAAAAAAATTGACTTCCAACCGATATGAGGGCAATGCACTAACTTCATATTCAAGCATTTGCATGTGCAAAACCCAATAATATTTTTCGTCAACTACAGTTCGATGTCGTTGCGACTTTTTCAATGAATTCAGCGATAGTGAATTTTCGCCAAATGAACGCAAACAAGAGCGATCGATGAACTTGCAAGATTGGAACAAGACACACCGCGGACTTTCCTTTAGTTATAGGAGATATTAATTTCCTCCTCGAAATTCTTTCTTCGCAGAGTTAATGTCACAAAAAGAAGAATAAATACCTCCTTTGGCATTCGAACGCGAACTGTCCAATCGAACCCATGTCGATTTCGTAGACCCTCCATGACGCGCTGATCGTGGATGTACTGCACTTACTGCCTCTAATGTCGCATCTGAACAGAAAATCACTCTCACACAAATCCTCTTCGAACGATATCAATGTTTCTTTTTCGTTAAACATCATTCTCCTGCAGAACATATGCAAATTTACTCAGCATATCACTTTCTGCACATCATTCACTCTTTATAAGACATTTTCGATGCAATCATTCCAAAATATGAAGCGTTGCTCTATTTTTGAGAATAGGAGAGTGATTCGAGCCAAGCGCACTCACCGCTTGTTCCTTGTGCAACGGTGGGACTTGTCTGCTCCTTGTAGAATGCTCCCTGCTCGCTCATGCTTGCTGCAATTTGGGTCAGCTGACGACGTCTCTTCTGCGCTGAAACAATCGCCGCTCTGCGCAGACTCTCCTCATCATCAACAACGTCGTCGCCACCGCACTGATTTGCCCTTTCGTCATGCACAAAACCCTAAACATTCACTGGACGTTATAATGCCAGCAGCATTAACCTCTTCTAGGGTCACAAGAATGCAGAACGAAAAAGGAGGGAAGGGAAGGTGGAGATAAATCCGCAGAATTGGAACCTTTTTCTGACCAAATGTGACAAACTCTTCGGGCTTCAGTGTATCCGGGACTGATTTCCTTTTTTCCGACAGAAGACGCAGAAACCGACTTTTGCAACTCGTTTGTTCTGCTTCAAAGCTCCAAAAATTTCAATAAAAACTTCCTGTCCTTCAACTTTCTGGCAATTTCTGAACATCTGAAGCGGTAGAACTCATTACCGATATAGTGAGAGGATCAATTTCAGCTGCAGATCACAAAAGAAAAATAAACTTCCGCCTAACAATCACTCAGGTGAAATTGCAACATTCCAAAGTTTCCATCTCGGATGCTGGATCCATACCCTCATTGATCTCGCTCCATAAAATGACTGTAAGACATGCAAATCGAATGAAATCGCATTCATTATGAAAAGTAACTAACCGTGAACATATAACACACTTTCTACTCCGACTCAAAGAGTTCATAACGGCAACTACAACCAATGAAGTAATCCCATTTACACTCTGCCGTTCTGAGCGCAGTTCGACGAACCCCAAAATGATGGAATCAGGCCATAAAGAAACGAATATCACAACAATAGCAAAATCTACAGCCACCGAACATCGTACTGTTTTAACAGCAACGGTTCGGGAAATTCCAAAACAATCAGAAATAACCAATATCCGACCGGAAACTTCACATTTCTACAATTCCCTTCGATGCTTCTATGGCCGACCGACTGCTGCCATCTAAATCCACCAGCCGGTCAACTCATCGAGGCCTGTTTCATAACGTGATCAGTGGAATAATGCGTACCTGCATTTCTGCAATAATTCGGTCCACTTCACGCTCCTCATCCAGGCTTGTCCACGATGTCAGCTGGGCATCCGAGTTTGTAGATATATGTGAGATGATCCTAAAAAAATCTATGCACTGAGTGGGAACCATCAGAATATTTTGGAAAACTAAGTACCAAAGAAGAAACATTCGGAAGTCAACCTTCGAAATAACAATAACACCAATGGTAGGAACATAGTCAACTCCTTGGCTCGATCCTTCATGAAAGAGTTGATGCATAGTTTCAGCCACGAAGTGAGTTAAACAGCCGACTCCGGCGTAAATTTTATACTTACTCGACTTTTCTGGAGACATCTGAGATCTTCCGATATACTGTGGACAAAGACTGACAGAAATATGCATAACACATTTACAGATGTCGAGAAAGAGCGAACATCGACTTACTTTATTGTATAAAATCGGCAGCTATTTACAGAGCTGCCTTTATCTCATAACCGTTATTCCACTTTCCCCAAAAAAGAGCTGACAAGTAAACCATTTGCGTCTTCGACAACATTTGCGATGTGAGCGGAAATTACCCATCGTCGGTTCATCCTCAAGACATCTGAGCAGCGATCATCTACCATAAACTGCGCGAAACACTTACCACATGCGCCACACGACAGAACGCCACTAAGAGTGTTCTTCGGCTGATTCCTTTACATGGGTACGACGCATTTCAAAAAACATCAGCTCCCACAGCAATTATGCTGCTAAATTGTATTCTTATAAGCCTGTCGGTGTTGAACTATCCTTTTGTTCCAGCAATATCTTCTACCGATATAATGTCCTCCACGCTTATGTCACTGAACACCTACACATCTCCGCCCGTAAAACGGTGAAATCATAGCAGCATGTGTAGGCAGGGATACCGTTACTTCAGCAGTACGCGAGTATGGAACGGCAACTGAAGCGCCATTCTTGAAGAACACTACTTCAGCATTAAATATATAACGAGGAACGATGCTGGTTTTTTAGATTCTTCAGAAATTCATCGGTAACTTCATCAGTGAAAGAGCACAGAAGAGGCCGCCGACAGCTAAATTGCTTTTTCCCAATTTATCGACCATTTTAGCAATTACAAAGTTGTGGAAATGACCTAACGTAGGGAATTTGTTCAGAATAATCAACTGTGCAAATAAACGGCAAAAACTCCGTCACTTCAAGCGCACACGATCGGCCGCAATCTTAGAGGGATTAAGGTTGGCTGATGACGCGGTCATTGACTCATCACTCCTTTGGAAGACGATGAATCTGCATAAACGGTCACCGAAATAGAAAAATTAGGCGAATTTGTTGCTCCCGAATCTGGCGACTTAATGAAATTTTATCCTTATTGCTTCGCTCTTCCTCGCCACTCAACTATTTCATAGATCGATACATAAAATGACAAACTAACGAAGAATACGCGGTTAGTTTCGAGAACAAATCTTCAATTTAACACGCTGATGGGGGCAAACCACAGATACTCAACCATTCTGTTCGCTTCAAATGCTTGACAGAAATGGGTGCAAACAGACATAGAAGCGTAACCCTTCAGTCAAGGATAGCAAAATAAGGGCCGTAGCACGACCACGAAAGTGAAACTGAAGGATGGAAAGCTGATCTCAAAGGAGAGCAGCAATGTCATATATTTTTGCCTTGTTTTAACAAAGAACACGAATGAGACATGCCACATTATTGATATACCGAAAGAGATTCCTGACGAAGGACTTACCCCTCCGCATCGTAATCCGAAGGAGAATAGGGCTCATCGGCTTCATCTCGGATCTCGCCGTCCTCTAAAACTGGAGATCTCTCATAACGAAACATCTGACAACCGTTCCTGAAAAAAAAAGCAGTGGCCAAGGATTTGCTTTAAATGAGGTGTGGCAGAGTGTACAACACCGCTGTTATAATGAAGGAATGGGATAAAGGAAGCACATGGGCGGGTTAGCAGAGATAAACATCCTCTTTCATATCCCTCACCATCAACGGTACAGCGATACTTGGAACCTACCAAGCACTTTCCTTATTTCATTCCTTCTTCTCTCCTTCCACCAGCAAGGTGGGACGAACCGAAAACAGTATTTGACGAAGACTCTTTTGTGAAGAATCTTCGTCAAATACCTATTTTATGCAAAACTCTTTTGCGCTAAGAAATCAGTTTGGAAGGAAATATCTCAAACAAATGAATCATTAAAGCAATAATTGTTAATTTCTTCAGCAAATGTTTAACGAAAAGTTTCCAAAGAATCATTAACTGATGAGGTGGCAGCAAGCTGGCCCGAAACTGCGCCCTTTTAAGTTTTCAGCTTATCGCGGTGACAATGAAGAAGACGGATGAGGTCTCCGAATAGGGAGAGGCGATCACGTAAAATTCATGTCCTCCCTCGCAACATGCAATATCTGCAGAGCTTGCTTCTTGACAGTGAAATACACTCCAACAGCAAAATACCTATCCAGCACTTAACTCATAATGAGACATATTAATTATCTAACAAAGAGAACGCAAAAGGTGTTTAACGAGAAGATCCGAGCTCGCTCAGTGAATTCTATGGCATATTCCACATGCATTTCCAGTTAACAACCAGGTATCCGGTGACAGGTCAATGCTCGAAGCGAACCTCTTCGTAAAGGATAAGCAAAACTTCCTCCTGCCCACAACCTCTGTAATATCTACATTACTGCTCGGTTGTCGGTTCTAGAAATATCTAAGTAGCGGCGATAACGGTGATAGCAATTCATATATTCAGCGCCAACGGCACATAAGTGGAACAAATTGGATCAAATATAAAGCCTTTTGGTCACATTTCGAGATCTGCTTCTTTGAAGGCTGCTGATGATATAGTCATTTCAGAGGTCTGGAATCCCTCCAGAAGAAATACCTCCGAATATTTGCAATAAAATTTAGGCGCTATTGCAGCAAAATGGGTTCACCTTCGAAAATCCCTGAAGTAACGAGACGGAATTCCGGAAGGATATTAAACAAATTACGGACGGGAAATCATATCTCCTGGGTTTTAAAATGAGGATACTAAGAAAGGGAAGACGCCAAATGTAGTCATTGCTTACAAAGGAGAGTGAGAGGGATAAAATTCCGGATTATGTCATACTGTGCCAGTAAAAGAATTACGAGATGCAGATGATAGGAATTTGTGGCTTAAAAGTCGACACCACTTTTATTATCTCCTCGCCTAAAAACCACCTTTAGTGAGGCTTGAAATTAACGACGGTATTTAACGAAGCCCACTTCTTGGGCGACTCGGTCATTTCGGAACCACTGCTAGAAGGTTATGGCACCTCTTGAGAAGTCCAAATATGTCTTAAGCATTCTCGCATTTCCCTCCTACGGAGTGACACTTGTCCAAGAGGGTGTGCCATCTCGAGAGATTCAGTCTCGAGTCACTAGGTCAAGCAACATGCTTCAATATGACAAATAGAAGGGCTTGGACGATTAGCGCCGTCGCACTTCCACGTCATGAAAATGTTGAATGAAAAGTGCATAACACGACTAAAGACTAATATGAAACTGCAAGGATCGCCACGATCGCCCATTTCGCCGACGCGGATGCCCGTCGAAGAAGCAAACCGCCTCACCCACCACCGCCGCTTAAAATAGGAAACAACACAACGGCACACACCCCCCTCTCCCAACTCCCACTGTTCTAAGAGAGGTCATTCCTCTAGCAACTGCAATTAATGTGAGGCCATTATAGGGCGAAAATACTTCGAAAACTCTGAACCTCCTCTTTAGCTTTAGCGCTGCAACACTGACACTATTCGACTGCGCGGTAAATTTAAACGCTACAAATTTGAAGAGGCCATTGATTTGAGGTTTTATGTCGATCCCTATGAGAGACGAATGAGCGGTGGAGCGTACAGGGGGGAATGTTTATGACGGATATCCGGGTCAAATATTTGGCAAGTTATGCCTGCCGTCGAAACCGACTATCCTCGATCTGACCGGATGATAGTGATCAAAGGTAAGGCTACGGAAAGGAGTACTTGTAAGTAAGGGCACATCACCCTTCGATGACGTCTTCAGCCATATGCATTCGCAGCATCGCTAAATGAAATACTGAATGCCATCTTCTTTGCTGGAAACAGGCATAACGGCTAAGCAATACCTCCAAGAATTGGTGTTTTCTATCAGTTCAACTGGAAAGTCCCCTGAAAACATATCAGTCGCAAGCTTCGAGAAAACCTCGCTTCTAAAGAGACAAAGGCGCCCGGAATGGAACAAGCAAACGAAGCAATTTTGCTCGTAAGAGGCTTTCCTCCCATGTTATTTCCATCAAGTTCGGGTAACCAACCGTTCAGTTCAGTTCGAACTCGCACTCAGTCTAAAGTGAAACCATTTGAATCCTTTCGACAACAGACACAAATATGCAATATTCAAGAAATAAAACTCACTATTCAATGGGCTCGTTGCGCAATACATCGAATGACACCACCCGACTTTGTGCCCACAAAACGTCGTCCCTCTTTGTTGCTTACTCTTCGTTGCAATCCTCAAACTGGATGGTTCCTGATGCTTCATATAATGCACTGTGTTCCCTGATCACTTAGTGGAAAGCATGTGGATGCGCGAGCGGGGGGGAAGGGAGGGGGGAGGGGGTTGAGGCACCCTCAGTGAAACAGTTTCTTTTCGAGATAACCTTATCTGATCGAAGCGTGTGCAATTCAGGTTTAATTTAGTAATGTGGACATTTAATGGTCTTTATTAACCCGAGAACCCGAGAGATGTTGATCTTTATTAACCCGAGAGCTTGAAATGATATGCACAATGATGATGTGCGCTGAATGTTTGGAGAGTAAAGTAGGCAGTAGATCGAAGCAAATGACCACACTCTTGCAGACTGCTCGAAATGCAACTGCAAACTTCTATTCTCTTTCACTTCCCGATGACCTTTTGATAATAAAATATTCTACGGAGTGTACTGAATAAAAAATATCAATGGTTCCATTTTTCGAGTCATTTCTCCTTCCATCCGTCACAAAAAAGTTCGTTTTCAGAGCAGACACTCTTCGAGAAGAGAGGTTTACAACTGCGCCGCGAAGCTCCGAACTCCGATAGCTCCGATATCCATTTATTCGGGGTGTAACACTAGACCTATTGAGAACTTACAATATCATAAATGACTTATTGATAGTGATTGGGAGGAATTTCCCAGTATGAGTTCTTCAGTCGATGGTACCAAAGGAGGGATCGGCTGAAATTAGGCGACGAATTATATGGAACGGAAGTGAGGATGAAATACAGTTGACCATTCGTCATTGGGGGAGATATCTTTGTTAGTTGTTTCGCACAATATGAAATTGGAAGAGAATTTCTTTTATTTTTTTTTAGATTTCCGAACTTTAGAATCTCTTAGTAACTCTCCCAACCGGAGACTTCGAACTTTTCAGTGAAAAATTGCAATTATGCAGAAATATTTCGTCACTCATTGACCCACATCTGCGGTCGCATAATTCTGCAAAACATGCGACGCGTAAACAACTCCAGAACACTCGACGCCTTTCCACATGCGACACTCTCTCGTCGACTGTTCCGTCGATGCCAAGTGAGCAGACAACACCGGCACGACGAAAGAGCTCGCAAAATCGGCGGCAGAGAAGCGCGCGAGTATAAGAGAGAGCACATTCGTCTAGCGTCATTCCGTTGAGCTCGAACACTCTGGAATGTTCCATGCCCACAGCCCGATGGTATATAAGGCGTTTCATGCGTCGTCCACTCAGATCAGCTGTTGGATCGTCGTTACCGAGGTATGCCTTGAGTCGTTTGGTTGTTCGCGTGAGTGTGTTTGGTGCTGAGGTCATTAGGAAGGATGGTCGTATAGGGGTGCAGTACCAGCACTACGTCGCGAATTCTCCGGAATCGATAGTTGTGCGGCAACGACCATCAGCCAGCTTTTAGTCTTTTTCTCCTTTTTTTTATGCTTGTAGAAGCACCATAATTTATCCTCCACCTTAATTTAATTAAAAGGGTATTTAAAGCTGTGATTTATACTCTATATACCCCTTATCGATCGATACTTGCCTTTGCAGTAAATGTTTTTTATTGTCCGCGTTCAGGTCGATTTTTTGCAGCATTTTACTGGTGTTCAACGAAAATGGCTCTTTTCCAATATAATCCGGGCGCCTTCCGATTCCCACCAATTGAAAAGTGCATGGCGCGTGTGTTCAACGATGCACTTCGTGAGGTGGAAACACCGCTCCGTTGGGTGGCACCCTACTGGCTGGATATGCCGGACATCCAAGAGTGCAATATCGGAAACGCTCTCGGAAAGGTAGGCGCTTAGAGTTTATTTTTCATTTTTATGGATTCCACTTTTTTCTCCTTCACAGAAAGTTGTTGGCTGTTCTGCGTGTAAAGCTGTAAAATGCGAGCAGCACGCGCATCCACCGTCACGTTTGAAAAGAGGCAAGGTTTATGTTTGCTCAGTGTTTAGAATAGTTTTGCTGCTTTTAACTCTGCGTTCATACTGAGGTACGAGTCGTTTTTGATCCCCGAGGATATTTAAGTTATCGCTTTCGTTTGGCATGGCCACCAATAACCGCATCGTTCACCGCGTAGTGCAAGATGGCAAATGTGCAAAAGATCAAGTTGAAGTTGCGTTCATACCTGGACGAGTGGCTGTTTGTTTGCGAGCAGATAAATGAATGCTTTTACATTGCAGGTGGTTGACGATAAGGAGAAGTTCGCTGTTGAGTTGGACGTGACGCAGTTCCGTCCGGAAGAGTTGACGGTGAATCTCCGTGATCGTGAGCTGGTTGTTGAAGGTCACCATGAGGAGAGGGCTGATAGCAGCGGCAAGATCGAGCGTCATTTCATTCGCAAGTACACTCTCCCAGAGGATGCACAGCTTGATAGTCTTGAATCGCATCTTTCTGACAAGGGGGTTCTGTCGGTGTGCGCCAAGAAGGCTGCAGTTGCAGGCCCTCCAGCACGCAGCATTCCAATCCAGCCTGCTCCGAAGGAAACTGTGAAGAAGGCGGGAGAGAAAAAGAAGTAAGCTTCGTCGTGGTCTGAATGCGATCTGCACTGTATGTATATTATCGCTAAGCTGGTGTCGTTTTCACCGAATCTCTCATGTTGTCGAACGTATATTTGATATTTGTTTTTCTATGCTTGTATATGTAACCGGGAAAGAAATTTTGTTCTCTGCGAGCTACGAGCCTATCCCCTGTACATGATGTTGTTCTCTAGCTCTGAATCAACGACCTCATTTGTTCTTTGCGTATTTCCCACCGGATCTCGCAGGTATACCAATGTTGACCTCTTACTGCACTAACTGTTTTTAATTCTAATCCTTTAAATGCAAATAAAATGAAAAATGTTATTGCGGTAATCGTCACAGTGTTACTTTCGCAGTAATATACAGTGACAGCAAAAAAGTAATGATTGAACAGTTTATTGTAGAGATGCGTTTGCCCAACGTTGTAGTGAGCAGACGAATAAGAGGATGACTATTCTGAGAAAGGTAGGACCTTTGATCATGAGGGTTTAGGTGGGTCTGGTTCGACATGCTCGACAGTGTTCTTAAGCACTTTTAGTTGCTGCATGAGGAATTCCTTCTCCATCCTTAGTGTCTGAACTTCATTCAGTGCTTCGTCCCTTTGCGATTTTATCTGAAATTCTTGAGGCTTTTTGACTGCTTTCCCATTTTTGAACGCTTAAATATACTGACAAAAGAGAAACAATTTCGGCGAAACGATCCAGTCTTCTTTTTACACATCTGCTGCGTGTGAACGTCCGAGCAGTTTGGAGTTTCATCTCAAAATTTCGTTTTTTAGTGGAGGCAAAACTGACAGCCATCAAAGAAGCGACATTTCTTGGACACCTGGGTCATAGATCGTTGGAGGAGGCTCCTAACGATCCGCGAGTCCCGAAGGAAAACTTTGCAAAGTTAAGAATTTTGACTCTTCTAGAGTTACTGTGTATCGGCAGCAAGTCACTAAATACTGCGGTTTGTTTCATAACCAAGGACAGTAAGTGAGGAGTGCGAGAACACTATTTCACTTTGTTCATGCATGCTGCCTTCACCTGGAGCACTAAGTAAAATATTGCAAGGGGTGTGCTCTTCGTCAGTTGCGTGCATGTTCTAGAAAATGTCTTCCTGGACAGGATGGTAACCCTGGAGGTCAAGGGAAGAAAGAAGTTTAAGGAGTTACAGGAAGTCGAGTCAAAAGCAGTGGGTGATTGTTAAGATGAGGACTCAGAATGCGACAAGAGATAAATATGCAAGGCATCTGCTACAAATGTTCTATGAGGTTTACTGAAGCAAACAACGCATAGGCGTTTCTGGTTAAGACGCAGTTATGCTGTAGAGCCCTATTAAAGATCAACAGTGCTGAAGAAGGTGACAGGTTAGGTGACAGGTTAGTCGTCACAGATGAACTGAATTCATATTTAGTTTAGGACGCCGTAGTCGACAAAAACCTGACACGTCGCTTTGTTCCTCACTTAAATTGCAAGACACTTAAGTCAACATGTCGGAGGGCACAAACTCTTCGTCAACAGCTTCAGTTTTTATGGGTCCAATTCCAGTTTTTTGACAGAATAGTGCGAAAAATTTTCTCCTGGTATTTTCTGGAGGCTGCAGCGAACAAACGGAGGATAGTTAAAATGAAGGAGATAATAAAACTCTAACCGCTTCTATTTCCTTGGAGTGCTTTTGCAACGACCCGTTAGCGACGTTTTCTTCTTGGCATTTTTTTAATTCTTCGATCTGTAAAGAATAAATATTTGATGAGCATTTTCATGGATTAGCGACTTGGAAAGTAATACGAAGATAAACGCAGGGGGATTGCTGTTGCGAGCACGCTGGAATATAGCCAGCTTAAGGCATAATAAAGCATGAAGCTCTCCACTAACTCACACTTAACAATTTCAACCCCTTCTCTCCTTACGTAATTAGAGGATTCAAGGACCCTATATGGCCATTTTCATTCCCACCTGTTCCTATCCAGAAAGCTATTTATGGATATGATGCAATAAATTTTACAGCTGAGAATGACCTAGAGGTGTTCATTAACACAATGCAGATATTTCAGCGTGAAGCCTTAGAAAGAGCAAATCTTTAACGCACACGATCTTGACCTTTGTTTGTGGATGAAAAGAAACGACCTCTTCATTAGCGGCATTACGTGACGCTTGAAGCTCCTCACATTTCGCCTCCATCATTCGCACTTCACTTTGCAATTCATTGCAACGCGTCTCGAGTTTGCGCAGATTCCTCAAAAATTCGTTTATTTATGAACGCTGTATTGATGTTATCACGATAGATGTTATCACCTGCACTCCATATGATATGCAGTTAAGCTTTGGCAAAGCTCAATGAAAGCAGATCACTCAACAACGATAACGCACTACTCTTCCGGTGGAAAAAAGCTCGAACTTTGCAGGGTACAGGCAAAATTGCCTTGTGGCTTGTATCTCGCGTCAGTGAAACGGTTAACTAACCGACTTACTAATAGTCATAAGAATGGAAGAGCAGTACGAGAGAAAGAGAAAAACGACGGTAGGGGACAGAGAGGAATACTTACTCCATCGATTCAGCATTTTCCCTTCTGTGGCCGCTTCTGAATACACTCGAATAATCGCGGGAAGTCGAGCTGGTGAAGTCGTACTGGTCTGACTTGAAAGTACTTCAGTTAAATGCTCTTACTAAACAACAAATTCGAATTCAGGTCCACTTATCGCATCTCAAAGGATGCGAGCAGTTGCAAAGTACAGAGAGTGGAAACAAAATGTTACGCATACGCCGCATGGAGTCATCTATCCAGAACTGTTCTTTACCAAATAGTCTATAAAAGAGATACGCTCTGCGTTTACCTGCTGGTCAGTATTGGTCGCGACATGAAGGTGCTCAGCTCTTGCCTGACACTGCTCATCGACAGATATAACTGGCACTTGTGGTGGCGAAGAGTTCGGCTCTAATAACTGCAATCTTACTGATTACAGCATTAAAGTATCCTCTTATGTGTCTCGAATCCAATTTGCTCAAATAAATGGGGCTCTTATGCCGCACGATTCTGTGAGCAGCCGATCGACAACAATACTGCCTATCATAACTTAGCCAAAGAAAACGCCTGAGGCTATTATCAAGCATGTACGAATTAAAAGAAAGCCGCTTTCTGCATCCTTTGATCACTACCACTCGAAATTTCTGCGTGACCTTTGATAGAGGTTCACTGTCAAGAACATACTTCACCATTGGCGATTCTTTCCTTAACGAGTGCGTGCATCTGTGCTTTCATCCTCGCCAATTCGACCTCCACTTCCCTCTTCGCATTCTGTAGTCTGTCGATCTCGTCCTGAATCAATGATTTGTCCAGATGTTTCACCGCAAATGTTACTCTTCGCATTTGAATTCGTTAATCTAACAGCAATGAACAAACATCTTCACAGCCATAGTACTGGTAAGCTATTTTTTATGTTCCCCCTACCGACGGGTACTTGGTGTTTGTCTGCAAGTAACTATGAATGAAGATGGAAGTACTGCTAGCAAGATAAGCTTGTGCACTGAGGGAGCTGGGACGGGTTGCTAAGGCTATTCCTTAGTAGATGTAGCAGCACTGTCAGTTTCACTGCTAGAATTCGTGGATGGAGACATCTTCTGTTGCTTCGTCTTCCTCCATTGCTGTGAAATATTCTATGGTTACTGAAGGCCGCCATGTCGAGCAACGTGTAACATCACAGCCTCTGGCCATCTTCTACAAGTATGCTTCATTGAGCATTTCATTAACCATTTCGTCTATCATATCTACAGCTTTTTTCATTAGAATATGAATACATGAGGAATCTTTCCTATTTATTTGTATGGCTGCGTAGTTGTATAATTGCTGGAGGAATTCCGGAACGAAATTTGTGGAAGCGGATTGATAAGCCTCTGGAGGAAATTATTGATATTTTGGGAAGAGCGCATTTCCCACAAGATCATAAACTGCTGCATTATATCAGCGAAGCAAAAGGAGGCTAAATTTCATTCAAAAATTTCACGAATAGCAGCAAATTTAGCCCATCGCCACAAACGTTCGTTTTATACTCCTATCATTAAGTCGGATAATCTCATGGATTTACTGAAATCGGCTTCTGTTGAAAGGGTCTATAGGGAGAAGGTAGCTAGTGAGGCTGAGCTATGAGGGTTATTGTGTAGCCAACAGTGGGAATTTGTTACCCAAGAACCTCTTCCAATAGATATGATAGGAACAACCCGGTCTTACCCTTTGATAATTCGGACATTTTATGTGTTGTGGATTGTATCCTAACTTCATCGTGACACTAACACCACCCAACGACCATTCGAAAACGTCGTCCTATTGACACAGCTATCGCGGTCGCCTCCAATCCTATCGCGTTACATATTTCGCTTAACTGTCTGAGGACACCAGCGTTATCAGTTCTCAATCACAACTTTACAGTGTTATCGCCATCATGGCGAAAAGTGCGTCTTCAGAGGACAATTGTTTTTCAGTGCCTTTAATTCAAAAGGGTTTCCGTCATATGGAATGGAAAGAAGCTTGAGTCGGATCCTTACTAGAATTTAAGAGCTTCACGTTAAGAGAAGCCTTAAGAAATGCTTGTTTCATAAAGTCTATTCTTTGCCGACATAAATACAGTTTCGTTTGTCCTCATCCATCTAAAAGCATCGAAATAATTTCGCTTTTCCCCACGAGCAATCGCCGAATCTCGTGAAATCTGATATCCTTTGCCTTTTATCTTTCACTTCAGGCATAGATGTGAACCTTTTCTCGGAGGTGTTCTTAATGCACTGCTCCATCCTTCAATAAACGTTTTTTGAGCATTACACTTAGAATTATGTTTAAAGAATATATTAAAGTCATACTTTATAGTGAAATGTTGCTGTTGCACTCATATTTCGAGCGGATTAACTGACCTATCCAATTAAAACTTCATTTTAGGCGCAAATGGTAGTTCATTATAGGCGCAAATGGCAGCTATGAGATTATGATGCCTACTGAAACGGTTTCGAGTGGAGAATCTTCGCGTTCATTCAGTTTGTTATTCTCAGATTTCTCCGACATACTCGTCTCCCACTGCAGATAGCCGTCTAAAGTAGGATTGCAGTGGTGTGCAAATGTGTTGTGGCATATAATAAGTTGGGAGAGCTGAACAGAGATCAAGCAATGCGATCATTTGCGGTCCTAGTCGTTGTGCGAGAGAAGAATGCATGAACGCAAGGAACGGGCGCTTGCAACGTACGCGTCAGTGACGATAATCGTCGATGCACGGGGCGGTGGGGTCTTCACGCGTTTTTTGACGATTCTGTTTTGCATTTTGATTGTTCAGCGTTGATAAACGAGATGTTCCGTTGAACATTAATGAGTTTAATTAGGTGCGTTGAATAATTAGACATCTTGGTATTTGCACTATATGTGATTACATCAGTATGTTATCATGAAACTTCAATTTCCCATCTCGTGGGGGCAAATCTCAATGTTCCCACCCATCACTATTTTCTTTATCATTCAGTTTTCTCTGGATCTCGCTATGATGGGTAAATTTCAACGTTCCCACCCACCATGAGAACTTTCCTTGATCGCGAGAAGTTCACTGTTAAGCGCAAACTATCCGAGTCTTCATACTATGAGATTTCAATCGAAGATGATCTCCCAACATTGCTTTTAAGTGCTCTTCCTCGACGTTCGAGTAGCAAAAGTGAATTTCTCTTTGAATTATTTTGTCTTACATTAGCTTCGATGAGGGCAGTTCGTAGTGACTGTCCTTCTTCACGTGCTCTGTTACGTTCATTCCTCACGGTATTCCACTTTTCTCTCCAAGATGCAGTGCACTCCGACCACCATCGCATTGTTTTCTCCATTTGAGCAGCTCTTTGCCGTGCCTTAATATAACGAGCAGTTGCGCGTGTCGCTACAGTTTCCTAGCGTACTTCTTCATCCTCCCGATTGAGCCACCGCGCTTTGCTCAGGATGCCTCTAGACCTTCCTAGTAACTGACGTTGTTCGTTTTGTTCTATGCTCGATAAAGTGGAATTCGTCAAGAACTCCTAACTGAGAGACTAAGCAGTCTAGGAAGTTGTTCGCTTTTCCGAGAGTATCTGGAAAATCCTTGAAGTAGTCCGAGAAAAGTCGTTCCCACCGTCTTCTATAAGTGCTAAATTTTACTGCTTATATTTTATAGCTTCCTTGGATTCGTACTTCATAAACGCTTTGTAGGGTTTTTGCTGAGTTAAGAAAATGGTCGATCATAGTATTTAATCGAGGCAAGAAAGTACGACCGATTTAACGAAAGTCGAAAGATCACCTCGTTGAGTTCTTGCAGTCGAAGCATTTCGCACGCGTCCCAGTCTGTGTGTTGGCACCTTGCCACCGTATTGCTGCGAGAGAAAATCGGTATCACATCTGAACTGAGAGCATTTCCGGTTACAGTTTTTCTCCTACGTTCCTATTTCTTATGAAGGTATCAGTTGGTATACCTATGCAGAACACTCAGCGTGTCATTGTTATGGGTGCATTCATATCTATGGTAGTGTGGTATTTAGAGCACAGCTTCCAGTTAGACCTGATTGACACACTTAAGCCGGGCCTTCTTATACTGAACATTAGTGATAACTGGGACCGTGGACGCCAAATTAGTGCAGCATCTAGCGGGAACAAGCAGTACTTCCGCTTGGTAAATGGAGCGGCTGTTTTCCTCCCAAATCCTTCCCTCGAGCTCGAAGTTGTTTTGTGAATGTAGTTTACACTCAGATTTGGCAAAGATATTCATTGATGGAAATACTTATTTGTTTTTCGTGTGCAGTGCGAAAGGAAGTTGAGTTTTTTGGGTGCCGGTCAGTGACTTGTAGGAGACGGTTTTTTATCGCAAATAGTAGTCACTGTAAAACGAGCAAATATTTAAGCAGTAATCACTTATAACCGCTATGTTGAGATTAATAAAAGAACTGTGAAGGAAATCATTTGAAGAAGTACCGCTGGCAGCATAATATCGATTATGGATAGATGCCGAGGGGTCACGGGTAGTCATATTCGAGAAAGATTGGCTGAAGGGCCGATTGCTAACCGGTGAGCGCGCTCGGCATTCCTTTGCAACACCTGACTCAGCTACGGCTATTGCCAGAGGCACATCACGTGCAACTCGTTGCAGTGCGCTGATCCGCCTCATCACATCATTTTCTATTTATCCGGCCGCCTCACAGATGAATTCATAAAATCACCGCACTGTGAATCTGTGATTAAGCGCCTTAGCTAACGCCGAAGTGGTACAGATCCATTTAGATTATTCGTAGATGTTCTTTGCTGATTCCGATACATCTTCCTGCCATGGGTTCATATTTGAAGTGCCGACAAGCTCTGCAGTTTTCCTCGTGAGTGCAGTTGACATACATATGGGCCATAGGTTGTCCTAACAAAAACTCGGACCATCTGAACGAAATGTTTGGGCATGTCATTGTATGCATATGACTTGCATCCTGCGTCTTGCAGCTCGTGATCTCTCCTCCGTCTCTCATTCCCCGCCTGTAATCAGTGCGGGTTGAGGCTTGTGCTGGAACTGTCAGTATCCCAAGTCCGCTCCATAAAATCCCTTTATTCGGGCAGTTGCTTTAGAGAAGGAAGGCACAATTGTAAGTGACTAAAAGCACAAACGCATACAACGACAAAGAGGTAATACGAATAACATAACGGTCATCAGACATTTGGCAGCGATGAAATCGCAGTACTCGAAGTAAACTGTGAAAAGACTATTGCAGTTCATTCAGCAAATATTCTACGAAGCTCGCGGTTTCTCCACCTAGAAAATTGCACAAGAATCCGACATCTTCAGCTTTTCCTCCCCACCATCCTCTATATTCAATGAAAGGGAAGTAGAGGATTCTATTGGTTGAAGGATTCGAAGAACACTCGAATTAAGAAATATGACCTCATTTTTCGTAGATGGGCCTATGAAGTTCGTTCCAAACTACGTCAATGATGGTTTAAAAGGTGCAATGTCGGAATCGTGGGAGGAAGTGAACAATATTCTCCAGTCTGTTTATTGCGAAGCTTCGAGCGTAACTTATTAGTATCAGAGAAAGACGTTGTTTTTTGTACAAAGAAAGGCGAAAGACAGTTGACAAACAAGTTGAGCATTGAGGGAAATAAGAACGATTGAGGGATGACTCAGTGTGGGGCCATCAGAAAGCAACCTCACTTTTTATCGTCGCCCGTTGTCCTCTTCCTACTTCTTCATACTTTTCCTTCTCACCACAAAGAAAGCGTGGCCGATGTCCTCGCTATGGAGTGGACCAGCAAGAAGCATGTTTGGAGATCTCATATTCGTTCTTGCATTTTTAGTCATCAGGGACCTACTTGCCATCCCCAAGCAGAATCAGTAAGGGCGACCGGAAGGAAGAGCAGCGAATAAAAGGCGATAGTTAAAGCAGTTATGTTCATAAGCACAGGTACATAATATAGTTGGGAGTGGGAGGGGGTGGATTTTCATATAACCATATCGTAAGCTTCGAGCAATTACCTTCTCAGAAACTCAAAAATGTATGTTTTGGAGCATAAAGAGAGTGGAGTTTGGTGTTGCTCTAGTTTTTTTGCAACGAGATTATATGCGCTGTGAATATCATATAGTGGGTTGCCTACCGCTCGATCCCCCTTCGACGTTTTCGACGTCAAAAATCGCTTTATAAGCACTCCAAATCACAGATATTCACTAACATCACAGGGAAATTCACGGATAATTTGCGCCTTACATAACTAAGCTCTCAAAGAGTAAACGATCGTGTCAAAGAATAAAGCGAAGAAAATCAACAATGTCATGTGACGCTTAAGGTATTTAAAACTTCGAAATAATATCACTTCCGTATTTCACTCAAAGAAGTCACTTGATGAGCTCAGGAAAATGTTGTTGGGAACACGTTTCGGGAAATGCAATTTCTGGATACGCGAAGATTCCAACGCGGTGTTTTTAAGCAAAAAAGGGAATGGGGATGAGGTTTATCCATGAGAATCGTCTTCAAGTGATATACGGAACAATGAGATAGTACAGCACCGATAGCATCGTGTGTGGACAAACAAGTAGCGAATTAGATTTTTCTTTTCTACAATATACTGATACCGCTCCGAAACGAGAAGGCGCTGTCGGTAATGTAGATGACGAAATTAATGAATAAGAGCACCTGAAATCACCTCCTTTAAATGACATCGCACATCAGTGCATAATTATTGCTGATAAGCGTAAGCACGCTGGATGTGTATTAATCGCTCGCAATAGATTCATCATTGTTGGGAACACGTTCCTGGAAATGCAATTTCTGGACTGCTTGCAGTTCCATTATGGCGAGTGAGCGAGTTGAGATTCAACTGATGTCGAGGAAGGCGTTACTCATTTGTTTGTACGGTGTAGAAAGTGCACGCATAAGGAAAACACTTCCTTCTGATGCCCAACTTCTCACCTTAATGTGTACTTTTATTGGGTTTTCCTGTCCTATAATATATACTGATACATTATCTGAGAGTTCTTTAGCATACCGTCGCAATGATCCATTCGGCTCGATGACAAACATAACCAATTCTTTCGCCCGTTGGAGGATAACAGGCAGCAAAATATGCCTCTATTGCTCCAGCCAGTAGATAACCGAAAGTGCCAACTATGCTAATGAAGTAATCCTGAAAATCATTCCTTTCCTTTTTCTCAAATTTGAAAGCAGTAAAGAGTTCTTCCGCTCTATCGAGCAGATATATATGAATGATACTGATGTCATCGTGGGTTCATTGTGTTTGTATTTTTCCACTTAATGTGCTGCGATACGACACTTATAGCGCTTTTTCTCATAGTGAGTGTGCTTCACTTGCAGTGCACTTATGGTTCTAGATTTAGCCTTTTGTCCCATAAGGTAGAACACGCGCATACTTATGTTTTCTTCTTTGATTTGAGCTTTTTTATGTGCCTGAATGAGATGATGAGGTCAGTTTATTAATCGAAAACTTTGAAAAAAGCCTCAACATTTCCTTTTTTTCAAGTCCAGATCTTCAATAGTAATTTAACAGCGCTAGGATAGTGCTCTATGATAAGGCTAAGAAATTCCTCTGAACATTGCAGGCTGCTACTGGTTTAGGGCTGAGTTTTGCTCCCAGAGGTCGCCCTGCCGGTTGTTTTCCAGGACTTTCTCGTGATGCTGGGACCCAACATTAAAATTGGACTAGAGAAGTGCAATAACGCCACTGATTCTCATTTCGGTAAAAGTAGTGCATATAAATGGTGCGGAAAAGTGCTGCAATGCTTTTGTACTGTTTTTTGAAAATGTAGGTAAAATACTGCACCTTGCAGATGTGGAAAATCAAACTGCATGGTACTTACAATGGTACTTAGTGTAAACGCAGGTAAAGGGGGAACTGTTAGGTTTTTTTCTGGGGGTACGATAACTTCGCCGATGCATTCACATTTGGTTCTCTGCATGTGCATGTAATATACATAAATGTATAGTTAGAGTGAACTGGTAATTTTCCCGTATTTAAGTATCGTTAGTGATGGTGCTTCAAATTGAAATGAAGAAAAACACGCACATTTTCATTAATGCAGATTGTTGAACTCGAATGGGAAATGAAGATAGGAAACATGACTGACTAACTGACTTCATCACGATGATCGTGCTAATGCGATGCATTGGTAGAGAGTACTATCCACCATCTGAGGCACTCATTTATTCTTACTTCCCACCTTTAAGCAGTACTGTGATATTGCCAAGGCAGTTGGTTGTCTCAAAGGCTGGAAACCAACGAAATTTTTTTGGAAAAGGGACCATTACAAAGTTGGATTCTATGCGGCGATGCGCTTTGTTATTCGAAAGCTTCTAGTCATTAAGACATGGTTACTTTCACGGTTATGTCAAGCATTAAAAGTGAGGCAAATAAGACCGGCGAGAACATAAAAGACAGATTTGCTCACAATTTTTTGCCAATATCGCTGTTCATGTGCGAGACATGAAGTAGCAAGCATGATGAGCGCGAGCGCTGCGAAACACGATACGACGCCCACTACTAAGCTTTGCCATTCGGTCTTCGTCGTTGTGACGAATACATAGAACGAATAGTTGTGCATTGGACCTAGTACCAAACCCAAGATCGCTGCACCGAGAATCTGTAACAGTTAAGCTTGAAATGCTTGAAATGGAAAAAACCTCGCATGCGAGGGAGAAGTGCTTAAGAGGAAAACCTATTCTGCATGAGTGTGAAAGGAATCATCAAAATCCCTTATAAAGTTTCCAGTGTGTTATCTCAGGGTATCTCAGGGCGCTGTCGTGTAAGTTTTTTTAAATCTCATATCTAAATGTGGTTACTGTTCACAATAAATTTGTCCAAACAAGACTTTTAATGAGGATTCCCCTTAATCACAACAAAAGTTGGGAAAATCTGCTGACCACTTCAGCCATTTTTATGACCATTCGAAGCGCAATAGGATAGCGTTTTTCAGCGTCGTTACGATACGTCCTCGTTGGATTCATAATGCTTGGCGGATAAGTGCTATAACTGGGCGCATAATACGGGCGCATCCGACGTAGTGTTGACGCTGTATCTGCAATCGAACCACAATCAAAAAGCGATCTTTGTGATGCTCATCTGCAAGCTCATAATAGAAAGCACCGAGTACCTGAGTAGACACCTGGGTAATACTGTGATCGGGAATCTATTGCAGCGCCGCCAAATTCGGTTTCCTGCAAACAACATTCAGGTAATCATAAATGCCTTCAACACAGTTCCTCTAGTAAAAAGGGTTGCGATCGAACTGGCAGTGCATTAAATTTAAGTAATTCTTCGGCACACTTTGTATTCTGAAGGAAATGGCTGGATTAATATCATTTATGGAATTGGAAACGTTCGGACATTACTCCGCTAAGCTTCTTTCCGGTTTCTTGAAATTTCTCGAGACTATTGCTATCTGAGACATCTGTCAAACTTAGAAATGGGAACAAAGATGCCTCAAAGAAATATCTCATCGAAGTTCGTGGAAGAGAACCCAAAGAGTATTTAAGCATACAGGTCAGACAAAGGATGCAATCCAATCATTCGTCATTGGTCAACATTAAACGATAAGTTCATCGGATTGGAGCATTTCGCTGACCATTACTACACGTTGCTTTCATATCTGAATCAATTTTTGATGTAATGTAGCCTCGATATTATGTTAGTGAAAGTGTTCTTTCTGATTCTTCGTTGTTAATTAATTATGTGTTTTTGGTTTAGAGAAAATCAAATGCTACAGAAGGTTTGTATCCCCGCCTGTCCACAAACTTCAACTCTAGGTACATTCCGCCGATTGGATCATTATGACCGTTTGAGGATTCAGTGCTCTCTTCAGACTGCACCTTCTTATGAACCATTTCAAGGAACTTAGATTCGAGTCATGTTAAGGGCGAAACTTTTTACAAAATACATTAATGGACTGTATATCGCTTTGAATAAAAGGATTTGATAGAGTGGAAAGCGCCTTATGTTTGAAATCTTCGTTGCGTAACTACCGATCTCACGATGATTACCATAGGCATGAATGAGAGTAGTGAAGAACACAGAGATTTTCGCAACCATCCGTCACCCTCTATTCCGAGCTTAATTTTTTCACTATTCAAACAACTTCTTCGAAAAACAGATTGTGGCATATCACTCAGGATACTTCCATGTTTGGCATTTATATTCCAGTCGTTTTGCGTTTTTAGGTTATTTTCTTTGTAAGCGTTCACTTTGCTATTGGTCGATTGTCCCTTTCACGGATCAGTCTTAATTTCGCAGACATTTTCAGTAATTCCGTTTTCATTCCTATGGACTTTCACTACATGTAACTCTTCTTCTGCGCTGCTGCAGTATTCGATAGGCATGTTACTCTTACGAAATGATTGGGTACCACAATGTTCAAATTTTACAGAAAGGGATATTTTCTGGAAAGAACTAATTAGACAATTCAATTATAAACCTGAGTGGGGAAAGCTTTAAAAGATCTCGAAGTATCCTCTTTATGAGTAAGTTCCTTCCATTTCATTTCCAGCACGTGATATTCTTTGCTGGATTCTTACGCGCATCATTCGACTGCCCAATATTTCTAGACGACTTATGTCTTTTTTTTCAGTTTCAAATCATTCAAGGGTTCTTTATTTAGAGGGATATCGAGAACAGAACACAAGACTCTTCCTCCGTCATTCCCATTCCTCATTCGGAGGCTATCGCATCCTCATGCTTGTCTCTGACAGCAGGAACAAGCCGGAGGATGCCTTATTGCTCTTTTTTGTTCTCCATCCAGACTTCTTCACTCTAAAAACCCACCAGGCAGAACGCTGCGTCAGAAAAACGTTTTTTAACTTCTTGAAAGGCTGATTAACGAACTTGATAAGTCTGTATGCGGCTGTTTGGTTCACGCTTCTTCCGATACATGGGCATGTTTTTCGCGTTCTTCCTTGGACCCGAGTACGATCTGTAAGCAATTATTGGGCGACCCGGTTTACTGCAAAGCTTTTCAGTTTGCCGGACTGGCGAAGTTGATTCAGTGTCTTTCGATGGCTGAAGAGGAAATCTCTCTCATTTATGGATCGACAGAGACCTATACAGCATCAATTCATTTGTGAAGGATAGGCAGAGAACATATCTCAAGAATTTAATGTGGCTGATAATGTGGAAATTAAAGTAATCGTTATATTCGAGAAAAGTGAAGGGAAGATAATGTGAAACACTTGAGAAAACCTTGTTAGCTGAACTGTTTAATAGAAGCGTATTTGTGCATTTATTTTGTTGACGGAAGATAAGCTTGCTGATTTTTGATGTTGATGGACCTTCATGTGGGCTTTGGTGAGAAATTCTCTGCTTACACAAGTAATTGGAATACCTTTGAAATTCTTTTGTGGAGTAGGAAGTATAGAAAAGAGTAGGATCGATTGCGAATGTTAAGGCCAAGCCGCGAGAATATGATATTGAGAGTGCTGTTGAAGCGACCGACATTCGCAGGCAATAGTGCACTCATGCCACTGAGATGGGAATTCACTTCGGTTATGCTGATAGTAATTTTACTCCAGATTTTGTATCTTTTATTTCCGATCTTAAGAGTGCTTGAGTTGTGGAATCCGCTTTTCGGCATATGCGAAAATAACTGTACTGAAGGGAAGAGTATTTAACCACAAGCATGCACCATAAATTCTCGCAGATCTGCTAACTTCAACCACGAAGACATGTTTCAGCGATGACTTCCTCAAGTATTCCTCAATCACTTACAGTACGTCGTTCGGCTTTCAAGAACAACGAAACTCGTAGAGAGAAGTTGAAAGTCTCAATAGGACCCCTAGGTTGCGTAGTTAGGGTTTGTAAGATTGACCTGTAGTATCTTTGGTCGAAGTAATATGGCTCGGCAGAGTATCCCCGTGTCCGTCTCGCGTATGCGATGTTTGCGCTCCTCGGAGTGGTCCTCGCCGGTGCTGTCCTGCAGTCGGAATCCATTAGATCATTACCGCGTTTTTCGATTCACAAAAGCTGTGAAATACCTGCCTGTCGACGTTACGTTCATAACAATGACTCACTTGCATATCGCTTACGTCGCTCGATTACCGCAGAAATTAGTGACTTGCTTTACTTAATAATTCCTGGGCACTTATTACTTAGATGCGTTGATAGGTTTTTGTTGGTACAAATGAGATAGATAGGCTGAGGGGCATTTCTTTAGTGCTTTAAGACGCGAATGGCAGATTCATTGCACAGAGGCGTAAATTAGCAAGGTAGGTAGCCTCTTAAAGTCTGATGTTGATTCGTGCGTTGCTGTTGTGGCTGGAATCACGCGTTTCCTCTTTTGTTCTTAAATAAACAAAAAGAAGTCTGTCAGCAAAACAACCTCGATCTTCTGTATTGAGGGGGACTCGGTTGTGGCTGAGGATATCCCCTATAAGCACCACCTTGTCCTCCTGCATAAGGACCGTAATATGCGCTGTAGGCTGCCGGATCTGAAAACACGTTTGTTTGAGGTAAACATGAACGCATTGATAAAAGGATCGCACGCTGCACCGAATGTATGAATGTGCTAAACCGTGTCTAATACCGAATTAAATATGTCGGAACGGACTCGTTCGCAGTATTACTTTGAGTTATAGTCATGGCAAACATAAGGGCCGCCATCCATCAGTTTTAGTGGAGAAAAGACACTTCGAAAGAACACTGTTGAAATCTTGCAAGCCTACCGACACCATTTTACGACAACCGAACGTTGTGAATGTGCTGATTTGCACTATTTATAAGGTTGCAGTCCGTACCGATATAGAGGCTCTGTGCATAGGGTATATAGGAGGCGTCACCGTAACCAGCCACATAGGCAGGGTTGTACATCCCGCCCATATAATAGGGCGTGCTCAGTCGAGTAGCCGATGCCGAGGGCAGAAAAATGCGTGGATCCTGCAAATAATGCTCGTCACTTTCCGATGCGCTCTGGAATATGCGGAAACAAACCTTATGTCCTCAAACTGCCAGAGGTATTTGGTTCATGGATGTGACGTTGAAAATTTCGTGCAATTCTGACATAATCCCGTTTTGAAAAGGCAAAGGCAGATCGAGATGTGCTGCTTCAAAGTAAAAGGAGCAAAGAAGAGAAAGAGGGAGAACGCAAGCTGTGGATACGCATCAACGACGGAAGAGCGTTTAAACTTCCCGAGTGATGCGCCCTATAATGTGATGAATTGTGGAAGCTGAAACATGCTTCGCAAACAGAACAGCAGCAACGAATGCATAGGTACACAAACACGTACATGTACACATAGAATGGACTTACTGAATGAAACGTCACAGTCATCATGTGCTCCACTTGGAGCCTCAGACTGAACATTAGAAAAGGATGCTCGACCACATCTGATAGGTGATAAAAATGTCTAATTTCAACAGGTTGCTTGAGAAGTGTGGATTAGTCAAGAAGCGCACCGCAGCTCCCTTATTCAGTGAAAGCTATCAACGTTTCTTCGGTTGAGACTAAAAGATAACGCAAATTAAGAAGAAACAAGACAGCCAGAAATACAACAAGCATGTCTCCTGATATAGCCCAGCATATCGGTAAATTAGATGCCCAATGTGAGGGACATTCGGATGCATAGGAGCAGGTAATGGGTGTTGACCACCTAATGAAGTCTCGACGAGGGGAAACCTATAATTTTAAGGGGTGCGAGAGGATTAAGCGACGAAAGAAGATGTGCCTACCGTAGTATATGCTTCCGGTGTTAGATAATAGAAAGGAGAAAACGACATATCCGAATATATACAGTGTACTCTATAGGGAATATAAGGAGGGAGGTAGCGAGAGTGCATAGAGGAAGGGTGTTGTTATTGAAGCGCACTAGGTAACATTGAACTAGGCGAGCACAGAAGCACGTTTCAACTGGTTCGATGGCAGCCGTACGAGCAATGTTTCTTTATTTCGCCAACAGCCACTTCAAAAAATCGTTTTCAATTCTTCCTTTCTGTATTTTAATTTCCTCCACCCTCATAAAGAGTAGAAAGTAGCAGTCTTTGCAGAATCTCTTTGATCATGTTGAATTTTTAATCATGGTCTTTTGTGTTGCTAGGAATCTCTACCTTGAGGGAAACACTCGTGCATTTATGCTACTAACTCTCCTCATGAGTGTGAAAGCAGAAAGTCGACACAAAGTGGAGTGTGTTGCCGTGGCGGAAGTGTCACACTGAGGGATACGCGTGCTAACGGACTAAGTGCATCTTCACGGCAAGCGACATATCTGCCATGCTTTAGGTGCTAGATTGTGAGCAACGCCAACCGTGGTGCATTTCGTTCTATACGACGCTACACGATCTACATAGCATCCCATGAATAGTCTGCGATGCTGGCGCCGATTGCGAGCAGATTCCATAGAAACTGTGGTTGGGGTGAATGCAGGAAGCTTTTATTTTGTTCAGTTGATTGTAGTGGAATCATGTCCTGGTTAAGCTTCTCTGGGGAGATAGTTGGTGCAGCTTCCGTGGCGCAATCGGTTAGCGCGTTCGGCTGTTAACCGAAAGGTTGGTGGTTCAAGCCCACCCGGGAGCGCATATGGTTTGTCGGCTGCGTTTTTGTGGTATGAGTGGGAAATGTCTAGGGGATGGTGACTGCGAGCTTGACGTGACTAATTAGCGGAATGTAGGAGCTGGAATTTTGAAAATGCGCTGAGTGCTGGTGGTTTTTACATCACAGAGACGTTTCATGGAATGCACTTGAGCGGCCTAATTGCTGGTTGAAGTTCTCGAAATGCTGGTGTGTGGTTCTTCTACAAGTTTCTCTGCTTGTAGTTGCTTCCTTTTTGAGCAAAAGACAACTTCGTTTTCTCTTTCTCGCTTCCACAGAATCCTCGGTCATCCCACGAGGGTTTTCAATTGGATCGTCTCTCTTATGCCCTTTCTTCAGTTAGCTAGAGGCATAGACACGCATAAACAAGTATTTGCACCACCTGCTTGTTAGGCTTAAATGCGCAACTGAGCAGTATCACCATGGTCTTAGCCTAGTGATTTCCAGCTGGTCGCAATTCGCACGGATGGTCAGTTTGTGTAGGTGGGTGTGGTGGTAAGGTGATGATTGCCGAGGACTGTTTTTGTAAAATGCGTCAAGAGATCTTGTAAAATGAGGCAGTTCCACGAGATTTAGTGCAGAAAGGTGTTGCAGAAGATGATAGGCCAAGAAAATTTCCCACATTGGCAATGATTAGGTAACAGTGATAATAAGCCGGAATAGCTGACATCAGAAAAGATAAGTGACCTGCGAATAAGCTCATATCGTAGGCAGTGTCAGGAAGATGAATTTTGTCTTCAGTTATTTTTTCTTTCCTAACCTCCTTTCCCCTCCATTCATTCGCTTTTAATCCGTTAAGTTAACCGGCGACTGACGAACTGGACGGATCCGAATGAAGACTTCTCGGGACGGGAGACGGAAAGAGAGGCAATTGAGTGCGCAAACTTCGAAAATCTATCTCATATTGAATATAGTTTCTAGACATGAAATGAGGTTTTTTCAATGCCTTTCGGACACAGTAACCTCCCTTCAACGTTTATTAAAACAATCGGATATGTTTGATTGTTCGATTGATCCGTCGTTTTCTGGAAACGTTCGGAACTGTGGATCCGTGAAAAATTGCTCATAACAAGTGAAAACTTTACTTTCGATAAACTTGTCCGATACTAATGGATCATGCTTCAGTTTTTGCAAAATGAGGCAATATCCAATGGGGTCGACCTTGACACAGCCTATACCTGTTGGTTGCACCAGACCAGAAGAACGCATCTTTTTATGCCGCCCAATAAAACGGTTTGTTTTTTCGTTATGTGTGCTTGTTTACATCTAGTAGGGATGCAGGATATCGATCAAGCCTATAGAGAGGGCAGTTCCCTTGGATATGGCATTCTTTGCTACCTGATGATCATAACATTCCCCGAGTAATGTTCCTGATAGGATGATAAACTGAAAATTCGCAGCTAATTTGTATCGTATGCGCGGAGCCGACGATCCTGCTCTGATCTCTTCTATGCGCCTTTGGAAATTTTGCATTTTTCAAGTTGCATTATATACGAATTTGAATGTGTTTCCAGCAGATATGCATATCTGAGTGTATTTCTTTGTCTATCCGGTACTTTCAATTAGTGAAACACAGAAGGTAGAGTGACGAGTAATTTTTAGATATAGCACATTTGCATGACAAGTAATGTCCACTAACACCACTCAAGGAACGAAATGAGTGGGGAATAGTAATATGAAGCTGCGCAATAGAGCTGATCTCATCTCTCACTTTTATAGCTTGCGGCAGAATAATCGGATTTCTTGTTATCGTTTCTATCCTATGTAATCTTGTAGCTCTAGCTCCAGCCCTTCTTGATTTGAAATCGGTTGATGGAAAAGTTGAAACATAAGGTTTCTATGTTTAATTTTTTTATTGAGCCAAAAGACGGATCTGTTTTAAAATAATCGTATGAGCGAGCAGATAAGTCAAAGTGTTCGGTATTTTTTTCATTGTTTTTGACACTCTGTGAGAATGGTTGCAGAAATGGGCAGAATGCAAAAACGTGCATCATTTCGACTCGCTTAATGCATTTCTCTACTTAGAAGCGAGATTTTGTGGCAGTTTACTGATCCATTAACGGGGTACAACTTCGATAGGAAATGATAGAAAAATGACGGGAAAATTGCGCGGAATTCTACTACAGGACGTAAAGAAGTTGTGGAATCAAGCAGGTGCAGTGGGCTCACAAGAAAAGTTCCATCTGAACGAGCATCACAAATTGAGTGCGAAATAACATAACCGGGTACAAAATGGGCACCATCTGTCGATGAGCGTGTTCAACGAGCACTCATCAAACCGCATTTCTCGCATTTTCCCGTAGTTTTGTGGACGCCGATGTAATATATGACGGTGCTGAGTGCAAGCCCTTCTATCATCACAACATTGCAATGCATATTTACTTAAAAGCACCTTCCACCGCGAAGCAATCCATTCGTCTAGCGTTCATCAAAGTCTGTTCTCAGAGTATAGTTTCGTAGCTATCGTGCACATTCTCCAAAAAAATTGTCGTCTTTTTGTCTGCCTTATTTCATATACGCCGATACGCCTAGGGGAGAGAAGTAATTCTCTCCTACAGCTTTAAGTGGAGTTTTTGGTGGAATTTTGTTAGTATCGGAGAATTTACACTACTTTTTTGCATCTTTCCTTATTAATCGGTCATTCATTTTGTCTGCCTGACACATTTTCTTCCCCATCTTCTTTTATGAGAACGAGATTATGCACTTGAGGATTGCTTTCCAGTGATTCGGGTTAGGATATGGGCAGAGGGAGAGATGTCAATATTTAATTGTCGTTTGCAAACGGTTAAAATCAATGACGTGGCATGATATGCTATTGTGAAAGTCCATGGGCGGAACCGGAAAGGATACAAGCTCATTCCTTAAGGATGTAGTAGAATTCGTGAGCATGGGGTGATCGATGGATGAACAGCCGTCATATTCAAATGCGCGATTTATTTGACTTGAGGGAGCAAGCGGTTGAGGTATCGAACTATACGTTTGCAGTGTGCGGCATTCTAATATTCGGGTTTCTCTTCGCTGCGTAACAACTGTTTCTTAATAGATATTATATTGCGCATGAGGGAAGTTTGAACTATATTTTGAGTAATTTTTTATACATTTTCTTCATACTTTCAAAGTGCACGAGGAATTTGTGTTAATCTACGTCCGCGATGCTAGAATACTGAAGATTTCCACTGAAAGCAGATCGAAAAGCTGCAAGACACAACCTAAGACTGCCTTCCTGATGTGGACGACTTTTGAAATGAGGATAGAATTAATGATCGCTTGCAATTTATCTTCTTATTTGTCTCTGCTGATTGATATAAAAGGGAAAAGACAATAGTATAAACAATGGTAACTGTCGTTGTGATCTCATCGAAGGAAGCAATCAATCGCGTTCACAAAGTGAAGTGTATCGTGACAGTATGGGTGCAATGCTCATCTTGGTGGTCGTATTACAAAGACAGGCTATTTTCTGCCTTTAAATTGCAAAAAATCACGCGCAAAAGGTTCTACCCTCATTGTTATCAGTGCAACTTCTATTGGAAAATGATTCTGCAAAGAGATGAGAAACAGGCGAATGTGGTGGGGAAGGATGACATATTGAAGAAGACAGGCGACGGTTATATGGGGGAATCCGCATATAGAACAAGCAAATAATGCAGCAAAGACTTGAGACTAATATGTAAATTGTTGAATAGGAGGCCATTGAACTGATATATGCCACATATTTTCAAATGTACCAACTTTGTTCGGTGTTCGTTTATGAAATTTCATAGAAGTATGGTGGTGAGTTGTTGAATTCTTGTAGTAGTACATACCTGATGACAGTATAATACCTACTAAGTAGGTATTATACTGTCATTATATCGAATCAATATAATGAAGTAAAGAAATCGAGGATACTTCAAGTGGCAATAAAGATTTAGCATAACTCATGGAATAAGTAGAACTTAACTGTTTGAATATCGTCGATGGATAGGAAGCAATCCGAATGCGAATTAGGCACTCTTACTTGGAAATAACGAATTATTTCATGCAAGAGACGGGCATATAAAGTGGTAAGGACATCGAGAAAAACAATGAATGAACACATATCACATCCTCTTGTTACTTATTAACTGGCTGGTCACTGTTTATTCTTAGACCGAAGGGTTTAATGGTTCTTTCAGCAAAAAAAGGAAACTGATAATATCACAGATCTAAAGTAAAGTTCTATAGTAAGTAACGAGTGGATTTTTTGATGTCCGATACGTTGAAAAGAAGTGAGTTCTTGAAATTGCTTACCGAATAGGGTATGGAAAACAGTTGTCTTCGGATGAATAGAGAGTGCAGTTGACTAGAGGTGCAAGCGTCGCATTAACGCAGTGTAAAGATGTGTGGTGGCGGGATTTGGTGACTCTGTTGAGGGCTAGGTGGGGTTCTCTTGAGAGTTGGCTCGCGTAGTGTTGTCCTCCACCTTTTCGTGCTGCTTGCTTATTCGAGAGTCACTCACTAGGTCGAGACGGTATGTGTGCACAATTGCTTCGACGCTATTTCAAACACTGTACTATATAGACAGACTCACGCTAAACCATCCCGTCATGCCTTAAGGTACCAGTATCGATGAGCAAATCTGTATATCTTGTGAATATTTATTAGTGCCACTGCTGCCTATTTAAGTGGTCGGTTTAGGTGATGGCATGAGCCGGTTAGGGTGTGAGGGAGGGGGTAGGAGAGACATCGACCAGCTGTTATATTCGGTGTGAAAAATTGCTTAATTAGCGCAGGACAGACTTCCACGCAAAGGTTCCCGAAACACTCATGAAACCCTTGAGTGTGAGGATCTCCAATCGTTTCAGTTAACGCTGTTTCATGTGAACGAGTGTTTGATTTGAGGTAGAGAGGTAGAAGAAGAAATGTGGACTCTAAACGAAAATGTTTTCTTTCGAGCCAGAAGATTCCGAAAATTTTCACGACTTTACAGTTAAATAGATCGGTGTGAAGTTGAGATGTTGATTGCTGGTGGGCGTTTCGTGTGATGCTATTGGCAGTTACTTAAGGTTGAAGATTCTGAGATCTGGAGGCTCAGATATAGAATGAAATTGACAAGCGAACAGCGGCAATCGATTGAGCGATCGTCTGAATTGCAGCGGAGAGATCATAAGAGGTTTAGTTGAGGCGGAGCAATTTGCGAACGGTAACGTCTCATTATATGGGGACGCAATGTTGAGAGACAATAAAACTTTACGTTCTTTCTCGTCGACTAAATCCTACTTCAGCTTTGTTCGGAATGAATTCGCGAAAAATATTTCCTTAAGGCGAAATCTTTTAGAAAATTTGTTTTGTATTGCTCGCCTTTTTGTACTATTTTAAAGCAGAATTCAAATAGGGTACGGCTCTGTTAGAGAAATGTTTGTAAAAGCTCTTAGCACAGCAAAGATGTGAACGATGAGTGTTTCGCGTTGATGAGTTCGCCTACTGCAAAGACAACAAATCACCCTAATACCTTTGTTGTATTACAGCACTTGCCACATTGAGAACACCGTCCAACCCCTCTTTCTCCTCGTTCTATCATTGTCGATCGACCCCGCCCCCCCTCATCTCGCCCCGGACGAATAATCTCGACTGCAGTTGCCATACCCTAGAGACGAGAAGGAAAATAGACTCGGGTGGTATCACTTTCACCTCGAAACAACTCTTCGGAGCAACCAAAGGCACTGCGCTCGCTAGTCAGTGATCAAATACATTCGTGTTTGATGAGATCGACAAAAAGATCGTTCAACAAACCACTTTAGGTGTTTCGGTTTCACAGCAGAAACAGATTAAAAGAGGTGTATAGGGAGGGATTTGTGTACTAAGGGAGGGAAACATCTGAAGGAGAGCTGAAGAATTTTAGCGATCTCACGGAGAGAGCTGCAGTTTGCAAGAAAACGAAGAGTGCTCGTAGTTTGCAAGAAAGGTATTTTGGTGTATTGCAGTACTTTTTTATGCAAGCAATTTGATCCGTGCAGATTGTGCGTGTAAGAAATGTCTTTGATAGTAGAGGAGGATTCTCAAAGGCCTTCGAGGAGACAGAGAACATCCAAGAGAGAAAATGAAGGGCAAGAAAGGTTTTGCTTAACGGTTGCAGTTAATTGTTCCGAATGGAAACCATCAAATCTTTTGAGATTTTTCTCTCTTTCATTTAGATACGAGATTTCGATTCTTCTTTTGCAATAAATATGGGGGGAGGGGGAGGAGGGGAGGGGAGTGATGTCCAAAAGGCAAATCTGAATATCGATTAGGCACTATTGAGTAGAAATTGGTACTTGGCATCCCCTGAATCTAGTTCTGCATAAGAGAGTTGATATAGCTTTGGCTTGATGCTGATCCAGTGTACTTGCTTTTGATGAGTTCATTAAGAACAGTCGCTCTATGGACGCAGATCTGCCATTTCTTTGGCTCTGATGAGGTAACTGTGGAAATCGCCCCACAGATAACATAAAAAAACGCCGCTTTGTTCGATAATAAAGACATCTCAGCAGCAGTGCTGCTTGTTTCGTGTGGAAACTCCCCTTCAATTCATTTTTGAATATAACGCATGTACTAACGAGTAGTAAAGAGGTTTATTAACAAGATGGATCGAATGAACAAAATGCGGACGAGATAAATAGACAGGTAAATAGACGCGAAAATTAAGGATTTTCCTCCAGAAAAATGAAGTGGAAATGAAAAGTTCTGTGAAAGGATTGGAAAGAGAACTTAATAAACTAAGGAGATTAAGAGAGACGATGAGGTCTAAAAATGAGGCTAAAGAGCTTTTCCTAGGTAGAAATCCGATGAAAGTATGAGACCAGATAGACGAGAGACGCTGAGTGAAGTGGAACTTGGAAAATGCTTAATGAGAAGAAAGCCATGTAAGCGCACGAATGAGACTTTTCCATCGACGTCAAAATTAATTCGTCGATCTCAGAAATGATCGAATCTCAAGCATTAGTCGTTTACATGGACACTACGAGTCATGTTCACAATGAAACGCACAACTCCTTTAGTATAGAAATGGTTTTGAATGAGGCAGATGAAACTTACATAATTGTAGTTAATATGAAAACACAGTTATTAAAGAAAAAATCCATTAGGGAGAAGAGCATTGTTACCAACCAACTTAGTAGGGCCTTGATGAATTACTGTGGTTTCACCTGAATGTGTGCAAGATTTGCTTGAGCAAAGAGTTGAGTTACTGGGACGGGAAAAGGAGTTTGGAGTACAGCAGCAAAATCATCTCATGCAGCTGCATTAGGTGGTAAATAGTGGAAGAAGCATTTTTGCTTGTTGTTTCTATACCTAGGTTGATTGGAGATGGTACCCGATGTGAAGAACGTCACCACGCCGATAGTACAGCTATTTCATTTAGCAGGCAATGGCCAGACTTCTCATGTGTTTGTACGTCGATATGTGATCGTGCAATGTCTTACGTTGGAGTGCTTTTAGCAGTACAATATTTTCATTTAATTTCCAGCATTCCATTTTGTAACGCAGGAAATTTGCACTTCCTCGCGATAGATATAAAGGCAACACACGTAACAAGTCCATCGATGACATACCTGTGAGTAGATCGGCAGGAAATTGTGCTTTCGGTGATCACGCATAGCACTAGCTGGGATGATCTTGATTGTGTGTCCATAGCAGGTCGTATATGCCATGATGAAATGCTTGGTGCAACGTCCTCACGACTGAATTCGACGGCTTTAATGGTTTAAGGCAGCGTACAACTGTTCCATGCGGTCCCCCTATGTCCGGTAACCGTCAACTATCCGGAGATCTGCAATGCGCGAAATTCTTTATCGTTTCAAATTTTGTCGGCAATATGTGCAGAGCAACGCATGTGCGGTGGTTACTTCGAGTCAAATAGGCGGCAGTAATTGCACTACGAGTATATATTTCTTGGCGGCGCATTAGGATATATGAAGCATCAAGTATCGTGAAGAACACATCTGAGTGTTTTACAATGGAAATCGCTTTGAGCAGCAAAGGATTTAGCACTTAGTGTAGGTTGCTTCAAATGGTGTTCCTAACGTTCAGATTTTTTGACTATGAAGGTTCTCATTTGTGGCCTCATGAAGTAAAACAGTTCTGTTTTTCTGCTCATAAGTTTCTGGAAAGTACCATGGCTGTCGAAGTCCAGTATTTCGGAATTCGTCTGTGAACCCTATCCTTAGATTAGTCACAGTAATTCCCGAATTTATCACTTGCTAGAGGAAATAAAAAGGTGATACTAGCGCTGGGTAAGGAAGAGACAGATAATTTTCAGTTTACAGCGAAACGTTTATGTAACATGAACTCTAAATGAGAAGAGTCATTGCGGTGGTCTCAGCCATAGTTTCTAGTGCCCCTGTTGCTGTAAAATTGCCCACAGTTCGATTTGTTATCCGCATGAGCTCTTCAAAGAATAGAAGGACGTAGGTGATATTTATGAACGAATTGGGGGTGTAGTAGGATATAGACGGTAACTGTGAATGGATTTAAGGATATATTAATTTCTCATCATTTTATCATATTGTGGACACAAATCCACCGTACATTTCACCAAATGCGGTAGTGCTGTAGAAGTGGTAGCAGTTGATCTATGAAAAGAGAGCTATGAGGAACAATGAAGTATTCGCTGTTGAACAGTTAGGAGCGGAAGTTCTATACATGAAACTTCGTACTCGAAATAAGGGGAAGGAAATGTTGGATTGAAATTGAAGCGTATGAGAGATGTAGAATGACGCCAATCGAAAAGTAAGATAATCGTCGCCATCTTATGCGATAAAGCGTGCGAAAGAGTAAATTTCTCATTGCGAACGGGTATTTGATGAATGTTGTGCTGGACAATTTTCAACTCAATGCACCGTTTTTCAAAAAGGAATCGCAGTTAACCCAAATTTGCTGGTCGCATCCATGTGAATATGAGGTGACCTTTAGGACTTTGCAAGTTCAACTCTTATGTTGAGGGCCGTCATGAGGCCATTGTTTGTAGTAGAGAATCGCATCGAATCTTTGATAATATAGGGGAATGCATTGGCGATAAGGTTAAAATACTCTAAACGTTAACAGAACTCTTTGAGGAATGACTTCGATGTTAAGTATGGTCAACAAACAAAACTCTAGGTAATTGTGCTGAAAAAAAAATTAGCAAAACCGAAGAGCCCAGTTCTCGATACGATTCTCGCAGAATGACGTCCGGTGGGAAGAGAATGGAAATAGCATTTCAGAAGTGAAGGAATTGAGTGTGTGTGCACAAGGTCGTGATCACGATCGCTACTACGCTGAGTCGTCTTATCTATGTAAGCGTAGATTTAGCACACAAAAAGGCGTTCATCAGACCGGCGATCACCTCTTTACGACACATTCCATTCGCATAGAACGGCCTCAATTTAAAATCTCGCTGTGTTATGATTTGCATCGCGTAATATTTTCTGTCATCATCATTTCCGTCAGTTAACTTCACTCATGGCCGCTGATGCAAGTTCGTCTCAATGTGACCAATGCAAACATGGAAGTTTCTGCATTGGGTTTATGCATCGCACATTATGAGAGAGATAAAATGATGAGGTGGTGGCGATATATTAGGTGAAAGACTTGAAATGGGTAGAAAATAATTCCTTAAAGAGCAAGCAGAAACATGCGAAGGAGAGAGGATAGACTCATCGCACGAATAGCGACGATACTTTGATAGAAAACAAATCCACGAAATGGGAGTAATTAATAGCAGCGAGATCGTGGAAAGTAGTGGTTGACGCAGAGGTTGACGGCAGTCTCCGATTTGATGTTTTTCTTCCACATGAAAGCGATCCTACAATAAATCAGTTTAATGTCTGATTCACACCGCTCATAGTTGAGGTGAGCAGAAATTGAGCAGGTGATCAAGCGGACGTTCATAGATATATCAAAATTTGCGGCGAAACTTGCTCTTGCAAAATGCATTTCTGCGGACATATATGCTACATTATAAACACCTCAAAGGTAGAAAAGGGACTAATCGAGAAGCAGAGGCGATCTGCTTCTGGATATCTAGAGGTTGCTTTCCAAATTGGCCGCGTATTTAAACTGATCCTAAATTGAAGCGGAGCTGAATAAACAGTATTGAAGGAGATCGCAGGAATCTGCAGAATCGAAACTTTGGAGATGACATTCGGGTGCTAATAACGGTGTACAGGTAATGTTGGATGACGCGTGGTTTTCAAATTGGAACGTGGTAGAAGGGCCGATTATGGGAGGACCGATCGGGTTATTGCAATACTTTATCTCCGCACAACACTACACCTTTAGATGCATAATGAATTCCGTCAGCTAGATGCCCAGTAAGTGGGCAGCAGTTACTTTTCTCAATGAACTAACGATGTGATCATTGTGCACGACTAGACTGCATCTTTGCATGGGCTGAACAGGTAGCACTGTCTTTTGCCTTCTGTATCTCCCTTCTTGCTGATACTTCTCCAGAGTGGGCACACCGTTTCATTGATGCTCGTGTTGTCTGAACAAAAATTCCTACTGTTTTTGTATATAAAGGCCGATAAATGTCGTCACCTCTGTTGCGCCCCTTTTGAGCAATGGTTTTTTCTTTGCTTTTATCCCATTTGTTTGAACGTTCTAGCGGAAGGCATCAGATTTTCTGTAGCATTCCAAAACGCTGCTCAGTGAACTGCATTTGTCCAATGGAAATCTAAGCACTGCGTGCAATCATTTACCGTTGTTTTGTTGGATTATCGTATAGGCAAATGCTTTTATAAGAAAAACGCGAATGATTCTGACGTTTAAACAAGAGTGATTTTCACTCAGCCTCAAGTGGTATTTCTCTTTCTTCTAATTTCATAGTTTCTAAACTCAGAGGGGAATTTTCCCTGTTCAAGACCACATGCTGCAATGAATGAAGAACTGCAACAAGTGCATTGAACCCCTCATTATTTTATAAAATAACTCCTAGGAATATAAAGCACCACTTGCCATAACTGGCCAAAACTGGCCATAAAATGAATTGAGTCCGATATACATCACTTGTGAGAATTTGTATGGTGAAGTGTGAAATCTCTATTGTGAGTTTTGCGATGGTGAATTTGTGTTTGTGAAACACAAAATGCCACTGATGACACTTTTTGTCCGAAATTGCCTCAAATATTTACCTAGGACACTCACGAAGCGCCGCTTTGATCATATTTCGCGGTTGCGTGCAGTGACCATGAGGGAAACGTTGCCGCTGTTATCGTACAAAACGGTGAGCATTAGTTTCGCTGCTGTGAGCATCGTGGATGAATTAGGACACCCTACGATCTCGACACTTTCCTCATAATGTAGGGGAAGCTTATTGTGATGTAGAATGCATTCCATGAAAAATATACCGAAAATGCAGAGATCTATCCAGTGACAAACTTTAGTGAAAATTTTGCACTACGTTCTATCTGTTTCCTGCTCGGAGTGCTGTGTTGGGGTGGATGGCAGCTCCTATTCCTTAGCATGAGCTCAGGCAAATGGCTGCTGATATTGATCGCGCAACTTCCAGCGTTGCATTCGTTTTACATCTGTTGCTTGAGTGCTATTAGTTGGTGTTCCCGAGTTTCCTACGCATTATCCTAGGCAAACATTTCTGAGGTCCATTTCAGGATCTTTTCATGAAATTGGATTTTATCCGAAAAGATATAAGGCTTCAAGAGTCGAATTTATACGTTTGACATTTAGACATATCAATAAGCGAGATCCATTCGAGATAACGATCTTCAAATATTTATTAAAACTTTCTAATTTTTCTGGACAAGACTCTAGATTATTAGAGCAGTTACAATGTTAAGCAACGCCTATTTGAGAATCCTAGAAATTTTAAGCGTTGCTTCCTAGCAGCCAAACTTTAACTGATGACGTCTCCCCAGAGAATACTCAGAATGACTTAGAGGATCCTGCGTCTACCTGTGTATGCCGTTTAATAATCAGGTTCGAAATAAGCTTATATTATGATACATAGCTTGAAACGTTGGCGAACCTGAAGCGCAACATTATCAGTGAAGATACTTTGGTGCCGAGAACCCTCTGGCTTATTGCTAGGAATTGATGCAGCATTTAACAGGTCACCAATACGTCGGAGTGATGGTGACATGCAGAGAACAATTCAAATATTCACACCGTAGTGTCTGTTTATTCACATGACACCCAGAGACGATATCCGAGTGAACAACCGCACAGTGGCTATCGCAGAAAACAGTCATAAGAAATACAGTTGGACTCAGGCTCATATGGTAAGATGGCACAAATAAGTTGAGCGCAAAGCAATAACGTTCGTTTGAACACTCCGTTCGACATTTGATGGCTTACCATGGAGATGGTATCTGTCACTTCTCCTCTGAAAGATGAGATTTGTTTGAGAAGTTGAAAGTATTTCTATCATGAAAAAACATGCAAGAGTCTCGAATTGCTTGAGCGCTCAAGTGCAGCGCAAACAGGTGATCAGTAAAAAACCAACATTTCGACAATCAACCACTTATTCCAGCAGCAGCAATATCAATAAATGCGGAAGCTTACTAAGAGTTGATCTGATGCAGTCCTATCTCGTCATATCCAGGTTGAAAGTATTTTCTATATTTCCGTAATGCTGATTGAGAAGGACCTTATAATTACACAAAAGGTACTTCGACCATTCTGCTCGAGTGTTACATAATGAAGAAAAACATAGGTAAACTGAAAGAGATATAAATGGAGCAAATTTTTGCTCTCGTGGAAGATGAATCTGAGGAAAAGGGCGAAACGGTGGTGTCAAAAATCCAAAACAATATCGTATCGTTTCTTTCTGACCAGATAGATCGTACTCGGGTATATGGCGTACCACCTTTGCTCAGCCGTTACGGTGAATTTCCTTGTTTTAGTTTCATTATTTCGGTCGACGGCGTATTTTAAGAGTGCCGTACTGGTTACCTGGGTTAAAATGCGCACTTTTGCGACATTCCGCTCACCTGACCAGGCAGTTAGCTCCTCTAGAAAGAGTTAACAGAGACGCAAGGTAATGTTCCCGTATTTGTATTAACCTAACCGCTGGTATGGAAAATCCACTAAAATTCTTTCAGACTGTGGCCGGATAAAGTGGAAATACGTAAAGCTTGAAATGTGTATAGGTTCTTTTCCTTACTTCAGTCCACAAGTCCTCGCAAAGACCAGTATGACATCACTCACGGTTGGCGGACATGACGCCGCTAAGCAAATTAGTGTTGCGAAGTACTGTGAAGATCAGTCAGAAATGATCAAGAGCCACAGTAATATTTGTTCTTGAGGTAATTTGTATTACCTCGTATGGACCACGATGATATTCAGCAATGAATTCCTCCAGTGTGAAATATGGGAAGTGAGCGTCGTTCCTCGTTTTCAATTCGCTTGTGGACATCGATGTTGAGAGCTGCACAGAATATCCAACTGCCTATAAGCCGAGAGAATTACGGCTATTGTTCCAGATCGCAGACAGATAGAGGACGCCGTGGGGTTTTAAGATTCCGGAGCGAAAGAAAAGTGAAAAGGCTCAGAATTTAAACACTTCACCGGTATTCTCGTTGAGAAATATGAATTACATTGATGACGTTTTACGTCTCTTCGTTTCTTCTTTTCTTTGATTTCATCTTTGATTACTTTGAGTTGGAAGTTCTTTGAAGAAATATGTGGCACTAAAAGTGGAGTAAACCAAAAACATTGTTTCATGAGCTTATGTGATTGTATAAGCATCTGTACTCATTTCGAATATATGTAGGTTGCGAGGAGATATTGTTCATTTAAGAGTTTCATTGGCAGAAACAAACTAATGTGCTATCAACAGAGAGCTAAGCTGGAGATCCATTGAGCTCAAATTGCTAATAAAATATTCCTGAGGACGATAAATCTTCGTAGCGGGGAGGTGCGCGAAGTTAATGCAGGTGACGGAGACGGAGGATTCCGTCAATAGCGTTTCCAGTTGGATCACTTTTTCTAATCGTCGATTCCCTGCTTTGACGAAGTCAATTGATTGCAACGGCAGACAGCTCGTTTTAATGCAGCAGCTCAAGTGATGTGCTGATTGTGTTTCTGCCATTTGGGATCATCGAGCTTAAATTTCAATTTCATTTCAAGCCATTAGACTGTAGTTGTATTTGAGAACGAAAGGATGAAGGAGAAAGTAAAGCACAGCAGATCGCCGGAGTAATAGCCAACCCTCGTTTGTCATCGCTAAAGGGGCTCCTCCCATCTCCTTTGTCCTTAACGACGAAAGGAACCATTTTTCGATATCAAATCCGTCCTTTTTCTAGCCAAGATGGCTTTCCTTACCCGTTTAATACTTCTGCCTCCAACCCTCTGCCATCGCTTCGGCGTGGAGAGTTGGAAAATATTTCCTTATTCAAACATTTTGCTGAGCACGTTCTCAGTTGCTGCATTATCTCAAAAAACAATGCATACGTTAGTTCTTAGCGCGAGCAAAATTTTAAATGCACGGTTGAAATTTTCCTCGAGCTTAGGATGAGTAATTTGCAACAAGGAACTATCGCTGTTGCTAACGTTGGCGGTGCCTTAGAGGGTGGTAGGGCTTTCTCTATAGCTAATCCGCTCTCTCTCGTCTATCGCTCAGCTCTTCTCTTTACAAGAAATGTGTTCACATAAACGTCGAATGATTGAATGACTGGCTCATCCTACTTGTTGATCCGATACTCGGCAAATCGATTTGGTTAGCTTGCGAATGTGTTTCGGTTGACAAACCATAGCTAAACACACTTTATTTTCTTCGAGAGGAGGCTGTTATCCGCCCAGCCATAACGCAATAACCAAGTATATGGATTAGGCATCCGTGTGCTGTTAGCTATGAGAATATGAACATAGTTCGTGATCAGATGCTAGCTACATGTCCACATGCATCAGTTTATGTATGTCACTGGTCTGCAGTGTTTATTGAAAGGCTTTCGGAAATTTATCAGTGATTAGTCGAAAGGGGTAGACTAGACGCTAAACAGTTAATCGCACTTGTCAAAAATTACTTTCAGATAGCAACCCTAACCATCGTATTAACAGAAAGCAAGCATCATATTACGATCTTTGGACGCTTTTCGGTCCCTATTTGTCCTTCGGAGCAGTACAGTTAGGATTTTCCCTCCACTAATGCCTCACCTCCACTAACAAATATCTCATGAAACCGCCTTTCATAATAGGTAATAACAGGCGCCCATTACAAACAAAAGGTAAATGAAGCCACAGGTGACTAAAAAAGCAACAAAGATCGCGAAATTCCCGTCGAGCATCGCATATTGCTGTAGTGATATTTTCGCCCGAGTCAGTCTGTAAGGTATTCTTATTTGCATGTGGAGCACTCGGCAATATGGAATAAGCTTTAAGTGGGCAACCGGCAGTCTACTTCAAATTCTCGTTCTCATGAAACCTGAGTTGTTATCGCTAGAGATTTTTGACGAAATCATAGTTGAATTTCTCTGCTCATTTTCTCTTCTCGACCTTTGAGGCAATAAAGAAGTAAGCAGCAGCCTCGAAGCAGGATTTTATAGCACTTGCAATCAATAAAAGGTCACCAATAAAAGGAACTGTTACCTGCCACCTTACGTCAAAACGGTCTACTTAGCCCATGGAATAAGTTGGACCACAACTCACACCATGACGCCGGAAGATAATGGAACGGTTCGCATACACCAATATTTCTTCGTGCTATGTCTGGTTGGCTTGATGCCGAAGTAACGCTCGAGGCCGATGCACGATAGCGTGGTCATTGAAGACAGTTTATCAGTTGTTGTTAGCGGTGCTCTGAGGACGACAAATCTGAAAGTCATCAGCTCATTTCAGCGAATTCTGCAGTCGATATGAGTGGGCTGGTCAAGAGCCCATGGGGTACTATAGCATTACTATTTCATTTAACAGACTGTAAGATTGGCGGAGAATTTGAATGCAAGAATGCAGGTTGATAAAAATTGGATAGGTCACGATGCATAGTGCATCTGCGTGAATTTTCTGGATTCATTGCAACCATCAGTGTCCATAAATTACTTCCGAACATCTTTTTGCGGTTTTCCATAAGCAGTTTATGAAATTACTCAGCCCCAAAAAAAAGGAAAAGAACTGACGAATGAACCGAGTTCGCACTGAACTTCGGGCACTAATGTGAATGAAAAATGTGCCGTGAGTAGAACTAATAAGTCAGCAGCAGCGAGGTAGGGCAGCGAACGCGAAGCAGCCGAATGTCCTCGACCCTAGAAGAAAAGAATCCGAATTCGGACTACGCACGAGTCGTACCAAACAATCTAGGATGAGGGTGAAGTTTTAAAGGAGTATGGTTTGAAAAAGTCCGATCCTCAGTGGCTGGAATACGGAACGGAGCTTTTCTTTCTAGTGCGATGCTGGAAAATTCTCAGAAACCATGTTTAATGTGCTTGATATATCTTACTTCAGGTGTTTACCGGAAATTCTTTTTTCTGAAGAGAGAGAGTAAGGTTTGGTATTTGGCGAAGAGCACCGCAGCATATTTCACGTAGTGAGAGGGCAAAACGAAAGCAATGATTGCAGGGTCGTGTATTAACACAACTCTTTGAGCATGCTACATATGAAGCACTGTAATTCCACGTTGAAGCTAAGCGATGAGTTTTCATTGAAAGGAACAGCGTCGCTTCAGTCGCATACGTCCCACTACACAACTCTTTGAAGTCTTGCCGCAACTTCAAAAGTTAGCCCACTAATCCACTAACGAACGTAGACGTCTATAATTGCAAAAAGGCGCGGATCTTATCGACTGATCTATGAATCACCTGAATGCTTCTTTTTCAATATTTTCATGAGGGCTATTTTCAGGTTCATGGCATCGAATCAGACATCATTAGACGTTAAAAGTCATTTATGGCTGCAAAATCTGACGTGCAACTTCTGGATTCTGGTTGAAGAAATAACTGGAGAAGCAGACGCCTACTTAGATACTATTCATCTCCCCTAATCTCAGAGGTAAACTTTCGAGAATACTTGTTGCAATGTTGTGTCGGCGTGTGCATATGTGTATGTTCGTCTGTGTGCTTGCAGTCGGTAATTTGAGCTTGGGAGTCTTTGGAAAGCTGCAGTTTGGAGGTGTGTTGAATGCATTGCATAGCATGATAATTACTTACGAAACAATAACGTAATTGGGCGCATTTTTTTGCTGCAGGATCCCATTTAAGAGAGGAACGAAACGAGCATACATGAGCCATCTCCACTTTCGTTCTCTTGAGGTGGAAGCACCCGAAATCGGTTGAAAGAAATGAGGGAGAAACTCGTCTTATTTTGATATTTTTTCAACTAAGTGCTAAGGTATTCGTAAAATCAGATTATACCTATTGCATTCCGTGTACACTTTGCAAGAGACAATGGGAGCAATTGCTGCTCATATTAGTGAAGACTAGAATAGGTTGCACTTTGCGAAGTATTCCACCTCAAATGCAACGGGGGAAATTGAGCTTGAGCACTTTCCAACGAACTTGGTACTGGAAAATTACAAGTTCTTTGCAGCATAGCATGGACATTAGCGATGAAAAGATTGCGGATGTTTCTGGAATGCGTAAGTACTACAAATGTTTGCCAAGGGGATTCTACTTAGAGGCCTCATACTCCTCTCTCTTATTAAGAAATTCCTTTCCCACACATAACTAGAAGGGTGGACGCGTTTACATTGATGCGCCTCTTCTTCTGAGTGAAGATGCTAGTTGCAGGGGGACGTATGAGCAGTGACGGGTAGGTGAGCCGTTGTTCCTATTGGCGCAGACTTCGTTGGGAAAAGCTGGAAAGCAGTTTGGACATCAGAGATTACGAATATCAGAAGATCCTTTCAAAAAAAAAAAAAAACGAGTCGTCGTTTTGCTCGAAAACGGGCAGAAATCGAAGTCTTCGAAAATTTGTGCTGTTTGCATTGATTTCGGCAGACTGAGCAAAAGCAAGAGGAAATTGCACCTCTTTATAAATAGGGGTGATGTTTCATTTAAAGCAACCTTTATCAATAATTGCAAAAGATTACTTAAAAATTCCAGGAATAAGATCTCATTAGTCAATAAGTTCGCTTACCCTAAAAATTTGGTTTTGGGAGAGTTTTTTATGGAATTCAGCATCATTTTTCGCCATTGATTAACGCTTCTCAACCTTACAGCAGCATTGAAGTAATGTTGAGTTTACATATCCTACATAGACAATAGCTTAAGGTTAGCATTTATTTATGTAATTTTATTTTTTATATTTTTATAGGACATCTGAGCATTTTTTACGATATTCTAGCAGTAGAATTTCTTCGATAGAACTTTCTAACGATCATTCAAACGATCTTCGATGGAACTTTGTTTTGAGTTAACTCTAACGCTATGTTAACGAATGTTAGTTATTATGAATATTGCTATACTCTCAGCAACACGACTGTTCGATCGATGCCGCCGGCATTGACACGCACATTATCGATCACTTATTGATCACCAGTACACTTGATGATCACCACCAGTACACGTTATCGATCACCAGTACACTTGATGATCACCATCAGTACACGTTATCGATCACCAGTACTCTTGATGGCGACCAGTCGTATCTTGAACTGTACGATTTTTAGCTGAGTATTTTTGGATGTGCTATGCTCTTTGAATGTCTCTCAGACATACTCTAATTCTTTTACTCAGCGTTTTATTACACTGTTGCTTAAGCTTTGATTTTCCTTTATTATCACCTACTCTCCCGTTCTTTACAACTCTTCATTTGTATATTTTAGTACAAATTTCCCTTATGATTAATATATTTGCCAAAAACCTTTTTAACCTGATGTGTTCCAATTTCTCGACGATTTTTATGGTCGTCATCAGCAAATTTGTTCTCACCAAATCTTTGATTTTATTTCATTTTCAGTTCGTTTTGTTAAAGGTACTCTAATATATTGCCTTTGGTTTCCTCTGTAAGCAGTATATTTTATATCACATTTTGATGACACTCACTTCTATGCGTACTGATATTAAGATCTTAAAGTTCACTTTCGTGTAATTTCACTCTAGCTTGTAGGGGGGTGTTTGTTTCTTATGAACTAGTTACATCTATATATCTAAAGGTTTGTTTGCAGTGGTTTTGTTAGTTAGCAGTGATCAAACGTATCCACCGCATGTTTCCTTTTAATACCTTATTGTTGTTTATCATGTAATTTCTTCTTCTGGCTATTGGACTAAAGCTCTGCTTGTAGAACTATGAGATGGAGCTCGATGGTAGAGGGTGCTTGAATTCCACTCCTGAAAGGGCTGTTTTGGACAAAAGCGAAGGATGCGGACTACGACGATAACGTAAGTGTAATTTTAGACAACTTTTTTATTCAATGACACAGATTTTACCCATCGATTTCCTTTTTCATTTTCCCGTTTCTTTTCATTTCCTTTTTTTTCTCTACGTGGAGTTAAGTTGTCGCCTCAACTTCTCGTACCAACAAGGGTATGGATATAGTTCTGGCGATGTCTTAGGTGGACGCGTCAACGGATAAGTGTCCCAAGGTGGTTGCCTTTTGTTCATATAGGTAATCTATTCGCATCTTACCTTTACATTTAATCTCCTCATAATCGTCATAATCTTCTTTGTTTGTGCTTACAACAGGCTTCCCTTTGCCTTAAATTCTCTTTCTTTATTCCATTCTCCTAGAGCACCGTTTTCCTCATACTATCTAATGATAATGTTACATATTGGACGTTCTGTTATTATATTTACCATCCACTCATTTGTGCATAAGGTACTTATGGTTTACTCTGTTTCAAGTACTTAGATAAGTTCCATGACTTTTTACTCGCATTTTCACTTAAACATATACAGTTTAAAGCAACTCAGAGTAAACCATCAGTTGTTTTTCTATTGGAGTAACTTTAAGAATAAGAACCTATGTACAAATTTGTTCCTCTCTTACAAAATCTTGAAGAACTTGGAACAATCTTGCTTTACGCAGTTGATCTGAAACGAATTGTAGCTGGTCATCACAACTGTGAAATTTGATATGCGCAAAGAGAACTAGGAAATTACGAGAGAAGCCGATTGACTTAATGTTTTTCTCAGTAAAGAGATAGGTGTTTACTTTTGCGATCGTTTCACCGAGAGACTTCGGAGAGCGTTTAACTGTTGTGGTGTGCGAACGTTAGTGAGTATGAGGTAGATGCTTATTGACGTTCAGAATTGATATCTTCTAACGACCTTGCTGGAGAGCATTCAGGATACCTGTCACGCAGCTGTGTTCAGCGTAATTCGATATAGTTGACAGTGGTTGCGACAAAATTCACTTCTTTCATTCTCGGCACAAGACTACGAACTCTCTTTTTGCATTGCCTAGCAAAATCGGCTTACGAGCAGTGATAGGTGACTGCGAAGACGAAGCAATTGATCATAGGTTGGAACGTTTTGTTTGATCCATCTGTACTAAGCGACGAGGTGAAAATAATCCGATAAGTCCACTAGACGATGTTCTCATACACGCACATACCGAGAATATATCACATTACTTTGACAAGTTGTTTGTGTTTCATTGTTTTCTAACCAATGAGAATGAACGGAGAGTCGTGAGGTCGAGGAATGAACAGCAAAATAGAACCGAAGATACAACTAAATCAGCGAGTGGTGTGATGAATGCGGTCAGCCTTTGTGAATTCTCCGAACGCATTCGCACTTCATATCAGCGTGACGTGAGAGGCAATTAATTTAGTTAGGCGACAAATCGAACTCTTTGTGAACGACGTCGCTGAGGTGCGTCGAAGATTTCATCTTATGCGTAATTGTATAGAATCTTCCGAAATTTTTTGTTTTCTAAAACTTCCGAGAGGAGTTAAACAATAAAATCTTTAGCTGTATTACGTTAACAAAGGTTGGAACAACTTAAGCAATGTTTGGAAATGTTTCTTCGGCACTGATTATGATACTGGTTGAAGGGAATCGATATTATATTCGCCACTCGTAGAAGAGTGCAATCGAGTGGATATAGCAGTTTGCGCATTCAATAACGCTCTATTCATTGCTGCACAAACTAAGACGAAACCCTCTATCGTTAGGTGCGTTTTTTTACGAGACATCCTTGAATGCTATATATCTGTAATCGGATGGAGGCTTACTTGATGCTTCGACAGATGCATTCTTGGACTCCTCCTTTAAAATTTAAAAGTACCACCCATATTCAATTAAAAGTACTATACAGTTTGTTATCCCACGTATTTGCACGATGTGTCGTGAGGGAAATTATGAAAGAAAGCCGACGTTACCCGTAATTACTAACAGTTTCGAGATGTAGTTATATTGGTCGATGTAGCATAGCGTTTTTCAATACTAAACTATATAGTACTATACTGTCACTTCAGCCATCACGGAAAGAACTCAGCACATACTGAAACTGCTTAAACTCTTTGGTCTTTTCAACTGCGCTTTCATGTCTGCACTCGACTTGCTATCTAATTTGGAAACTGATTGCTTTATTCCGTCCTTACATCTACTTTTTTCACTCTTTTAACTTCTATTAATATGTTTTTGAGGGTGCACTTCTGCCCCTCATTTCTTCGAAGCTCCCGCATGTGTTATATGAAGCAGCTGTCTATTGACGAGAATTAAAACATGTGCGTGTTTTTCCGTGCATAGAGAGACATGTTTGCGAGGTTAATTTTTGTACAGAAACGATGTGGTTTAATGTAATATAGAGAGAATTTCATACTTAAGGGTGCTAAGGAAATAAGGGAGAATTGAGTGTATTTCGAGAGCGCTATATGAAAATTTGAAGTGAGCTCTTGGCAGCTAGCTGCAGGAGAGGGGGATCCAATTTTATATGAACACAATCACTTGTTTTATCCATTCGCTAACTTTGAGATTCATCGCTGAGTAATGCAAGCATTAGTCGTCCTCATATGGTGAACACATCCTCGTAAGTCTTCATTGTGTTCTTTTTTAGAAGGTATTGCATAGCGTCGCACTAAGAGTAAAAGTGTCGCTTATCTGGCAAGTGCAGCTGAGCTGGGATCGCTATACCTGGAATGCGAACCATGAGCGTCACCTGTGCTGGATCATGTTTCGTATATCATCCCCTCTTCATTAGTTTGACAGAAGTAGCGAAAAGTGTCAGAACTTCATTGCTAAAATATCCGTTGTTATCATCATCGATCAATGTTTCTGTCCACTATTTGCTCACAAGTAGGTCGCAATCTTCTCGTAATTGGAAGATCTCTGGGAATAAGTAAATCTGGCATAAACAAAAGTTTTCCAGATGCACGAGTTCAATTGCAACAACGCGTGTGTATTTAAGGCTTTATTCTGCCGCATTTTGCGCTTATATTATGCATTTAGATAGTGGAACGCTGCACCGCCTCGAAAGAGGTGCAAAATTACGCGAAGGAAGCTTGCACAAAACGTCCATCCATGAACGTTTAAAGTGCGTTTTTTGGCAAGGGGATTTCGAAACAAAGAAGCGGAGTGGGGTGCATTCAGATCAAACCTAACAATAGGCCTATTCAAGTGACTCGTGCGTGCTACCTCAATTCTTCACTTAGCTGATAAGATCTCTTACCTCTGCTACATGATATGATTTTATCAAGAGAGTATTTCTCGCTCAAGAGTTTCATTGAAGAAACAGTGAAATGAAACGAATTAAAAAATTCTATGCGAAGGAAATTAGCAGTTGATGGGCACTCTTAGTCTCTGTATGTTAATTTTGGCTGGTGAATGGTTGAATAACGCCAATGCGCATAGAGACTAACAAAGTCTAAGTCGTTGATTAATTTTGAGGCTTCCGTAGGCATTAAAGAACTTCTGAAATGGGCCTTTAATGAAATTCCAGTAGAAAGGGTCACTTCTGTACTTGAAGGTTGAGAGAAACTGAGGATATTGCTTTCTTTTCCATATTTAATTGATTTATTTCATAATTTGTGTCTCTCATAGGGACCTGGTTTTTGGCTAGAATAGAATCTCGCTAATCAAGAAGGCAAGAGTCGACTGTATAGTGCAGTCGGAGTTCACTGTCGTCTCCTCTCCCGCGGTACCCCCATATAGGTTTTGGACAAGGGAGCTCCATCGCAGGACCACCTGTACCAGAGGTCCTTATCGCTGTGAGGATTTTGAAAAACTGGGTACTAAGAGTTGGGAGGTTCCTGAAGAGTTTTTTTTTTAATCTTCGTGAAGGATATCGGAAACTGGATCTTGCTTTAGTCAGCTAAAGGCAAACTGTAAAGGCAGAAGTAATGAATCTAGCTTTCGTCAGATCTTGCTTCGAACAAAATTTGCCGAAGAGGAACGCGTTATTGGAGGAACAACTGCTTACAACAGAAGAGAGGTCGTGTAGTAACGAAGGGAATCAGGAAGTCATAATCGAAAAGGAGAACGGCTGAACAAAGATTAGGGTTTGCTGCAATCGCAGAATAAAATTATGAAGGTGGAAAAGATTAAATTGTGCTAAAGCACTACTTCTTGATTGCATCATTTCAACGGGACAACGGCATCCGGAGAACGGCAACAGGCGACAACGGCATCCGGAGAACGGCAGCATATAACGGCATCCGGAAAACGGCAACATAAACATATGGCTGTGGCATTCACAACTATGATGGTAACGCGAAAAATGAGTTTATTCGCACATCTATATCGCGAACGTGTTCCGCTTTCTATATGGATGCAATTTTGTAAGGCAGTGCAGAAATTGGCGATTTTTAAAAGGCTTTTCATAGAAAACTTTCAACCGCAGAGGCGTGTAACAGAAATCATAGATGAAATGAAACGTTCCCGACGAAGGATAGGATGGAGTTTTTGTACTTCGTTGGATAAAGTGGAAACATCTGTCAGCACTAGAAATGGAAGCTTGTATGAACTGCGTAATAAATGCATTTTTGTCTTTACTGTAAACGGCGCCGCCCTCACCTCCTTTCTCTCCGATTTATGTTGGTTTTTTACCTTTCAGTCTTCAAAAATGTCCTTTACTGGAAGTGCAGTCGTAGAGTTAGGCAGAATTACTTCAACTTCCAAAGGCTGAAAGCAAACCGTATTGCTTTATATTTCACTGTTAGAAAATTCTCCTAAAGTGTGCCTCATTACGTCTAACTGCCTCAAGAACGTCATAAGTTGTAAGCTCCTGCACAACGACGAAGTATAGGCGCAGCTCAAAATGCAAGGGAGCAGCGCTGTTGAAGAACGCTGTGAACAGTTGGGTTCTGCTCGTTGAAATCGAGAAGTGCTGCTAGTGTAACGACTTCTGATGTGCTGCTATGGCTGATTCTGGGGTTTCGAGCTTCTCTAATCCACTGCGCTCAAAGTTGCACTTCAGGAAAAACACCGAGGAGAATGCTTGCTTATTGAGACCATTACGTTGATCGTTGTTGCCTTTTCGCACTGAATTTTTCCATGAATTTCCATGAATTTCAATAGCGCTGTGGAAACTGCAGATGTCAGCTCAAAAGTGGTTGATACCGCAAGTTTATTTCCATTCTAGAAGTCGGCTGGTTGCGGGTCCACGTTGCTTGACCTCCCGAGACAAACGGCTTTACTCGGCCGATATCACAGATGCTGCGAACAGCTGAAGAATTTTGCTGCAGCATCTGGAGCTGATATATTCCGGGGCTTTGCATTTCTCCCGCGACATTCGATCCGTTGTTGCTTTCAATTTTCATCGCTTCCGTAGGAGAAGAGATGAGTTCCTCGAGTATCTCATGCCATACTTCTTGGTTCTGCAATGCCATATCATATTTATTTGAAAATGATGCGACGTTACCATTGTCACTAAAGAAGACCCTGTTCATTTGCTTTTAAACATCACTTTGCAGCTACAATAAGTCATGCATGCCAATGTGTTTAGAGCAGACACATCTTATGAATTTCAGCCGTAGCTCCTTTATCAAATAATTTCAGCCATTGATCCTTTATGAAACAAGGTGAGCACCAACGCAATGGTACACCACGACATGTAGAAACGGTTTTGCAATAAAATCAAGAGTTTTCCAATCTTCCAGCCTCTGCGGGGACTGCCACCGGACTAATTCAGACAAGTTTATCTTCACAACAATGCTCATGAAAGTTGTTTGTATATGTATTTACCAAGCAGTTAACGAACAAGCGAAACAGCATCCCAGGTGAAACTTATAATAAATCCAACGTAGCTGAAAAATTAAAGCGATGACTTTTTCGAAACAAGAGTTTAAAACTGCATGACATAGGCCATTCATTATATGTCACCTATGAAGCTTGGATGCTGACTAACGTTTTTACTACAGTGACACATGAATAGCGTGTAGCTCTGTCTCTTCATTCCGAGTTTGCCAAAGAGATGGGGATGCGTTGTTGCCAAATAGTGTTCCTAAAGGATAATAGTGTTCCCGATGGAGATATCTCTCATATGTTCATTTCGCAACAAAGCCACAATCCGCTAAGAAATTGTTGCCTCCTCCTTATGCGCCGGAATATTAAGCGAGTACGGTCTTCAGATTTTGATTGGTGGTACTATATCACAGGAGTTGCTTTCAGACGCAGCGATAGGTCGAATTTGCAGCTTCGTAAAAACTGCTGATCCACCGCAGTTTATAAGGATACTGTACAGCGCATGAAGATGAACTATATGCAAAAAAGGCCTTGCAGTAAAAGCAGGTATTCTCCGACACCCTCCATTCCTGCAGAAGTCCTCAGGAAGTGCCGCCATCGCCGGATATCCCCGCCGCCGTGGCGGAGACGATTCGTCCTACCACGTTGTGGGCATCCGTACCCTCGAGGTGCGTTAGTAGTGAATCCACAGAAATTTTGGCCTGCACTAGAACTGCGCTTCTTAGCGACACATAAGCATCTACGTTTACCGTGTTCACCATGGAAATTATATTACATCTGTATGTTTGCCGTGTTGCCCATAGCTAGAGAAGTGGTGCTTCACTCTCAAGCCTGCTTGTCTTACGCTTCTTTCTGTCTGATTTATTCGTTTTTGTGTGCTAGGCTAGGCTTTATTTCGCCCATCTTGGCCAGCTCTCCTTGACCATTCAGAATTACTTTCAGATCTCAATTTTGTAACCAAATTCTATCACTAGATCGTCAAAAACGGTAAGAGAGAACGAAGGTTTCATCAGCCGTTGTCAGTGTGTAGACAGGAAACGAATAAGAATGATGGAAATGCAAGATAATGATGCATGAGTGAATTGGGAATTTTAAGGGCAGGATAGATTTGATCGTGTCACTGATCATCATATTTGAAACACCAGCAACGGGAATTAGCGTAGCGGCACAGAGGAACGATGACCAAGCAGTCTTTGGTAGTTTGAGGATTATATTACTAATACTGAAAATTGGAAATAGCCGGATACTTCCACTGACTCACATCCCGCTATGCTCAGAGAAGACAAATTTGCTTCATTAGCGATCAAATGTCAGTAAATATTGTGGTTGATTGATGTTCGCATGGAGCAAAAGTTTTTTTTTGTCCATGATTCTATCAGCAACTTCTTAAGTGTACTTTTATCCGCATGTTCTCATGCTATCTTCTCTTACTACATAAGCTGATACGAGGTAACGAATTGAACCCCAAGTTACCCAGTTTTTATCTTCATGTATAAGTGCTCTTTAGTTTTGCCATTTGAATTAGCTCTATTTGTGGATCACATGGTGCCGAATTTCTGCAAAATGAAGCAATATGAGGAACGAGGTCGCCTATAAATGTGAATGCATTCAAGTTCTACCACTAAACGGTTGCTGCAGTGTTCACTCATCATGCTAACGCATGCATTTTGACGCACTATGAAGTATGGGCATATATGACGTCCTGAGGGAGTAAGAATTAATGCAACTCCTTAAGTATGTTTAGAATAGGCACGGCAGGGAATAACTGCATGAAATACCGCCAAGTTTAAGGACGCAAATAAATTTGGCTTGGCAAAACATGCGCATTCTACGATATCATAAACTCTGCTTTGGGATGATGAGGCCAAAAGCAAAAGGATAGATTGACCAAACCCCCAAAGATGCTGACTTATGGGCTTGGTAGATGAGAAATTGCACACTTGTAACAATGAAGATACGTTCGTTGCACTAATTTGCTGGTCGATTAATCTCGTTTTCATACTATCACATGGTGGATCTATTTCGCCTGTAATTTGTAACCAATTCCCAACCACCTACAATTTTCGAAATTTGGAATAAGTGGGTTGGTTTTTGATCGTTCAACTCTTCAAAGTGCATGATTCCCAGATAGGGGACATTTCGAGGATCTTCAGATTTTCAGGTGTCATAAAATTGCCGACCTAGGCGTAAAAGCAGATGCTTAGCTCTCACATACCTAAACCTCTAAAACAACAAATCCTCATCTGCTAGAATGGAAATGCATTAATAAGCGTCAAATTGAAGATGGGCAAAACCTGGATGCCGTATGCATTGAAATGTTTGTGAGTTTATGAACTATGTATGCATTTTTTAGGCATCGAGAGGACTTGTGATTGTGATGTCTCATTTTCCTTTACAACGCACTTTTTGAATAAACTATTGGAGCAGAAAAAATAGATTATGAGCTGATGGGATGACTCAGATAATGAGAACATCTAGAATTCTAGAAGCATGCTATATTTCTCCAACGTCTCATCTCATCGAAAGTCTTTTTAGTGGTTTGAGTATTTGAGAATAATGCGACCCGAATGTCTACGAACGCCCTTATTTAATGGAAAGAGGCCGATTGAGTCGTCGTGCTGTAGGGAACGCGACTATTCAGGATAAGGTTCCAGCAGGACAAAACTGTTTAGTAATGAAAGTGCAATTTCCGTCTGCATCTTTTAAGATTAGTCGATGGAGTAAACATTGCGGCAATCAAGTGAAAGGATGAAAGAAAAGAAATGAAGATTCAGCTCGTTGGGATTTATTCTTTCATTTGATATGTGCGTCACGCTGATAGGAGATCGCTGACCTGAAATCCTGAGTCCTACAGAATGCACATTACTAACATAAACAGAACTTCAAATTTCCATATTCAACATATCTCAAAAAGTTTTCATTGCAGTTGCTCATCACAAGTAAAGAAATATTTGGACATATAATTTGCTTAAATTCTTGCTTTTAGTTTCTCCGGCAATGAAATGGAGATTTATTGAAGTATTCGGATGTCACTTTAATTCTCAAATTCACTCTATACAGGTTGCTAACCTAACTAAGTAAATGTTCATTTGCTAACTTCATATGTTTACCTCCTACAGTTGAATGGAAAGCTCTTTTTGAAGCAGTCCTCGTTATTTGTGCCCCGAAGGCGTTTGTTGCGATCAAAATGCACTCTGCGAGCGGCTACATTCAATAACGATGGCTCGGAGTTATATCTACAAGTACTCCTATATCTCCTGTGTTATATCTAATAAGTCAATTTAACTCCGGTGCAATCAGTCCTTTGAAACATTTGGGCACAGGATGATTTTGATTAACTGTGTATATTCAGCTTTCTCAAATTTTCCATTATCGTGTAATCATCATGTCACTTAGTCAGCATCATTTGCCTTTTTCTTGCGTCTTCTTGGAATCGCACTGTGACCTATAGTGATTCCCACTAGAAACAAGTGAGGATAAAGGTTCTCTCCTGAGTGGTCAAGAATTCAAGTGGACAGCGACTACTGCTGGTCCCACTCAGCCTTCTTCCTGCATTTCTAAATAGATCCCGTGAAAGGCCGGAGTGTTGAAAGAAGTAGTTTGAGGAGGAATCGAATGCGAGGTCTCCAGTTCATCTACCTCTGGAATGAGGGCGGCTGCGAACTTCTTGAAAGATTTACGAGGTCCCGCTACTTATGCTTGCCATTGAGCGACTGACTCCATCATCAGTGCCTCCTATGAACTCGTTGACGACTTGAGCTCCTTTGTGGAAGGCCGGGTAGAAGCAAGGCCTGGAGAATGACGAAGAAAAAAACTATAATTGAAGTATTGGAGGAAACGAAACCATCGTCTGTGCTCGAGATGACTTTTTAGCGAAAAATGTTTCTGCGGATAACTTTTGCTGGACTGTAGCTGGAACTGCAACCGCTTGTCATTTCGTGACAAGAATATTCTCATACGCTTTTGTCAAATATGAGCAACATTCAAGTCGATTCGTGGGGATAGAAATTCGTCAGGAATATGGTCCCAAGAAACAGATTCCGATGTCTTTTCGGATTTCGTCCTTTCAACGAGGCATGGACTCGAGCTCGGGGAAAAGGGAAGGAAGAGCGTTGTTCTTCTTAGTACGCTGCGGGATACATTAAGCGAAGCGTAAAAAAAGAGCGGATACTGCAACTATTTGTGAAGCAACAGAGTACGAAGTGAACATGGTTGAACAAATTACTCCTCAATACATCATCACGGTTGTATGCAGGAAATAACCCGGATATGGCGCCACTCACTCTCTCAGAATTCCGCACCATGCGAGAAATAAATAGGTGGAAAGGAAACGGCGGAAGCAGTAAATAGAAGATGCGCAGCCATAGGAAGAACAGCCTGCACGAGGTGATCATTTGAAGTGTAGAGGGAGGAGGCAGATGGGTCTCCGCAACTGCATAAGAAGTGACAAGGGCCGTCTGCAACAAGTGCTCGCGAGAAGTTCCATTCGTCTATAGAAATGAGTTGGAATGTTCGTTTAGCAAGAAAACATGAATCTTCTGCAATAAGTGCGCGTTAGAGAAATCAACGTTGGATGCAAGAATATTGTTATAGCGGATTTTCAGTTTTTTCCACCGCCATTTACATCATGAAAGTCCTAATCTTCAAAAGTAATCCTACTTCTAAACTCGCGACAAGAAGACAGGGTCGTGTCTTTCATGTGCCATTCAAGCAGCTGCAGTGTTCAAAGGTCAGGCTCCATCTGTGGGATATCAGTGACATGCGTCGTTCACCTTTAAACTATGGTTTCGAGACCGTCGTCGTTTTACTTTTCACGCCTACTTAAAAAGACTTCAGAAGCAATAGATGTTCATTCTGCAGATATCTTCCTTATGTTCATTTGCAGCAGAAGCAACAGTTTGTGGGAAGGCGGCTACCTTCGTTCATGCGCCGGAACGCGCATTCTATTACGTGTGGAGGAAAGCGGCTTCAATCAGAGCAAAGTTTCCAAAGAGGTGCATTCAGATGCACTTGCACACAAAACATCAAGAACCACCAGCCCACCGCAAACCTATGCGACCGCGAGCGACAGAGCATAGAAGCATGAACAGTGTGAGGACAATCAGTCTCATGATAACAGTAGTCGTTCCCCCTCATTCATCACGGACTGATCCCTATAAATGCAATCTCTTCTCCGAATGCCTCGCTCTCGTGGTGTTTTCAGAATGCTGAACCACTCCGCGGCCATGAGAAATTCCCGCTTTGTTGTAGAATATGAATTATCATATCACATAGGCGGGGAATCATGCGTCGACTCACAGAGTTCTTGCGTTGAGGCATATGGTTCCTCAAGGTGCGTGTGAATGGACCATTCACTTTCGAAAACGCGCAGTTCGTTAATGGATCCGGGGGGCCAAAAAAACCACCGAGCCCACGACTAACACGTGTTGCCGGGCATGTCACCATTGGACGGCGTCCGCTCGCGCGCAGATATGTGGCTTCGCGGATCGACGCGCGAAACCGCTGAAGCCCGTCGTCGTTGAGAACGTGTATTGATTCTGCTCTCAACGGCGACGCTCCGTGGCGATATTTTTGAGGTTTGATGGTTGATGTAGATTCATTCGTTTATTTTGTTTTGCTCTTCAATTCATGTGCTTATTGTTAATTATACATATTAGGAGGTACTGCATGCAGCGCTCCTTTGAAATACAATAGGTATTGAGAAATTTTGTAATTTTCGGAACTCTTCATTTTCCAAAAAAGAGAAAACAATTTTGCACCCCCTCGTTGACGTATCTTTTCAACTGAACAGCGAACTATTGCGATATATGTATATTTTTGCCTTTAAAAGGACAGAATCAACCATGTTTCCTACCAACTGCATGAGCACCTCGACTGTTATGTAGGTGTGCTTTTCTATTCGTTAGATCTCTCCTCACTTCCACCTCTTGCATAGATTGAATGAATGAGCAATTGCAACCGAGAAACTGCGGTGTGCATTGTTAAAGATAGCGCCGAAGGAAGGTGGCATGATTTAAATCTCGTCAGTCCTCTCGCTGAACCAATTCGTTTTTTTATCAGAAACTTACGAATTATCCGATCTTCTTTATTAATCCCCAAGAAAAGATTGGTTTTTCCATAGCCGTAGGATCTGAAATGAAGAAATTCTTCGACATTCTCAAGTTCTTAGAAGTTGAGGATAAGCCTGAAACTTGCTTTTGGAGCTAATTAGGAGAATTTATTGCATTATAGTCACCAAAATTTTATAAATCATAATGCGCGGATTGGCGCATATGCATGACCACGGCGTCTTGTCAACGCCCTCTTTGAATGAAAATTTGACGAGTGGGTGGGTGCATCGACACTCTAATCTGTCATTTCTCCATGCTTGAAGAAGAGGTCGTTGTATGAGGAACTAACTTTATAATTTATATGCGGCAAACATCAGCAACTTCGGTTCCATCGAAGTGCATATAATCCCGTTCGGAAGTAATCCGCCTAGACTCTTCAGCCATTCCATATCTATGGGCCAGGCAGGCTTATGGGAACGAGAAATGTCTCGTGCGAGAGAGCGGAGCTTGCCCAATGCTAGTCAACAATCGAGCGCTGTGAAAATCGTCGTCGCAATACTTCTTCAGATGACAGTAAAGCCAAGTTGACTTCGCAGGTACTATGGATAGTGACTAGCTGCTCACAACTATACTTCAATCTCACAATTAGTGATGTAAGTTGGGGATGGAAGTGATGGACTCGATAAGTCTTGTCATTTATATTTCCGAGTGCAGTAGTAGGTCAAAGGCTTGCCATTGCCTTGATCAACTTCAATCCTCGTCGATTCATTTCATTCATTTTTGTGCTAGCTTGACTTCCAAGTCACGGCACATTCTCTGCAGTGAAGTGTAGCTCGTAACGATGAGCGGAAGACTGATGCGTATGTCGTACTTTGTCTCACGAGTTGTTTTGTTGCAGCGATTGCAGCGCAGATCCTTTAAATTTATCAGCGTAATTCAAAGAGGAAACTATGTTTAGTCACGGCGATGTATCATTTCGTGACATTTCTGATTATTATTTTCGGACAGGTATTATTGACTCTCTTCAGCATATTCTGCATATTTTCTTCGCTATAGACAAGTAAGTGCTTACGATTTTCTCTTCTACATTTTGCAGTTCTCATTTGTTTTTATTCTACTTTTTTGAACGTTTCATTTGGGTCAGATTTTTATGATGCATTCTTCTATCCCAATCACCGTAAAACGCAACTGTCAAATATTGGTGAGGGGGCAAGGAAGTGCGGAGTGGACGGGAGTTGGATCTGATGACGGGACACAATCAACAGAGTCAGAATCCCATTGATTGAGGGGTCCAGAATTGTTTTCGGCTTGTGCACCTAATGCCACCCACTGATACAGCAATAGTTCTGACTTAAAGGCTGATTTCCATTGCAGAGAGCCCGATCGTTTACGCAATAATCGTTTCGTGCGGCGTTTTATGCAACTTTGAGTTGCCGCTGACATGATGACGATGATTGCGGGAAATATCTCTGAGGACGTTCTACATGAACCTTACCGCGTCTAACATTTCAGCTTCTTGTCCATGAGAGGTGCTGCATGAATGCAATTTCTTAATTGTCATCTTCTCACTCTTGGAAATGTTGCCATTATTACCTCCTATCAGAGGTGATTGGCTTTGTGGGAAATTTCTCTCGTCGGGGAGTGCAGATGTTCAGACGTTACAGTCAGAGAGTGAAATATCTTTGCGCAGAACGCTTATCACTGAGAATAAAACGCGTGACGGGTTACTATGGCCCTTACCGTGGTCACTAATACCCCATAGGAGTTGTTGAAGGTGGTGTTTCCACCTTTCGGCCATTACCGCCGAATGGCTTCACAAACAGATTGTTTACTTGTTTGGCTGATTCTGCTGACTGTTTTATTTCTAACGTTTCGTGCATCAGTGAGTATCATTACCTTTGTAACATTTGCATTGCGCCATCTCGTTAGGGAATTTATTTCTGCTAACGCTTTAATCAATTCATCGTTTCTAAGCAGCTGCTTAGCAGTTCATATATACTTCTTTTGTTATTTATTTGCGTTCTATTGATTCCAGTAGCCACATAATAAAAGAAAATGTTTGAAAAGACGTGTCTTCATCGCGAGTCGATGATCTTCTTCTTAATTTTATATTCTTCTTTCCTCCCACTTCCGCCTTCCTCATTAAGATCATAGCTTTGTATTGTGTTGTTAATTTTTCCGAGTGTTTTTCAGCAATAAAAATATGTCTCGTGATCGTTGCATTAGAATATTCGACAGTGATTTATGAAATCCTTCAACTCTAACTCCCAATCCGGGAGATGTGGGATAATGAGTCGATCCAAGTAGTGTAAGTTTCAAGTACCGTGAAGGGTGAAAGTGAGTTCCTCCTGAGCGTATTTGTCATGGATCCATGTCATTTATTCCTCAAGGGTTTGAAAGAGAAAAGGGAGAGAGATCTGTTGCGCTCTTATTAAGGGTCATCTGGATCAGCGGACGAAAGCATTATTAAAAGCAATTTCAACAAGAAGAGGGATGCGGAAATTTCTGATAAGTGTGCACTGCTACAAGAAGTGTTAGAAACGAGAATTCTATTGTCGTATAAGGGCAAGCCAAGCAGCTCTCGAGGACATATCCAGTATAAATAAAAAGCGATGAGTAAAGAGCAGACTTACTGTGCACAGATGAATGCCTTCGATGCTTCCCTAACTTATGAGACATGTAACTTATCATCTCTTGTGGTGATTGTGTTATGAAAGGGACCATGAAAAGGATTGCTATTTCATTTTGCTGCCCAAATTCAGAATGGCGAGCGGCAATGTTATGTATCGGAGGACTATGAGGGCAATCTGATTTTCTTATCGGTTGAGGAATCACTTTATTGTTCGCATTTTTTTTCTATCCTTGCATCGCTCGTACATCACGCATAAATTGAGAATATTATGATTGTAATCGATCTTCTTTGTGCTCTTCAAGGGCATCCGTCATATTGCTCGCGTTGAAGAGATTTTATCTGTTAAATGTGGCAACAGCTTGTTCATTTCAAAGCTCATAAAGTGGCGAGATCAACAGAGCTAGTTCATTTGTAGGACGTCATTCGCATGTCTGCAATACAGAAATTGAATGAAGTATCTGGATTTGTCCTAGTCGATAGGTATATCCGCATGTCTTGTTGAGCAACTCGAGTGTGTTATGCGAGAAGGAGCTGAGCGCACTTGTGCCATTACACTGAAAAATAAACGTGTATGCTTCCAAACAGCGTCCCACTTTTGTGTTGAATGAAATGAGTGTTTGAATGAAGAGAGTAGATGACAAATGAGACGTTCAGTGGAGATCTTTTTGTTGGCAGGTTTCACACTCCTTTTTGTCGTCCTCTCAACTTTCACGCCGTTTTCGCTTCCTCTCAAGCAGTGACTTATTCTGGAGAGCGATCTGAACAGAGCCGTTGGCTAGTACAGAAGCCAGAATTTTTCTACCAGGTCGTCGTTGCGAAGCAAGTAACTGAATCGTTCGTCGGATTAAACGTCGAAACTGCTAAGTGGTTATGATGGGCTTGGTATCATCTGCAGATATAGAACTCGAATCAATATGATCCACTTAGCGTTGCAGTAGCAAACATTTAATTACTATTATCATATGCCTAAAAAATCGGGAGTGAATGTTGCAGATGGAGAGGAATGGCGAATAATCAATGCGCTGTTGTCAGTTTGGAAATGTCGCTTGTTGGAAAGCAGTCTTGTTGCGGAAATAAGAAAGCCTGGAAGTCTCCGTAATGTATCTTTGCCCATTCGCGGCGGGTAATATAGTGCGGGAAGAGAATTTTCGACAGGGTTCGCAAGAGAGGAGAGGGGAGTAGGGGTAACTCGCCGAAGGCGACCTACAGACGCGGGAACATCAACAGATAAGAAGGTGGGAATGTTACGTGTTGACAAGATTTCCACCGGGTCCATTTGGAAATCGGTAGAGCTATATGCCACTAACAGAATTGAGAAAAAAGTCGTCGCTAATTATCAACGCAAAACAATCGCACCGGAAGTTCCCAAGATGCATGGAAATCACGTCTACTGAGCAGTGATCACTTATGTGCCCTCAAACCTCTTGGCGATGTTACTAGCACATTATTGCAATTTTTGATACCATTCGGCGAAATTAAGGCGCTTTGGTGTCGAGGCAGAGTGGATCTCCAATTGAACTCGAAGGTGCAACACCGGTGGCACAACTTTTCGGTGTATTTTCTTTGGAAGACATTT